>CM061140.1:43360075-43960075 GCA_030789695.1 Scilla litardierei | reverse complement strand
GAGACGAACTCGGGAAATGAAAACAAAGGAAATGAGATGAAAGAAAAAGAATACGAAGTGGAAGGGTCGCTAGATTATTCTCTCAGATCTCAAGCCATAAGCTACACATCACGATAACTCGGAAAATACGAATCACATACTATAAAGATTTCATATCTTAATTAAACATGGTACTCGCAAGCTGTTAAGAACAACAAAAGGGACTCTCTAAATTCATACAATCAATTCATATCCACATCACACATTTCATAGAATTTAATATATAAATGTTGGCGATGCACTTTTCAATCAAGAGTTATAACAGAAGCAAATAAGAATCACACCAAGCATGCAATAGAGAATGGAATAAAAGACATGTCATTCACATTTTCATATCAATCCATAAGAAATCTCCATAGCTAAAGTAATTCGCTAAGTATCAGTATTATGGTCAAGTGAATTCGTGCACCTCTCTAGCCTAATGTCGCACTCACTCATATGGTCAAGTGAATTCATCCCGCCCAAGCTTAGCTTGATGCATCGCATCTAAAGGAATATGATAGTGGAAAATAAGATTTTTGCCTTGGTTTTCCCAAGTATTTTGTGGCTCCAATAATGAGATAGAGAAATATTTTTTCTTTTTCTTTTTGAACTTTTTGTTTCTCATTTTTCTTTTTGGATTTTTGTAGGAGCTACATGATTTGTATTTTTGGTTTTTGGCTCCTTTTTGGCTTTTTGTACTTTTTGGAGCTAACCTTTTTTCTTTTGTAGGTATTTTTTTGGGAAATAGATGCGATATAAGTAGCTTTAGGAGGTGAACTCAAGTGACATGTGGAGAATAAAAAGATATAAGTGGAGAAGGAAATGGTGTAACGCTCGGTTCACTCTAAGATATGCACAAATGGTTCAATAAGATACTACATCAACTAAAATTATATGTAAGTATGGATATTCTCAATCATTTCAATAAATAGTGAAGTCAAGCAGTAAAGAGTACAATCATATCAGGCATGCAACAGAAGGTGAATAAGACAATAAGGCAGATGCTTCCGATATACAATTGATGCGTGAATCTTAGTGCACTTCCAACAAAATCATACTAAACACTAATCCATACATTCAGCTTCAATTAATATCATGCATTCATATAGAGGAATCATCAAAAGAATATATAAGCAAGCACACGGATAGCAGGATACTGAAATACTCCAAATAGCATGGCAAGAGTAGTAAGCATCGTGATGGCTACTAAAGCAATAAGAAATATCATCATAAGGAACATATCTAGCAAAAGGAGGAAAAAAAATAAAGAAATAAAAATAAAAGAGAGGAAAGAAAAGAAAAACAAGCACACAATATGATGCATGAACACACATAAAAGGAAAATAAGATGGAAAAATCAAAAAGATGATGCAAAAATTTTGAAAATTTTAAAAACTCTAAAAATAGAGTAAGAGTGCAACTAAATGGCATGGAAATGCACTCCTCCAAGCTTAAACTTCACACTGTCCTCAATGTGATCATAATGGAAGAATATGAGGAACAACGATAATAATAAGGGTGTGAATGAAAAATGATGAAATGAATGATATGAAATCCTAATGCAACTACATGCAAATAGAATGATGCATGAGAGTGCCTTCCCCCGAGCTTATACCAAAAAATCCTATTCAAATGACTTGATCAAAAATGTCAAGGCTTTGCTAAGCAAGCTCAAGTCAAACGAATAATAAAGTGAGTATTCATTTGAAAGAAATGCTCGATGGTGGTGAGCAAAAGGATGTGGCGTATCAAAATATGAAGATGGCAATTAATATATATATTGGGTTTGGGGTGTAAAAGATTTTTGTTGCCGTCATATGAGGTGATATTTATTCAATCAAATCTATACGGTCATTTCGCTGTCGAGAGGATTCGTGTTTATTTATAGCATAAAATACTACACTACTGGATTGATGTCACCTATAGCAAAAGGCGGATCCATTATCTTTGCCGGTGTATGCAACTGCTCTAACTGCTCCTTCCGTGGTTACGCCAGACGCGTGTGTCCACAAACACCAACGAACTCCAGCAATGCATCCTCCAGCATTCCCACAAGGACTCCACATGTACCCTGCAGAGAATAGAATGCATCAGTTCGCTGGAAAAATTTCACCCTCAAAATAAAAGTATTCCAAAGAGGATCATCTATAGAAATAAATGAAATAAAAGGTAGTGGATGATACTTCCCTGGAAATAATTCAATATCCTCTTGTGTTGTGATAGCTATCTCTGTAATGTCCTCTCTCAGCTGCTCAGGTAACTCTGGATCATATGTGTGGGCCTCCTTGACAGGTTCATTTAGATATGACACGTCCAAGAAGAACTCTGATCCATAATCGTACGTGTGCTGCAAAAGGTACGACGTGTTAAAAATATCTGAATCAAAATAAATATCAAATGAAATACATGATTCAGAAATGGAATGATGATTTGGGATATAAATTGCATATTTTTCCCCCCATTTTCGGGCATTTTATGTGTATATTGTGTCTATTTTGGCTTTGATACGTGTGTATTCGAGATATTGTGTATTATTAAAGCCTATTCCTAATTTATACATAAAATATGGTTTTTATTGACTAGTTTTTGCTCCCCGTATTTTTCAAGTACTCCTGAAATTTTTCTGGATTTTTTGGAATTTTTCCAGAATTTTTGGGAATTTCTAGCTATTTTTGGGATTTATTTGGAGCAAAAGAGACATTTCTAGCTATTCTGGATTTTTATTAAAAGAAAAATAAAAAAATACGAAAAAGCCCGTTTGGCGGGCCAGCCCGCGTTGCCGCTGTGCAGTATTAAAAAATTTAAATTTAAAATTTCTGCGGAGCGGGCCAGCCCATTGGCCGGCCCGCCCCGCATCTGTGTGAGCGGGCGCTGGGGGCTGGCGGGCCGGGTCATCGCACCCGGCCCCGTTTCGATTTTTTTAGGCTGTGCGCGCGCTGCTTTGAGTTGGTGGGTCGGGCGGCCATTACCCGACCCGCAATGCTGTTAAACAGGCCTGGGTGCGAAAAATGAAAGGCAGACTTCGGCTGTTTGGATTTTTTCTTGCTGTTTTTAGGGTTTAGAGAGCTTGGGCTAGGGGAGGAGGCCATGGAAGCTTGAGAAGGCTTGGTGGAGCTTGGAGAAGCTTGGAGAAGGCAATTTGGAAGAGGCTAGGGCTCATTTGGGTGAAAGCTTGGGTAAAAGTTTTCCTTTTTCTCTTTGTATTTTGACATCTCACTTTGTATTGAACTTGGGTTAATTTTGAATGTAATTTTCCTATTGTTTGCTATGATTGTGTACTGTTGATTTGGTGTGGATTGTGACTCATTGAGATTGGTAGTTAATTTTGCCCTAATTTCTCCTTGCTCATTTTATATGCTAATGTTGGATGTGTAATTAGGGCACAATTTTATTGGCTAAGACCCGAGAGGGCACAATTTGAGAAAATACTATGCTCTTAATTTGAGTGGTGCTTCGATGATACATCCATCCCTATTGTAAATTTTCGTGTTCATGAAAGCTAAATTTTCCGATTGAGTGTCCTTATCCGGATAATCAATTGAGTTATATGCGGGTAATTAGGACTTGATTAACAACAATTTTAATGAGCCCACAACCCATGCTCTCCCTCCTAGCTATCCTAACTCCACATTTGGCCATCTAACCCTACCAACTTAGGTTAGAATTTTAATTTTCACCGCACTTTTTCCCACTCATCCACCGTTAGTGAGGTAGTTGTAATACGATTTATTTTTCTTTATCGATCAAACTTGTGAATGTAGAACGACTTGTCCCTATGATCTGACCCAGTACTCACCGGTTATTTTTATTGCATTGACACTCCTACGCTTGGGAGGTGAACGTGTGCATCCTACTTGGATTGTGCACGTCTCGCGGTCAACCAATTGGCGTCGTTGCCGAGGACAACTATTTCTATTATTAGCATTTTTGATTGATTTCGAAAGTTTTAGTGTGACACTTCTATCTCTTAGTGTGTGTCTTTCTATTTATTTATTTTCCACTTATTGAGTCTTTTTGGTTGTTTATTCTCATTTTCTTGAGAATTTTTTTAACAGTAAAAATGGCATCATTTTCAAATTTTTCGGGCGTTGATTTGGAGGATATCCCACTTCCGCCGTACTTTCATGGCTCAGAGAGGGAGAACCCTCATTTACATATAAAAAAATTTGAAGAGTGGATGTTTTCATGTCTTGGTGGGAATATTGATGATGATTGCATATATTTTAGATTTTTTCTCTCTTCTTTACAGGATGATGCTAGGCTTTGGTTTGATTCGTTGTCTCTTGACTCACATTTTACTTGGTTGTCATTTCAGGCTGAATTTCTCCGAGTGTTTTTGCCTACATTTTTGGAGCAGGTACATGGACGGCAGGCCATGGAGCAGTACATAGTGAGCTTTGCCCAAGCTGAATGGGAGGCCTACCATCAGGCTTGGCAGAGGTTCACTGATTTGGTGCTTGCATGCCCACACCAGAACTTTCACGAGGATCATCTTCTGCAGATCTTCTACACATGATTATCACCATCTGGACAGGATTTTGTGCAGATGAGTTGCGGCGGGGAGTTCTTTGATTATTCGACCGAGGATTCATGATGTTACATGAGGGACCTTGCAGAGTGGGAGCAGACTACGCCATCTGGAGAGCCGTCACTTGGATATGAGGATGATGGCCAGTCCCAGTTTCCACTTCAGGATGCAGAGCAGCAGGACCAGTGTCAGTTTGAGGAGCCACCTTTGGGCTCTTTTTCTTGCGACCCCATGGGATACAGAGTAGAGCAGGAGGATGGGTTGCAAGAGAGCCAGGTAGAGGATATTGACAAATTATATTTTGAGGAGTCAGAGGAGATGGATGATGGAGTGCGTGTCGACCACAACGGTGACACGATGCATTTTCACTTTGAGGTTGAGGATGAAGCGGATGTGCATGATGGCCAAGAGTAGATTGAGGACACAATGGAGCCTGAGCCACAGTCCACTTCAGAGTTAGCTTCGCAGGTCGAGGCGGTTGAGTACTTTGGGAGGACGACTGAGATGAACTATTTCTGGGATAGCGAGGATGATGCGTGGTTGGATTTACCCGAGACGAGTCTACCCCCAGTCTTGTCACAGATGTCGCTTCCCTCGCCTCAGGATGCACACTTGCCAGTCATCGAGGAGGTTTGTCAGGAGCAGTTACCAGTTGTGGGGAGTGCTGCAGAGATTGTTGATGTTGATGTCGAGGAAGAGGATAGCGACGGGGATTGCGACATGGTATATATTGAGCCCGAGCTCCCTCCTACTCCAGTTTTCTCTCTGCAGCCACTTCCACCTCCTCCTGAGGCAGAGTATCATGCCACATCTAGCGACGGTATTCAGGAAAGTTCCCACCATCTCGTACCTTGCATTTCTGAAGCCAAATCTTCACTTCCATATACATTTGTTTCAGATTGTCGTCCATTGCATTTACATTCGTTTATTTGTTTTGACGACCCGTTTTGGAATGCTTTTGTAGGGCAGGAGGACATGGCTTGGATTGATGCAGCTCGTCTCCCACATACCACATATTATCAAAAGGAGACGCTGGGAGTTGCGTTGCTGGAATCCAAGGAGACCGGTAGAGGCCTAGCTCCAAGGACACTCGCGGAGGAGCGAAAGGATATGATCGAGCAGTTGCCACCACCGTTATACATTCGAGATCCGCCTTTTGCTAAGGTGTATTCTTTCCTTTAAGTAGTGTAAATAAATAAAAAGTTAGTTTGCTTTTGCATGTTTGCTTTCGTATGTTTTTTCTTTTCTAGGATCTTTTGTGAGATCTAATACTCTCCCAACACTGCAGACAATGTTTATTTTAAGTTGGGGGGAGAGAATTAGAATCTTGGTGTTAAATTTTTTTTTGAGTTCCCTCCATGTTTCGCCTCATCCCATGATTTTCATTGCACATCATATTTTAGCCTCCTTATCCTTATACCATTAGCTTTTTTAGTCCCTACATGCTTAATGCCATGCAATTTTTTCGGATTATCATTTTGGTTTCAACTTATGGATATTTGATTGGCGTGTTTTAATTTCTTTTCCAATTTGGATTCATAAGTTAATATGCCATGTATGAAACTACTTTATACTTCGTGATATCTCTTTGATATAATTTGGGAAAAGTTTGGTGTAAGCGATTTCATGTTGGGATGAATGGTGTAGTTTTTGGTTGGATTGGATTTGGCCAATTTTGTTATGCTTTGTTTTCTTCTAAGGAATGGGTGGATGAATTGCCAACTTGTGTTGGAATGAAAAAGAGAGTTAGTATAAGCAAATTTTTTTTCTAATCAAATCGAGTAGCCGCTGCCCCATGAAACATTGGGGAGGACGCCAAAGATAAGATTTAGGGAATTATTCCATCCATTTGCATATATATCGTCATCGCGTGTATGAAAATGTGGTCGTGTTTGCACTTCATAGCGTTATCGCGTGAATGCAAAACATAAACATACAAAATCCAAAAACATAAAAAAAAGAGAAAAAGAAAAGAAAAAGAAAAAAAATGAATGAATAAGCCACATGAGTGATGCAATCTCATCTCCCACCACTTAGAGGATTTTCTTTTGTTTTGGCCATTTCCATGAAAATTTGAAAATTTGACATCGTATATTTCCCGACACATGCGATACGGTGCTTATTTCCTTACTTTTCTTTGAATTGGATTGAGGAGAGTGTCATTTGTTATTTACTTTCATACATTGGGTATATTGGCTTTGAAATCAATTGGAAATACCATTTTGTGTATGCCATGAGGATATCTTGAGTTTGGTGCATGTTTTTCAATTTAATCCGAATTTATCGCATATTTTGCTAGGGACTAGCAAAAAGCTAGTTGGGGGTGTGATTTGGGATATAAATTGCATATTTTCCCCCCATTTTCGGGCATTTTATGTGTATATTGTGTCTATTTTGGCTTTGATACGTGCGTATTTGAGATATTGTGTATTATTAAAGCATATTCCTATTATATATATAAAATGTGGTTTTTATTGACTAATTTTTGCTCCCCGTATTTTTCAAGTACTCCTGGGATTTTTCTGGATTTTTTGGAATTTTTCCAGAATCTTTGGGAATTTCTAGCTATTTTTTGGGATTTATTTGGAGCAAAAGAGACATTTCTAGCTATTCTGGATTTTTATTAAAAGAAAAATAAAAAAAATACGAAAAAGCCCGTTTGGCGGGACGGCCCGCATTGCCGCTGTGCAATATTAAAAAAAATTAAATTTAAAATTTCTGCGGAGCTGGGCCAGCGGCCGGCCCGCCCCGCATCTGTGTGAGCGGGCGCTGGGGGCTAGCGGGCCGGGTCTTCGCACCCGGCCCCGTTTCGATTTTTTTTAGGCTGTGTGTGCGCTGCTTTAAGTTGGCGGGTCGGGCGGCCATTACCCGACCCACAATGCTGTTAAACAGGCCTGGGTGCGAAAAATTAAAGGCAGACTTCGGCTGTTTGGATTTTTCTTGCTGTTTTTTAGGGTTTAGAGAGCTTGGGCTAGGGGAGGAGGCCATGGAAGCTTGAAAAGGCTTGGTGGAGCTTGGAGAAGCTTAGAGAAGGCAATTTGGAAGAGGCTAGGGCTCATTTGGGTGAAAGCTTGGGAGAAATTTTTCCTGTTTCTCTTTGTATTTTGACATCTCACTTTGTATTGAACTTGGTTTAATTTTGAATGTAATTTTCCTATTGTTTGCTATGATTGTGTAGTGTTGATTTGGTGTGGATTGTGACTCTTTGAGATTGGTAGTTAATTTTGCCCTAATTTCTCATTGCTCATTTTATATGCTAATGTTGGATGTGTAATTAGGGCACAATTTTATTGGCTAAGACCCAAGAGGGCACAATTTGAGAAAATACCATGCTCTTAATTTGATTGGTGCTTCGATGATACGTCCATCCCTATTGCAAATTTTCGTGTTCATGAAAGCTAAATTTTCCGATTGAGTGTCCTTAGCCGGATAATCAATTGAGTTATATGCGGGTAATTATGACTTGATTAACACCAATTTTAATGAGCCCACAACCCATGCTCTCCCTCCTAGCTATCCTAACTCCACATTTGGCCCTCTAACCCTACCAACTTAGGTTAGGATTTTTAGTTTCACCACACTTTTTCCCATACTCATCCATTGTCAATTGAGGTAGTTGTAATACGCTTTATTTTTCTTTATCAATCAAACTTGTGAATGTAGAACGACTTGTCCCTGTGATCCGACCCGGTACTCACCGGTTATTTTTATTGCATTGACACTCCTACGCTTGGGAGGTGAACGTGTGCATCCTACTTGGATTGTGCACGTCTCGCGGTCAACTAAATGGGTAAAAATATCTCCTTGAGTGGGAGCAGCAAGCTCTGTGGGATAGTCCTTGTCTTCAGTGGAATGATGAGGTGGCTGCGGAAGCTCTAATTGAGGAGGGTAATGCTCGATATCCTCTTGAATGGATGTGTCCTCGTCCCGATGCACGATCTCCTCATCGATAAGCTCTGGCTCCGTGTGTAAGGCCTCCTCAAAAGCATGCTCCAACTCCGTGAGGTAAATAACCTCAATGTCTTCTCCATCTGAACCATCTTCATCCATCCACTCATCGTATGAACTAGCTGTATCGGGTGGGTGGGGGAGTGACGACGGTGTAACCTGGCTCTGCAGCAACACATCTCGAGTGTCTCATCACAGTTCTCTCATCAGAAGTTAATGCATCCATGCCTGGTACCGTTGTCTCCTCAGAGGTGAAGCATCTGTTGGATCTGGATCCTAGCCTAGAGGGGGGTGAATAGGCTTATAAAAATAATTCGTGCAATCCACGAATAATCACACGCAGTTATAGCACAACCAGAATAAAGATTGACAATCACAGAGTACGCACAGATATACCCTGATTCGGTCGTCCCAACGACCTACTCCAGCCCCCAAAGCAAATACTAGATTGAATAGTGCAATAGGTACAAACTCATAAGTTAGAGCACGCTCAGAGCACCCTCTACGTCTCTACACTCGCCAGACTCTCAGTACCCCACACACAGTGTTTCCTCTCACTATCAATCCCAGCAAAGCTTTCTACCAGCTAGTCCCAAACTAGCTGGGTCCCACTTGTCTAGCTAGTCCCAACTAGACAAGTCCCAAAATAGTCACAGAAAAATAGGTAAAGTTTCCCCTACAGAGAACGTTACACTAAGACACAAATAAAGGAGTTTAAGGGTTTAGAAATGCTCAGTTTGTGTCCTTGTAGGCGTCTCTGTCAATCAGCACGTCGTCAGCTCCAATCTGACGCAAACGGTGTCTCAATCTGACTCCTGGATGTCAAGATATGCACTGGTCTGTGCACAAAGCAATTACAGTTCAAACCCTTTTAATAGTCGGCCTGTGCGCTCAGCAACTCCTTTAAATAATTCGGTCGGTGTGCAAAGCGAATCAATTCAAACTTAATAATTAAGTGGGCTGTGCGCTCAGCAACTCCTGATAATTTTCTCTTGCCACGTCAGCATGCGATTTCGCGTTTGATTTGTTTCGCATCCACGTCAGCGCCTTCGTCGATATATGTTAGGGCATGCAGCGACGGGGTCGACTTCCTCGTCTTCGAGCGATGGCGGCATGCACACCACGGAGGCGACGAGAGCTCGGCGATGGCTTTGCTTCGCTGTTTTCGTCTGTGGTGAGAGCTCGGCGAAGTCAACGAGCTTCTCTGAGAGGCGACAACTTCTCGTTCGACGGCGAGCGGTGTTCTTCTGTGATGCCCTCCGGTTGCCGCGACGACGATGGCCTGAATGCACAGTAACGGCGACAGCGAGCTTCACCTCGACGTGGCGGCGTCCTCTTCATTCAGCTCGACTTCGACGAACTCCGGTGGCGGTCTCCGATTCAGTTCTCACTTTTTCAAACGGTGACAGCGGCTTCTTTCAGATCTCGTCGGTGAGCAGCAAAGTTCGTGGATGTCGACGGCGGGCGCTTCGAGATCTCTGGTGTCTGAACGACGGCGGAGCTCGCTTCTCCTTCAGCGTGTGGGTCGATGGCGAGATGCTTCAGGCGATGGCGGTGGCAGCTTTGTACGGCGAGCGTCGTGAAGAGGTCGTCTTCGCTGTCAGCTCGTCGGCAATGGCGGGATCTTCAGAACACAGCGTCGGTGAGATCTCCTTGAAGCTTCGTTGCCTCGATCGACGGCTCGGATCTCAGGCGACGATGTGGCACAGGCAGCACGGTTGATACGATGTCGACGACGACTTCGTCTTCAACGGCGGCAACGTTGATACGGCGATGAAGTGGTTCTCTACGGCAACTTAGTGGAAGCTCTTGGGGATGAAGACGAAGGCGAGATGCTGATGATGATTATACACGGCTACTACTCTTAGGGTTTTTAAAAAGAAAAACACACACCCAATTTTTTTTCCTTAAACCCTTGTCTTCTTTTTGTATGGCCGCAGATAATTTTTTGTAGCACGCCTCTGATATATTATTTCTGCACACTAACCCTAGAAAAAGCATTAGCCTTTATAGAATAGTTTAGGGTTTTTTTAAGGAATAATAGTTGGGATAGGAAATTGAATGTGATGAGAATTGGGAAATTTGAATAGGATTAGAAGTTTGAATATGATGAGGGCACAACCAACTAGGAAGTTTGAAATTGGCTAGTGATAGGGTTGAGTCAATCAACTTTGGGATTCTATTTGATCTTATAGTAAAACTAATGGGATTAGGAAGAATTCAAATATTTGTAAATCTTACTAAAAGATTTGATCAAGTCCATCTCATCCCCATCTCATCCCATATTGGACCAAGTCCAAATTTTGCTCTCCATTGACCAAGTCAAACTTCTTTGTGCACACACGCTTCATCTCTCCCAATGTGCTATACGAATAGCAATTTCGCCAAATACTGAGAATACATTGTTTCGCCAAGCCTGAAACACACTGAGCACACACATTAGATATACCGACACGTTTGTCATCATCAAACCAAGTTCCTAGATCGTTGCTTCCAACAGTATCAATGTCTTCAGCCTGCCGTACAAGAATCTCATTTAGGTACGCATAAAAATGTGTGGTCCATATGATCACAGCCTCAGTAGAAGGTAGAGGTGGCTGCAGAAGCTCAACTGCAAGTGGGCAAGACTCTGGATTTATCTGAATGAAGTTACCCTTGCCCAAAGTGCTGCCTCCTCAATGTAATGCTCTGGCTCTGCATATGATGCCTCCCCGTCAATATGCTCTGGCTCAGCAGGGTGCTTTAGGTGCCCCCCTTATCATCTATTATCGTAGGCTCTCTTTGGAGTGGTGGTGATGGCTGCTTATGTGTGTCAACTTGTGGGGATGTATCACGTGGATGGGAAGGCTCGTAAGCAATCCAAAACTATTACCTATCCCCCTCAAGACTGACATGGATGTCCTCCCCAATTGTTCCTGCAGCTGAAACATGGTTCATAACATAATTTACAAATAGTAGCTCGAATGCATCACCTGCTGAAATGCTTTCTGAATCGATGAACTTCACTGACTCCAAGATGCCCTCCAATAATCTCTGAAATGCGTCCTCCTCTGACTGCGCATATGACGTGCGTTTATATTTTATATATTCACGCACGTCTTCTTCGTGATTTTCTGTTGTTTCATATATGTTCTTTTGTGTTTTTGTGTCTTTTCATTTTCTCCGTGTTTTTGTGCAAATGCAGGAGTTTCCAGCGTTGGGGACATACAAAGAAGATATCATGAGTCCCTGGAGCAATGGGAGGAGTCACGCGTGATCCCAGGGGCCAAACGTCGAAGATTACTATATTTCAGCCCCCAACCGATCGGTTGGACAAAGCCAACCGATCGGTTGGTGCACGCATATCCGACCCGGACAGAAGCAGCAGATGAAAAGCAGCACACCTGATCGGTTCAGTGATCAGGTGAGATCGACAGAACTCTCCGTCATTTTGAGCTTATTTCCAACCGATCGGGTGACATCTCACCTGATCGGTTCAATTGAAGCTGAAATTTCCCAAATGACGACCCGTTCGCGTCAACTGCTCGGAACAGCGGCTGGTTGATGTGTCTGAAGCACTGAAGGCCAAACGATTAGCAGCTCACCCGATTGGGTGATGCTGCAACCGATCAGGTGACCTCAGTTTCTATATATAGTCGACCTAGGTTTTCCAGAAACGATCCCCATTGTATTTTCTGACTTTTTTGGGATTTGTGACAGCTGATAATTTCTTTAATCTTGTAAGTGTTCCGATTGTTCTGAAACTTTAGTATCGTCTTAATATCATTGCTAGCATCTCTTTTCTATTGCCTGATTATGATTTCAACCGTTGAATTTCGTTTAGATTGTATTTTTGCCATGAATTGTGAGTAATTCCCAAATCTGAGATTTTGGTGGAAACCTCATGGTGGGTTCTCCCTAGAACGATCATAGGAATAGGATTTCGATAGGGTTAAGGAATTTAGATGGTTACGTGGGTTGTTTCATTGTCATTGGCGGGAGAAAGACCGCCTTTGACCATCGGGCCAAGTGGGAATAAAATTGGCGTTTGACTCCCTAGTCACAGCTCACGCCCCTAGCGTAGACATTGAATCCTAGCGCGTGGGAACGGCAGGATGAGATGTTGGGAGTAATCGTTGCGAGCTTAGTGCTCCCGGAGTCGGTCGGTGTTAATGGACATGGGAATGCCCACCGACCGAACTTGGATAGTCCTAGCGTATCATCCTGGGCATCGACCAGAATATCGGGCCCATGGGACGCAGGTATCACTCTTTGAGGCAACGTCTCACCACTAAACCCTGGAATCCAATCGTAGTCCTAACCGTCGGTCGTAATAGAGAGGGCACACGATAGGGTGGAAACCAAAGTCCTAGGTTCCCTTTTATATATATTACATCCTTCGTATTTCCATTTATGACAACCCACCGATCGTTCGGGCTAGCTCACCCATCGGATGAACAGGTTCCTTCTTAACAACGAGCACAACACACGCCTCCCTGAGTTCGACCCCCCAAGCCACACTACAACACCGTGCGATTGCGGTTATAAATATTTAAATCTGGTATCCCCGATCTCTATTGCATGCATTGCTAAATCTAGGGGACGTCAAGTTTTTGGCGCCGTTGTCGTGGAGGCGTTCGGTTTGATATTAGCTCAGCTTGGGTTCGTTAGACTACGCATTAAAAATAAATACAATAACCGAGAATTTTTTCCCCACCATTGTATTATCTTTTTGTTATTCTCTTGTACTATTGACGCTCCTCTCTAGTTTTCTTATTTTTGTTGTCTAGGTATCTTTGCTACTACCATGTGGAGATCAAATTTCGATGCTCAGATGGAAGGATACGATCCTTATTCATTTGTGGTTTGTGAGACTTGTGGGATGGCAGGGCAGATGCATTATGATTGCCCATTTATACTTGAGAGCCTCCCCTAAACCAAGGCCAAACATTTTTCCACAACGTTAGCCCGAACACCTCCCATCCATTTCCTCAACCTTATATCCCTCCACCAACACAAGAAAAATCAAGCCTCATGTCTCTCTTTGAAAGTGCCATGTTTAACCAAGCCCAAATATTACAAAACTTTATGGTACCAGTCACCGAGCCTACACCGAGGAGAGGGGTTAAAGGAGAGGATATACCCACTTCCATGATTGAGACCACCATGCCATCAGCCACCATAGACACATCTCATGCCGATACCCCATTTTTCCAACACTACCACTTGGATGATGAAGAATTTTTTGATGATGATAGTGAGGATGTGGTGATTTCTCTAGGATCTGTGGGAGAGACTTCTCATCTTGATTTGGATACCCCACATGAGTCCTACGAGAGCACCGAGGAGACTACAGAGCTTATGCATATCGACGAGAAGGATATGCGTGTGGACGAGGACACCACGACCACATACGAGTGGTCCACTCCACATCCACCTCCACAGCCATCTCTGTCACCGCTTCTTCCTTGGTCTGTGGTCAACCACGATGATGTCATTCAGGCCATCGGGCAGATGGAGGAGCATGAGCATATCGTCGAGGAGACAATGCATGAGGTCTTGGATACGATGGTCCACTTCATGAAGCCCGAGTCACATCTACCTCTACCGTCACTCTCCACTTCTTCTGCGGCTGAGCATCTTCTTGAGCATATTGCTCCTATTCAGGGAGATTTTCATACTCACTCTCACTCCACATTTAAGTCTCTCTTTTCACGTCCTATTTCTTTAGACTTATATGTTTTTGACACACCATATCTCTCGCAGGACACAGGATCAACTTCCCCTGAGGTATGCTGCGGTGTGTCACCACCTGGAGAGCCACTTCTCTTGGAGAGCGATGATTTGGTCGTCACTAGTACAGAGGATAGCGACCCATTCTCAGGGAGTATTCGTCACCCCTTTATTATTTTTCCATCTTATGTTGACAATTATCTCTGGGATACATTTATTTTATGAAATAATTTCTTGCCATGGACTACTGCACCTCGTCCTTTGCAGGTCACAGGTGGACACCTACTAAGGATGCTTGGGGGTGCATTGCTTGGGTCCATTGGCACACGTGGCACAGCGCTTCTGGCAGAGCCACAGCAGGAGCAGTTAGAGCAGCTACCTGCCCCACTCGAGATTCTGGATCCGCCTATGCTCGGGTGTATCCTAATCTATTAGTGTAGAAATTTACAGCTTTCTAGTTTAGATTAGAATAATCTCGTCTCCTCTCATTAGCGAGGGAAGCGTATCTAGGGTTTGCTTTTGCATCATAATAGCCCATCATGTCGTGCCCTTCTATCATTTCACCCACATCACCCTATCCTTGTTCTTTTGGCACTTTTTCTTGGCCCCGTTATCATTTTTTTCCATGAGACCCCTACCACCTCCAAATGGTGGTGATGCATGTTTTACCTATTGTTCACTCTCCCCTTTATCTTTTATGTCCCGTATCGGATTTTCATATATTTGGGGGATAGCTTATATTAGCTTGGGGGAGAGTATCACCCATAGTCATTTTTGTTATTTTTGATGCATTTCCCCTCCCATTTTATCTTTGCCCTCTCGTGAGTGATCTTATTGCATTGAGGGCAATTCAAGATTTAGCGTGGGGGAGTTGCATTTCATGCATGTTTCCTTTATTTTCTTCCATTTTTCACCTTTTTCAAGCATCAAAATTTTTTTTTTCATTTTTATGCATCATTCCCATCATGCATTTTTCTTTCTCCATTTCATTCTTGCCTCTTACTAGAGATGAACACTCAATGATATTTTGCCACTCATGCTTCACTTTTCGCACTTGAGCACCTTTTTCCAGCACGCTATTTCTTTGATTATTCAATGCTCATATATGTGTTTTGCCATCTTTTGGGTTTATTTGCTATATTTCGAGATTGTTGGTTTTGATTGTGTTTAAGCATGCTCCTAGCTATATATCATATTTTAATATGTCCCTCTATTTGAAGTTCCTAGATTTTCACACTTCATCTCTAAGAAACGATTATCTTACCATCCTACCCCGTGCTTCTAACTCTTGCATGAAATACTATATGTGTACTCTTATCGCATGTGTTAGCTACCTTTCAACGGGATTAGGATAACCACACCTTTGTTCCGTGCTTTAATTCATGAGGATTTTCTTGCCGCGCTTGGATTTCTCAAAAATTCTCTTTTGTTTTACTTTGTACATTCCCCCTCGTCGTGCATCGTTCTCCCATTTGGGGGAGTGCACACTTTTGTACATATTTTTGCATAATGGTCCTTCGGAGTTTTTCGTAACCTGATGCCCTAAAGCCATCTGGCTTGGTATGCGTAGGCCGCCCTTGCATTCCATTGCAATTCTACAAGTTTGCAAGACAAAAATATTAAAACCAAAAACAACAAAAACAAACCAAAAACCAAAAATATGTATATATCCGACACTTTCCCCTTTTCCTTCGCTCTCCACATCTCTTATATTTGAGAGCACCATTGTATATAGGGAAGGCGAGAGTTTGTACAAAGTGATCTTTCCACATCTTCTCCATCTCCTTTTGAAAATACAAGCAAGGCAAGAAAGTGTTTCAAATATCAAAAAACGACAAGTGTGTGTGGTGATTCCTTACATCCTTGAGATTGATAGCTATTCACATGATGCATATATACTCTTTCTTACTTCTTCATGCATGTATGGGTATCTCGTATTCACCGTTTGGAAGATTTGATATGAATTTTGAGCCTCCTCATATTTGGGCATATTATCTACTATAACATGCTATGATAGCTATGCTTTTGCCAATGTCACTCTTCTGCTCTATTGATATGAACCCATGATGCTATATTATGAGATTGAATTCTTGATTTAGATTGTGACATGCTTTACCCTTGTGCTTAATTTAGTTGGTGATTATATTTGTGGTTTGGAGAGGGTGATCTAGATTTCTTCGCTTTCCTTTCTTGCTCTCGCACCCGAACTTCATTCCAACTCGTCTTCCTCGGGACGAGGAAGAGTTTAGCTTGGGAGATTGACACGTGTTCATATTTCACCTTTTGCACCCGCTCTTTATCGTGTTTTCATATGCACTTTATCTCATTCCATGTTGTATATATCACATTTTGGTTCATATTGACTATTGGGTGTATTGCTTGTATTTCAGGTAAATATCGGCATTTCGGCACTTTCTGGAGTCAACCTTGCATGTTGGGACCAAAGCGCACGTGTACGGCTAAGATCCGATGGCCAAAGATAAGGATTTGAAGATTTGGAGATTTAACCGATCGAGTGGACAGACCCACCTGATCGGTTCGTGCACATATATCCGACCCGGACAAAAGCTGAAATGAAAAAGACCCCACCCAATCGGTTCAGTGATCAGGTGGTCACGCCAGTGCTCTCTATTTTGTGTGCCAAAGCCACTCAATCTGTTGACTTCCCAACCGATCGGGTCATCTCTCCGGGTCATTTTGGGGAAGAACCCACCCGATCGGTTGACACTTCAACCGATCGGGTGGCCTATTCTTCCCCTTTCGCGCACTGCTTCTCATTCATTGAAGATCTGATATCATTTCAGTGGGAGTTTGGGCTATCTCTTATTTTTCTAGCATCGGCATCATTGTTAGCTTTCCAACGATAGGTCGCATGCCTAAATCCGATTTTTCTACATTTTTCTTAATTTTCTGAGCGTAGCGGGGTGCTAAAATTGGCTACTGTCTGAAATTTAACTTCAACCGATCGGTTGGGAGTCCAACCGATTGGTTGGAGTCAATTTCAGAAGTTGTGCATCTCTGTTTGCTTCCACCCGATCGGTTGACACTTCAACCGATCGGGTGGTCCTGTTTTAGCAGTTTTATTGGGTTTTTGGACTCGAACTGTTAGGGTTTTGAGGGGGCTTATAAATGTAAGTGTGGGCACGACTTCGGGGTAGTTCTTCCCTATTTTTCCAGTGTTTTTCAGCCCCTTTCAAGGGAGCTTTAGGTTAGTTTAGATTAGGGTTTATCTTCCAATAATTCTTGTAAGGGATTGATGATTTCAAATGCAAGATAAGTATTTTTCTCGTTATTTCCATTGTTTTGTGTTATTTTCATTTTGCTTGATGGTGAATGTTTGTTTGTCTCTTTTATTGCTTGTTTCTATGTTCTTCACCATTAAGTAGTGTTTGATGAATCCTAATATATGTTAGAGTAGAATTGATGCTTGGAATTTTACATTTGACTTGATTGCATGACAAGTGTTTGATGAAATGTGTCAATGTGGATTTCTAGCAATCTAAGACCAATTCGTATGACAACACACTAGTTGTGTTAAGGGTTGGGTTCTGGATGCTTGTCCTGTCAAGATCCTCTTTGATGTATTGTTAGAAATCGCATTCGACCTATTTGGCCATTAGGGTTACGCCGGGGTGTTTTATTGTCATTGGCGGGAGAAAGACCGCCTCTGACCGTCGGGCCAAGGGGAAATAAAACTGGCATTTGATTCCCTAGCCACAGCTCACACCCCTAGCGTTGACATCGAGTCCTCGCGCGTGGGAACGGCTTGGACGAAATGTTGGGAGTTATCATTGTGGCCTTAATGCTTTCGGTTGCTGTCGGTGTTAATGGACATGGAAATGCCCACCGTCCGAAACCGGGTAGACCTAGCGTATCATCCTGGGCACCAACCAGAATATCGGGCCCATGGGGCACTAGGTACCACCTTTAGGGGCAATGTCTCACCCTGGGTCAAGTCGAATGCCAAGTGTCATGAGTGCTCTAGCCCGTATTAGCGGGGATTCATTTCTTGTCTTTTTTTCTTTCTTTTATTTCTTCACTACTCACTCTTATTATCCGCGTAGCTCTCACACAAACTAGGCGAGGCTAGTAGCCATTCAAGCCATCCACCTCTCTGTGTTCGATAAACCCACACCCTACACTAACCGTGCACTTGCGGTAAAACGACACCGTGCCCAAACCGTAAACGGGGCGCCGGTCAAGTTTTTGGCGCCGTTGCTGGGGAGGCAACGTGCTTGTTTATTTTAGGACCCTGTGAACCCTAGAGTCTAGTTCATATCCTGACCTCGTGATAATTCTCGCATTCTACTTTTTATTTTTATTTTTACTTTTCATTTTCCTTTTTTAAATTTGCAGTTATACCATACGTTCTTCACGGGTGTTTCTTTTTTTTCATGCACAGGAATACAAGAAGTCTCGACGACTTGATTCCTATAGATGTTGAGATAAACGCCACCGTGAGGTGTCTGAACGCAGAGAGGAGAAGAAGGGAAGAAGCTGAAAACATGGGAGGGAATACTCCTCCCCAGAAGTCCTTGCTGGAATACTCGATGCCGTCCATCGGGTCCACGTCTAGCATACAACCCCCGGCCATTACGGCCGGGAGTTTTGAGCTAAAGCCGTTATTAGTGACGTGGATCCAACAGGATCGATTTTCAGGGGCACCCATAGAGAGCCCATTTAAGCATCTGGACTCATTCTTGGAGAAGTGTGACACCTTCAGGATCAATGGTGTCACGACTAAAGCTATCCGGCTCAAATTGTTCCCCTTTTCTCTGTGGGACAAAGCCAAACAATGGCTAAGGGGAAAGGACCCCAATACCTTCACGACTTGGGAGAAGCTGTCCAACGCCTTCTTGAACAAGTTCTTCCCCCTGGGGAAGACGATGAAGCTGAGGAGCGAGATCTCCTCCTTCTCCCAAGCCAGCCACGAGTCCTTGCACAAAGCATGGATGAGATATAAGGAGATGTAGTGGAGATGCCCTTACCATGAACTCCCTAAATGGCAAATTATCAATCTGTTCTACAATGGGTTGAGGGATGCTCTGAAATCTTCGATGGATGCCGTGCTGGGGGCTCCTTTATGTCAAGAAACGAGGAAGATGCCGGTAACATTCTGGAGAACATGGCATCAAATAATGAGAGGTGGTGCGATGAGCGTGCCACGCCCAGATCTGGAGGTATTCACAGAGTTGAAGAGGTCGACAAGTTATTTAGAAAATTCGATTTGCTATCGACCCAGATCTCAGCGCTCATGGTAGGGGCTGGTGGTGCCAACACCCAGCAGGTGGCAGTAGTGAAAGCTGAAGTCCAGAAGATTTTGATGGTGGTGACATCTCACCACCGGTGGATCAAGCAAGCGCTCTTTTCTACAATCCGACGGGTAACGCGCCCTATCCACCAAGGACTAGCTCAAATTCGGATTATTCTCCCGATAACCGGAACCACCCAAACATGAGCTATAGTGCACCATATCAGCAGCCCCAACAACTGTAGCAACAATTGTATCAGCCACCTCGGCAACAGCAGCAGTTGTACCAGCAACAACAATAGCCCCAGCAGATGTACCAACAATGCCCCCCGAGGAATCAGCAACCCCCACCGCAGCAGCAACCGTATGGTCAACAATGAGTAATCTCTCCGGTCGAGAGTCTCTTGACCCAATATATCACAAACCAGGAGAAGATTAACATGCGGCTGGAGATGGGACAGAAGACATTGTCCGATCAAGTAACCCAGCTGGGGTTACAAGTGGCGAATCTTCAGAGAGCCAGAGCTAATTGCAGGGCTAGCCGGAAGTAAATCCTAGGGGTCTCAATCAGACGTTGGATTTGACGCATGACCATGCAAATGTGGCTGCGATAGTATTGAGAAGCGGCACTCAAATTCCAACTAGGGTGCCCGCTAAAGAACCCGAGGCTCCATTGGTCGATAGGCGACCAAATGAAAAAGCAAATGACGATGGAGCTTCGTCATCAAAGAACATGATTCCGAAGGGAGTCTCAGAGGAAGAAAAGAAGAACGAAGAGGAAAACTTGAGAGTCTTTAAGCCCGTTGTGCCTTTCCCACAACGACTTGCCAAGGCAAAGATTGATGAGAAATATGGCAAGTTCTTTGATATGGTTAAAGACTTGAGCTTGCAGATCCCCTTCTTAGAGGCTATAGAGACTATCCCTTCCTATGCTAAATTTCTGAAGGATTTGGTGACAAAGGGGACAAGGAAGGAAAAAGTCGTCCTTACAGCGGAGTGCAACGCTCTGATTCAGCGAGCGAATCTACCCAAGCTCAAGGACCCAAGGAGCTTCTCTATCTCATGTTCGATTGGAGATGTGAAAATTAATTGGGTGCTCGTCGATTTGGGTGCGAGCGTCAGTCTGGTGCCTCTATCATTATACAAGAGAATAAGAATGGGGGACCTTGAACCCACCGGTATAATGCTATAACTTGCAGACAGATCAGTCAAGTATCCGGTGGGGATTATGGACGACTTACCGGTAAATGTCAGCGGCGTACACGTGCCTGTAGATTTTGTTGTGATGGACATGCCGGAGGACAACCATACCCCGATTATCCTCGGGAGGCCCTTCATTACGACCGCTGGCGTGCTGATTTATGTGAAGAAAGGGAAGCTGTCCCTAAATGTGGGCGACCAGAAGTTCGAATTTGATTTGGGACTATCCATGAAGCATCCACTGGAGGAGCAAAGTTGCAATGTTCTGGAAGCTGAAGAACAAAGAGTCGTAGAGGATGGAGCTTGGGAGATCCTCTCAAGGAACCCCCCCCCCCCCTCGATAGCTTGGGGGACCTTGAAGAGCACATTGGGGTGAAAGAAGAATAAATAGCTGGAGAAGTGTGTGTCTCACAGACGACTCCTCTCGGATTCAAGAAGGTTGCTCCGACGAGGAGCAATGGAAAAGAGCCTAAGGGGCTAACTGCTGATGAGGTCCGGATCCTACGAAAAGTGACGGTTGACGCCAATATGAGGGAGAAGCCCCCGAACACCACCAGTGGGAGGATCGTAGAGAGCATCTACCTTTCACCTCTGTCAACACCAAGGCTCGCTGCTTCTAAAGCTGATGGGATGCCAATCATCGGGCATCACCCGCACCAACCACCTTGAAGATCTTATACCGAGAGTCGAGCAAACAAATTTAAACAACATCGCTTCATGAGAGGCAACCTATGTTCTAAACCTTCGTCGTTATTTTTAGGATTAGTTTTCTTATTTTTGGTGAATAAACACTGCTATAGGGTTGATCGTCGGGAGACTTAGATGAATTTTTTGTGTTTCTGTAGGAAATCACCCCCAACCGATCGGTTGATGCTTCATCCGATCGGGTGGGCCATGTTTGAAGATGGCTTGTATCAGCGCAACAGCAAACCAATCGGGTGGCATATGAGGCTGACCGAGTGGAAGATCGGGTGACACAGCAGAGCTCTCGGTAATTTTTGAGATTAAATCAATCGATCGGTTGAGCTTAAGCTGTGGTCGTGTCGCTGTCCAGGTGAAGTTGACAGTCCTCTCAGGAAAATTGTGAAGCGGCCAACCGATCGGTTGAAAACTCGCCCGATCGGTTCGCCTGTAGCTGCCTTCCAACAAAATTTCTCGAAAACTTATCCAACCGATCATGTGAGATCTCACCCGATCGGTTCGCCTAAACCCTATAAATATCCCCCGACTCAATCGATTTCATTTCACTCACCCGACTTCCTCTTTCCTCCGTCGTTTCGACTTCCCTCACTCTCTACCAGCCATCTCACTCTCTCCCACTACCCCTAAATCATCTCCCCACTTCCTCCATCTCTCTCTCTCTCTCTCCATCAACCACACTCCTATCCACCCCATTCAACCCTAGATTTCGCCCTAACCCTAGCCATATTTCCCCCAATTCGAAAAATTCCTCTTTTGTTAGATTGGCGTGCCGCGGCTTCACAACTCCTCATTGCACTGCGTAGGGTGTTTTGTGAGCAAGGATTCACTTCGCTACTAGGTACATTCATTCCTAAACTCTATTTTTACATTTGCCCTAGTATACTCATTTTGCTCTATTGCTGTTGTTTGTGTGAATTTATATTATCTTGCATTTTCATCACACCCACACACTCATGGCTAAGGACAAAGATAAGGGTAAGGCTATCATGCATGAGGAGGAGCCGTCTCGCAAGAGACGCAAGTCCACACGTCCACCTAGTTCACATGCTCCTCCTACCCCGCCTACACGACCATAATCCCAACCAATTATTCCCGTTGCGAACCCACTGATGGGACGGCGTGAATACCGTTTCTTGAGTCGTGAACATAAAGATTTTTATAATAGACTCAACGAACGATCACACCTTTCCACTAAGTTTGCACATGCCCAAACTCTGATCAATCTCGGAGTTTTCTCCGGAGTCGTGACTCTATTCGCTAACCTAGGATGGTTACCTTTCTTAAACTCCCACGCCCAATCAAACCCCACCCTCACACTCGAATTCCTCTCGTCCCTCAAAACTGCGGCGGGGTCCATTATCGATTTTCGGGTCCAAAACCGAAACATCCGCACACCCATCACCTCTCCTGCCCACACCCCTCCATCTTCTACCGAGGACGAGGATAATTCCTCTCCTGCATTTTGATTTCTTTCTTTTTCTTTTCCGATCTTCCCCCTAGCATATTTCTGCATCACCATGATAATATCATATCGCTAGCATTGTCATGTCCAGCTTGGGGTAAATCGAATTTTGTGTGTGTTGTCGTGTGATTTCGTTGTTGTGTGCCTGTTTATATGTGTCGTTTGGATGTGCTTTCCTATCTTTTATTTTGTGTGTGTCTTTTTCCTTCTTTTTATTTTTCTATTTCGTTGGTGTGTTTTTCACGTTTTTCACATTTTTGTGTCAGTGCATACTTCCCCCCATTTTCTTTACCCTCCCATATTTACTACTATTGCATTGAGGGCAATGCAAGTTTCAGCTTGGGGAGTCGCACTTTGTGCGTCAGTTGTGTCTTTTTCCTCGTTTTTGAGTCGGTTTCATCATGTTTTTCTTTTTCTTCTCTTTCTTTTTATCTCCCTCTCCTAGAGAAGACCCCACATGATGAATTGTCACAAAACTACACACACCTAGCTTTGCTATGATAATCACTTTCACTAACCCTAGGAAGCCGAGTCATATTGCATTTCATGTTTCGTGGGTTCACTTTACTTTTATGTGAGTCGTATATCGTGACTAGCTAGTTGGTGTGCTTTATTTTGATTTATATACCTGTCCTTGGTTGACCCCTAGACTATCATGCTTCAATTTCGAATATGTGGTATTTGCCTCTAACTGTCTGCTTCTATATGCATGTAATATATATATAGTACACTTCAATTCGCATATGTCGGGACTCTACCAATAGGACTAGGATAATCCATTTAGCTTACGCTCTGATTTGCGAGAAAAATTTGCTTTTGCCCAAGTGTTTAGATTTCGACTTCTTTTTTGTTTTACTTGGTGCAAATCCCCTCGTCTATATTGTTCTCCCACTTGGAGGGTACACAAGTATATTGCCAAAAACCCAAAAGCCCAAAAAGAAAAAAAGAGAGAAAGGAAGAAAAATCCAAAAAGAAAAAAATTGTATAGCCAAAAGCCCAAAAAAATACAAATACCCAAAACCCAAAAAAATTCCCGTGTGAATATTATTCCTCCACCGTGAATAAAGGGAAGGCGAGAATTTGCACCGAGTGTCCTACTCCACACCTTCTCCACCTCCCTCGTTTTCGAACACACTTGGCATAGAAACTTTCTAGTGATCATCTAGGCTAAATTGTGGTGATTTTCTAGTTCCTAGCAGTCGAGTCCCCGACACATGATACGCTTCAATTCTTATTTTATTCTCATGCATGCTTGAGCTTTTATTCACCGCTAATTCGAATTGAATCAATATTTGGGTCATCCCTTGGGTATGTGTATATGGAGCTTCATTGCACAAATTAGATAGTGACGCCGTCTGCTAGCACACGACCACACTCACTCGTGTTTCACTGCGTGGGCCCACGACACTTGTATGGACTCATATTCCTTGATTTAGTGATGTGTTTTATCGCTTGCTAGCTTAATGTGGCGTGTTTGATTTTGTTGGCTCTGACGGGCAATCCAGGACTTTGTTCTCTATTTCTGTTTCTCTCTCGTCGTTTTTCCCTCCGAGCTCCTACTCTCACTCGTCTTCCTTGAGGATGAGGAAGAGTTCAGCTTGGGGGATTTTGACGTGCGTTTATATTTTATATATTCACGCACGTCTTCTTCGTGAGTTTCCGTTGTTTTCTGTTGTTTCATATCCGTTCTTTTATGTTTTTTGTGTCTTTTCACTTTCTCCGGTTTTTTGTGCAAATGCAGGAGTTTCCAGTGTTGGGGACATACAAAGAAGATATCATGAGTCTCCGGAGCAACAGGAGGAGTCATGCGCGATCCCGGGGGCCAAACGTCGAAGATTACTATATTTCAACCCCCAACCGATCGGTTGGTCAGAGCCAACCGATCAGTTGATGCACGTGTATCCGACCCGGACAGAAGCAGAAGAAGAAGAGCAGCTCACCCGATCGGTTCAATGATCTGGTGAGATCGACAGAGCTCTCTATCTTTTTGGGCTTATTTCCAACCGATCGGGTGACATCTCACCCGATCGGTTCATCTGAAGCTGAAATTTTCCAAATGACGACCCGGTCACGTCAAGCGCTCGGGACAGCGGCCTGTTGATGTGTCTGAAGAGATGAAGGCCAAACGACTAGCAGATCACCCGATTGGTTGATGCTGCAACCGATCGGGTGACCTCATTTTCTATATATAGTAGACCTAGGTTTTTCAGAAACGATCCCCATTGTATTTTCTGACTTTTTTGGGATTTGTGACGGCTGAGAATTTCTTTAATCTTGTCAGTGTTCCGATTGTTCTGAAACTTTAGTATTATCTTAATAACATTGCTAGCATCTCTTTTCTATTGCCTGATTATGATTTCAACCGTTGAATTTCTTTTAGATTGTATTTTTGCCATGAATTGTGAGTAGTTCCCAAATCTGGGATTTTGGTGGAAACCCCTTCGTGGGTTCTCCTAGAACGATCATAGGAATAGGATTTCGATAGGGTTGAGGAATTTATATGGTTACACGGGGTGTTTCATTGTCATTGGCAGGAGAAAGACCGCCTTTGACCATCGGGCCAAGGGGGACTAAAATTGGCGTTTGACTCCCTAGCCACAGCTCACGCCCCTAGCGTAGACATTGAATCCTACCGCGTGGGAATGGCAGGATGAGATGTTAGGAGTAATCGTTGCGAGCTTAGTGCTCCCAGAGTCGGTCGGTGTTAATGGACATGGGAATTCCCACCGACCGAACCCAGGTAGTCCTAGCATATCATCCTGAGCATCGACCGGAATATCGGGCCCATGGGACGCAGGTATCACTCTTTGAGGCAACGTCTCACCACTAAACCCTAGAATCCAATCGTAGTCCTAACCGTCGGTCGTAATAGAGAGGGCACATGATAGGGTGGAAACCAAAGTCCTAGATTCCCTTTTATATATTACATCCTTCGTATTTCCATTTGTGACAACCCACCGATCGTTCGGGCTAGCTCACCCATCGGGTGAATCAGTTTCTTCTTGACAACGAGCACAACACACGCCTCCCTGAGTTCGACCCCCAAGCCACACTACAACACCGTGCGCTTGTGGTTATAAATATTTAAATCTGGTATCCCCGATCTCTATTGCATGCATTGCTAAATCTAGGGGACGTCAGCATATGACTCGATTTCTGCTTCCTCCACTGCCTCTTCGTCCATCCACTCTTCATATGCAATAGCTGTATCGTAGGATGGGGGATCGACGACGGCACATTCTGGATCTGATAATATTACTGGCGATGCTTTCTTACTCATAAGATGAAGAAGCAGAACTGATACCTTTGGAAATCCCTGCAACCTTAAGCATGAGCGCATTCATTTCAAAGTCTCTTTTCACCCATTCCAATTGAAGGTTGCTCTTTTCAATCCTGGCTTGTATTTCAACCTGGTATGCAAGCATATCATCAAGAAAGTATTCTCCCGTCTGAGCATTCTGATCAAAATCTATGGTCCACATAGTATAATCCATAACACCTGATCAACAAAGATAAATACCTGAAGAAAAATATCATTGGCACAAAAGAATATAGAAATGATACTAATGGTGGTGAGGGTGAAAATTTCCTTTGTTAATTAATTTTTTTTCGTAGTCTAATCAACCTAATTATGATAAATTTGTACCCAATGGGAAACACGTCTCCGACAACGGGGCCAAAAACTAGATCGCTCCCGGATATACACCCGGAAAACAATTGTAGTTTTACTGCAAGCGCATGGTGTAGTGGCGAGCTGGTTAACGAATACGAGGAGGTGGTGTTGGCTCCAATCTATCTTAGGTTGGCTCGACTACTAAGCTTTTATTGGTGGAGATGGTTATAATGTGATGTGATGACAATAGTGATGGATGTCGGTGTAGGTAATAAAGATGTTGGATAAAATCCAATATAATAAAAGAGTCTAGAGCTAGGAAATCCCCACTATGGATTATCATACATCATTGTGAACCGTGAATCTCAATATTACTAGACTTGGGTTGAGGTGAACTAGTCGTAACTAAATAGAGATCCAAGCTCATGCTCTCGCACTATTACAGGTCTATGGAAATCTAGATCAGAGCCCACTCTCGTACAAACCCGAATCTAAGCCACTAGCATTAAGATCGATATCATCATCCAATCACAACTCAAGCACACTCTCGTGCAAACTTGAGTTATGTTGGATATGGACGACATAAATACACCCATGAGGGGATGTATGAGGGTATACAGACCTCAGATGTCGTGTGCACGAAGGCGTGCGCGAAGGGAACCTTTTCTCGTGTGAAAAGGACCAATCGATAAGTGGAAAAACCACTCGATAAGTGGAAAAAGCCACTTTATAAGTGCAAAATGGCACTTGATAAGTGGATAAAGAAGAAGATAAATGAATGTGCTAATATAGGCTAATAAGCTTATATTTAGTTATTTCCTACAATAACTACCCCTAAAGCCTATAAATAGGACCCAAGGGTAAGGCATTCATTCACATTTTTCCATGCCATAAGTTTGCATAAGGCATCTTATGTTCTTCTTCTCCCTTCCATTAAAATCCTCTTCTAGTTAGAGATTTAGGCGGTGAAACTCTGCTTCGATCCTCCGTGACGAAGTATCGACCGTTGTGGCAAATCCGAGGGCGAAGTTCCGAGATTACCGTGCCGCATACGCAAGCGTAAGTCTCTACTTCATTATTCGATCCTAATGACATTGTTTTGTCAGGATCCAACATTGGTATCAGAGCCATACGGGTTCGCCCCGGTCAAACCGCCGCCCCGTCGAACCGATGAACGAGGCGTTGTCTTTTTCACGAATGGGTATCCTACCATTACGGATATGGTAGGAACTCTTCGTGGCGGAGAGAACGCAGCGGTTGTTCTTTTCATGTTAGGGTCTTCTGTCATTACGGATATGGCAGGAACTCTCCGTGACGGGAAGAACCGACCGTTCACGTCGTCAAGCTCATACTCTTCATGGATGCCGAGTCTCCATTCATAGGGAATGTGAACTCTCTTCATGTGGGGCGTGTAGTTTACGAACTTTAAAGTATGTTATTTTTCATTTTTGGCACACGGCCATTAGAAGATAACTACTTTCTCGACGAACGGGTGCTTCATCGACGAACGGGTGCTTCATCGAGGAAGATGATGGTAGTTATCTCCATCGGAGAAGATGATTTTTGATGCATGATCACCATGGCCAAATGGGCTATGAAGGCAATGCACCCCCCCTCCCCATGCGGAGGGGGTTGGCTACGGCCAATAACTACCACGACCACCCCTCCGGCGGGGTGTGCGGCAACCCCATACAATGGGGTGGCCGGCCATGGCCATATGGGCCATGGCTGGCCATGGCCAGGCCGGCACTGGTCGGCCAGGGCCAGGGGCCCTGGCCGTGGCCAGGCCAGGGCCAGAGGGCCCTGGCCAGGCCAGGGCCGGCCCTGGCCGGCCTCGGCCAGGGCCAGAGAGCCCTGGCTGGCCCTGTGGCCAGAGGCCAGGGCCCTGCCGGCCCTGGCAGAGGCCAGGGCCGGTGCCCTGGCCTCAAGCCAGGGCCTGGCCGGCCCTGGCCTAGGGCCAGGGCCCTGCCGGCCCTGGCAGAGGCCAGGGCAGAGCCTGGCCGGCCCTGGCAGAGGCCAGGGCCAGGCTCTGGCCGGCCTCGGCCAGGGCAGAGGCCCTGGCCGAGGGGCCAGGGCCCCTGGCCGGCCATGGCAGAGGCCCTTGACCAGCCTCAGCCAGGGCAGAGGCCATGGCCAGGAGTGGTGTCAGATCATTGGTTGGTCGACCAATTTGGGAGTTTTGGTCGACCAATCCGGCATAAGGCCTTGATCGATCACGAACATGCCGACTAGCCCATACGGGGTTGCAAAAGGCCTTGGTCGAACACGAATGTACCGACTAGCCCATACGGGGCTAACGACAGTCGTCTGCGGCAAAATTCTCCCATACGGGGGGAAGCGCCTGAATCCATACGGGAACCGGCGATAATGGCTTGCAGAAAAATCCCCACAGGGGGATCCGGCCTTGGCACGGCTACGGCTCATTCCCGGCAAATGGTCAGGAAGTGCCGAATATTTCACTAGTATCATAAGGGTACTAAGTTGAAATATACATTTTTTGAAAAATACGTTTTCATACGTTTTGAAAAATACGTTTTCAAAAACGTTTTTCCGCTGCAAAGTACTATAAGAGTACTATCGTTTGATAAAGTGAGGGAGAAATATTGAAAGTTACTCTAGATGGTGATTGGAAACGTAGTGACCTTTTCGATTCTAGAGTAACATCTTCAATATTTTTCGAAAGTAACTTATCAAATTATAAATATCATTCCAAGTGGGAGTTGAAATTAGAACTATCCAAATGGGATATTCTATTATCATTTCAAGTGGGAATTATATTTTAAGAAATTTTTAATGAAATGATTTTGATCAAACCTTCGGTTTTGTGTCTTTTGCAGCATTTTAAAAGTAAAATGTCTTCCGCTTCAAAGAATATCGTCGCTGAGTTAAACAGAGGTGAAAAACTCAACGGTGATAATTACAAACTTTGGTCCATCAAGATACAATACGTTTTAGAGGAGCAAGAAGTGCTCGAAACTCTAAAGAACGTAATTATTGAACCCGAGTTGGGCACTACGGCCCAACACAGACGAGACAAGGAAGCTTTTGATGCTTGGTCTCGGAAGAATAAGATAGCCCGCATTACGTTATTGAGCAGTATGGCCGATGACATAATGCGCATCTTCCGAGAGCATGACTTAGCCATGGACATATGGTCCAAGCTAGAGGAGAAGTTTGGTGGCACATCGGTGTCCAAACTTCGCGCCTTAACTATAAGATTCGATTCATATAAGAAACGTCCAGATCATTCCATGGGGAAACATCTGCGACATATGACGAATCTTATCTCGGAGTTAAAGGACACAGGCCATGTGCTCACTGATGAGCAACAAATCCAAGCAGTCATACGTTCCCTACCAAATGGGTGGGACCAAATGAAGATGCATCTCACTCACAATGAGAGCATCAAGACCTTCAGCGATGTTTCCAAGCACCTCGAATTAGAGGAAGAGCGGCTTGCGGCTGCCAAGCCAAGTGCAGAAGTGCACATGGTTGCTAGTTCCTCACACGGGGGAAAGAAACGGAAAGATCATTCGAAGTCTACTAATAAACGTAATAAGCAACCTGAGTCTACCAAGAAAACCAAACATAAGGGTGGGCACAAGAAATGGCACAAGAAGAAAGACTTGAAGAGGATCAAGTGCTTCAAGTGCAACAAGCTCGGTCACTATGCTCGTTCGTGTACGAGTGGAGGCGACGAGGTAACTTGTAAAAATACTAGTTACATATGTGTTTCTAGTTCAATATTTTTTGTGGAATCTAATCCATTTTGGATAATTGATTCAGGTGCCACCGACCACATAGCAAGGGACAGACGGTCCTTCGTGGAGTATCACCGGATACCCCAAGGAACGAAGTGGATCTATGTAGGAAACAACACATGTGTTGAAGTGAAAGGCGTTAGGACTTGCAAGCTAGTCTTGGACAACGGCCACACTCTCCTACTTCATGATGTCCTCTTCGCTCCAGATATTCAAAGGAATATAATTTTTGTGGTCGTGTTAATGGGTCATGGCTATAACTGGTTTTTTCATGATTGTAATGTGGACTTAAGTTGTAATAATACTCTTATTAGTACTGGGTTTGTATTTAAAGGATTTATTGTAATGAATACAATGTATGATTCCTCGTGTAATGAAAATTTCTTTATTGCAAATTCTAATACTTATGAGTCTGATGTGATTTGTTGGCACGCAAGGATTGGTCATATTGGACCAACGCGTATGGATAGACTTGCCAAACGTGGCCTTCTATCCAATGTTTCAAAGGTTGAAATGTCGACCTACGAACATTGCCTAGTGGGGAAATCTTGTTGCAAGCCGTTTGGAACCGGCACAAGGGCCGAGGTTCCATTACAGCTTATCCATTCGGACATATGTGGTCCGATGAATGTTAAGACAAGATGCAGAAAGTCCTATTTCATCACTTTTATTGATGATTTCACTCGATTCGGACATATCTATTTGATATCCCACAAAAGTGAAGCATTGGCTTGCTTTAAAAACTATATGAGTTTAGTGGAGAATCAATTAGATCGCAAGATTAAGGTCTTGCGAACCGATAGAGGCGGTGAATATCAATCAACAAGTTTTAAGGAACTTTGTGATGAAAAAGGCATAGTACTTCAGGTAACTATGCCTTATACTCCTCAACAAAACGGTGTTGCAGAAAGGAGAAATAGGACTTTAATGGAAATGGTCCGTTCAATGATGGCGCAAGCTAACTTGCCAATCACCTTTTGGGGTGATGCATTATTGACGGCCGCTTTCATCTTGAACAGTGTACCCTCGAAATCAGTTAGCTCCACTCCTTATGAGTTGTGGAACCAAAAGTCTCCTGACTTAGATTTTTTGAAACCTTGGGGATGTGCATCCTACGCGCATATTTCCTCCCATAAGTATGGCAAACTTGGGCCACGGGGAAGGAAATGTATCTTTATACGATACGCAGAAAACTCCAAATGTTATGTTTTTGTTAGTCAGGAAGACAATGGTGGGCTAATTGAGTTTGAGTCGAGGGATGTCACTTTCTTGGAAAACGAGTTTCCAAGACAGGGCGAGATAAGTCAGGACTTATCTCTATTTGAGATTTATGATCAAGAATGATTACCTCATTCGAGTGGGAGGATTCTTGGTGAAAACGAAAATACGTTTCAACCTTCACCAATGGATTATACGAATGACGATTATCCTATTCCATACGGGAATAATGATCCAAGTGGGAGCAATTCTAACGACATTCCAAGTGGGAGTGATATTAGAATTGATCTAAATTCGAGTCAACAAGGACTTGAAGAATCTCAAATACGACGTAGTAGTCGTACAAGGTTGGCTCCTCTAAGATTTGAGGATGAATTTCCGCAAACCTTTATGACTTTACTACAAGAAGATGACGAGCCTGCTACTTTCAAACAGGCCGTATCTTGCCCTGCTAAAGACAAATGGATGGAAGCGATGCAAGAGGAGTTAGAATCCATGAAAGTTAACCAAGTCTGGGACTTAGTTGACTTACCCAGAGGACGTAGAGCTATTGGGAACAAATGGGTTCTCAAGATCAAGCATAAGGCTGATGGCTCTATTGACAGATATAAAGCTCGCCTTGTCGCGAAAGGTTTTACGCAACAGGAAGGGATAGACTACGAAGAGACCTTCTCACCTGTTGTTCGTTTTACCTCGATTCGCCTGATTCTGGCAATGGTAGCTTGCTTAGACCTCGAATTACATCAAATGGATGTAAAGACTGCCTTTCTCAATGGAGAATTGGACGAGGAGATCTATATGGAACAACCAACAGGGTTTGTAAAAGAAGGAAATGAACATAAGGTTTGTAAACTTCTTAAATCCATATATGGTCTTAAACAATCCTCGAGGCAATGGTATATACGATTTCAAGAAGTTGTCTTATCAAATGGTTTTACCATGCTTGATGAAGATAACTGCGTATATATCAAGAGGATTAAAAGCAAGTATGTTATCATGTCTCTATATGTAGATGACATTTTAATAGCCGGAAATGACAAGGGCTTTGTGATGGATATCAAGGCTTGGCTTTCATCAGTTTTTGAGATGAAAGACATGGGAGAAGCCGCATATATCCTTGGAGTTAAGATTTCAAGGAATCGTTCGAAGAAACTTCTTTCTCTTTCACAGGAGACTTATATAAAGAAGGTTCTAGAACGATTTAATATGCAGGACTGCAAGTCCATTGATACTCCTATAAGCAAAAGCGATAATTTATGTCTGAAATCATGTCCTAAGAACCAAAAGGAGAAAGAGATTATGGAAAAAGTTCCATATTCCAGTGCAGTTGGTAGTCTTATGTACGCTATAATTTGTACAAGATCGGACATCTGTTTTGCCGTTGGAATGGTAAGTCGTTACCAATCCAACCCAGGGCAAGTACACTGGAAAGCGGTTAAGAGGATAATGCGGTATCTCAAAGGAACTGCAGACTTTGCTTTATGTTATCAAGGAGATGCCTTGAGGCTCGAAGGCTACATTGATGCTGATTGGGCGGGTGATCTCGATGAGCGACGATCGACCTCATAATATGTTTTTCTACTCGGATCTGGTGCAATATCCTGGAGTAGCAAGAAACAATCCTGCATCGCACTTTCAACCATGGAAGCCGAGTTTGTAGCATTTAGCATGGCAGTCCAAGAGGCTTTTTGGCTTAGAAAGTTCTTAGACAGGCTAATTAATGCAAGTGACTCAAGTGTTGTACCCATACACAGCGACAGTCAAGCATCTATAGCCTATGTCAAAGATCCGAAATTCCATTGTAAGACCAAACACATAGATATCCGCTACAAATTTGCAAAAAGACTATGATAAGACCAAGAAGGTAGACATAAGGTACATATCTACGCATGAGATGGTAGCGGATCCGCTTACGAAGGCGATCCCCAGAGATGTGTTTTATAAACACTTATCATCTCAAGGATTGCGTAAGAGCTGAGTTGTACCAATATAAATTCCCATGTCTGTAAATGATCAAATTTAATAAAAGAATAAGTTCTTTTTCAAACATTGCATATGAATTTCTTGAGAAATGTTTGTGTACATTTTTTTTGAAATCTCAGCTATACTTTCTAGTATGTCGGACAGATTGAGGTTGGCTCTCTCACATGAGCAACCGCCTTATTCTATCAGACGGATAGAATAGAGATGAGACCTGTTTAAAGTCAAAATCATCAGACGGATGATTTAGAGTCATGACTTAAACAAAATGGTCGCATGAAAGATCTGCATCATATGGATGCTTACAGAAGATCTAAGAGGATTTTGAAATCCTATCTGTCTAAATGCGGGATGTGAGTCCAAAGGATTATTTGAGTAGAAAAAGGGACTCAAAGTCAGACATTGTGGTGTCTGATCATCATCCTTACAACATCATTGAGACATACACTCCCTGGGAAAGGAGCGATGTTGTAATACGTATTCATACTACATATGCATTTTTTGACCATTGGGTTAGAATAGTAAATAAGTTTACTATTATGTGAGACCCAAAGACCACATGGGTCTTAATTCATTACCCTTATGGACTCTAATTGGTTCCTTTAGATTTGACCGGGTGATTGCTATCTTAGCATGTTACTTATAGACTATGGTTAATTCGGTCCGGCGGGGCATGTTAGAAAAGCAAGTCAAGTCAAGATCGAAAGGATCGCAAGAAGAGGAAGATTAATTTCGCATTCACATTTGGACTTTAAAGATTCAAAGCTGGCCAGCCAATTGCAATCCAGATGGGATTCAATTGTTGAATATAAAGTATAAGAAATGTGAAGAAATAATCTAAGGTAAAGCATGCGTTGATCTACTCAACTTTGCACCTCGAGGAGTGTTGTGTATCTCTAACAAGTGCACAACAGCGAACTCTATGCGCATGACGGTCACACGGCCTATTTCTCGGTATGATAAACAGAAGAGTTAGAGGAAAATAAGTTTCCTTACAATCCCCTCAAGTGTGAGTGGGAGATGTTGGATATGGACGACATAAATACACCCATGAGGGGATGTATGAGGGTATACGGGCCTCAGATGTCGTGTGCACGAAGGCGTGCGCGAAGGGAACCTTTTCTCGTGTGAAAAGGACCAATCGATAAGTGGAAAAGCCACTCGATAAGTGGAAAAAGCCACTTTATAAGTGCAAAATGGCACTTGATAAGTGGATAAAGAAGAAGATAAATGAATGTGCTAATATAGGCTAATAAGCTTATATTTAGTTATTTCCTACAATAACTACCCCTAAAGCCTATAAATAGGACCCAAGGGTAAGGCATTCATTCACATTTTTCCATGCCATAAGTTTGCATAAGGCATCTTATGTTCTTCTTCTCCCTTCCGTTAAAATCCTCTTCTAGTTAGAGATTTAGGCGGTGAAACTCTGCTTCGGTCCTCCGTGACGAAGTATCGACCGTTGTGGCAAATCCGAGGGCGAAGTTCCGAGATTACCGTGCCGCATACGCAAGCGTAAGTCTCTACTTCATTATTCGATCCTAATGACGTTGTTTTGTCAGGATCCAACAAGTTATGATCTAGACTGTGATAGTTCGTATTCGTCCAATCTCTTGCAAACGAATATGGGTATCGACTTATAATAAAAATGCTAGCTTTGGTCCAATCTCTGGCAAACCAAAACTATTGAATCTCGATTATAAATCTAAATCGAATATCTAGACTAGACCTTCCCATTGTTCAGAGCTCAATCTCTTGCAAACTCCAGATCAATGGAAATTCCTAGCTATCCGTAATAAATCAATCACAATTTAACCTCCTAGCAATTCTAGCAACATATAAATTCATTCATCACAAATCTAGCATTAGATCCATATGGTTCATCCCTTTCCCTAGAACAAAGATTGACCAAGCATAGCAATAACGATATAGAAATCAATAAAAAACATTGCTTGCATATAAAAAGATATCAAATCAAATATTTAAATAACAATAACAAAGATACTTAACTTTCATGAAGAATTCCAATCCAAAAACAAGATTTTAGATCCAAGAGGGTGTCTAGGGCATGCCTAATCTCTAAAAAGTCTTCAAGAAAATAAATGGAACTCCCCTTTAATGACGGCTACATTCTCTATATATAGTCACCTCAAACCCTAGCAAATAACCCTAGAAACCCTTTGAAATTCGTGCCCAAAGTCAGCTCTGGCCGCAACTTAAGTCTGGGCCCACGTTGACTCGGCCAAGTGAGATTCTCACTCTGTCTGAGTAGCAATTCCAGCACTGCAACGTCAACTTGTAGAAATTTCCCAGATTTCATCTAACCTCCGATTGGCACGTTCTTGGCGGAGTTGGAACCGTCATGAAGTCTACTATCCATAAAAATATGAGAAAAATACTTTGCCCCTGGAATGAGAGCAAATTTCAAAAGTTGAGAGGATGTCTGAAAATCTGGGCGCTCGTGTTACTCGGCCGAGTATGGTCTTCTGTTGTACTTCCAAAATTTCAGAGAGTCTGCTTTGATTTCCTTCAGAAATTCTGACCTCACTCGGACGAGTGAAGCACTTTTCTCGGTCGAGTGGAATTCACCACTCGGGCGAGTTGATTGTGGCACTCAGGCAGGCAAATGTCGACGTATCAGTATTGCTCGGTCGAGTACGCTTCTTCACTCGGGCGAGTGGGTTGCGTTACTCGGTCGAGTGGCCTGTTTCTGGAATCAACTCTTCTCCTCCGCACCTCCTCGTCGATTCTGTCGATCTCCTTCTTCTCCCGCTCATCATCTAGCACCGTTAATTCTTCGATATGGCCATGGGCGACGCTCCGGTACGCGTGCAAGTCCATTAAGCTCATTTTTGCTCCCGATCGCTCCATATTTCCTGAAATCCGACAAAAACAAGAAATAGTGAAAAGTAACACAATATCGTCAAATAATTATGAAAAGCGCGGTTTGGGCGATCAAAATGGTATGCAAATATGTAGAAAAAAGGTGTAAAATATGGACCGTTCATCGGCAAACAAAATAAAGGAAATGCCATCAAGGCCTTTTAATTCACAACAATAATTCAAAGGAGGGGGGCCATGGAGACTGTTGTAGCACATGGAATTTTCAGCATATAAAAAACAACACTCAATTTATCCCGAAAACTTTTCTCCTATTGAGGTTTTGGAACTTGAAGATCAACTTGAAACTTATATATTTAATGTGCACTCTAATGAGGGGCTGTTTCACTCAAATGATTATGAAATCTTGCAAAGAAGATGGTCAAGACGAAAAAGGATAAGATATATCCATTAATTTATTTGCTTATTACGCTTGCTTTGAAACTACGACAACAATTGGGAGAGTATTTTTTGGTATGCATATTGTGAAGAGTCACGCAATCGAATAGGAGATCAATTGATGAATGACAACTTGATTGTGTACATTGAGAATGATATTTTTGATAGCATCGACAATGAAGTTGTTGTACAACGTTTTCAAAACATGAGACCTCGTCGAGTGCAATTGTAATTTGTAAGTCGTTACGACCATCGTGTCTAAGGATGCGCTTGAATCAATGTAATTTTTCATTTTTGCTATAATTTTGCAATAAGTAAAATAAACAAAAATTATTTCCGACCAACAAAAAAATTATGCCCCTTTGAATTTAATCCTCGAATCCGTAACTGCGTATATATATACGCGCGGTGCTCATCTTTGTACCGATATGCCTCGAAAATGTTTGGGCTCTCGACGTTATGTAAGGTCAAGGATCCTTCAACTTAGCAGTGAAAATTTACCCTTCAAGAGGGAAGTACCGGTGGAAGTTAATACGTAGGAGAGGAAAAAGGTCATTAACTTGAAACTATTTTAGCATACAAGCTGGTTCAGATTGTTGTATCATGCCCATGTTTAATGAATATAGTAAGGATTGACGAACGATGACATGCCGGGAATTGGTGCGTCGAGCGATATCCGGCTAGTCTTTCGTTTTAATTTTGTACAGAGTGATAGACTGTTGTGTCTCGGTACAAAGATAAACTACTCTCTTAGTGTAACATGATCAGCGAGAGTGGTGTGAAATCTGCAGCATGCAACTTAAGGTATTTTTGTTACACGCATGAACAAAAAAATTACAGTCGGACGAGAGTACGCAGGATCTTTCCTGTGGTCTACTGCATCCGATATCTACCAGGCAAAAATTTCGCGTGCCCCCATCAAAAATTTCGCCTTTTCGGCTATATATATCCTAACTCAGAGTCTGACGAATGCCCCGATATCCTCCGCCTGCCCGGGGTCATCACAGCCGGTGGTGTCAGTTGGCTTTCGGATTTCATCCTCAGACAGCGCCCGCGAAGTGCTAGGAGCGGCGGCGGTCTCATCGCTGGTCCCTTTTGGTTCTGACCTGGAGATCAAGGTGAGACAAGAATTTATGTTAATTTGGACAACGATAAGCGGTTAACATAAGCAATTCTTGCTGTACAGTTTAAGATCACATATGAGCATGAACAGAAAAAAGATGGTAAGCAGTTTGAATTTTATGATTGGCTCGAATACACGATGGAAAACATTGTGTTCACATATGAGCATTTGTTGAATATTATCCATGGTTTATTACATTGTGGTTTATCACATATGGAAAACATTGTGTTCACATATGAGCATTTGTTGAATATTATCCATGGTTTATTACAAAATTTAAGTCAGTAAAAGAACCACATTGTCTGCCCTACAGTTTAAGATCATAAATCTAGAAATGACTCCAAATTATCCCAAAACTAAGAAAAATGTAGAGAGGGGGTTGTGGTGTATGAAACTGCTTACCTTGAGGCACCAAAATATTACAAAGGCAAATGACACAAACGTTAATATTGAACATGTTTTGTCAAAACAGAAACATCGAATAGAGCTGCATTAAATTTCACATAACTCCCTTGAGCTTTTGACTAAGGGCATGTTGTTTTGCTGGAATAAGTAAGAATGGAATGGGGAAAAGTTTGTATTCCAAGGAGAGAGAAAATGGAGTTTTGTGTTCTTTTGGGTGGAATAGAGTATGGAAAATGGGGTTTGGAATAGAAAGTAGGGTCCACATTCTATTCTTGTGTTCTTTTGGGATTGAAGAGTTGGAATGAAAAAGTGGAAAGAGGATGAGTTGGAGGAGAGAGATAGAGAGAGATGAGAGAGTGGGGCCCACCATTCCTAAGGATTCCATTGTATTCCAAGCAAAAAGCTTGGAATACAAAAGTGCTCATCATTACCAAATTAGAATAGCCACGTAGGATTCATTTCTACGCCCAAAAGAACAACCGCTTGGAATACAAACTTGGAATAGAGTGAATAGTGCAGAAATAGTGTCCATATTCCCATTCCAACCCTTATTTTTGACAAATGAACATGCCCTAAAATCAGCAAACCTCCTTATTCCGTACACAAACTGCCACCCCAAACTTTTAACTGCCAATCACATCCATCATTTATGTTACATCATTAATCACATGACATCACTTGAGCAGGTGCAGAATTTTTTAAATGCCACATTCTTTTACAAATTTCGTCATCAAACTTCTAAACTGCTAACTCTCTCTAATACTGTTGGAATTAGTGATATGAACACATCACCTTGATTCGCAGTGGATTAGAGAAGCGTTTTGGATCGTATTGAAAATCACCGAAGGAAATCCAATTTGTTTTCACCACCTCTGTCTACTTCTTTTGGTATGAGTTGAGAGGGATGGAAGAGAGATCTGTGTTTTTCTTGAATTATTTTCTCTCTGCCAATAGGGGAATATATGGGAATTAAGGGGAGCCGTTTTCTACCGTTGAAAACTCAACGTTAACAAAATAACATAAGGGTAGTTATAAAAACAAATTTGCACTGGGAACCCTGAACTTCTGTAAATTGCAATTATCCACCAAGGCTAATTCAATTTATATACAACCCCTTTAATAATAATATAATTACTATTTACCCCTTGGGTTAAACCCGTCATGGGCGTACCCAATTCCAACAAATACCAAGAAAATTCTCTTAAATTTCCAAATTTCCACATCAACGAGGTCTTTTCAATTCCCATCTCACGCCCCCAAATTATTCCTTCGCTCAAACTAGATCCTCATTGGGGCTGCCACCATTTGCATCTTCCTCGCCATCCATCTGCACCTTACCCAGATGAAATCCAGGTCAAGTGGTCTGTACCCGACCTGCTTAATTTGGCAGGTCATGTTTGGGGTTCGGGTATAAACTTGTAAATTATAAGTATCTAAACCTGTAAATTATAACTATGATTTATATACTTATAATGCTATATGTTTTTAAATCCGGGTCAAGCGGTCTGTAACCGACCCGCTTAATTTGGCGGGTCATGTTTGTGTTGTGCCGAAACAACCCCACACCACCTAGAAATGGAGGAGGCAGCACCAAACACAGTGGCATACACAAGATCGTCAGAGACCGAGGATGAGGATCAGCAACATAAGAAACAAACAAGGAGTGCTAAGAGAGGACAAGTTTTAGGCTGTGGATCGGCCAAGGGGGAACACCGACGAGCGTTATTACAAAAGGAAAGAACTGATACAAATCATCTCTCTTCGTAAAACGAAGAAGAATCATACAATGATTTCTCCAAAGCTCTCTACAACTTCTCTGAGAGTTGGCTCTCTCAAATGGCGGCTCTCTCAAATGTTACAATGGCGTTCCACACGAAACCCTAACCAAAAAACCCCCTATTTATAACCCATAAGTTACAATAGGTGTCCTCATTGGCTAGGATCTCCTAAGGATATGGATCCAATCCAATCACTGCTCTACGCAATTAATGATGTCGCACTCTAGTAGGCCTCCGCCGCATCCTAGGGGGCCGCATCGCAATGGGCTCCCTTCGACCGAGTGATATTCTGTTATGAACGACCGAAGTGCCGAGCCACGCATACGAGCCATCACCATCGAGCCACCATACAACTGTTCAATCGAACACAGACTCTAACCGAGTTACGATCGAACGACACAAAGTCAAACGATCGACCATCAGACTCGAACTGACGACCGATAAACCGACTGCGCTGTAGAAGACCAATTGCTTAGCATCCTCGTATCTGACTTGTGCAAAGTCCAATAAGTCAAACCCAAGCACAGTCGAGTTATCTCTGCACAAGATAACTTGTTTGTACGACCAATTCTTCTCCTGCGTCAAATTGAGCCAACTTCCAAAGAGCCAAATGTCTCGAAGGACCAAATGCTCCATCGAGCTACGAATGTCCCCTCCTAGGATCGACTGACTCTTTTGAGTCACAATGCCCCGTAGGGCTACAACTGGCTCCACCGAGCCTAATGCTCCCTCCTGAGGCCGACATCAGCTTGATTGAGGAACCGCATTGAGCAAGTCCTAACAATGCTTGAACTTGACTCCCGATACAACCTTTATCAGCATGTCTGCCGGGTTGTCATCTGTTCCGATCTTCAGCAAGTTGATGTCGTCGTCTTCTTCTCCCACATAGTCCCTGACAAAGTGGAATCTCACATCGATATGCTTGATACGAGCATGGAAGACCTGATTCTTAGCCAAGTGCACTGCACTCTGGTTATCATAATGGACATTGTACCGCTCTTGGTAGACTCCCAGATCATCCATCAACCCCATCAGCCATATTGCCTCTTTCATCACTTCAATCAATGTCATATAAGTTGCCTCCGTATTTGACAATATCACCGTAAATTGAAGGATACTCCGCCAACATATTGGAGCGCTAAACAGGGTGAAGACTAACCTGTCGTCGATCGTATCCCATCCAAGTCACCTGCATAGTCGAAATCGACATAACCAACAGTGTGCAAACCACTTCGGCTATATGTCAGTCTGATATCGACTGTGTCATTAATGTATCGCAAAATCCACGGTAACGCTCGCCAGTGCTCGTTTCCCGAATTGTGTATGTATGTACTCACCATACTGACTGCATATGATAGATCCGGTCGAGTTCATACCATTGTGTACATCAAGGCCCTTACCGAATTGACATACAGTACACTCGTCATGAACTTCTTCTCCACTCCATTCTTCGAAAACTGCTTGGCACTGAGCTTGAAGTAAAATGCAAGCGGAGTAGCTACAAATTTCATCTTCTCACAGCCAAATCTCTGTATAACAGATTTCAAATAGCGACTCTGTGAAAAATGAACTGTACATCCACTTCGATCTCTTATAATCTTCATCCCAAGAATCCTCTGTGCTTAGCACAGATCCTTCATCTCGAATACAGAACTCAATTGAGACTTCAATCTCCAAATCTTCTCGTTATTCGCCGAAGCAATGTGCATATCATTGACATAAAAGCAGAAGATAGATGAATGACCCGTCAATCAACTTCCGATTGAACACGCAATGATCAAAGGGGCTGCGAACATACCTTTGATCATTCTTCATAAAGCATTCAAAACGCTTATACTACTGCAGTGGTAATTGCTTCAACCCGTAGAGTGACTTCTTCAGCCTACATGCACGGCCGACATCACTCGCATAGCCATCGGGCTGAGCCATACAGATCTCCTCCTCGAGCTCTCCGTGCAAGAACGTCGTCTTGACATCTAGCTACACCAGTTCAACGTCGAACTGAGCAACCAATGACAATAGGATCCGAATCGAGCAATACTTCACCTCAGGAGAGAAGATCGCATTGTAATCAATGCCTTCTCTCTGTGCGAAGCCCTTCGCTATGAGGCGAACTTTGCAGCGAACATCTCCTGACTCGACCACTTCCTTCTTAGTGTAAACCAATTTACACCCAATTGCTTTCTTTCCCTTCGGAAGCTCCACGACATCCCATGTGTCGTTCTTCGCCATCCATCTCTTCGTCTATTGCACTTCTCCACTGCTTCGGGTCTTCGAATTACTCCACCTCACTGAACATGTATGAACATTGATACATACTGCGAAAAAGGCAAATGATACCATCTTCGAGTACCTTACAGGTCATCGTATCTAACGCTTCGGCCTCGACACTGCTATTGAATCCTTCGATTGAACAACCCTTGGAGACGAGCTATCTCCTCCAACTGAGCTTGAACCCCCAATTACACCAGCAGTCATCTGGAGCCCGACATCTGCAGCTTCTGGTGTGGGTCGATCTGAGTCGTCGATCGACCGTTATAGAATCTCAGACATGTTGTCGACGACCTACATCAATTGTGTCTACTCGATCTCCACCTTTGGCTCATGCTCATTCTTTAGTAACACCGACTCATCAAATGTTACGTCTCTGCTCCGGATCACCTTCATCTGTGTCGGAAATCACAGTCTATATCCCTTGACACCATTGCTGAAGCACAAGAAGATAGCTTTCTTGGCTCGAACATCGAGTTTGTCTTCCTTCATGGTATAGTAACTCGGACAGCCCCAAACTCGAAGTGATCCATGTCGAAAACTGGCTTTTCTGACCATACCTCCAATGGAGGTATTCCTTCCAATGCAGTAAATGAAAGCCGATTGACCAAGTAAGTCGTGTATGCCTTGGCCTCTGCCCAAAACTCCTTCGATTAGTCAGCAGTTGACAGTATGCATCGAACTTTCTCCAGCAAAGTCTGATTCATCCTCTCTGCTACCGCATTCTGCTGCGGCATACCAGCAACGGAGTGGTGTCTCTGAATCCCTTCCTATATGCTAACTTCTCTAAGAGATCTGACCTATACTCACCAACGTTGTCGCTTCGGAGATGCCTGACTCGTCGATCAGTCTGAGTCTCGACCAGCTTCTTCCACTCGATGAACGTGCTAAGAACTTGGTCCTTCGACTTCAGCAAAAGCACCTACACCATGCGTGAGAAATCGTCGATAAACGACATAAAGTAGTGTTTTCCTTCCCATGAGGCCATTCTACTTGGCCCCCATACGTCGGTGTGTACATAGTCAAGCACTCCCTTCGTACTGTGGATGGCCGTCCCAAATGAAGCATGTGTCTATTTCCCAAACACACAGTGCTCGCAGAACTCGATCTTTTCGGTCTTGGCTCCTTTAGACGATCTCCGATGATAAGTTTCTGCAAGGCTTTCTCGCCCACATTACCTAAGCGTGTGTGCCATAACAATGAGTCGTCCCTCGCTGCCTCACGAGTCAAAGATATTGTGGCTAGCTACGACCGAACCATCGAATTAATAGAGGTTGCCTTGGTGCTTCCCCTTCATCATGATCATTGCTCATCTGGTCATCCTCAGAGCTCCATTCTCCACGGTCACTCGACAACCCTTAGCTTTGAGTGAACCAAGCGATATGAGATTACGCCTTAGGTCAGGAACAAAGCATACCTCATCGATGTCTCATGTAACACTATCGCTCATCCTCATCCGCACTATCCCGATGCTAGACGTGCTGCAAGCCCGGTCGTCACCTAATAAGACTGTACACTTACTACCTTCCCTGAAGGTCGTAAAGCACTCTCGATGTGGCATCATATGAAACGAGCACCCAGAGTCGAGCACCCAAACATCTGACGTTACCCCACCGAAGCCCCGATAAAAACATATTCCTCAACCTCAATGCCCTTAACGACGTTGGCAGTTGCGTCGTGCTTCTTCTTCGCTTTCGGGTAGTCTCTGACCAAAGTCCTCTTTCTCTACAGAAATCACATTGGTCCTTCGGTACCTTACGATGAGGACCATTCGTCTTGTCTCTAGACTTGGATATGAAATACCCACTTCTATCTCCACTCTTCTCCCCACTACGACCCCTTACGTTCGTAAGAGCATCGCTCGAAGCTCGGCTACAGGTGTCTCCATCGTTCTTATTGAACTCATTGCTCGTCAGAGCGTTGGACACCTCTTCGAAAATGATCGATTCCTTACCATAGGTAAGAACCGACACCAAGTACTCATACTCAATGGGTAGAGAGTTGAGGAGAATCATTGCTTTGTCTTCATCATCAACATTCACATCTATATTCCTCAGATTGGTGAGAAGTATGTTGTGTTGAAATTCCATAATTCCATATCTCTATTCCATATGGTTTTGATATGACAAACTTGTTACTGTTACTAACTCTTTCTGTGCAGATAACTGGCTTCTCAGATCCACATCATGATCATAACATTTTGATAAAGTCTTCTACACAAAAGTCTTCTCAAATTCAGATGTAGTCATTCTACGGCTTTTATATAATCAATGTATTTTTCATTTTATAGCTTTTAAGCCTGATGATGGCTTATCTTAGATGACTAGGGTCTCTCCTAACATTAATCTACAATATAGTCTTTTCAGAATCCTAAAATTCCTCTTTTAGAAATTATCCGATCAAGACATTTTTGTTAGCCGGCTAATTTTTCTTTTCGAATTTGACTTTGAAATTTGTTGATCAAATTCCTCTTCATATCAGTTCCACGTCAGTAACCTCAAATGGTCGAATTTTATCGTTTCAAAATTAGTCGACCAACAAAATTTTTTGGCCGACCGATTCCGTTTTTGACCGTTTTTTGCAACTGGTTTGTTCTATCCATTGGAGACAGTATTTTGCTGTTGGAATTTGACTGTTATAACTTCCTTTCAGATCTATAAATATATGAGTAACCCATTTCTCTTACATTCATTTCATTTTCCAACTTTCTTCATTAGAACTTAAATTCTATCTTCTTCAAGAGAAAGTTCTGACATTGTTTTCATTAGGAGAAGTAAAATTCTGATATTTTCTTCATTTAAAAACGGAAATCTTCAAGAGTGTGTTTCTTCCATTCAAAATCTAGAAACCTTGAACTTCCATTTACACCTTTCCTTTGAATTCCATTTGAAATGCACATCAAGCCTTTAGGTGTTGTTTCATTCTTTACTTTGTAAATTGAATCTCTTGGTATAGAGATTGTACAAAGTTTGGGAACACTGATAGTGTCACCATTTTTTTATTTTGTTTCTTGCGGGACAAGTATTATAGTGGATTGAAAATCTCTACAGGGTAGAGGACTGGACGTAGGATCATGAGGACAAGTATTATAGTGGATTGAAAATCTCTACGGGGTAGAGGACTAGACGTAGGATCACGAGGATCCGAATCAGGATAAATTCTTGGTGTTTGCGTTTGCTTGGCTGGTTTTCTTATTTGTTTTGTTTCATTAATTGTGTTTATTCTTTCACTGCAAGTTATTTATATTTAAAGGAATATACAAGTTACTTTGTATATCTCCTAATTGTTAACAATACTAATCATTTCCGCTGTTTAGTATTGAAAAAGTCATATCGACGATCCTTACATTTAGTATCAGAGCCTAGTTCAAGAGACGTCTAATTCCAAACTAACAATTGGTATCTCTGGTGATCGATGGCTTCAACAAGTACAACACAATTTCCTGAATGGCATTCTATCGTAAGGCCTCCATTGTTCATGGGCTCCAGCTACTCATATTGGAAGCAGCGAATGATGATCTACCTCCAATCAATCGACTTTCAACTTTGGAACATTGTATAGACATCTTACACCAAGCCAACCTCTTATGGTGAATGGACCACTGTAGAGAAGGCCAATGCAACATTGGATTCTAAGGCGATGAATGCATTATTTTGTGCAATGGACAAGAATGAATTCAACCGAGTCTCCCAGGCCACATCAACATATGATATCCGACATACACTCAAGGTAACACATGAAGGTATAAATGAAATTAAGGAAACTAAAATTTCTGTTCTTATTCACATGTTTGAGTTATTTAAGATGACGGACAACGAGACAATTTGAGAGATGATCACTAGATTCACCGACATCACCAACTCTCTAATTGCTCTTGGTAAAGTATATACTCAAACTGAACAAGTCATGAAGATTCTTCGTGCGTTAACTCCAGAATGGAAGAAGAAGACAACAGCAATAGAAGAAGCCAATGATTTATCCACCCTCATAGTTGAAAGCCTTATTGGAAATCTTATAACATATGAAGTCCAACTTAAAGATAGAAAGTAAGAAAGCACCCACAAGAAGAATCTTGCCTTTCATGTGTCATCAGACAAGGATGATTCAGATGATGATGATGATTTGGAATACTTAACAAGAAAGTTCAAGAAGTATCTCAAAGGTAAGATCAAAAATAAGAATTTTATGAATATTAATGAGAATTCTTCTTTGTGTTATCATTGTAATAAGCCAGGACACTTCAAGAAGGATGGTCTCTTACTTTCAAAGTCAAAGAAGGCTGAAAACTTCAACAAAGTATATAAGAAGAAGAAGGCATTTGCGGCAACATGGGACGAATCTTCAGATGAAGATGAGAAAGAAAAAGAACAAAGTGCACATATGTGTTTCATTGCTCAAGATGACAACAATCAAGTAAGTAGTTTATATAATGATGAATTGTTAGATGCATTCAATGATTTGTATATGCGCTTTAAGAGATTAAATTCTATGCACAAATCTTTGAAACCTAACCATGACACTTTGATTGTTGAACACGAGGCACTTGTTTCAAAACTTGCATCTCGTGATATGTTACCTTGTGAAAAAGAACAATTTCTTACTCAGAATATGGCCTTAAGCAAAGAGAATGAAATTATAAAGTTAGAAGTCCATGACTTGCATGCACACCTATCCAAAATGGATACAAATATTTCATCCCTCAAGATAGAATACATCGAGATATCTTCTAATGTTGAAAAGTTCAGCAAAGGAAAGGATCAATGATTTGCTCTCATTTTAATATCCTACAAATCATCGGCATGGGTTAGGTTATTCAAAGAAGAATGTTACCAAACCCAATGTCTCATCTTATTTGGATGTTATACATAAGATTGTTAATGTACCTAAGAAGTATCATGCATCCATCTATGCTTGTACTCATTTTGTGCCTAGGAAACCCACTCATTTGCATATTTGGGTTCCTAAGGACTTATGTCTACATGATAGAGATTTATATGTTGATTCATATATGAATAAATATTATTTATTCACGTGATTATGTGGAAAAACCAAACTCTACATAGGTTTGGTTTTACTAAGGACTAATCCTCCGAACCTTACATTGTAGAGGGTACCATTGCTTAAATATTTATTTTTCAAAGTATCCAAAAGAAAAGAAGGTCATTGACGCCAATATCCTTTTCGACAATGACAAAGGGAAAGAAATGTAAAGAACTCTTTTTAAATGTTATACTAATGTGCTTTTTGCAGGGGAGCAATGCTAAATTTTCATTTTTAATGTTTGTTTTAGATATATGTTTGTCATCATCAAAAAGAGGGAGAATATTGGAATTCCATAATTTCATATCTATATTCCATATGGTTTTGATGTGACAAACTTATTGCTGTTACTAATTCTTTCTGTGTAGATAACTGGCTTCTCAGATCCACATCATGATCATAACATTTTGATAAAGTCTTCTACACAAAAGTCTTCTCAAATTCAGATGCATTCATATCTACGGCTTTTATGTAATCAATATATTTTTCATTTTATAGCTTTTTAAGCCTGACGATGACGTATCTTAGATGACTAGGGTCTCTCCTAACATTTATCTACAACCTAGTCTTTTCAGAATCCTAAAATTCCTCTTTTAGAAATTAGCTGATCAATACATTTTTGTTAGCCGGCTAATTTTTTCTTTTTCGAATTTGACTTTGAAATGTTGATCAAATTCCTCTTCATATCCGTTTCATGTCAATAACCTCAACTGGTCGAATTTTGTCGTTTCAAAATTAGTCGACCAACAAAATTTATTGACCGACCAATTCCGTTTTGACCTTTTTTGCAACTGGTTTGTTCTATCTGTTGGAGACGATTTTTAACTGTTGGAATATGACTGTTATAACTTCCTTTCAGATCTATAAATAGATGAGTACCCCCTTTTTCTTACATTCACTTCATTTTCTAACTTTCTTCTTTAGAACTTAAATTATATCTTCTTCAAGAGAAAGTTCTGTCATTGTTTTCATTAGGAGAAGTAAAATTCCAATATTTTCTTCATTTGAAAACTGAAATCTTCAAGAGTGTTTCTTCCATTCTAAATCTAGAAACCTTGAACTTCTATTTACACCTTTTCTTTGAATTCTATTTGAAATTCACATCAAGACTTTATGTGTTGTTTCATTCTTTACTTTGTAAGTTGAATCTCTTGGTATAGAGATTGTATAAAGTTTGGGACACTGAGAGTGTCGCCATTTTTGTATGTTGTTTCTTGCGGAGAAAGTGTTATAGTGGATTGAAAATCTTTACGGGGTAAAGGATTGGACGTAGGATTACGAGGATCCGAACTATGATAAATTCTTGGTGTTTGCGTTTGCTTGGCTGGTTTGATTATTTGTTTTGTTTCTTAATTGTGTTGATTCTTTCACTGCAAGTTGTTTATATTTAAAGGAATATACAAGTTACTTTGTATATCTCCTAATTGTTGACGATACTAATCATTTCTGTTGTTTAGTATTGAAATAGCCATATCGACGATCCTTACATATTGGAGTAGTCAGGGTGTTCTTGATAGAAACCGCAGCGATCAACTTCAACCCAAAAAGCTCCTTCTTTAAGTGTAGCCGGTTCTGAATGCTCTTCTTCATGTACTTGTCACCGAGCTCCTTTCAAAACTTACTTGCACTTGTCTCGTCCATTTTTAGGTATTTCTTATCCTTCAACAAATCCAAGCGGATGGTACCACATGTACTCTGATTCAGAGTTTTCCAATCCTGATCGGACATGCCCATTGGCTTCTCCTCCAATGTGATATCTTGACCGAGTTGGTTCAAGATATCCATGACTTCGCATCTCCATATACTGAAGTTGATCTTCCCATTAAATTTTTCCATTTCGAACTCCGTGTTGGATACGATAGTTCGAGCTGATGAAGAATACCCAGAAGTCGGCGCCTTTGAGGAATCGGCATAGCCACCGCTAGTCGTCTTCGCCTCCTACGTTGATCTCTGACACCATATAGCTCTGATACCAATTTGTTGTGCCGAGACAACCCCACACCACCTAGAGATAGAGGAGGAGGCAGCACCAAACACAGCGGAATACCAAAATCGTCAGAGACCGAGGACGAGGATCAGCAACACAAGAAACAAACAAGGAGCGCTAACAAAGATAATAAGTTAGGCAGTGGGCCGGTCAAGGAGGAACACCGACGAGCTTTATTATGAAAGGAAAAAATAGATACAAATCTTCTCTCTTCGTCCAACGTAGAAGAAGCACACAATGATCTCTCCAAAGCTCTCTACAAATTCTCTTAGAGTTGACTCTCATAAATGGCCGCTCTTTCAAAGGTTACAATGGTGTCCCACACGAAACCCTAACCTAAAACCCCCTATTTATAACAGATTACAATATGTGTCATCATTGGCTAGGATCTCCTAAGGATACAGATCCCGACAATTACGGTATCCAAACCAATCAACGCTCTACGTAATTAATGCTGCCATATCCTAGTGGGCCTCAGCCGCATCCTGGAGGCCGCATCCCAATGGGCTCCCTTCGACCGAGCGATCTTCTGTTCCGAACGACCGAAGTGCCGAGCCACGCGTACGAGCCATTACCATCGAGGCAACATACAACTGTTCGATCGAACACAGACTCTGACCGAGTTACGACTGAACGACCCAATGTCGATCGATCGCCCATCAGACTTGAATTGACGACCGATCGACCAACTGCGCTGTAGTAGACCAATTGCTTCGCATCCTTGTATCTGACTTGTGCAAAGTCAGATAAATCGAACCCAAACACAGTCGAGTTATCTTTGCACAAGATAACTCGTCTGTACGACCAATGCTTCGCATGCACCGAATCGAGCAAACTTCCACAATTTGGGGTTCAGGTATAAACTTGTAAATTATAATTATCTAAACCTGTAAGTTATAACTATGATTTATATACTTATAATGCTATATGTTTTAACTTATAGGTTAAATCAGTTGCACATATATAGTTAATAAATTATAAATTATAATTAAAACTTATAGGTTATGCATATAAACTTATCTAGGTAAAATTACTTAATGTTATTTTATAATTATTAGTATAAGTTATAAACCTATAAGTTATACTTATAAGTTACAATTATAATTTATAGTTTATTTATTATAAGTTATAAATAGGTTTATAAACTTATAATTATAATAATATGTATAATATTAAGTTAAAATGGGTAGGATTTGTATCATTTCGGGTTAAGATACCGCACCCATACCTGATCAGATCTTATTTTGGTTAGGGGTTCCACCTATGCATGTTCAAAAATTCAGGTTTGGGGTAGATCAGGTTTGGCCGGTCAATACCCATTTGACATCCCTAGTATCATTGTAGAAGATCATTTTCCTCTTTTAAACCCACCACGATCTCCATTGTGTTTTCCTCACTCAGTAATCGTGGTGGTGATGTCGTAAGGGCTTAACGGGTAAATAATCATCCTCCTCTCCTAATCCCAACCAAATTTCTCCCAACAAAATTCCAAAGAAATAGCAGAACAATAGCCTCTAGGCTCGCACCAATTAATATGGCGAGTTGCAATGTCTTTGCACATTTAGATTAACGAAAACAAATCCAGCTAGAAAGTTTGGGGGTTTGTTAAGGATGAAAAAACTATAGTGAGGTTTTCTAACTTCAATCAAAAACCAAGTGGGTTTTCCGAAATTAAGCCTATAATTAAACAAGTACATGATTTGATATGTTCAAATATGCATGATCCACTCATTCGATTATGGTACATTGTGCATTAGTGAAGAAATCAATAAGAAACCTTTAGAATTTTGTTGATATGTTATCATGAAAAGAAGCTACTTGCACCTTTGACAATACGTTTCATTTCCAAATTCATGAACCATAAGATGGAACTTTGAGGATCATGCAATGTGTAGGGAATTATTTTGACATTGGAATCTAGGATGACTATCATAATCATCATTTGGGCTAATTGATTGTTGAGATTTATCATTTCAACTAACTTGATACGTGTGATAATATAAGTGTGTTGAATTCCATTATCATTTACTGCCAGCCTATATTGCAGGATCACGTAACCACCGACATGAGAATGACATGATGCAACATGATGACACTTAAGCAAATTTTAAAAAAACTCAAAATAGAAGTATTGTGCCGCGTGTGTCTGACACATGCTAGATATGACACTGTTGTATGTCAAACACGACACGTATCAGACATTATCAATGACATAATTTGTGCTATCGAGGTGCTACCATTTTATTTCATCAACGATATATTACCTGATTGCTTCTTGGCCTTTCCATCCGTCTTCCGGGGAGATGCAACGGTTGCCTTATTATAGCTCTCCAAACTTATTTGGGATGTTGACCTTATAAGAGGTTCAGAAGAAGCAAAAGCATCATCCTGGATCATTATGTTGAATCCATTGTCATCTCCATAGAGAGATGTCCCCTCGCTCCCTGACTCCGAGCTCCTCTCCTTGTGATTGACACTAGTCTTCTCCCTCTCTATCACTCTATAAGCAAACATCTGAAAAGGAATTTCAGACACTTTCGGAGCTCCTGTCGTGAACTTCCTAGACAGGTTTGCCTCAATCTCAAAGTAGTCCACGGCTGGTGAAGGCAAGTCAGGAAGGCTATTATGATCCATGTTCATTATCAGAAACCTTTTGGTGTAACGGAGCACTCTGCATATAGAGGAGAAGCTTGGACGCTGCGCTGGATCAGTGTTCCAACACCTCTTGGTTAGGCTTGTGAGGTATTTTGGTGTCGGACATGAAAATAACGGCCGCTCTCCCGCCCTTATGTTCCTGCTCGTCTTGTCGCCTTGAAGGTGCTCATCTTCAAATGGTATCTTCCCAGTCAAAAGCTCGAAGCATATCATTCCAAAGCTATAAACATCTGCCTTCTCCGAGTACTTGCTAGTGGATTCTACTCTTTGTTCTTTCTCAGTCAAGACCTCGGGGGCATACCAAATGCATGGATAGTTGATTTCCTCTTTTGAGTTCTTTCCGCTTGAGTGGCGAAACTTCAGAACTTTCACATGCAAGTAGCCATCGGGCGATGAGCTTCTTGTCCTCACAAGTATGTTGGAAGGGTTCAGGTCTCCATGATAAATCTTCTGAGAGTGCAGGTACTCCATTCCTCTAGCAATCTGAAGCATAATGTCCACTGCTACTATAAGAGGGAACGGAATCCTCCTCCTCGTGCAGCAGATCTCTTTGATGTAGCTGGCAAGATCCTTGTTCATGAGCTCCATGACCACAATGCATTCTTTCTTTTCTTCATCTGAGAAAGCATACATGTAGTTCATCACATTGGGGTGGGCAACCGAAGATAAAAGAGAAATATCCTGCAACACTGGCTCGATATCTCCACGGACGTGTTTAACCGCAAAGCTCTCCCCCATCCACTGTATCTCTTTGTACTGCCTTCCGCTTCCTAGCCTTCTTCTTACTTGGTATTCCTTCGATCCGACAAGAATAGAGACTGGAAAGATCTTCCCTTTCGGAGATAACAGAAGCTCTGCAAGCTGGTTCTCGTGCTTTGTCAAAGGTGTGGCCGACGAGCTCCTCCTCTCAGAGATCATCTCTGACAACTTCCATCGATCCTCCCTAATGACATTATCCATTTTGCTGCAATTTTCCTGAGAGACCAAATAGTTATGGCCATATTTGATCTGGAAGAGCTTCGGGTCCATCCATTCTCGTTCATACTTCTTAGAATACACAAGCCTTTTCTTGTAGATCTCTTCATGGTCACATCCGGAGATCTCACCAGCACTCTCTATGGCCTCGTATACCGCCGACATGCACGATAACAAGTTGTGAAAGTGATAACCAACAGAGTCGACATTTTGGTTTAGAGAGATTGCTTTAGCCCACCAATCTTTCGGCTCCAAGCACTGCTTGATGTATTGCTTTCCTTCTTTCATGATCCTGTGGAGTTCTCTCAAGGGGGTTTCTAGTGCACTCCACTTTGTATGCTTCTCTCCAAACCTTAGATTATGCTTTATCTCCTCGGATATTTGTTCAAAGGCCATATTGTAACCATCCGCCAATAGGCAACATTGTCTCTGGTTGATCCGGATTTCATCTTGGAACACCATGAGAACCTTTAGGCTTCCCAAAACTTCCCCTATTTGTACTAGTTGCTCCATTACCGGGCTAGGGAAGAGAAGCCCGGAAATGGAAAATCTGCGTTATTCTTTCTCTCTCTCTCTTGCCGGAGTTTACTTCAACCTGAAAACAAATAGAAGAAAGGCGATCGGTTATCCATTGTTGAAGCCATTACACAATGATTACTGACTATGCAAGGAAAATGATGATATAAAAAGATTATAATATGTTTAAAGCAATGATAACGGACTCATGATCAACAACAATCCTGAATCATGTCATTTTCTTGCGATTCCTATATTTTTGGACTTTGGGTAGTCAAATTTTGTCCATTGCAGATCATGAGCCAAGTACTGTTGTAAAAAAACAAAATTGGGCGTAGAACAAAACAAAATTTTTATCATTCATGCAAGAAATCCATTGAATGTGATTTCAAGACGAGTTGTAGCATTATATCCGAAAATCAATACAATGAACATCAATAAGAAATCATATTACCAATCTATGTTACACAGGAGTCAAAATGAATCAGTAGAAAAAAAATTAGATGAAAATATAAAAAAATACCTACTTGGGATGAATTGAAGATAAATGGCATTCATGAAACCATAATTGCTTACAAAATTTCTCGGTATCACGTAATCTTCAGCAGGAAGAGCCAACGCTAGAAGCCAATTCGCCTTGATGATGCAATACTTCGATAAATCAAGACTCGGTTATATCTTACGAAGGGGGGAAAAAGGAATTTTGAGAAAGAATTCAAAGCAATGGCATAACCAAAAGAAACGAGAGATTGAGAGATGAAGATGAAAGTGAGCTAATTTTGGGAAAATGATGAAGAAATATAGGCCTAAAAGGAACCCGACGACGAACACTTGGCATGTGTTTATATTTAGGATTTAAAAATAAATGATTTATTTTTTTTGTGACTCTTCCTTAATCAGGGACTTCCCAATAATTTGTTGGGTTTTTTTAGAAAATGGTTCCCTAACGGTATACAACTTTTAAAAAGTCTCCTAAAATATAGCATTTGTGATCATGTCTCGCTGTTTATATAAAGACAACAATGGCTATCATAAGGCATATGAGAGCATCTCTCATACGTCATCTCACATAAAGCACCCAAGTACAAGCCCACATGGACGTGTACTTGGGTGTACTTGGGTGCTTTATTTGAGAGTGCGTATGAGAGAGGCTCTCATATGGCGTATGATAGCCATTATTCTCTTATATAAAATGCTCGAAAAGAGTCCCTTCAGGGAGGACATTATCGCAAATGTTTAATTTTAAAAAAGTCCCTTAAAAGGACTCTTTTCGAGTATTTTACATGAATATGTGATCTAATCACAAATGCTATGATTTAGGAAACTTTATTAAAATTAGTCATTTTCTTTAAACCCGAATTTTTTGGTAGTTACTTTGCGAACTTAGCATTTTACTCGGTGCACATTCTGCCTAACAAATTACTCGTGCTCGGTGCACATACCTTTGAGGATTTGAGGCGGGAGGGGGAGCTCGTTAAAGGTGGTAGTTTGTTGGATGGAGGGGGAGTTCGTCGCACTAACGGATGTCGTTTAAGGGGGAGCTCGTTGTATGATCAAAGATTTGTTGGTGATTTGATTTGAGGTGGAAAAGAAGATAAAGGGCGGTGATTTGAGAAGTGCGGGATTTCGTTAAAGGAGGGGCTCTTGGATTTGCTTAGGCATATTTGTTGTTGATTTAATGAATTTAGTGATGTTTAGGGTGCAATTTGATTTAGGGGTTTTTGATGGAGAATGTAGAAAAAAAATTAGTTATGTATTTAGTTCGTATTGGGGTGAAAAAAATTTAATTCATCAATTTTTGTTGATTCGATGAATCTATTTTGTTTTTTCAGGTTTAGAAAAAATTGGTGATTATATGTTGATGCTATTAATTTTAAAGTAAATTTGAAAATTATTAATTAAATTTAATGTATAACATTTATCTAGGATATTTTGAAAATAAATGTAATGATTGTATGTCGATATAAATGGAATTTTATGATATGTTAATTTCTATGTGATGAAATTTGTTGTAGCAAATCATGGAAGCAGCAAACAGTAATGAAATGTGGAAGAAACAACATAGTTGCTTCTGTGGACTGAAAGCACCAATGTGGACTGCAATGACAATGAAAAATATTGGAAGAAGATTGTATGTGTATATCAATTACAACAAGAGTAACATATGTATTTTTTTTGTTTGAGTTGATAAGAGAGAAGTGTGTTCGTGTGGCAAGGAATATGCAAGAGAGTTGGTACAAGAAATCACAAAGTTAAAGAGAAGGCTATGAGAACTAGAAAGGAATTATGGATAGATCCAAGAGAAACCAAGATTCTTTTTTTTCCAATGCCAATGAAATGAGCAGAAGAGAAGCTGAAAGCAACGATTATATGAGAAACATAGTATCAACAACTTATGGGCAATCAATCCGTAGGATAGTTCTTGAAATGTCACCAATGATGTGGTATTGTTTTGGTAGTATATCCTCTTTGTTGATCACTGTAATTTGTTTTGCATGATGATGTAGTAAGATGTAATAAGATGTTGTTATGTATTAGTTAAGAACAAATATATATTATGTTTCATACGTAGAACGTGTCTTATGTTAACGACAATGTCATATGCTCCAAAGTGAAAATATAACAATCATTTTGATACATTGATATACAAATTTCAAATTCTCAAATTGAAATTTTGATATATTCATGTTACCAAAATTTCGATTCGTGCATATGTATAACACATTTCTAAAAAGGTTGATACATTCATATTCCTAAAATATGGACATAAATAAAATGAATCCCCAACTAGATTCCCAAAACTATGATTTCAAAATACATTCTCAGAACAGATGACCCAACTTGATTCATAAAAATACGGTACATTGACAAATATGATTCGCAGAATTATGATTCTTGATTCCAAGAACTATGAAACTTGAATCCCAGAATTTGATTCAAAGAACATGATTCACATCTTCTATGTAGATCCACAATTCTCTATAAGGATATGTAGCTCCACAAGACTCTATAAGGATATGTAGCTCCACAAGGCTATTTAGCTCAATATTGCTTCTATCCCAAATCTCGACAAATCCTACACTGCCAGAAATATATAAGATCCACAAGCATGATTCTTATTTTCTATCTGTTGGAACTTATTCAACACAGTTGGATCTTAATCCAACGTTGGACTAATATGTGAATATAATTATATAGTGCTACACTGTCATATTAAAGCCCAATGTATAAGTGATCTCATTTTATTAAGTTGAGTGGGCTTAAATGAGTCAATTAGGTTGTGGGCCTTTATGTGTGGTGACTATTGGGCTTCAATTCGTTGATGGGCCGAATTGGAAACCCTAGGGCTAAGGAGGTTAGCCCCTATATATATGCGGTCATGATCCCCGGAGCACACGAACAAGTTAGCCGTCTTTTCTACGCCCCGTCGCTAGGAGAGAAACCGGGAGAAAGCCAAAGGATTTCTCCAACGGTTGATTCGTGATGTTCTGGAAGATCATCCGCTACGTTGTCGTCAGGATCTCTTTCAGACTATTAGCGATGGATTCAGGTATGCTTCCGCTAAACAGAGTAGGTAACGTTTTAAGATTAAGCATGTGGTATATCTAGATCTGTATTATTTGGCTTGAATACATCAATCTAGATCTTTAGTTTCTACAAGTGGTATCAGAGCCGCCATGCTTGGATCTTAAGATTTTGCTTGCTCGTAAATTGGGATATGATAAAAATTAGGTTTTTAATCTGTTTTTGGGTTCAGATCTATGGAAAAATTGGGGTTTTTGATTGATTTTTCCGGTTTAAAAAATGACGAACCCTAGATCGGGAGTGGCCCGCCGGCGGCCGCCCGACACGACGAAAGAGGGGTCGGATTTACCGTCCCCTTCCTGAGATCGGCACCGACGATGTCGGCGTCGACGAGGATCAGAAAGGGGCGGTTGTGCCACCCCTGTCGGCCAAACTGAGGGATAAAGGGGCGGCTTCCAGCCGCCCCCCTGTTGTGATATGGTTCCCCGGATTTGGTTTTGGATGATGAGCAAACATAAATAATGGATACTAACTTATCTGTGAGCGCAGTTATGGAGATCGTCGCCAAAATACCACGTACAACAAAAGCGACGTCTCAAGACTTCTCAATACGCGTGATCGTGTGCCTGGAGCTTCGTTGAAGCTCAAGGAGCAATATTGAAGTCAAGAGGAATGAAGATTGAAGCTTTGAAGATGGCTCGTAAGGTTGATTTTTATAGTCTTCTAGCTTCATAGATTAGAATGTTAAGCCTTGAGTAGGACTTACTTTATAATCTTCATTTCGCTCATATCTTAGAGCTAGGATTATCATAGAAGCCATTAGAAACTTTCCCGAAGCCTATCGCTTCTTCCCTCGGCTTCTTGTGCATGTTAGTTGGTTCAAGAAGAGTCACCAACCGACTAGATGACGATCTAGTCGGTCGGCAACTCTACATGAACCGACTAGTTTGCCTTCTCTATATTCAGCTCTTTCCATGACTACAGTTAGTCGGTCAAAGAAGAGTCACCGACCGACTAGATGACGATCTAGTCGGTCAGGAGTCCTTCTCAGACCGACTAGTTGTGTACAGTCATTTTCAGCCTGAGCTACTGTTTCGAGTTAGTCGGTCAAAGAACGTTTACCGACCGACTAGTTGAGAAACTAGTCGGTCAGCATTTGTTCTTAAACCGACTAAGTCAACTTGAAGTCTACCTATTCTATTTCTACGTTAGTCGGTCAAAGATCATTCACCGACCGACTAGTTGTGAAACTAGTCGGTCGGCAAGTCTTCTTAGACCGACTAGTTGTCTTTGCCTGTACTTCGACTTATTGGCTGTTCTACCGTTAGTCGGTCTACGTTGTATCACCGACCGACTAGTTGATGAACTAGTCGGTCAGTGATCCTTCTTTGACCGACTAGTCTGCTTCAGAATAGAGCCGTTGGGATTCTTTCAAACTCGATTTCTCTTGCCCCTTTAAATAGAATCCTGATTCGTTTGAAGAGGGGTTAGAGGTCCTATTTCCAAGCAATTTCAGACCTAAGAGAAGAGCTCTCCCAAGCTAATTCAAAGCTCTCTCTCCCTCACAAGAATCTCTCCCTTCACTCTTTGAGCCATCTTCCTCAAGAGAGATTCTCTCCATTGTGAGCTTCTCAAGCCAAGAGCTTGATTCTAGTCACCATACTCCACCCTAGGCTTCCATTGCTGGTCATCTTCTTGAAGCTAGGGTTTGGTGACATCCTCTTCCTCAAAATCCATCATTGCCCTAATTTGGTAAGTTTACTCAAGGCATAGGATTTTGTAAGGTAAGAGTTTATTTCATTTCAATCGTATTTGAATTGTGTCTCTCGGTTGTGAGAGAGGTTGTGATCCCGGTTTGTGGGAGTCACATGTCTTTTGTATGATTTGACTTGTGAAGGTTGTTCACAAGTATTTCATAGTGGAAATCTTGAGTTAGGGTTGCAAACTCAAGTATCCGGAGGGGATCCGGGTGGTTGGGACGTAGGATCACCGGGAACAAGTCGGGGAGACTTGGGTGGATCCGAACCCAGTAATATTGTTTGTTTGCGTATGTTTTAATTCTTGTTGATAATTGTTTAATTCCGCATTGTCGTTTGTTTCTTGCACAATAATTAGGAATAACTCTCTTAATTATTTTAAGTACTATTCATCCCCCCTCTAGTACGTGTGCAGTAGCTACCACAGGGCACTACAATTGGTATCAGAGCCAAGTTCAAAGCTACACATAGCCAAAGTTGAGAGCTATGACGAACAACGACTACAACGTCTTCAAGAACCGCGATGGAGCTTCTTCAGTTATGGAAGGACTATCCTCCGTCAGGCCTCCACACTTCAACGGTACTAACTACGGTTACTGGAAATGCCGGATGCAAATTTTCCTCCGGAGCGCTTCACTATGGAGAGCCACCATGACGGAGTATGTCGAGCCTTCCGAAGAAGATTTCGCGAAGTGGACTCCCGCGGAGGTCGCCGCGGAAGTTGCCAATGCCAAGGCAATGAATGCCTTGAATTGTGCGTTGGAGCCCGAGGACTTCAACAAGATATGCACATGTAAGAGTGCATATCAAATATGGAACCAACTCCTCATTTTGCACGAAGGATCGAGTACGGTAAAAGATTCTAAACTCGTCGTTGCTAATAAAGAATTTGAGTTGTTTCATATGGAGCAGGGAGAAACCATGAAGGATTATTACGCTCGCTTCGTGGATATATCAAACGACTTGGAAGCTCTTGGGAAGACCTACACCCAAAAGGAGAAAGTCTCGAAGATAATCGATGGACTTCCTTCTTGTTGGGAGAAGCGTACCTTCGCCATCGAGGAAGGTAATGACATGAATAAATATACCGTCGTACAACTAATGGGTACCTTGTTGTCTTATGAGGTACGCAAGGATAGTAAGATCCGGATGAGGGAAAAGATGAAGGCATACTTGAAGCAAGACGAGCCAAAGAAAAAGGCAATTGCATTCAAGGCCGCTCCATCTACCGATGATGAAGATTCGGAAGAAGAAGAGGACGAAGAATTGGACATGGAAGCATTGGCCAATATGGCAAAGAAATTCATCCGATTCTTCCGACAAGGTAAGTTGAATCGTAAATCTAAATTTATTTCGACTAATGTTTCTACTCCCGTGTGTTACAAATGCAACAAGCCAGGACATATCAAGCCGGATTGTCCTCTCTACAAACACAAGGGAAAATGGAAGGGATCCAAGCACGACAAGTCAAGAAAGCACAAGAAAGGGCTTGTCGGCACTTTCACCGACTCCGACTCCTCAAGTGGAGAGTCGGACGATGAAAGAATGGAGAATGCACACACGTGCTTTATGGGAAAAGAGGATTGTGATGAAGAGACTTCCTCCGATGAAAGCGAGGATGGAAGCGAGGATGAAGGCGAAGAGGTAACCAATGATGAACTTAGAATAGCCAATGAACAATTATGGAATAAGTTTTCTAATATGGCTACTAAGTTTATGAAGACTAAAAATGAATTAGATAGTCTTAAAAACTCGCCTAAGCCTTTCATCGTCAACAACGACACCGTTGTTGATGGGTTGAGAAATGAGATTGAAAATCTCAAGTCTCAACTTGAGCATGTTCATATCGAAGATTCGGATGAACATGTGATAGCGGATTTGACGTCTCAAATCTCAACTTTGAGTATTGAGAATAAAAATCTCAAGTCACGTGTTTGTGCACTCGCATCGCAAGTATCCACTTTGGATGCTTCTTTGCATTCTCTCACCGAGAAGCATGAGAGCACATTAGGCCGAATTCATGAATTCAACAAAGGTAAGGGCAAGTTGGATGATATCCTAAATGACTTACCTCCGGCCAATCATCACATTGGTTTGGGGTATAAGATGGGAGAGTCATCCAAATCGTCCGCCACCTTTGTTAGGCCATCTTCCGATGCTTCTACTAGTGGAAGTAAACACGTCATGGGTAGATCTTCTACCAATGGTGCTTCCGCTAGGAACACGCCCCCATTTGGAAAGAAACCCACTTTGGGTGGACCTCCAAAGAAGGGTCATGCTTACATGTATACCATGCCACGTAGGAACACACATCCTACCCCACATGTTAGCACAAATGATGATTTTTATGCTCCGCACCCACGAGCACGTGCACACCTTATGAGACACACTCATGCACGTGTTCCTCCACATTCATATGTTCATCCTCATTCTCATATGAATAATTATCGTCATGCACCATTGCATCGCATGCCATATGCTTACCCACGTCATGCATCACATAGAAATCAACAACGTATGCATGTTCCCAATAGGATTAGGACTCCCAAGACATACACTATTTGGGGTCCGAAGAACACAAGCATGCATGCTAAGAATTTGTATGTGAAATCGTTTATAAATGATGTTATTTTGAATGATGATTATGTTGGGAAATCAAGTTCCTCTTGGACTTGGTTTCCGAAGGGTTAGTTTCCTTTGACCCTTCATTGCTTGGTACCATAAGTTTTAATTTCATTTTTATGGGTACCAAAGCAATTGTGGTATGTATGGGTTACATTTAATTTGAATTTAGTTAGCTAAATTTATTGCCTAACCCATAGGATCCAAAAGGATTTTTGGATACCAAAATGATATTCTCTAGGTTAAATCCACCATGAGATACCAACCCTACCAACTCCGTGATTTGCAAGGATTTTCGTTCGATTGGAGTTGTTGGTGCTTGAGTGATGCACCAAAGTAGGGGGAGCTTAATGTTGTAAGTATGTTCATACTTTTGATTCATATTGGTATCCATTGGTAGAATATATTACAATTGGTATCATTTTGCTTCATTTGGTATGCTAGATTTGTGTATGCCATTGTTATATGATGTTCTATCTATTTTTTGGCATAACATTCTTGCATGCAACATTTAGTATGCACATCGGATTATTTTTTTCTCTGATGTTGATTTCGTCGTTCGACGATTTTATGGATTTAATAGAATTCTTTCTATGGAAACATAGAATTGTTTTCCATGCATTCTATTGATTTTGGAGAGTATGTTCCAAAACTCAATAAGTAAAATTGATTTGAGTTTTGATGATTTCGGATTTCGTTTTTCGCCTATGGCTTGATGATTTCGTATTTCGATTTTCGCCTATGGCTTGGTGATTTCGTTTTCCAATTTTCGCCGATGATTTTATGATTTCGGTTTTCGAGTTTCACCTATGGCTAGATGATTTCGTATTTCGTATTTCGCCTATGGTTTGATGATTTCGGTTTCCGATTTTCGACTTTGGTCTCCTTGACACGCTTTGCTTTTATTCGGTATTTTGCATTTGATATTTTGCATTGGTGTTATTTTGGGCCTTGGTCGTATTCTTCGACTCCCATGCGTTATTTTTTAGCCATTGCTTTTGTCTCCTCCCGCTCTTTTTGCTAATGCCAAAGGGGGAGAGATATAATAATGACAATGTGCTAATTAATAATTCAAAGGAATTTACCATGAATCTAATTTGATGTGTTAGATTCAGGGGGAGTAAAGATATAAAATGGATTTAGATCCTATATGTCAATGTGTGGTTCATATTTCATATCTTCCCTCGCTGCTTGATGCATATGAATATTATTGAATATGGAACTAACGTGTCATCAATGCAGGGGGAGTAAGTAAATTTCAATTGAATCATTATTATTGCTTATTATTTATGATTGGTTTGTCATCACCAAAAAGGGGGAGAATGTTGTGATATGGTTCCCCGGATTTGGTTTTGGATGATGAGCAAACATAAATAATGGATACTAACTTATCTGTGAGCGCAGTTATGGAGATCGTCGCCAAAATACCACGTACAACAAAAGCGACGTCTCAAGACTTCTCAATACGCGTGATCGTGTGCCTGGAGCTTCGTTGAAGCTCAAGGAGCAATATTGAAGTCAAGAGGAATGAAGATTGAAGCTTTGAAGACGGCTCGTAAGGTTGATTTTTATAGTCTTCTAGCTTCATAGATTAGAATGTTAAGCCTTGAGTAGGACTTACTTTATAATCTTCATTTCGCTCATATCTTAGAGCTAGGATTATCATAGAAGCCATTAGAAACTTTCCCGAAGCCTATCGCTTCTTCCCTCGGCTTCTTGTGCATGTTAGTTGGTTCAAGAAGAGTCACCAACCGACTAGATGACGATCTAGTCGGTCGGCAACTCTACATGAACCGACTAGTTTGCCTTCTCTATATTCAGCTCTTTCCATGACTACAGTTAGTCGGTCAAAGAAGAGTCACCGACCGACTAGATGACGATCTAGTCGGTCAGGAGTCCTTCTCAGACCGACTAGTTGTGTACAGTCATTTTCAGCCTGAGCTACTGTTTCGAGTTAGTCGGTCAAAGAACGTTTACCGACCGACTAGTTGAGAAACTAGTCGGTCAGCATTTGTTCTTAAACCGACTAAGTCAACTTGAAGTCTACCTATTCTATTTCGACGTTAGTCGGTCAAAGATCATTCACCGACCGACTAGTTGTGAAACTAGTCGGTCGGCAAGTCTTCTTAGACCGACTAGTTGTCTTTGCCTGTACTTCGACTTATTGGCTGTTCTACCGTTAGTCGGTCTACGTTGTATCACCGACCGACTAGTTGATGAACTAGTCGGTCAGTGATCCTTCTTTGACCGACTAGTCTGCTTCAGAATAGAGCCGTTGGGATTCTTTCAAACTCGATTTCTCTTGCCCCTTTAAATAGAATCCTGATTCGTTTGAAGAGGGGTTAGAGGTCCTATTTCCAAGCAATTTCAGACCTAAGAGAAGAGCTCTCCCAAGCTAATTCAAAGCTCTCTCTCCCTCACAAGAATCTCTCCCTTCACTCTTTGAGCCATCTTCCTCAAGAGAGATTCTCTCCATTGTGAGCTTCTCAAGCCAAGAGCTTGATTCTAGTCACCATACTCCACCCTAGGCTTCCATTGCTGGTCATCTTCTTGAAGCTAGGGTTTGGTGACATCCTCTTCCTCAAAATCCATCATTGCCCTAATTTGGTAAGTATACTCAAGGCATAGGATTTTGTAAGGTAAGAGTTTATTTCATTTCAATCGTATTTGAATTGTGTCTCTCGGTTGTGAGAGAGGTTGTGATCCCGGTTTGTGGGAGTCACATGTCTTTTGTATGATTTGACTTGTGAAGGTTGTTCACAAGTATTTCATAGTGGAAATCTTGAGTTAGGGTTGCTAACTCAAGTATCCGGAGGGGATCCGGGTGGTTGGGACGTAGGATCACCGGGAACAAGTCGGGGAGACTTGGGTGGATCCGAACCCAGTAATATTGTTTGTTTGCGTATGTTTTAATTCTTGTTGATAGTTGTTTAATTCCGCATTGTCGTTTGTTTCTTGCACAATAATTAGGAATAACTCTCTTAATTATTTTAAGTACTATTCACCCCCCCCCCCTCTAGTACGTGTGCAGTAGCTACCACAGGGCACTACACCCCCCTCCGGTGGGTTTTTGGAAACAGGGGGTGGAGACAGTCGCCCCCGTGAGGGCTTCGGAATAAGGGGGCAGCGGCGCCGCCCCCATCAGCTTGCAGAAGGGGACGGCCTCGCCGCAGCCCCCAGTCGGATATGTGCAAGGGGTGGGGGCGGCCCGGCCGCCCCCCATCAAAACAGAGCAGACCCCCGTATGGGGCATGCCGCGGATTGCAAGGGGGCGGCACCCGCCGCCCCCCGTCGGTGATCAGGCGCCGGCCTCATGGCCGACGCCCCACTGAGTGCAAGGGGGCGGCAAAAGCCGCCTCCTCGGGAAACTGGCGTCGGCCCCTTGGCCAGTGCTGGATGCGAGGGGGCGGCGGCCTCCCCCCAAGGCAGAAACCTGCTAGGGTTTCCCTAGCAAGCCTTGGGCCAGAGTTAGGCCCAAAACAGTATTTTTTCTAAAAAAATTTTAAAATCAGCATTGGGCTGTCTTGTTTTTTGGGCCTGTTTGGGTTATTTGGATGTTATGGACTCTTTTTGGGCTATATGAACACCATTTTGGGTTGTTTCTTGAGTATATTAACACAACAATAAATGAGGAAATAATAAGCTCTTTCATACATATATATTTCCTTTGAGGTATAATTTTTGTGTTAAAATAGTTTAATTAAATTCAATTTTAGGCACGCTTTATTATATATATATATATATATATATATATATATATCTATCTATCTATTATATATTTGACAGTGTTTTTTGAATCCTAGGGCTGACTAGGACAAGCTGACTAGGACAAACAGGTTGATAGAAAGAGGGCCAGGATTAAAACTTAGGGAATGAACGGTTCAGATGAAGCTTTAAAATGAAAGTTAACTTTACTTGGAGATAAGTGGATCCCATTTGACTTTTAACTCGGCCTGTTTTCATTTCGTAACATAGGGAAGACCAATAGTCTTTTTTTGGGAATGTGTACTGTGACCAGCTGCACTCGGGTTTTGGGAATCGGCGAATGCCGCTGTTTAAGTCTATGCGCTGGCAGCCTGGCACTATAGAGTTTCTAAAATGCCCTTCAGATATAGGATTATTATGAACAGAGGTTAGATGGAAGTAGTGAAGGCATTTTCGTAATAAGAAACAGATTCAAAGGGTGAAGCTAAAGTGTATGGATGAGCATGGGACCTGTACGTTGTCGCTGGCGTTTACTCTGGGCTCACAGCCCGTGACAGCCTGTATTGAAATAACTAAAAATGATATTGATGGCACCTAGAAAAAAGGCTTGATCCCATTTCTTAATTTTCTTAAAAAAATCTAATTTTTTATAAAAATCTCATTTCTTCTTACGGTTTCTGTGATACAAGGGAAGTTGCTATGATCCCATCCCTCACTGGATCAAGAAGATGAGGCAGAACATGCATATCCCTCAGGCGCAACGCAGGGCAGGTAGGAAACCTCAGTCCACGGCTCATCAAGGCAGAAATCGCGAGGATTCTACAGGTAACAATCTTAATTTTTGGCAGGGTAAGATTGATTCCATTTCTTAATTTTCTGATTTCGCTATAAAAGACGTGCTCGGAGCTGAGTTCTGCGTTCAGACAGCTGAGCAAGAAGTCCAGAGGAGACTTTCAAAGAGGAAGAGCTGATGCTATGTAATCTCAAAATTTTGACCTTCTTTGTATCTTTTGATCTTTGAGAGTACATGGAGTTGTGTAAGATGAGATTTACTGGCAGATTAATTTAGTAGTCTAGCACTTGGTGATAGCGAAATGATCTATTGTATTGTTAATGTCGGTACGCCTTATTTCGTTGGTGAAGTTGTACTGTTCTAGGATAACAAGTAGGGGTGCTAATGTACCAAATACGGAGCGATATTGGTATTATTGTATTCTTATATTGCTTTAATATCTCTAAATCAATTTAGTTTCATCCTGGGATGTTCGACAACACAGGCGATCCATCTTATTTGGTAGAGTATGGAGCAATATATAGCAAGAGAGAGATTTGCATATGGTCTTTATTGACATGAAGAAATCCTAGGATAGAATCATAGGGAGGTTTTGTGATGGGATAAAAATCTCATTTCTTCTTGCGTTTTCTGTGATACAAGGGAAGTTTCCATGATTCCATCCCTTACTACATCAAGAAGAAGCTCGCGAAGAAGATGAGGCAGAACATGACCATCCCTCACTGGATCCGCATGAGGACCGACAATAACATCAGGTTCATTCCGTGATTTGGTTTTTTGTTTTCTTTTTTTGTTGTTGGTGTTTTGATCTCTTATTTTGGGGTTTATCTTTCTTTTTTAGGTACAACGAGCGCATGGCTGTTTATCTTTTGCAGGAGAGAAATGATAAATAGCTAAGGGAGGTGATAGCCTCTACTAACCCCTTTGAAAGGCAGAATGACAACCGATTTAATGGTTGTTAGGGGATAATAGCCATGCTATTCAAAAGGAAACGGTTAAGGCCCAGAAAGGACTTATCTCCTGCAAAGCGGTGAATCGTCGTGTGTATATTTATTTTTTCTTTGGTTGCAACTTTCCAATTATTTGTTCAAATCTTAGCAGTGAATCGTGGAACGTTTTGTGTATATCACCTCGCGTAAAAAAATTAGCTAGGGTTTTGAGTGCAGCCTTAGTTGTTGTTTCCTACCTTCAATCTAGAAGAAAATGTGATTTTTATCATGAATGTAACCGCAAAACATCTTATTTAATCGTCAATTTTTGTTACTGTAATGTATTTTTGGTCTGTTCGCACTATTTTCTTATTTGGCCTTGAGTATTTAAGGATCATTATTGTTATCTAATGCAATTTTTCTTGATTATGATTTAATTTAATTTTTTTATTTCTTGCTTTATTTTTTTTGTGGGTTTTTTGGTGGGCTGTTGTGGGATGCAGCAAGCTGACTGACAGTGGATATCAGGGCAAGATCCCCACGTTTACCTATCGTCCATACCACAACTGAATATAAGCTCAAGGCCGAAATGAGAAGTCGCCTTAAGTATGCCTCTCCAGAATGGGGAGCATGATGTGGGAGTATGAAAAAGTTTGAACGATAGAGGAACAAATGTAGAGAGGATCGAGTAGAATTGTTCATCACCATTTGGCGAGATATGAGATATAGAACATTTGCATGATGGAATTGTTCACCACCAAGTCCACTGCAAGACCTAGGAGAGACAGCTAAAGATGTATTCTAATTATATTACCATTTGCAGTATGGCTTTTAATCTTAAATATAATCAAATTATCTAGCATTATGAAATTCTTCATTAGCTACACCACGATTTGACCGTGTGCACTCTGGACCCTCTTCACTTGATACTTCTCCTAATTGGATTTGGAATTTTTTTTATTTTAATCAATTTTCTTAAGATTTTCTGAGTTTTCAACTCTGACACCCTTAAGTGCTACAATCTATGTCTCCCATGGTCAGAGTCAGTGTGTTTCTTCTTTAATTCTTAAATCGATAATTTTCATGCTTTAAGTAGGTTATAAACTAATATTCTTTGTCGAAGGCATTCACGCCGAAGGCGCTCCGCCGAATGTGCCTGCTGTGCCGACGATGCCCGCCTTTGACACGGTGCCTAAATTTTTTTATGCTAATTAGTTATTCCACGTCGAATTTTTTGTTACGCGCCGAAGGCGCCCGCTAAATTTTTTTATGATAATTTATTCTGCACCGAAAGCGTGGGTACCAAATTTGTTGTTTTACGTCGAATTTGTTGTTACGTGCCGAAGGAACCTGCACCGAATTTGTTGTTTCGCATCGAAGACGCCTACGCTGAAGTTGCCCGTGTCGCTAAATATTTTTACGCTAATTTATTGTTCTGTTAAATTTTGGTTGTGAAAATTTTTTTCGGGGAACAAAGATTTCGTTGTGGAAATCTTAAATGAACCGTGCCCTCGGGCACGGGTTATGACTAGTATATATATATATATATATATATATATATATATATATATATATATATATATATATATATATATATATATATATATGGAGAATATGCTTTGATCTTTATTGAGTCGTATGAAAAATACAAGACACTCACGGATGGAAGAAGGATGTGTGTAGCTTGGGACAAGAGCACAGGCGCTGTTATCCCAACGATACATGACACCTTCCGCTATCCGTAGGTCAAAAGAACAAAAAAATACATGCTAATTAAGCTAGTCAACCAGCCCCCAATTTGAAGGGGGGGTAGTATCAGTATCACGGTCCCAATCAACATGCCTCAAGGCAATTCTGACGTCATCCGCTATATTCTCAAAGAGGAGAGTATGGATCTGACTGCTCCCTTCAAAGATCCTTCTGTTCCTCTCACGCCAAATATGCCAAATCATAGCAGCTAAAACAGTTTTGGCCAATCTTCCCACATTGGTCTTCCCATTAAAAAAATGACAGAATCAAGTCCCCAATATCAGCCAGAGTATTGGGAAGGCTAGTGGTGACCCCCATCTTAAGGAAACTCCTGTATAGGATGTAGTTAGTGTACGTGCATTCAAAAAATATATGATTCATGCTTTCATGAATACTATCAGAATATAAAACACAGTAGGGTGAAGTGGGCACTCCCCATTGTACGAGCCTATCACGGGTAAGCAATTTCCCATGGAAAGCTCGTAATAAGGTGATAGCCATCTTTGGTATGTGCCCCTGAAACCAGACCACTTTGTAATAGGGGAAGAGTGGTTTAATAACCCGAGAACCATCCCAAGCATTACGAAGAGAAGGGGTTTTGGAAACCCAGGTCCAAGAATCACTGCCAATGGTTAATGCAACCGTATTTATAATATGACGAATAGGGAGAAGGGAGCTACAGTCCTTCCAATCCCCATTATCCCAATAGTCACTAACCATGCATTGTTCCTCCCCCACAGGAACCTCATAAGAGACACAGAGAGGCCCACAAGGAAGCCAATTATCATACCAGAAGAGAGTAGTGGAGCCATCCCTGACATTGCGTTTAATGAGCTTCCTGGTTTAATCGCGACAGTGAAGAAGGAATTTCCAGGTGCCAGACTGCATAGGATGGGACTTAGCCAGAAAGAACCCCATATTCTTCGCATAATGATTTCTCATATAAGAAGCCCAAACCCCCTTATGGGTGAGCATGCGCCAAGAGATCTTAATGCCATAAGCAGTATTTAATTCAATGAAGCTTCTTATCCCAACCCCCCCTTCCTGCTTGGGCACACATATATCATTCCAGGCACAAAGATGATTTTTACCCCATATGAAACTCCTGCACATGGAGTTGAGCGAGCTAAGGATATACTTGGGTATGCTAAAGGCCTGCATCCAAAAACCCACCATGCCATAGATAACAGACTTAACAAGCTCAATACGCCCAGCAATGGATAGTAAGGACGAGGACCACCCCTGCAAATGGCTTTTGCATCTATCAATCAGGCGGCCATACATAGCAGCGTTGGGATATTTAGTAGAGAGGGGGAGACCCAAGTACGTAGATAAGGATTGCACTCTACGAATGCCCAAGATATCAGCGAGACCACCAGCCCCCTAGTCCCCTTGCTAAAAATGCCAGCACTTTTGTTCCAATTCACCTCAAGCCCAGAGTAGGACTTGAAAACATCAAGGAGGTCACGCAGACCCTCAAAAGATTTAGGGTTGGCCCGGTAGAAAACCAACAGATCATCAGCAAAAAGGAGATGCGTGACAGCCCCCGCTCTTTTCATGGGTATAATAGTGCGCATGACATTGGCCCGGGCCATAAGCAGGGAGAACGCCTCCATGACAATCACAAAAAGATAGGGGGAGAGGGGATCACCTTGCCTTAGGCCCCTGTTGGATTCAAACATACCATACGGAGACCCATTGATCATGACGGAGAAGGAGGGAGAAGAGATGCATTCACATATCCAGCCAATAAATCTATGCTTGAAACCCATCTGGTGAAGCATGTAGTAGACAAATTCCCGGTTAACACTATCGAAAGCTTTACGCAAGTCAAGCTTAAGACAGGCCCGGCCCCCCATAGGATTATTAAAACCCCGAATATGCTCGTGGGCAAGAAGCGCACAATCAGCCAGGAGACGATCTTGAAGGAAGGCCGCTTGGTTTGGAGATATGAGCTCAATAACCGCTTTATTTAACCGGTTGCATATAATTTTGCATATATATATATATATATATATAATAAAACAGGGATGTTATCCTGGGTTATTGGATAAGAGAATTTGGATAAGAGAAATTGGATAAGGGGTTGAATTGTATTTGGGGTATATAAATGAGGGATGTTATCATGAGATATTGTATAAGAGATATCGGATAAGAGTTATTGGATAAAGGTTTGAATTATACATGAGAGATGTTTTTGAAAATTTGGGGGGAAATTTGTTGGGGGGAAACAAGGTTGTAATTTGTGTTAAAGATTTGGAGGGAAATAATTTGGAGGGAATGGTTTTTGGGGGGAAAGAACTTGATTCCCATTTTTTGGTGGGAAATAAATTACAGCTGCACCATTCAGCTTTAAAAAAATTTAGAAGTTGGGCACCAAATATTTCGGGGAAAAATACCGTCAAAAAGCCTGTCAGCTCCCCTCTCCTCCAACCCATCCGCTCACTTCCCCATCAAACCCTTGGCCTTCCCACCGAAAAAAAACCCCAGGTCTCCGTCGCTTTCCCCCTTTCTTCCGATCTCAGGCTCCCCCATCTCATCTCATCTCTCTCTCTCATCGTCATCGAGTCTCCGCCGCTTTCCCCCTTTCTTCCGATCTCAGGCTCCCCCATCTCATCTCATCTCTCTCTCTCTCATCGTCATCGATGTAGGGAGATCAGCAGCAACAGCATCAGGAATCTGCCATGGCTCAGCAGCGGAAGGGGTAGAAGAGGAAGCTAGAAGAAGACCCGTCATTGTCGTCGTCCTCAGCCATGGCGATAGATATCAAAGAAAGAGTAGGCGTAGGCGAGATCCATCGCCTCTCGAGGTCAAATCTCAGATAGAAATCCTAAAGAGGAGCTTCTCATGTCGTGAGTCGGATCGATTGTCCGCTAATCGTGCTACTCACCTGCTGGCTGAGCTAGCCAAGAATGGTATCCAATATACTGTTTTCAATTAAATATCTTCTGAGTTTTTTGATGCCATAAATTCTAATAAATCGAGCGATTTTGCTCGCAGAGGAAGTTGCCAACGTGATTTGTTTGTTAATGAAATCTCACAGGTGCGATCTCTTGATTCCTGCATGAAGTTGATGAAATCTCACAGGTATGATCTCTTGATTTGTTTGATCTGTTTTTGGAAAACTTTGTCGGTTTGATCTGTTTTGTTGGAATCATTTTGGTTTGTTAGGGTTTAGAAATGAGAGAATTGGAGCTAGATCCGAATGTGGGGAAGGATTTGGGTTGGTATTAAAAACTGAATCCTAAGTATTGTTCATAATTACTTCTATGGTCATCCCTAGGCATGTATGTATGTATGCCACCCCTAGGCATGATGGATTTGGTAGCAGTTCATGGCAAGGAAAACCAGAGACATTGCAAATTAAAAGAAATTTATTCGCATTGAATCGTAAGGTGAATTTCCAATGTCCAATTCGTGATCATTTTATACATCGCCGACTACAGGACAAGAACTTGGAGACACAACAATACTTCATGATGTTTGACGGTGGTCTTGGAATGGCTGAGATCCCTACATTCCTACACTACTTTGTTACAAGATACATGTTTGACTGTATTTCTTCATTATATTGTTCTCTGCCAGCGACACGAGGCTTATCATGTTATACATTACGACAATCCTCTTTCAAAAAAAATTCAGCGTAACTCCATCGACTATTCCTACCTCAATTAAGGTTCATCGCTACTAGGAACGTTCCATTTCCTTTATATTCCTTCAATTGAGATCAGAGAAATAATTAGCAGATGATGTAATAGAATGCAGTGAACTCACCATGATAAAAAGCCATCCAACGTAAACATCAGTAGACTACAAGTTAATGAGGAAAATTACCATTGAAAATCAACTTTCCCTTTTTATTGGTGTTGGTGGTGATGTTGTTGTTATTTGTACTCCATGATGAAAATTAACACTATTTTTTCTCTTCAATTTTTGTGTTATTGAATACATTTTAAGAATTTACACTGATTTGCTCACATTTGGACCCTCGGTTTTGCACTGTTCTCAGTCAAATTTGGCAACCTGTGTTGTAATTGTTGGACTCCAAATGAATTTCTTTGTTTTATAATGCCAATCACAATAGCATTACTTTCTTGATTCATCTTTGAGTCCAAAAAACTTAGTAGCATGGTGAAAAGATTTCTTTTCGGTCAACCAATAATCCTATTATGAGAATTAAACTGAGCGTGTTGGAAAAGAGAACTGTATTGTTTGTAGTAGTTATACAACGAGCATGGTGAAAAGATTCTAAAGTTCTAAACTGACTTGGATTCTTAAAGTTCCTAAATTAACACAAAATTCTTTGTAGCAGTTATAACCTAGAGATTTAGGGTTGGTGTGGAAAAGGCAAAGGCTTTTGTTTTCACATGTTAATGGTGTTCTTTGTGTTTATTGGAACAGTTGGATATGGAAGGGATGTTGCATACCTTTTGTGTTATTTGGTAGCCACGTAGTGATTTTTCCAGAATTATTTCATAGTAATTAACCATAAACCTGATCATTCCAGAGATTTCTTGGGAATTTAATTAGTACCATGTATTTGTGTTTGAACGGTTAGATATTTGAGCACTTTGTTGAAATTGTTGTGCTAGAAGCTTCTAATTTGAATTGATCATGTGAAAGTTAATTTTTGGATTACACCTTTTAACTAAAATAAAATGAACAGTCTGATATGATATCATTCAGATTATAATGAAAATATATTGTTTTCTGATATAGGATTGGCTTATAAATTTTCAAGGATCTCCAAACAAGGATATGATCAGAATGCCAGATGGCAAAGATAAAGAGCACGAGTCTCCAAATTCAGAAGGAAAAACGTACATCGAGTGGACTATGGACATGATCATAACTTCGTCTTCGTGTCGAGTGTTGCTTGCCAGATGTAGGTGTTCCATAAACCCCAGCTCCCCCTTATACACTAAAGTTTCAATATTATTTCAGTTTGAATATTGTTAAAATTTGTTATTTGTTTTTCTTTCTCATTTTTGGTGGCCCTGATCATCCACCGCTCCCTCTCGGCGATCAATTCTGGAGGCCTTCGCCTCGATCATCCACTACTCCCTCTTGCCGTATGACTCAGCCAGCCAGCCGCCGCTGCCTCTTTCTTTTGAGCCCAGACAAACATTGCACGGTAATGATTTCACTAATGATAGATTTAGAATTCTGATGATGAAATCATTGGCAGGATTATGATTTTTCTGTAATAGTAATATACCGTTGTGTATAAAATTATTTGGTTATTTGGTAATTTTATTGGAATCCAATATTCATTTGATAAGGATTTCACTACATATATATTTAAAATTCTAATCATGATATATCTAGAATTCTAATCATGATATTTTTTACATAATAATGAGAATTATTTTCTACGCCTTTTTGGTGACTTCATTGGCAGAATGCTTTAGGAATTTTGGAATAGTTCACGAAACTATTTGTAAGGATGTCTCAATCTTTTTTGTATACAGCGAAATAAAATATATACACTTTCAACACTAATACACAAGGCTTTTTTGGGTGGATGTCTCCCAAAACTAATGCATCAAACTAATTATGTTTGTAGATTCCTAAGTTGAAGACATGCGGTAAGGTTTATTGTGTTGATGAAGATCATATGCAATTAACTGGTTTCATTTTCTCATTGCTCTGGGGAATAATGTCATTGCAGTTACATGTTGGGGAATAATGTCACTGCAGTTACATGTTAGGACTAGCCAGAATACTCTTTCCTTCTAAAGTTTATGTTTATTTTCATGGTAAAAATGACTGTATACCGCCACTTTAGTCAACCATTAACCTTTCTTTAATTATAATTTCATCTTGGATTTTGTCTGCATTTAGTATTGTGCTAACTGTAACTTTAAAAATTCAATATATGATTACATGCTGCTTAATATTATTTTGAGGAACATAATGATATATGGTTTAATCAAATTTATGCTTTTTTCATGTCCTTATTTGCAGCTATCTACCATGTTTACGATGTACATGTTCTGAATTTATTTCGCTAAATTCACCCATGTTGATTCTTCATATTATGTCAAAAAATGTTGCTGCAGGAATTTCGACACACTAGCTTGCTATACTTTGCAAAAATTGCGCTATGTTTTCTTTCTGTCAGGTCGTGAATTTACGTATACTTATGTGTTCTAATTACATGGTCTATTTCTGGTCTTGGCATTGAATATTGAATACATGTAGTGAAAATGTTATGCGCAATGGGACAAATCAAGCACCTCCCGTGTCTCTTGAGGCCATGCATTTTGTGCCGCATCCAGTACCTCCTATGTTTTTTGGTTGATGGATCAACAATGTGCATAGACCCACTCAATACTCACGCTGGGGTATTTTGAAATTTTAATTTCAGGTTCACATTCCCCCCACAGCATGAGTAATGTGGGGGGAAATTTGAATTGCCTGCCACCCATTTTTTCGATGCAACTTCTCAAGCATTTAGAAGCCCACCAGCATTTAACTGCAAACAAAAATCCTCAGCATTGATGTTGAGATTCCCTTATTTGTTCTTGATTTTGTGTCTCAATTTTGTGTCAATTTTTATGGTGTGTTTGTGTTTGTTTCAGACATGGGTGTTGAAGGTTTCGATCCATATTGACGATGTTGCAAGAGAGTCGAAGATACCAACAGAACAAGTGAGCTTGTGGCTGCGCAAGGTGGAAGAACTCCAGGGTAATTCACAACCCCTTTTGCTAAAACTGAATATTATGACAGGATCATATTGTCAATGAATTATTAGTTTCACCATTTTAAATATGTCGCAATCTTCACTTTAGCTACCAAACAGCGAACCTTTTTGCAACTTCCCATTTTCCCTTTTCTTATTGCAATCACTTAGCAAAAATGACTAGGATAAGAAATTATATATGTTACTTATATAATCTGGGCTAATTGATTTTAATGTTACTTATATAATTGGGTTAATTTATATGTCACTTTTATAAATTAGTGAGATTTACTTATATAAAAATTGATTTCAGTTACTTATATAACTGGGCTAATTTATATATGTTACTTATATACTTGATTTACAGGTGATAAGCAACTTATTATCAAAATGCTTACAGGATGATGCTTACTTGGAACCTAAATTAGCCCAGATTATCCAAATGCCCAGATTATATACTTGATTTACGGGTGATACGCCATTAAGTACCAAAATGCTTACAGGATAATGCTTACTTGGAACCGAAATCCACACTTAAAGGATAATGCTTACATGCAAATTACCAAATGAAAATTTAGGTTCCATCATGTTCCAGCCAATTCCCAAATGAAAATTTAACATATGAGATTAAAGTTCAGAGGTTGAGAACTAATGCATATGAGGTTAAATTTTCAGTCCAAAATTATGTTAAATTTAACCTCATATGCATTAGTTACCTCATATGCATTTTGGATTGAAAATTTAACCTCATATGCAGTAGTTCTCAACCTCTGAACTTTAATCTCATATGCATTAGTTCTAATACAGGATGAACTTTAACCTCATATGCATAGTGCATTTGTAGTTCAAAACCTCATATCCATTATGCATAAATGTAATTGTTTATTGTTCTGAGGATTTTAATTTTTTTTTGCATTCTTCAGAACATTCTTGCCTGTAAGTGCTCATGTGAGTGCTCATGTGACGGTCTCTAATTAATGATATTCATCAATAGTTTTATTTAGGAATTAGTCAAACCTACAAATTTTGAAAACATAATGAAATACAGAAGCATTATTCTATTCTAGGCTTGAGCAATGCTATCTTTTGTTGCTAGGTTTTTTTTTCCCTGGTTGGTGAATTTTCAGTTAGCACTCTGAATTCTGAAATTCTACATTATGTCAACTTCACTAACATGTCTTCAGTAGGAAATGAGTGAGAGGATGCTTTGTGATACTTTGTTTATGTTTTTTATTCGTGTTCTTCCAATTGATAATGTTGTAGAACATGTGCAAAAAGATATCTTAAATTTCTATCAACTGAGTTTGATATTGCATCAGACTTCATGTGCTCCCATTTCATAGCAAAATGGTGTAGATGAAAGAAAACACTCACTTATTAGCTGTTATATGTAATTTATGCTTGAAATGAATGTTTTCAAGTATTTATGGTCGGATTTTTGTTTTATGTGCATGCTATTTGATTAGTAGAATACCGCTATCTGTCTACGATGGTTGAATATCTATTTCTTGCTTATTTCCTAACAAACTTATCTTCTCCCTACCACCATGTGTGTTTGGTTGTTCTTGATTTGTACAGAATCTTATATGATCTGGACTTGGCATACTAGCACCAAGAGCACTATAATCTATGTGTTTGTGTGATTCTAGAACCTAAAAGATTATTGTTATGATCATGTGCATTACAAGTATTATGTTTTTGCTAATGTTACCCTTTTCAGGCTCTTGCTTTACACAGCATAAGTGTAGTCCTAGGGTTGATTATTTACCTTTATGATGAGCAATCAGTATATGTAACGTTGACAAAAAATGATTGAATCTCCAATCTTGGGGTCCAATATTCTATTGTTCATGCAGCGAGCTTTGCTAAATCTTTTTTTAATTGGATTATCAAAAGCTTATTAAGAATATATTACTCTAGATTTTAAGGTTTTTCTAGATAAACACTGACTCATATTTGTGGTGTGAACTTCAGGCATTTGTTAAAAAGCCCGAAATAGCAAGGCCTACTTCTAGGTAAAGAGATGTACTTATTGCAGAGGAGCAATTGCTCCATTGGTGTCTCTCCCCGCGCCCTCACACGTGCATTTTACCGTTTTCCGCTGAAAAAGAGAGAGGTACTCATTGCTGTATTTCTCATTATTATTTTGTTCAAAACCTTTTGTATTTATACTCTAGAAAAAAAAGAGTGAGTTTTTGAATTGAAATGATTCAATTTATACAAAAGAAGGCACTGTATGTCGTAAAAAGTGAATAAGTAAGAAAATCAACACTCACCATGAAATTTAAACTAAAGAACTGATTACAAGCTCTGTTAAAAAGAATGTAATGAACTCATGATGAACTCTAGGATACTCCACATTGATTGTATAATCGCATTCTGTCTATTATAGATAGGCATGCGTATCTCATTATATTTTGGCTCCACCTCCAAAACTTTGTCACTTGCTTCTTCATTAAACTGTCAAGCATAAATCATGTTAGTGATGATAGGAAAAATGAAAACTCCAGGCATACACCTCTGAGAAACATCTTAAGCTTCTAATTAATGGCACAATGCTCTCAATTATGAAGGTATTCAAATAAATGCTAATTGCCAACAAGAATGCATCTAAATGCTGAACTAGGCACAACTGACATTGTTTTAAGGAGTGTGTTCGGTCGTGTGCAGGCCATATCATAGTAACACTTATCTAGAGTTGAATATAACAGATAGCAGGATAGAATTTACAAGTTTCAAATACACAACATGCTCTATGTTCTTTTTTTGGTCTGTTTGGAACTGGAATATATTTTATGGATAAAGATTTACATCAGGTAGGGATCATGTAGGGATGATATCTGATATGCAAACACCGGTTTCAATTGGTAGTTCATGTTTGTAATGAGATATTGATAAATATGATATAATAATCTTTCATTTGTTTGACTTTAATTTCATGTGGTCTGACTTCTCCCGGTAGTATTAACATTTTACTGTGGACATGTTTTTTTTCATTTTAATGTAGGTAGCTGATGTTTCATATCACTGGTCGCAATAAAATACTTGATTCAAAAGTAAGCATCAGATTATGACCAAAAACTCGAGGAATATAAATCTTAATGGGAAATTTTTTTAATTGTTTGTTTATGGAAGATTGAGTGATAATTGGGTTGAGCTTGGATGCAGATTGAGAATGAGTACGGGCCGTAGAGTAGAGAATTCAGGGTTGCCGGCCATTCTTATGTGAATTGGGCTCCTAAGATGGCGGCCGGAATGTACATCGGCATCCCCTCGATGATGTGCAAGGAAGATGATGCCCCAGATTCAGTGGTATAAGATTAAGACTGATTATTTTCTAAATTTAATCTGTGTAGCTATATAGCTCAGCTTATTTCTACACTTTGAAATGAGTTGAAAAGTAAATTAATGATATATATATCATGTATCAATTTATATGATTACAGTTTTGAATATGAATCGTGGCATCAAATTCGAAAGGAATCCACCGGAGTCCAAGCACGCTTAACTCGGCATTCGAATATGGCCCAAGTAAGGATCTATTTCAGTTGTTTTTTGAATTTATTTTTATTGGGTTTTTTTCATTTGAGAGCAATATGAGCAAACATGGAGATACGTATGCTTTTACTTGAGACAGAATGAACACATAACGGTTGAGATATGCATGGTATGGTTCATATGTATTCTTTGCTGGTTGGGATTGTTTGCGTGGGATTGTTTGTGCTTCGTGTGATCGATGGACTGCAGATTTGCAGGTTGCTCACGAAATTCAGCATATCACTGCTTAGAGTGTAGATGCAGTCATGTTTCTCTAAGTGTGTACAGTTCATATGTGCATTGTATATTTGTATGTGTTAGGATGATTCGAATTTTATAGGGTAATTAATATATGAGATGCATGTTTGAATTTTATGTTTTTGTCTGATTTTAGCCTCAGGTGCATAATATTCGATCAATTATTCTTCCAAGCAGCTTGCTTCCTATAATCTTTCTGATTACGAACAAATCATGTATGCATGCATCATTCATTGTTGGTTATCGGTACAAAGAATCCCCCAGGTTGCTGCTTACTAATTGATATTTTGTGACCAAACTATCACACTGGCCCAGTCATAAAAAGACCAGGCATTATTAGGAGGAGCAAAAGTTTTTTATGTGTTGAAAGACAAAAACTAGAGTACAGCTTAGATTTCTGTTTTCATGGAGTTCTTATGTTTCTCAATTTCTTTTGTAGGAGGGGCTGCCATCCAGGGAAATTATCCCTCAAGTTTGATGCTCGAGAGACATGCTACCTGCTCAAGGGAGATGTGGAGATATGTATGCTTTTCCCTGAGACAGAATGAACAGATAACCGAGCGTGCTGCTAATGGCTGAAGTTTGCAATGTTCAAATTGTAAGTTTTTGTATTCTTATTTTAAAAGATAAGCCTTTAAACAACAGCATTGTATCTTTAAAATTTGTTCACAGACCTCTAATTTTTTTAATATGGATCTTTTTGCATTTTCAGGCTAGGCCTACTTAATATACCATGTAGTGAAAGAAATGATTGAAAATATGGGATATGCAGTAAGTTGATAAATTCAGTCTATCGTTATCATCAATAGTAATTTAATTTTTATTAGGGTGATGTTTCTTCACCATATGTTTTTAACGATAGAATCAATTAATTCATGGACAGTTGATGTTCGTTGACCATCTAGAGTTTTTCTAATGCATGTGTTTTTAAGATCGGTTCATCCCAAGTTTTAAAGAAGGTTTTTTTGAATAATTTGTTATGGTTTGAATGATGATTTATTTTACATACACAAGCAAAAATAAAGTCTTATTTTCAGATTGCAATTAAGTAGGCAACATATTTAAGTATCCTATAATTAGTAGCATACTTAAGTAGATAAGTAGCATATTTTCAGATTGCAATATCCAGTCAGCAGATTTCTATGTAAGTTAAATTGACATGTTTATGAGGTTCATCTTCCATATTACTGTTGAGTTTCTATACACTATACTTAAGTTGACATGTTTATGAGGTTCATCTTCCATATTACTGTTGAGTTTCTATACATGCCTCAATGAATCGGATAATTCTAGGTGCCATCATGGAAAGAAGGTACCAGACTGAATCGTTACATGAAAATAGGTGGCATGAAGCTTCAGATTACTGTTGGATGGTGTAAATTAGTCATTGGGACCTGATTTAAATATAATGTCAAAAAAAATTTAGCTTCCAGCATAATATATGGCCTACCTATAAAGTTCAGTTAAATTTCGAATCAAGTGTCTCAACTATAAACGATATTATTCTCCTCATTCAAATACAGAAGTTTTTATTGTCTATTCTATCGAATCAAAATGTATTGTGTTCAAATAGAACATATGAGATAAATTAAAAATTATTTGCCAGAAAGAATTTTAGCATACAAGATAACAATGTTTAGTTAAATTTTTTTCTCACGCAGGTGAGGATGAAGTAGCGCATCCCGTTCTTCTGCAGGCCATCGTTCGGCGTTGCTTTTGATATCCACGGTGTGATACTTCGAGGTCGAATGCTGATCATAGCTTCACAGAAGCTCTATCATTATGAAGGTACTCAATTGGGTTTTAAGGATTTTAAGGTCATTGTAATGAAACAAATAGAAATTTATGATTTTTAGGGGGTTTAAAAGGTAATCAAATCACTTCCTATATGCGTTTATAGGACAGATATAGTGATATGTGATAGGAAACAATAATTGTACTTATGCACAAGAGATATGAATATAATATTAAAGATTTTTGAGAGTGTTGATGGATGGATCACTGTTGGCTGTTGCAGTGTAGTGAGAACAATGGAAGATATGATACAGAAAGTGATACATAGAAAATTGCTAAGCAAATGAAAATGACAATCTCATTGACAAAAGGGTTATAATACAATTGCAAATGAACCACAACAAAATCAACAAATGGTGCAGTGAGAGAGAAATCAAAGACCCATAGTCTTGGAAATGAAAAGCAAATGTTACCATCAAAAAGCAAACATAACATAACAAGCTTGAACTTAAATAAGCAGAAAATAGCGCGTCCCAAGAAAAATTGCAGAAAGAAATGGAAAAACTTTCTGTTCTCTCTAAATACCATATCGGCTTCAAATCAATAGTTTGAAGCATTACTTCTAATACAAAGAAAGTCCATACATTAGTGAAATATACGAAGACACTGCAAACTCAAAGTCCCGAAAGACTGTTTAATTAAATAACACAACCATTCCAAAATACCAGATTTTGTGTCCTCAAAAGGAATGGGTACATGTATAAATACTCGGACTGGTACAAAAGTCTTTTAACATAGTTTTGCCTAAAGCTTTGCAACGATCAAACCAAATCACCCAGCAAAGCATATTTACACTACAGTTACACACAGTGTTGCCTGCAAGGCATGTGGGAGGAGAGGGAGAGGGAGAGGGAGAGAGGGGGATATATATATGTGCGGGCTGAAGGAGGTGGTGGTTAGGGAGGGTGGAGAAGAGAGAGGGGAGCTTCTATTTTTATAGAGTAGAAAGTTCTCTTGGACTCCTTGCAGGATTGAATTTGGTCACTTTAATGGGTTTTAATAGTTTGGTGCAATTTAGGTTGGGTTTAGTTGGAAAAGGTTTGATCTTTGCAATTGTTTTCTCTGTTCCTGTTTGATTGCTATATATTTTCCTGACTGATTTTTGGCCTTTTGATTTAGTTGGATTGGATATATGCATTGAATAGTCTCATTTTTGTTTTTCTGGTAGTGATGTAACGATTAGATCGTTGCCATTATTTCTTGGGTCGTCATTTTGGTGTTGTTTACATTTTAGTTAGTCCTATGTCTTCAAAACGTTTTCAAACTTCTACAGTAGCATCATGTTATCATTTAGGGCTCTCCACATTAATTTCGTAATTTTTGGATATCGTTTCAGCCTAGAACCCAAAAACCCGCTTTCTAAACGTTTTGGCCTAAAACTAGTATTTCTGTGGCTCAAATCCCAGAACGAATCTCGTATTCGTGATCCTCGCGACGATACGATTCCGTGGGTATATTTTCGTAATTTTTCGGAGTCGTTTGTGAAAACGTGTTTGTATTCCTCCAGTTTTACTATTTACTTTCACCAACAACTTTCACCTTAACTAATCACTGATATCCGATTACTTTTACCCCCCATAATTATTATCCTAACCACCATCATTAACCCACCCCCAAGTTTGGTCAGATCCGACATTGGGGTGGGAATTCATTCAACCTCATTAATATTATTACTATTACTAATATCATTTTCCTTAACCCTATAAATAAACTACCCAACTCTTCTTTCAGCCTCAGCAACCGTTCTATCTCAAAATCCCATCACCTCTCTTTCCCCTGCCTTTTGCAGCAAACCCATACTACACTCCCTCTCTCTAAACCCAACCCAGGATAACCCATTCAAAAACCCCTTCATTATAAACCCCCACAGCATTTCTCTCTCTCTCTCCAGTCGAATTAACCCATACACACATAGTTTCGCAGCCTCTCTCCCCTCGTTCACAAACAAACCCACCCTCTTTATCTCTCATTCAAAAACAAACAATCACAGGCTTTTCCCTTCTTAGCTCTTTCCTCTCACGTTCCTCGCTCTGTCCGACGCCGAGCTCCGTTCTCCGAGCATCAGCAACCGCACGCCGTCAAAGTCGCCACTTCCGAAGCTCCGACGCTCCGACAGCTGCTCGATCGCCTCCCCTCGCCCAGCGCTGCCGCCGCCCCGCCTTGACGCCGACGTCTCGCCGCTCTGCCCGAGCAACGGCGACCCCGCACGCCAAGAGCCCCCCGCTCCCTCTCTGTCGCTCTCGCTCCCAGGTGGATGACCGCCGCCCGCCGTCGCCTCGGATCCGCCCGCCGCTCCGATCTCCGATCCGCCGCGATCAAGCTGCCGCCGTGACCCTCCCGAAGCCCACGGCCCCGATCCAGCCCGATCCACCGCCCCCTCCTCCGATCGACGTCGATCGCCCCGCCTCGATCAGCAGCCGCCCTGCCGATCCCCCACACCGAACCCGCCGCCGCCGTCCTCAAGCACGCCGCCGCTCCGATCCGCCTAAGCCCGAAGCCGTACCGCCCCCTTCTCCCTGATCGCCCCTGCATCGATTTAAAAAAAACAAAAGAAAAACGAAAAGAAACAGAAGAAGAGGACGAGACAGAGGGAGAGAAGGTGAGAAGAAAGGGGGGATTAATATAATTAAGTTTATTATTATAATAATTATTATTATTTTAAGTTTATTATAAAATGTTAGAAATTTTATTAAGATTATTGTAAAGGTTAGTAATTAATAAGTCTAATTAATTTAAGTTAAATTATTTTAAATTATAAAGTTTAGTTAATTTATATTAAGTTATTTATTACTTTAAGTTTAAGTTATTTATTTTAAATTTAAGTTATGATTCTTAATAAAGTTAATATTAAAGTATTATAACTTATGAGTAAGTGAATTACTTGTTGTAGTAATACATTAAGTTATCTTGTTAGTAAATAGTTTTAAATTAAGTTGCTAATTTCACTAGTAAAGTTTAATAAGTTAATTAGCTATCACACTAGTGTAAGTTGCTAACAAATTCCGTTTTAGTAAGCAATTAGGTAAATAGTTAGTGAGCTAGTTTATAATATTTTAACTGGTTGATAACCATTAACTGATAACTTCTTGTGTTTGCAGGTACCACTCCTCGCGCTCTAACTCCATCCTCGTCTTGCTACGACGATCCCGATAGTGTAAGTCACAGTAAATTCTATCCTTAGAAATTTAGATAGTGTACTCGTATGAACATAGGACTTGACACCTAGTCTCGGAACAGTTATTGACCTGAGCAGATTATTGACATTGCTTGACAGAAGGATTGTAACTGGAAATGTGTGATTGGTAAATGACTCGTAAAACTGCAAGTACGGTAACATGCACAGACATTGGGGTTTGGGGTAACTTATAATAGCGAGGGTGCGGGAGCGACTAGTCCAGCCTTTGTTGTCACCGTGCGGGTTCTAGTAACCCATAACAGTGCCGGTGACAACCATCACAGATCACAGATTATTGCATAGTATTCATAGTATTCATAGCATAGTTCGCCCGGGTAGCACCCGTGGTAAGAGGTGGCCTCTTGGTTGCTCATTGCACCCCGCATTATAAGTCACGAACTAGGCTAGGCACAATTACTCTCATTATTGTTATTGTCATTGCTCGGTCACCTTTACTTTACTTGTCACCCTTGCATACAGATGTACTTTACTTATCGCACTTGCATGCTTGTCTGTCCCTGCTTTACTTTCAGCACTTGTTTACTATAGACTGCTCCATATTTGTGCACTCCTCTTTTTCTATCGCTAGAATTGTTGTGACTTACCTTCGGTTCCATTTATGGCACCGGCAGACGAAGACCTGATCAAGGAGATTGCCCCAGAGTTCGAGGAGCCCACATTGACCCAGAGGCGGCAGAGTTTTAGTTACTTTTCTGTTAGTGTGTGTGTGTGTGTTGTACTGTGTATTTCCTTTTCCGCATTTCCTTTCAGTACTTCCTTCATGTATTCGTGAGAGAGAGTGCTGGTTGTTGTACTTTAATTTGGACTGTAATAACGTCTGTACGCTGGTTTGAGTATTGTGCTGCATCTCTGAGTTGTGGCTATGCTGACTTCACTGGTAAACTGCGGAACCTGCGAATAAACCAAATAAGTAACGGGCCCCCGAGAGCGGGTCGTTACAGGTTTGGCGGCCCACGCAGGTCCATGCAAAATACCTCGTGGACAGTATAGTGAAACCAGGATGTATCGTATACGATACTCGACTGAGCTGACATTTTTTCTTTGAATGCAGGTTTGACACTCGAAAGATGGACGGGAACACCTCGGAGAGCCCTAATGGAGTTGACCTATCTGGCCTTAATAAAAAGCCATTAACAAAACCTAAATTTTGATAGGATTAATTAGTTGCTATAAAAATCTTTTGTATCGGTGGCACTCATATGAATGATAATCTTCCTTCAATGGACCATGATACCGGTCAATGTGCTTGGCTAAAGTCTGTGGATCGACCTGGCTAGACTGGGCATAAGTGATCCTAGCTTAGTCACTTCCCTGACCGTGTCCGCTGGACCGTAAGGACGTGAATCATGATTATGTAACGCCATCGATCTTCATCACTATCACCCTTCTTTTAGCTTGGTTACCTTTCGGTTGGCCTTCTTAGAATCTTTCTACGCTTGAACTCTGGCTACGGCGAGTAGCGTTCGAATTTTCGACCACCAGAAGTTCGAGTTCCACAACGGAAGCGACCACCATCATCTGCTCAGCAACGTCAACTACTCCCTCCTCAGCAGCAAGTGTACCAACAGACTCGACAACAGGCGCCACCTCAGAGACGCCAAGCTTATACCATGACAGTGGAAGAAGCCGAAGCTACGGGCCAAGTAATCACAAGTATGTGATTTTTCACTAAGCTACATGCTCTAATATTTAGAAATCGTAAGCTTAGACTTGATTCTCATCACGGTAGGTACCGTCTTAATAGCCGGTAAAACTGCCCTCACACTGTTCGACTCAGGAGCTACACATTGCTTCTTGGCCAGTCGTTTCGTTCAAACACATGCTATCACTGTTGAACCTCTGACTTCCGTTGGAAGGTCGAGACCGCTGGCGGTTCACTACCGGTAGCTAGCGGATGCCTCCAATGATCTGTTGTGATTTGTAGACGAGATCTCTTTGTCGACTTCTTGGGATGGACTGGTTGAGATCATTTCATGCCACCATTGACTGTCGTCAAAGGAGGGTAGAAATCGATATACCCAATCATCCAAAGTTCGTGTTCCTCAGCGGAAGACGATCAGAAGGACCAGTGAAGTATCAAGCCAAACCCGACCTGTATGTTGTTGCGTTGTTACATCCTTCATGAACTCGCATTTCTTTTCTAACCCCCACTTTCGTCTTGTACCCAATTTTCCATGTGTTTGTATCCTTTTCCCACCTATCTCCTCCTCCGCAATGACGGGCCTACACGATGATCGCAGAAAATGTCGAAGCTATCGACCAGGTGATTGGAGGTATGAATTATTGCTTTTGATATTATACTCGTTCATTTGCAATCAATATATCATCGTAGCTATTATAATAGCTATTGTGATGTCAATAGTAAGCATTCATGTATTCATCTCTTGTTTTCTTGATGCTGTGATGTCGCATTATATTTCATGTTATTTACAACCTGATTTACTAGATCATTATCTTTTCAATCATTTATTTGTTTGAGCTTCTTCATAACATCAATTATTTTCAAAAGAGATTTTTAAACAAAAGAGATTTTTTTAAAATTCCGAGGACGGAATTATTTTAAGGAGGGTAGGATGTAACGGCCTGTATTTTTCAAACACTTCAAATACGTACTTAACGTATTTTTATTCTAAAATTTTCTTTATAATGGTTTGTTGGGAGTTGTATAAACTGATTTCAAAAATTCTCATAAAAATATTTAGAGCACTAGACTTATTATATTGTATTTCAGCAATTTCAGATTTCCGCAAATGCCCAAAACATTCCTGTTAAAATTCATCTCCCAAAATTACCGTTTTGATTCGACGAATTTATTTTCTATTCAAACGTCTTCAAAACGTTTTCAAACTTCTACAGTAGCATCATGTTATCATTTAGGGCTCCCCACATTAATTTCGTAATTTTTGGATATCGTTTCAGCCTAGAACCCGTAAACCCGCTTTCTAAACGTTTTGGCCTAAAACTAGTATTTCTGTGGCTCAAATCCCAGAACGAATCTCGTATTCGTGATCCTCGCGACGATACGATCCCGTGGGTATATTTTCGTAATTTTTCGGAGTCGTTTGTGAAAACGTGTTTGTATTCCTCCAGTTTTACTATTTACTTTCACCAACAACTTTCACCTTAACTAATCACTGATATCCAATTACTTTTACCCCCCATAATTATTATCCTAACCACCATCATTAACCCACCCCCAAGTTTGGTCAGATCCGACATTGGGGTGGGAATTCATTCAACCTCATTAATATTATTACTATTACTAATATCATTTTCCTTAACCCTATAAATAAACTACCCAACTCTTCTTTCAGCCTCAGCAACCGTTCTATCTCAAAATCCCATCACCTCTCTTTCCCCTGCCTTTTGCAGCAAACCCATACTACACTCCCTCTCTCTAAACCCAACCCAGGATAACCCATTCAAAAACCCCTTCATTATAAACCCCCACAGCATTTCTCTCTCTCTCTCCAGTCGAATTAACCCATACACACATAGTTTCGCAGCCTCTCTCCCCTCGTTCACAAACAAACCCACCCTCTTTATCTCTCATTCAAAAACAAACAATCACAGGCTTTTCCCTTCTTAGCTCTTTCCTCTCACGTTCCTCGCTCTGTCCGACGCCGAGCTCCGTTCTCCGAGCATCAGCAACCGCACGCCGTCAAAGTCGCCACTTCCGAAGCTCCGACGCTCCGACAGCTGCTCGATCGCCTCCCCTCGCCCAGCGCTGCCGCCGCCCCGCCTTGACGCCGACGTCTCGCCGCTCTGCCCGAGCAACGGCGACCCCGCACGCCAAGAGCCCCCCGCTCCCTCTCTGTCGCTCTCGCTCCCAGGTGGATGACCGCCGCCCGCCGTCGCCTCGGATCCGCCCGCCGCTCCGATCTCCGATCCGCCGCGATCAAGCTGCCGCCGTGACCCTCCCGAAGCCCACGGCCCCGATCCAGCCCGATCCACCGCCCCCTCCTCCGATCGACGTCGATCGCCCCGCCTCGATCAGCAGCCGCCCTGCCGATCCCCCACACCGAACCCGCCGCCGCCGTCCTCAAGCACGCCGCCGCTCCGATCCGCCTAAGCCCGAAGCCGTACCGCCCCCTTCTCCCTGATCGCCCCTGCATCGATTTAAAAAAAACAAAAGAAAAACGAAAAGAAACAGAAGAAGAGGACGAGACAGAGGGAGAGAAGGTGAGAAGAAAGGGGGGATTAATATAATTAAGTTTATTATTATAATAATTATTATTATTTTAAGTTTATTATAAAATGTTAGAAATTTTATTAAGATTATTGTAAAGGTTAGTAATTAATAAGTCTAATTAATTTAAGTTAAATTATTTTAAATTATAAAGTTTAGTTAATTTATATTAAGTTATTTATTACTTTAAGTTTAAGTTATTTATTTTAAATTTAAGTTATGATTCTTAATAAAGTTAATATTAAAGTATTATAACTTATGAGTAAGTGAATTACTTGTTGTAGTAATACATTAAGTTATCTTGTTAGTAAATAGTTTTAAATTAAGTTGCTAATTTCACTAGTAAAGTTTAATAAGTTAATTAGCTATCACACTAGTGTAAGTTGCTAACAAATTCCGTTTTAGTAAGCAATTAGGTAAATAGTTAGTGAGCTAGTTTATAATATTTTAACTGGTTGATAACCATTAACTGATAACTTCTTGTGTTTGCAGGTACCACTCCTCGCGCTCTAACTCCATCCTCGTCTTGCTACGACGATCCCGATAGTGTAAGTCACAGTAAATTCTATCCTTAGAAATTTAGATAGTGTACTCGTATGAACATAGGACTTGACACCTAGTCTCGGAACAGTTATTGACCTGAGCAGATTATTGACATTGCTTGACAGAAGGATTGTAACTGGAAATGTGTGATTGGTAAATGACTCGTAAAACTGCAAGTACGGTAACATGCACAGACATTGGGGTTTGGGGTAACTTATAATAGCGAGGGTGCGGGAGCGACTAGTCCAGCCTTTGTTGTCACCGTGCGGGTTCTAGTAACCCATAACAGTGCCGGTGACAACCATCACAGATCACAGATTATTGCATAGTATTCATAGTATTCATAGCATAGTTTGCCCGGGTAGCACCCGTGGTAAGAGGTGGCCTCTTGGTTGCTCATTGCACCCCGCATTATAAGTCACGAACTAGGCTAGGCACAATTACTCTCATTATTGTTATTGTCATTGCTCGGTCACCTTTACTTTACTTGTCACCCTTGCATACAGATGTACTTTACTTATCGCACTTGCATGCTTGTCTGTCCCTGCTTTACTTTCAGCACTTGTTTACTATAGACTGCTCCATATTTGTGCACTCCTCTTTTTCTATCGCTAGAATTGTTGTGACTTACCTTCGGTTCCATTTATGGCACCGGCAGACGAAGACCTGATCAAGGAGATTGCCCCAGAGTTCGAGGAGCCCACATTGACCCAGAGGCGGCAGAGTTTTAGTTACTTTTCTGTTAGTGTGTGTGTGTGTGTTGTACTGTGTATTTCCTTTTCCGCATTTCCTTTCAGTACTTCCTTCATGTATTCGTGAGAGAGAGTGCTGGTTGTTGTACTTTAATTTGGACTGTAATAACGTCTGTACGCTGGTTTGAGTATTGTGCTGCATCTCTGAGTTGTGGCTATGCTGACTTCACTGGTAAACTGCGGAACCTGCGAATAAACCAAATAAGTAACGGGCCCCCGAGAGCGGGTCGTTACAGTTGCCATTATTTCTTGGGTCGTCATTTTGGTGTTGTTTACATTTTAGTTAGTCCTATGTAGATCAAGAGTTTCCCATTTGAACTGATTATGCGTCATTGACAAAACAACTATCTAATTTGAATTTTTTTTCTTATCCTTCATGATTATTCTGTCTGTTTAAAAAGATAAATGACATTGATTAGCTGATGGATAACCTGTAGCCATTAGTTAAGTTATGATTACTTATCCATTTTGGAAAGCTTGAATAAGCTAAATTAATGGCATCACTATTTTTTTTATTTGTATGGTAGAATTGTTATATGGCTTATTTTCAAATGAATTACTACTTCAGTTGATTTTGAACCCTTAATGAATATTTAGCCATTCATTTATCAATTTGGCAATCCATGTTATGTTGATGTAATTTTTGGAAAACTAAATAACAGTTATTGCACTTTACTTATTTTTGTTCGTTTTGTAAATGAAGGAATCCAAGATTTTGACGGTGAATATTTTAAATGACCCATCATCCAAGATCCTTGAAGCGCAGCCAAAGAAGAGAAGGGGCATTGAGTTCTAACAAAGCACACACTCGGGGGGAAATGCATCAGACCAATCATCTTCCTAGAGCTTTACAGCTTTGGTCCTAATGTTGGCACTTTGTTGAAATACAATGAGAGGGGATGGCTAAATAACATTCATGCAATTTGATTTCTTAGGGCTTATATGTACAGTTTTCTTGGAAATTAATCAATGACCTTGGGGGTGGACATATTTGGGGAGTAATTGTCTCATTTTTAATTCTTGAAACTGTTTTGTCGTGGCTTTGATTTGAAAAGTGTGTATAGAGAGAGAAATTGCCGCATTATTAAGGCTTAGTATAAGAATATCATTTCATTATTACATAATATTAACTCGATTATTTGCTTTGTGTTTTGATAATCTGTCCTCCAAGTTGGCTAGGATACGTAGAAATTAACTCGGTATTTGCTTTTTGGTTATGCAAACTGTGGGTGTATGATTAATATTTGACACGCTATTGGTCTTCAAACTGCAGTGTTTTAGATTTGTGCTGAATGATTTCTTCAAACTACAAAGGTCACCATATGGAAGTTGTAAATATCTACGAATAAATGTGTACATATTGCTGATGTAACCAAGTATATGTAAGCAATATACTTTGTAGATATTTTTTTTCAATATCTTTGTGTATAATGCTTCTCATTATGTCATGTAATTTCTTGAATCAAGTTTTCTTTTTTTGGTGGGGGGGACCAAAATGCTGGTGGTTATGGGTATCAATGTTTACTTCTGTTAACAACATCATGCTTTCTCTTACGAGGAATTGGAATATCCGTTTTGGCTGGAAGTTCTCTAAGATGAACAAAATTTTTAAGTGGAACAAAATTCTCCGAGATGAACTAATTTTTGGGTTGAACTAAAATTTTTGAAATTTCTTGGGAAAACTAATTTCATAGGGAAGTAAATTTCGGGGAACTAAAATTTTCAAGGGAACTAACTAATAAAAATTATTGCAATTTATTTATGGACTAATTATAATTACGGGATTAAATATTTTGAGGGAAAATATTTTAAAAGAGCCGTGCCCTTAGGTTACGACTATCTATATTACAATTGAGGATAGATTTTGAACTTATCCTATTTTGGGTTGAAGAGCAATTTGTTGGGAGAATACAAAAGCTTTTCTTTTTTGAAATTGGCAGCATCAGCACTTAATACACTTCATTCAAAAATGACCTAAAAAAATGCTACCCAAAAAAAATGAAACCCAAAAAATGAAACGTATGCAAAAGAGAACTTTATTTCGGCTAAGCTTATTTCGGCTGACCCAAAAAAATTGAAACCCAAAAAACACAAGGAATATGCATTCAAATAGGCGGGCTGAGCTTTTTGGGCGTCAAGCAGAGGTCTGACCAACCCACTCGCGCCAAATGTGCCCGCTAAATTTTTATACGCTAATTTGTTGTTCTGCGCCGAAGGCGCCTGCACCGAATTTATTGTTCCTTGCCGAAGGCGGCCGTGCCTCTAAATTTTTTCACTCTAATTTGTTTTTCTTTTAAATTTTGGCTGTAAAAATATTTTTTTGGGGACAACGATTTCGCGGGAAAAAATCTTAAATGCACCGTGCCCGCGGGCACGGGTTATGACTAGTATATATATATATATATCGAAATGATTGTAATTAAATCAAAACCCCACCAAAGTGGGCTTTATCGTGGCGATTACTTTTATTTCGATATATAAAAAAGTTATGGACATACTTTGTATGTAAATTTAGTGCCTAAACTTTTAAATTCGTTAAATGAGGAAATAAATTGGTTATGTGTAAACATATGTTTCCTTTAAGCACAAATTTTGTGTGTTAAATTATATTCGTTCCATTTTAATTCTTTTAGGAATTCTTTATATTATTTATATGTTTCGAAATTGTTTTAATTATTACGAGACCCCACCAAAGTGGGCTCTACTGTTAAATTATTATTATTTCGGAATGTAAACGGTTAAATACATACGTTGTATGATCAGTTGCCTGGATGAATTTTAAATGGATCAAATGAGTAAATAAAAAGTTTTCACATCTATTATACAATTCATGAAGTTTGTTCTACGTGGCAGTTTTGTCCCACGTGGCAGTTTTGTCCCAGTCATATTTTTGTTTGCTGACTGGGACGCCACGTGGGGGTTGGGTGGGGTTCTGGACGGGATGTGTTTTTGGTGATTTTTTTGCGTTTTACTCCCTGATTTTCCTCTTTTTTTCCCCGACCCTCCTCTCATAAACACACCCACGTTTTTCGCACTTTTGGCGACCGCTTCTCTCCTCATTTGCGCCCGGGTGACGACTGCCTCCGTGCCCTTCGGGCACGGGTTATGACTAGTATATTTACATTTAAAGTTTATTTCCATTTTTAAATTCAATTGATGGGCATATTAGATTATATGTTCCGAAATAATTTTAATTATTATGAGACCCCACCAAAATGGGCTCTACTGTTAAATTATTATTATTTTAGAACATAAACGGTTAAATACATACGTTGTATGATTGGTTGCCTACTATTAAATTTAAATTGGATTGAAGGATGAAATAAGAAGCTTTAATGTATATTTCTTCTCAAAGATAAATTTTGTGTTAATTGTGCTAAAATAAATTTAAATTCTAAGTTTAAGGCATAAAACCACACACACACACACACACACACACACACACACACATATATATATATATCGGTATATAACAAGTTGACTTCATACCTTGGTATGAAAATTCAGTTTGCCTAAATTTAGATTTAAATTAAAACACAAAATTCAAGTGTTTTCTTCGGGAGCAAATAAAGGCTTTAACATATATTTCTCCTCAAGGATAAGTTTAAAAGGCCTTAAGGAATTTTGTGCACTAACCATCAAGTAAATGGCCTTAAGGAAATTTGACACATTTTAAAGTAATATATATAAAGGGATAGGGTGTGTGTGTGTGTGTGTATATATATATAACTTTCTATGTAAGTTCATACACACATTAGTACACCTATATACCTCATTTTGAAGAAGAAAATTTGTGTTGAAATTATGGATTTTATTTAACTCAATATAAATGATTTGAAAAGTGGAATAAAAGGTTCTTATATATATTTCCGCTTAGCGTAATCATTTTGTGTTAAATTCAATTTAGTTTAAAAATAAACTTTGGCACAATTATTTACATATATCGAATATAGATTGATTGGATCATCAACTCACCAAAGTGTGTTTTCTTGTAAAGATAAATTTTATTTCGGAATGTAAATGGTTAAATACATACTTTTGTATGAAAATTTTGGTTGCCTTAAAATTTGATTTTGAATAAAAGTGGACTTAAATATCTCCACTTAAAGTATAAATTCATGTATTAAAGTTGTGACATAGATTCAAATTTTGCAAAGGTATATATATTTTAAAATGACTTCGTGCAATAATCATCTCGCCAAAGTGGGCTCAGTTGTTTTGCATTATTTCATTTCATAAATATAAAAAGAATTTTATGTGCCCATGATTTCGTAAGAATGCTAAATCGGCCCAAAGAAAGATTATCGTTCTATATCATTTTATGCGCACCTGTGGCAATAGACAATGTGATGATTAGTGAGATCAATGCATGCAAATTTAATTCGGCCCAAAAGAAGTTTTATTTTTGGCTTGTTAGTATTGTCATTGTCTGATTGCTACAACAAGATGTTAATGACTAGTCAATAGATTATCCAAAGATAAATGTTGGGCTAGTGGGGGATGTCTTGAGATGGGAAAATAACATTAATTTGAATCTGTTGTTGTTTTGTTTAGTACTCATATGAACATGTTGCAATTGTTTTCATGTTCTCTTTTTCAGCTATTATTCCTGAAAATTTTTCTGCCCACCTCAAGTCTATTCCAGTACTTAATGGTTCTAACTTCAAGGCATGGAAGGAAAATCTTTTGATAATCCTCGGAGTCATGGATCTTGATCTGGCATTGAGGACTCATAGTCTCCCACCACTCACTGATGAGAGTACATCTGATGAACAGAGGGAGATGGAAGAGTGGAAGAGATCAAATCACATGTGCCTAATGCTTGTGAGAAATGCCATTCCAGAATATATCAGGGGCTCTATTTCAGAGAAAATTTCCACAGCTAAATGGTTCCTTATTGAGCTTGAAAAGAAGTTTATCAAGAATGAAAAGAGTGAGATTAGTACACTCTTGACAAACTTAACTTCAATGAAATATGAAGGTAAAGGAAACATCAGGGAGCACATATTGAAGATGCCTAATATTGCTTCAAGATTGAAAGCACTTGAGCTACAATCTGAAGGATGAGACTTGGTCTCTGGATGAGATCATCTCATACTGTGTAAAGGAAGATGAAAGGCTTGAGCAAGAAATGACAGAAAGCCCTCACCTGACCTCCACCTTCAACAAAAGGAAGAAGGATACTGAAGCTGCAGATACAGCTTTTCAAAAGAAACAACAAAGGGAACTGAAAACTTCAGAAGGTAATGGTTGTTTCTTCTGTGGAGCTGAAGGGCATGTAAAGAAGAACTGCACAAATTGTCACGCTTGGCATGCTAAAAAGGGTATGTTTCTTTGATTTGGTTTAATTCTAAATTAATTTCTTTTCCTGTAAACTTTGGTACTTATAGACACGTGATTAAAAGATCCTGGTATAACCATCCACATCATTGTGTCTATGCAGGATTGCCTAAGATGCCAAGAGCCAAATGATGGTGAAAGATACATCGATATGGGCAATGGCAAGATGGTTCAAGTAGAAGCAAATTAAATTTAAATTATTTCTTTTAAAGGCTGGATTGTATTTGAATTTTATGAGACTATTATATACCATTTTCAACGGAATTTGGATTTCTATTTCTATTTTGAACAAATTCGGTTATCATTGTTCAATTATGAATGGAAAATTTGGTCGTCTTATGATTCAAAATTAGTTTATTCTGGTTCTTTAAAAGTTCATTAAAATCTTCATTTATTTGGAAATGTTGCTTAACTCCTGCATTTAAGTACATGTGTTTTAATGAAATAATTAACAATTTAGAATTTCAGTTATTTTTGACTGCAGCATATATCCTTAATAATGTTTCAACAAATGAATCACTTACATGTTTGGAGATGTCCAACTAAGGTAAGGCTTTATAAGCCTAATAAAGAAATAGGACATACTGCTAATGATTTTCTAGTTTTGTTGAATAGTTTAAAAGTAGATATTATTTCGTAAGATTTTACATAATCACACTGTTAAGTTAGTTTACGAATTAGGAAATGCACACCTATTTGAGGATGCTGAGTTTGAGGGGGGAAATTTAGTTAGTGACATTATTCTTGAAGAGGATTATATTCCCACAGGTGTTTATATTCCCACAGGTGTTGTTGGCATTGTTCATGATGGTATTCCTGACATTGTCCAAGACACAATAAATTCAAGATAATGTTGTAATTCCTCCAATTCGGGAAATTGTTTATAAGGACAAACTCTAGCACCTCAAAACACTAATTGCCATTCAGGAAATCCATTAAATAGATGAAAAGTACATTGTTGGAATATTACATTGTAATTCTCAAGAACATATGGTTGACATTAGGATGATGGAAGTTCGACTTACATCAAGTCATAAAAGTTCTACATCTCTAAAATGGATTAATGCATTAATTAAGAAAGTCTTTGAATGATACTTAAAATCTTTTCTCATTGCCATAAGGTTTGAAACCTATTGGCTGTAAATAGTTTTTTACAATCAAAAGGAATTCAAAAGGGTATTAAGAAAAGATTTAAAACGTATCACTCAAAGATTTTATACGGAAAAGAATGCATTAATTGTAAAGAGACTTTCTATTCAGTTTTCATGAAAGACTCTGTAAGGTTTATAATGGCATTAGTAGAGCATTTCAATATCGTTAATGATATATTAAATTTCATTAAGTGATCACCTCGTTCGGTTTTGAGATGATGTTTAATGATGATATATATCTTAAGTTCTGTGGGAGCATGTAATTTCTATAATATCTATGTGATAATGAATGTTAAGTTCTGTGGGAGACAAGTTTAGTCTCATTGATTGCCCCGAGAATTTACTTTAGAAGATTCACTATATCTCACCAATAGGGAGCCTAAAGTATGCTCAGTTTTATATGCATTTGGTTATTGCATATATTACAGGTGTGTTGGGCAGATTGTTAAGTTCATGAGTTGACCATTTGACAGCAGCCAAATGGGTCTTACGGTATTTATGGAGAACAAAATGGTTACATGTTCAAGGATCAATAGTCAAAAGGTTTTGAGATCATTTTGGTACACTGACTCTGATCATTTATTGGTATACTGACTCTGATGCAAAGAATGTATGAAAATCTATGTTAGGCGTCGTCTACTAGAAGAGATTTAAATGGTCCCCTTTATATAGTCTCCTCTGACATGGCTTTAGATTTCATATCATATTATGTGACATCCAAATCATGAAATATATCTGCATGTTTGGTCACTATGCTGCAAATTAGGGATGTTGTTGAAACACCACACAGTTTATTTAGTGACAATGAATTCTGTAGTTTTATATTCCAGCAACAACAGGAACTCGACAAAGTTTAGATATTCAGAGATCAAGTTCCTAGATTGTTGATTAATAATAGGAGTGTATAATTGTCTGATGAGCACATCGGAACAACCCATGTAATTACGGATCCGTTATAGTAAGGAAATGTCATCCAAAAGCTTTTATGAGCTAGCTACTCATATGGATGTCATTTCATTAAGAACATTCAGCTTTGTGGGAGTTTTTTCTTTTGGGTGCTCATATGATAGACAAAATTAAGTCTGCAGCTTAAGCTTGCGGTTATTTTCTGATCAGAAATAAAGTTTTGGTTCAGTTCGGCTTCACTCCGATTTTGGTATGTTTATGATCTCACTAAGGTTAAGGAGGATCAGTTGGAAATAGACATGTTAGATCACATTACATGTAATTTCCATGCCACACATCCACTTCATTATCCATGTCATTCTTTTGTATTAGCACTGTGACCACTGATGGGTCGAGCTGCAATTGCTGCGGCGAAGATATCTTTGATCTCTTGCTAATATAATTGATGGACCGGTTTGTTTTTGACTCACTAAAGAAATGACATTAAGTTAAGATCTTATTTGGTTGCATGCACAACGAAATATAATTATAAAGTTTAGCATATAGCCCAAGTGGGAGATTGTTGGAACTTGTTCAACACAGTTGGATCTTAATCCAACGTTGGGCTAATATGCGAATATAATTATATAGTGCTACACTGTCATATTAAAGCCCAATGTATAAGTGATCTCATTTTATTAAGTTGAGTGGGCTTAAATGAGTCATATAGGTTGTGGGCCTTTATGTGTGGTGACTATTGGGCTTCAATTCGTTGATTGGCCGAATTGGAAACCATATGGCTAATGAGGCTAGCACGTATATATATGCGGTCATGATCCCCGGAGTACACGAACAAGTTAGCCGTCTTTTCTACACCCCGTCGCTAGGAGAGAAACCGGGAGAAAGCCAAAGGATTTCTCCAACGGTTGATTCGTGCTGTTCTGGAAGTTCATCCGCTACATTGTCGTTATGATCTCTTTCAGACTATTAGCGATGGATTCAGGTATGCTTCCGCTTAACAGAGTAGGTAACGTTTTAAGATTCAGCATGTGATATATCTAGATCTGTATTATTTGGCTTGAATACATTAATCTAGATCTTTAGTTTCTACACTATCTTCATTTTTTGAACAATATAAAATGAAAATTGATGAGCATGATAATTGATAATGAGACTGTATGATACATATGAGACATTGACAGCCTTTGTGATACATGCATGGTATACCATGACATAATATACTTGTATGAGAAATTGACTGTATGATACATGTTATATATGTATGCACCATGAGTACAAATTTCTACAAGTATGCGACATGTATCCAAGTCCAAGCACCCAAAATCCCTATATACACCATAACCAAGTATCCAAAAGCATAACCAAGTATCTAATTGACATTACCTGTGTGCAGTATAGCGAAGTACTCAAAATCCATATCCAAGTATGTGACATGTATTATGGAGATGTATTATGCATAAATCTCTAAAGACAAGCTCCAGAACAAATGCTAAGTGTGTTTTGATATTTGAGCATAGCTTCATCAATGAACATGCCAATAGAAATAAAATTCTGGAAGGTTGAGCATACTTCAGCAAGCAATATTTCAATAAGCAAACATTGAGTTGTGCTTTTGAAATAATAAGCTCATAACAGTAGTGCACACGTTATACTGAAGCTCATAAGGTCATAAAGCAAGAAAATTAGAAAATATGTATATAACATTGAAATCAACATCATTGAACTCAGCCATAATGAAATCAGCAAAATATGTATAGAAGAAGGCCAAGACTTGCACTTTCCTCATCCACATCAATACAATGATGTGGTATGGTACTGCCAAATACCCAGAAATTTTGAATACCCCCAAATTTGAATCCTAGTTAATGGCTAAACGGTGGCCAACAACGAGTTGATTACCCCCAAATTGCCTTGCCGCCACAAAAAACTCACAAATAAGAAAAGTAATACGAAGAATAATATTATTTGTAATAACAGCAGCAGTAGTAGCAACATAACACAATAATTACCAAATACCGATAAGCAGCGTAAATCATCTTCACCACGGTATACTAAATGAGCAAGAATCATGTATCGATAAACCTGACCAGAAATTTAACCTGACAAAAAACGATACATGCATCACATAAACTTGAACAAAAAATATCAATGTATCAATAAGCATGTATACCTGAAAAAATGTTTAAAACCAAGTTGCAAATCCAACCTGAAAACATTTAGGATAGCAACATGAGCCAATGCAGGATATAGTTGAGCCAAACATGCATATCAAGATACAAACTTCTAAAAATGCGGGATATACCTGAGCCAATAACCACAACCATAAATTTAAGACAATTGGGAACACAACCATTGCATCAAGATTTTGTCATGATTTAGGGAAAATATTGCATATTTATTATCTCATTTATTATCATTTTGTGCATATATGATGTCTATTTGGCCTCTAATACGAGCGTTTTTAGAACGTTATTTAATATTGGAGCTCAATCTTTATTTATGTATAAAATATCATTTTTATTGCTTAATTTTATCTTCTATTATTCTTAGGTGAAGATGATAATTTTCCGAGTACAACGACTTTTTTCCATATTTTTTGAGCTCGGTCTAATTTATACAATTTTTAGAGGATAAAACAATATTTAAAAAGAAAAAAGAAATTAAATAATGGGCAAGTATGTCGCACGCTCCCCCGATTTCAGCCTGGACACGTGAAAACATATTAGCAACTCCCATCTTGATCCAATCGGTGTAACCAAGCCGCTGACGCGGCTCCATCTCAGCCGTAATGCATTGATCCAACGGTCCATCTCAACCTCGAAGTGGAGTCAGATTAAGCGAGGGTGTAGTTGGTACAACGGGGCCACATGGTGCAATCTCCTTCAATCCTGCCTGCGATGAATGGTGGAGATCAAAGCGAACCAGAGCAGCATCAGATTCGAACTGGTCAGCAAACTTCGGACCATGTGGCATGCTCTCGCTCGATCCCGCTTTGATCCGATGGCCAAGAAATGAAGCAGATGCTGGCAGTGAAATTGAAGCGGATTTGAGCAGATTTTAAGGTCTGTTGACCAACCTAACCCATTAGTATAAATATGCATATTTGAGGCTATATTTTGAGTATCCTATAATGTATTTTGAAGTATTCAGATCCATTTTGGAGCATATTTTGCGTATTTTTTGAGGGCTTTGGAGCTAGAAGGTGGAGAAACAATTATGAAGAAGTTTTAGGGTTCAAGTGAAGAGATATGGTGATAAAATTCCTATCTTTCTCTCTTGTATTGAGTTTTATATATTTTATTTGTAGAGGAATGTGCCCTCGGATAATTTGTATTTGATACAAATGATAAATTTAAGCCTAGATAGGGACGAATTTGCATATGATGCAAAAGAGATTAAATATGTATTAAATATTTTAAGACCATATTTAATGATATAAACGCAAGAAAAAGTTTACGGGTAAGACGGGAATGTCCATGTCTAAACCCAGGTTCCACTACTACAAAATGGACATTTAATAGCACACCTTTAACAGCGCTTGCCAATTATAAGCGCTGTTAATTAGAGGCACATATAATAGACAGCGCTTCTTTCTGCAAGCGCTGCTAAAAGTCGGATAATAGACATCGCTTCTTTCTGCAAGCGCTGTTAAAGGTCAAATAATAGACAGCGCTTCTTTTTACAAGCGCTGTTTATTAGAGACACAGATAATAGACAGCGCTTCTTTCTGCAAGCGCTGTTAAAAGTCGGATAATAGACAGCGCTTCTTTCTATAAGCGCTGTTAAAAGTCAGATAATAGACAACGCTTCTTTTCTGCAAGCGCTGTTAAAAACTAGATAAATTTCCCCCAAAAAAAATTTTGTTTACGCGGACTTCCCAAATGTTTTAACTTTTTCGTTCCCCAGTCTCCTTCTCAACTCCTTCACCCTCTTCATCTTCGGCTTTCCCCATCCCATTCTTTCCCCATTGTATTCATCCCTCTCTCCCATCCGTAAACCAAAACCCCTCTCGTTCTCGCGCCGCTCTCCTTTTCCCATCATCTCGTTCGAGATCGAATCCAAAGGAACCCTAATCCCCATCTGAAAATGGTTATCTATTTTGTGCTCAGATCCTGATTGGTCTCATCGATCGTTAAATTCTCACTCTTTATTTGGTTTTTTGACGCAGGCTCCAAAGAAGGACGCGAAGGCCCCGCCTCCGTCGTCCAAGCTCGCCAAGTCTGGCAGTGGGAAGAAGAAGAAGAAGGTAAAAATGCCACCTTTTTAGCATTTTTGGCATGCGTAGATCCAGTTCTAAGCAGTATGAAGGCTTCCGAAAGGCGACGGGCCCGTGCCCAGCCCCGTGTAGAGCGAGCTCAACCCTAACGGATCAGACGACGCCCCGTTGCGTGGATAGAGGTCGCCATAGACTAGGATAACCTCTGATGGGAGGAAATTGCCATGGTGGTCGTTAAGCGGATAGCCATAGCTGGCCGGGAACTGGCACGGACCCCCAAATGAGTTGATTGCAGAAAGAGGCCAAGGTTGAATCGAAGCAGCCGCAGTCGCGATTTCGGAAGGAAACTAGAACCCTTGATGATCAACTTGGTTGTCCATCTCCTCTCCACCTCTTTCTCTGATTTCTTTGATTCGGACTCCTCGATCTCTAAAAACTTGCTCTACTTCTCCTTTTAAACAAATCTCTTTCGCTGCAACTTTCCAACACTAGACTTTACCCTTGGCTTTCCTTTGCTTGCAGGCTTGTCTACTTCTCTCTGCTTTTCTCGTATGTAATTATTTTCTTTCCCTTCACTGTATCTATATATATTTATAGTTAACAAAGCTGCAGCCTGCAAGGGAAAGAAGCACAATTAGATCAACAGATAGTGATGCGTAGCAGCGTAGATATAAAAAATTACACACAAAGCATGCTCACCTTGTTGGAGTAGATAGTCTTATTTGTGATTATTGTGTTACAAATGGCTGTTGAACTTGTAGCTTTGCTCTCAAATAGGAAATGCTGACGGCCCATGTTGCTTTGCTCTTTTAGGATGCTTAGTTTTATTTCAAGCATCATGTAAATTTCTTTTTGTACTGATAAAGATTCTATGTGAGTTGATCTTTTTCCTGCTTTGTCATCATTTTCACTAATAAAAAAAAATTCAGTTACAGGTGTACTTGAAAAGTTATGCGCTTAAGCAAATGGTGCAAGCAGCAAGGTCAACTGCTGGACTCAGAACCATCTAAGGAGTTGATCAGACTTTACATGATCTTGGGGTTTGTATCCCTTAGTCTCAACTTTATTATTGTGTTACAAATGGCTCTTGATTTTGTTATTTAAAAGTTCAATGAATGCTAATTTCACTTTACATGATCTAATAATAATGCTCTTCATCTTGTATGCCAATTTCACTTCATTTAGATTTGTTTTTTATGATGGGTCTAAGCAAAAAAGCTTTGATTATGCATTATAGTTTCTCAAGAGGCTAACTGTTGATTCTTTTCCATTTGAGCAATTCTAATTAGTTGAGAAATTTTGCATCCTAAATTTTCAACTTGGGGAGGTTGATGTTGACAATACTGTCTCTTAGGATGAATTATGATATTTGCTTTGGATCTGTAGTGTTTTCCAAATTAATGATGGATAGATCAGCAAATTGAAATATATATCAATTTGATGTTGCCAAGACTCACACGAAGTCTGTCCTGAAAGTGCATTCGCCCTCGTTCTCCTGGAAGGTTGATAGCCTTCCTGTAAATTGTGAGCAGAGCTTGTCAATTTGCATATTATTATTGTGTTACAAATGGCTTTCAGGAACAGGTTCGGATCTCAACTTCTTTAGTGCAAATCCCTTTCCAAATTCGTTGGCATTGTGTTGCAGGCTTGCAGCTCATCCATAAATTTATTGGGTTTCTTTTGTGTTGACTTTATAATAGAAGAGAGTTGTCGGAGTTGGGGGATGTTTTATGATTGAGGAACGAGGGCAAATTGATGATGATGAATGAATGAAGGATATATATAGATTTCCATCCTGATTGTCTGTCACTATTCACAGTGGACTGTCCTTTAATTAGAGATCAATAATGTTCAAAAAATTCGAGATTTGTAATTCTAGTCTGTACTAACGTTCAGCTACACAAATAATTATAGTATTCATTTTTCGAAAATTGTCTGAATTTTGGCTTTTTTCCTATCCAAATTTGTGAGTATTTGCAAAAACTGTGTGTGGCATGGCATGGTTTTTGACATTAGCATCGACATACACAGTTTCATCTTCCCCACAATTAGAGGTTAAACCTATCAAATTTGAGAACTAAGATCCATCCTCTTCAATTTCATGCATTATCATGAGCTTTAATTTCTTTTATTTTAAGCCAAACTCTTTTCATTTTCATATTCCTTCTTGTTGCATAATTGCATTGTGTGTTGATTGGCTTATCTATTCAAGCATCATAGCTCTTTTTTTTGAAATTACAGAATAATGCTCCATGTTTTCGACATTCACTCGTACAATAAGGCTGCCAATCTTTCTCCTGTCAATCAGTCCAATGGACACAAGGATCATGATATTCTCTACTATCATGGGACCTTCAGCATAATAATATGCTCTCTCATCCGTGAGCCTGAGCATTCATTCTAATTCCCCCACCGTTTGAAATATCTGCAGGCTTAATGCTGCCAATAATGCAGGCATTTGGCCCTCATATCACGTGTGATCTTTTGATAGTAGCAAGCTCGCGTCAATTTTGCATGCAAGATGCTCTCATCTCTTCAATAAGGCTTATCATGGCCTCTCACAGAAAAGAAAGCAAGAACCTTAGCATCCAACACGAAATCGATGGTAAAATTATAGAATGTAGATTTCAACAATTCGCTAAAACTGATGTCAAAATGACATCAAAAACTGATGTTACCCGACTTATGTTCATGTTATTATTTCTTATGCCATATCATATCTGAACATATTTATGATCTCTCTTGTGGTATCCGATATCTCTACATATTTTGATCCACACATACTATACTCTCACTTTTGCCATATCATACCCGAACATATTTAAAGCATCTCATATTACCCAATCTCATTGCCATATGCTGTCTCTTATGGCATATCATATCTTAACATATTTCAAGCAACACCTGATATATATGCACGCTTAAGACACTTCTAATATATTCTGAGAAATACATGTATTTCTATCTGTCTTCTTCTATAATCACGCATGTTAATTTTCAGCATTTGTTGTCATCGTCGATGGACAAAACTGTTAGGCTCTGGGATATTGAGACCAAGACGTGTCTCAAGTTATTTGCACACATTGACTATGGTACATGATATCAGTCGGTTCTTTCAGCTCTTTTTTCTTCATTCAATTCATATATAATCTGCGACTGATAAATTTCAATCACAGTTACATGCATCCAGTTCAACCCCATCAACGAGAGGTACTTCATCAGCGGCTCGCTTGATGCCAAGGTTCGCATATGGAGCATACCTGATCGTTCAGTCATCGACTGGAGCGACCTTCATGAAATGGTTACTGCTACGTGCTACACACCGGATGGACAGGTAACAGACATATATATACACAAATCAACAATTGCTCGGTGTTGTCTTAGCAATTGATGACTGATTCTGTTTATCCTTGGAAGGGTGCCTTGGTTGGTTCACATAAAGGGTGTTGCCGTTTCTACAACACAGCCGGTATGTATCGTTGTTTCTTAGACTTCGATTCCAGTTTTCATGTCCGAAGGATCGATGAACTCAGAGTTTTATGCTTGTTTTGGGTTTCATTCGGGCAGATGCTAGGCTTACACATGAGGGTCAGGTAGAGGTGCGAACCAAGAAGAAGGCCGGCGCAAAAAAAATTACAGGATTCCAGGTGTCGCTAATTTTCTTTGAACTTGATTTTATTTTATCTCAATTTTCTACATTTTTGCCCCTCTTTGATACTGATGTGATCGTCCGTCTTTGGACAGTTTGCTCCTGACAATTCTTCTGAAGTATTGATCACATCGGCTGATTCTCAGATCAGAGTTTTTGACGGCGAAAAAATGATTCACAAGTTTCGGGGTATAACCTATGTTTTAGATACATACATACATATACATCTTGTCGGAGGAGTTTCTATCTGTTGAAGATTTTGCTCATCGGTCATCCTGATTGTCTGTCAGGATTCCGAAACACCCCAAGCTATTGGTATAACCTATGTACTACAAATTGGTGAAAGTTTGTAGATGTACATGTTAAAACTCTGTCCCCCCCAAGCTATTGGTTTTATATGTACAACTAAGACCCCAAAAATCTCTCTAGGCTACTTGGTTCTTATGTGCAACTAACTCCTCTCTCTCCCTCTCTCCCTCTCTCAGCGATATGATATCCTTCTGATGGAAGTGCACGTCCATTGGCACCAACTCTATGTTCTCATCACCATGTTCTTGAGGTTAACATCTCTGTTAGCAAGTATTTTTGTTCTTTTATGCAAAATTTAGGATTTCCTTTCTCTAATAATATTTTTTTTCATTCCTTATAATGATATTTACCTCCCAAATTTTGTTTAGAAAAGTGCTAATCTTGACTTTCAACATTTCTCTGCACCTCAGTCTACTGACTTCCTCTTGTTGATTCGGTTAACAATTTTTTAAAAAGCCAAAAATCACATCTTGCCCTGCTCTTTTCAAAGTTCATGCATTCACTGTCTTTTGAGAATGCAAATTGCCCATTCATGCATGATATTTTTGGTTTTATTTTGTTGATTTGCTGGCAATGTGTGTCTAGTGTCCTAATGTTTTAGGTACTCTCTGTAATATACAGGTAAGAGTCTAGGTCAGGAGGAGTACATGTTAAAACTCTCTCTCGCCCCCCTCCAAGCTATTGGTTTTATATGTACAAATAAGACCCCCAAAATCTCTCTAGGCTACTTGGTTCTTATGTGCAACTAACTGCCATCTCTCTCTCTCCCTCTCTCAGTGATATGATAATCCTTCTGATGGAAGTGCACGTCCATTGGCAGCAACTCTAAGTTCTCATCACCATGCTTTTGAGGTAAACATCTCTGTTATAAAAAGCATATGAAGATGAGTTATTAGAATATGAAGATGGCACCCCTGCAACTGAAGCTCAGGTACTTGTCATAAAAAGCATAGTTTCTGTTGTATATTATGATTTCTGTCATTATCACCCAAGACCTTATTTTATGAAAGAGCAGCTTCGTGATTATCTTTTAATCAAAATTTGCAACTTGGTGTTAAAACTCTCTTTTTTTCTGATATTTTTAGGCAAAGATTTGTTGAACTGATCGATTAACTTGACGGCGTGATCGGTGAGAGAGAGTTTGAAGAGAAGGTGAAGCAACACCATTAAGGTAGGGTTGGAAGCCCTTACGGAAGGAGGAGGGGGGAGGTGCCAAAGGAGGAAGAGTACTTCTACGCGAATCCTTTTACCGGGCTGCATTTGTAATAAAAATGGTTCTTGACGAAGAAAGTATAATCATACCTCAACATTTCAAATCAAAATGCAACTTTTACTTCCTTGCAATGATGCAATTAGTATCTAACAAAATAGGGATGAATTTTTAGTTAAATCCAGATGAATATTTGAATTATTTTCTTTTCCTTTTTTAAAACTTCTTTGATTTGTTATCAATGGATCCTAAATATCATCACTTGTGGGCATGTTGACAGTTTGTGATCCAGTCAGATATCCTATATCAGCGAGCCATGCCCTTTTATCATGCCAAGTATATGCTAACATACTTCAATTAATTTAGTACATGCTGGTCTGAGACTGATTTATTTGATGAAGATGCAAGTCATAAATGATGCAAGTTGTACAGTTTCTTAAATAAATATTTGGAATGTCTTTTAAATGGAATCATTTTCTGCACCTTTTCTTTTTCTTTGAAGTTCTTCAATTGACTTCTTTGTTTAATTTAAAATTTGTTTGAACTTACAGGCATGCAGTCCGCGTGCAATCTATTTGAGCAGCATAAAAGAGGAAGCTCATGCCAAGAGGGAAGATAATACCTCAACACATGAGCTGGAAAGAATACCAAATGCAAGAACGATGGAAGTCAAGTCCAGGACGAGGGGTGGTGCAAGCTGATGTATTTCAGTTCAGCCGATATGATTCAGTCATTACTTGGTGTAACAAATATATCCAGGCACTTCAACTCGATGCACCGAGAATTTGGACATGCTCGTCGGCAACAAAATGAGAAACTGGACTCTTGTTGGACATCCATGAACTAATCCTCTCTCTTATCCTTCACATAAAGAATTGCTAGAATGTCGTTATCCATTTTCTGGTACACATGTAAAAAGTTTGACGTGGCTAAAAAACAGAGCATGGATTGGAACGTGCAGGTGACCAAGCGCGAGGATGCGCCGGAGAGCCATTGGAAGAGCTGGAACTGGCGGTCGGAAGGCGATCTGATGCTCAACGGCGCTTTCTTCACGCCGTCCGGCGTCGGTGCGTCGTCGAGCTATGCAAAGGCTTCGTCCCTTGTGGGCTCATTCACTGTGTCGGCAGGTGCATTAAGCTGCAAGAAGGGCTCAAAGTGCTGATCAGCATATTGGGTTGATTAGATTCCCTCAATATACTTCTTAATTTTCCCTTTAGTTACTTTTTTATTCTTATATACTGATGTCGAAAAGATTTTTGAGATGGAACCTCTTCTGGAATGTATATATATACTGCTGTCGGGAAATCTATTGTTTAAGGAGTGATTTAATGGATAATGACTTATAAGTTTTATATGCAATAATATTTCTTATTTGCATTACGGATCATCTTCCAATATTAATGCACATTGTCTAATTTATGTGATTGTTGAATAAAAGCAATTTAATTTGATTGTTTCTTGTAACGATTGTTTCTTGTAATTTAATGTTATTGGTGGTTTATTTAATCATTTTGAACATTAAATGGATCTATTTAAATATAAAACGTAGGGAGAAACAATAAAATGAATTGAAACAAGCGCTGTCTATCTGGGACCTTTAATAGTGCTTGTTTAGTATAAGCGCTGTCTATGGTGGACCTTTAACAGCGCTTGTACTAAAGAAGCGCTGTCTAAGGTCCCAATAGACATCGCTTGTTTAGTACAAGCGCTGTTAAAGGCCCACCTTTAACAGCGCTTGCACAAACAAGCGCTGTTAAAGGCCCCCCTTTAACAGCGCTTGCACAAACAAGCGCTGTTAAAGGGGGGCCTTTAACAGCGCTTGCACAAACAAGCGCTGTTAAAGGCCCCCTTTAACAGCGCTTGTAAAGCGCTATTAAAACCAGCCCCCTTTAGCAGCGGCGAGATAGACATCACACGTAAGCGCTATTAAAGACCTTATTTAAGCGCTGTTAAAGGTCCCTTTTGTAGTAGTGTTCGAACGGCATCCAAATCGGACACCAAACGCAAGAGTTATGGCCAAAACAAGGAGAACCCCAAAGCCATGTTGACATCAGCCCAAGAGGCTGATTAAATCAGAAAAAAGGGGCCCCATCAGCATTTAGTAGGCTCGTCCAAATGGCCAGGCATTTGCTAAATAGGCCCAGCGCCCACATGGGCGCGTGCTTTGCACGCGCCCCGGCTGGGCGCGTGAGCCTGCGCGTGCATGGATGCACGTGTAGTGCACACGCCTCGAGGCACGCACGCTGCACACGCCTGGCACAGTGGGGGCCCGCACGTAGCCCTAGGGCTGCGTGCTTTTTGCGGCGGCTGCGTTATGCTTTTGGGTGGGGGTTTTGGCATACTTTGAAGCGATGTTTGGAGGGTCAAACAGACTCGGATTGACGAGCCATTTTTTCCTATGTGTTCACCGTTGAACGCCCTTCGAATTGATAGGTTGTATCAATCCTGAAGCTCAACGGTGATGGAGTTAAAATTCACGAAAGTTTAGCCTTTGTGAAAGGCAAAACTAAAGTGAATTAAGTAACTCCAATTTAGTCCCACATCGGATTTTGAGTAAAGGGGAGCAGTCAGCCGCCTATATAAATAGGGGTCTGCTCTCCTCCTCAAAACTCGTCCCACGCTCTAGATCTGAGCGGCTCTCGTAAATGTTGGAGCACGCCCGGATCTAGGCTTAAATTAATATTTCTCCTCTCCCTAATATTTCTGCCTTACTCCTGAGGGCTCTAGCAAATCCGCAAAGGAGTTCGGATTCGGATCCGAAATCTTGGTGAAGGTTTCACTTACGTGAAACTTTCTTCCCCGTGTGGTTAGCTCGGCGACACGGAGATTGATCGCCTGGGGACGCGGAGCGGTTCGGGGAGCGGTTCAAGGAGCGGCTCAGCGTGAGACGGGGAGCGGCTCAGAAGACGGTGCGGAACATCTCACCTTCGCCAGGGTTGAGATTCCGGGTATGTATTTTATGAGCATTAGTTTAATTTAATCGCAGTAGGTTAGATCCTTCTTGGGATGGTCAGATCCATCCCTAGTCGGCATAGATCTTGGCTAAGCGTCTTGTACCTTAGGGCTAAGTTAAATTGTTTAACTGCATGTTAATTAGATTAACTTGTTTATTCTTCCACTGTAATATTTTTTTATGTCTATGATCCGTCCGACTTAGGACGGTAATAGAGTTTTTTGCCCTAAGGGTTCCCCAAAACCCTTCAGTATTTTGCGTTAAAGAAGATGTATTTGCATATAAAAACTGATTCTTTTCTCTCCATGCTTGGCTAAAACTCTTATGTGTTGGATGTCATATAGTTACGGTTATGTGATCATTGGTATTAATGTATTTTTGCCCTATTTTCATGGCATATCAAGTGTTTTATCGAGTTTTACATTTTCTTTATATTTGAGTATGATCATTGTCAACATGAACTGCTTAAATCAAATATGACCATAATAGGCTTATTTGTGATGTGCTCCTAGCAGACGTATCGAGACCCAAGCAGGCACTTATGCTTAGCTTTTTTATGAAATTGATAATTTACTTGATTACATATGGCATTATTTTATGATCTTGATCGGTAAATTTTCCAACGTTCTCATGCCTAAGCCAGATGAAACGTTGACTTATATAAAAGACCTTAATACTCATTGATTACAAACACTATAACGAAATCACAACCGACACATACTATTTATTTTCATACCCTAGCATCGACTTCTCTATAGTTATTTTAGGACCATTTTTGACTATATAAAACTTTTGCAACAATTCTTTTATCTTCAAAAAGTGGTAGCTTTTTATTGGATTATTACACTTGATAAATTGAAATTTGTGGCAATGCTGGTCAGTTGTCCCGTGGATACGATCCTGGTATTGCCAGGTTTATTACTTGCTCGATCTCTGATACTTGGGAGTAGCACTCACATCTTTTGAGACGAGTCAATGGTTGGATATTGAGTCTCCATCCGGTAGTTATGTTGATGATGAGAAACATATTATGATACTAATGCTTTCATTGAGTTTGTGTGTCGAAAGTGCATTTTTAATATAAGTGATAAAGCATTAATGATCACAAAACGAAATCAAAGCTCCAATGATTGATAAGCTTATATGTTGGTGTAGGGGTGGCAAACGGGTCGGGTGGGTTCGGGTTCGGGTCGAGTCAGATTTGACCCGACCCGGATAGGGGTAAACCCTAACCCGACCCGGATTGAATCCGGGTCGGGTTCGGGTGACCCGGAAAATTTCCAGGTCGGTTTCGGGTTACCCGTCGGGTTAAGATTTGACTTATACACTACTACTCTTTTTCGATATCCAGCTATTTATTAAGAGCCACCGACAATTTATTAAGTGTTGCATAATTTCCAGTAGCTCGTCTCTTAAACCGCACTGATTATAGCAAGAAAGTATAATTAACGTTACCATTTTATTAACGAAAATAATAAAATTAATAAAAAAGTTGTATGTAAAGGGAATTGAATACAAGACCTCTTAAAGAAGAGGACAACAATTCAAACCGTATAAGCACAACTCCCATTGCAACTGTGTATTGAAGTTATTATATAAATTTTTATATATAGAGAGAAAGTAAACCGGGTCGAATTCGAGTCATCCGGGTTGACATGCCAAACCCATACCCTACCCGGATTTTATCCGGGTTGGGTCGGGTCAACCCGTTTCCTACTTGACCCGTATTGGCCCCTACCCATACCCGGTTAAGGATGCCGGGTTCGGGTCGGGTCAGGCTCATTTCGCCACCCCTATGTTGGTGCAACCAAATCAAAGAAGACACACAATCAAGTTGCATCCAAGGTTGGGAGATTGAAGAACAAGTACAAAAACTATGGGGATCAAAAGCTCAAGTGAAAGCCAAGGCAATGGACAAAAATTTGCATCCTAGCTCAAATAATGTTATGTAATGTTTTGAATTTTATTTGGGTCTTAGGAATATTTCAAAGCCTTTTGATAAAGCCCACATACACGTATAATTATACCAAAAGTGTTTTTAAAATGTTTTAAAATATTTGTCCTAAGTGTTTCAAGCTAAAATACCATATTTCACATAATAGCCTACTATCAAATCCATGATAGCCGACTATTCTTGAGCAGGGAAAAGCTGGGAACTTTCTGGAATGTAGTGTCTCATTTAGATAGTCAACTATCGAAAATAAAATAGTCGACTATCTCCTGGAGATAGCCCGCTATCTGAGCTCAACTGCCATATTTTGACCTTTTCCTTTAATTACGCACATTGTTGTTTGTGGCCGTTAGAGGGTCATTTTTGAGTTCTATCTTGAGCAGAATTTCATATTTAAATAGGAGATTTGAGCTTGGGTTTTAAAAACAAGAAAAATAAGAATTTTTTGATAATAAATTAGTTTTTTAAAAGGGTTTTCAAAATTTCGCTCAAGCTCCCAATATCTTCTTAGCCAAAATTGTCCAAATTTCTTTTGGCTTTGATTCTTGATCTCATAAGCTTCTAAAGTTCTTATCTTTGATATCAAGTTCATCAGATAGCAACACTTCAACACTTGGGATACAATTCAAAAGGTTATATGTAATTCTACAAAAACGTTGTTAGTATCTTTCTCACTTGGGTGTAGTGAGGGTAAGTCCTCTTGTATGGAGGTGAGTTGTAAAAGACATTGGGTATGAGGCAAGGGAAAATCCTTATTTTCGGAAATGTGGTGTGAGTTGTAATTCCTCATTGGAGGTGAGGTTGCTCGTTGTAATATTATTTAAATAGTGGATTCAAAGCCCAACAGAGATTTGGGGACTTGACGTAGCCCTAAAGGGGTGAACTAGGATAAAATCTGTGTGTTTGCGAATTGTGCTATTTTTCTCTTACTTGCATTTCATTTCCGCTACACATCTTTATTATTGCAAGTATTATTGGCTGATTAAGGCTAAATTAGTTAACACTAATTTTGACCTTAGGGAGATAATTCTTGATGGATTTTAATTTTTCGAAAATACTATTCATCCCCCTCTAGTGTTTTCTTTGCCATCTCAAGTCCTAACACTTGTTATCAGAGCGAGGTTATAGATGTTATCAACCGATCATTTCCCCAAAGGCCAATCAAGCACCTGACCCCCCACTTCTCACCAAATCAAATTACGGGCTTGGAAGAATCGGGCGCGAATGTACCTACTTTCCATCTCATATGAGCTATGGAAGATGGTGGAGAATCCTTATGAAGCACCCACTCTTGAGGAAGAGATGTTGACCAAGAAGGAGACATACAATGTGTCATTCAATGCCAAGACGATGTCCACTTTATATTGTGGCCTCAACACAACAGAATACAACCACATCTCCATGGCTATCACTGCACACCAAATCTGGAAAAATCCTTGAGATAACACTTGAAGGAAATCAAAAAGTTAAAACGTCTAAATCTTCTTTGTATGCCTCTAGGTATGAACAATTTATGATGGAGAAAGGAGAAACGATTTTAGAGATGTACCTACGGTTCACCGAGATTATCAACACCCTTGCCAGCCTAGGAAAGAAGTACACCCAAGAGGATCATGTGTGCAAGATCCTATGATCCCTTCTACCTGAATGGCAATAAAAGGCATCTGCCATTGAAGAGGGAAATGACCTCACTAAGCTATCATTGGAGGAGCTCATCGGCAACATAATGGCATGCAAGCTTCAAATACAAGAAAGAGCAACAAAGGAACAAAAATAAAAGAAGAAGACCATTGCATTCAAAGCCACACCAAAGATGGAAGAGTTCGATGATGAAGTCAAGAATGAAATGAAGAAACAAATGGCACTCATTTCCAAAGGATTCAAGAAAATCCTCGATACACGTAAGTCTCAAAACAGAAAATTTAATTATACTAACGAACCAATTTGCTATGAATGTAATAGGCCTAGTTACATAAAGAAGGAGTGTCCACTAAAGAAAAACAGAGAAAAGGGAAAGAAGTCTTATAAGGATAAAAGGTCAAATAGAGGAGCTTTTGTGGCGTGGGATAGAAGCGATGGTGAAGAAGATTCTGATAGTTCATCATCATCCGAAAGTGAAGGAGAAGCAAGTTAAAGGAATGAGAGGTCACATATGTGCTTCATGTCATGAGGAGATTCTAAGATAAATTCTAACCCTAACTCTGGTGATGGTGATAGTAGTGATGATGAGGACCTTGATTATGAGGAGTAGTTTCATAGATTTTGTGCTAAATATGAGAAACACTTAGAAATCTTTTGATTCTAAAAAAGAAACATAAATCTTTTGGAACTAATTCTCCTAATCTCGAGCTAGAAAAGATTAGGGAAGAAAACCTAAAATTGATTAGAAAGAATAAAGAGCTAGAAGAAAATGTTAGGTATTAGTGTTTCATACCAATATTATTTTGATGATGATCACAACATTATGTTGTTGCTAATGTCTCTCATGTTTTAGTCTCATAGTTAACAAATGAAGAATATCATTTTTAGAGACTAAATGCTTGGTGCAAGGATGGACATCAAGAGGAGCAATGCCAAAGCATGGACTCAAGGGGTGCCAAAGCTTAAAGATGATGGGGAGCATCACGGCATCAAGAATTGAAGCCATAGACTCTAAGGGAAGCAATGTAATCCATGTAATTTCATTTAATTGCTTTTCTCTTTTTGAGTCTAGGTTTAATTGTAATGCCTTGTTAGATGGACTAACTCATACATGCTCATGCATTTTCCATCATTAGTGAGCCTTAGTATTATCATAGAAATCATCACAATAAGTTCAACTTGCCTTAAACTCAAACTGGAGTTTTTGGGTCTCCAACATGTGACTGATGAAGAAAGAACATGCGACTGGGTGATTCCAGGCGCATGGCTAGTCTTCTACATTCGGCCATTATGCACTAGCTCAAGTCAACTTTTATTGACTCTATCTTGAGCTATTGGAGACAGATGACTGACATTCATTTTACAGGTGCATGTCTTCCATCAGGCGCCTGGGATTTTTTTCTCCAGTCATCTGTGTGCCAAAGTGCGTAACTTGCAGTTTCTGGGTTTCAACCCATCTTGCAAGTCAGTCGACTGCTGAAGTATTTTCAGTCGCCTGTCAAATTACAGGCACCTGAGAATTAGTCATCTATCGTCTGAAGGCGCTAGTGCGAAAATTACATTTTTCTCAGCTCCTTTCCATCCCATATGACAGTCGCCTGCTGAAGGATATTCAGGCATCTGCACATTGTATAGGCGCCTGTGTAGTCTTCTATAGTCGTCTGTCCTGCCTCAGATTATATCCGTTGGGATTTTTATAGCCGTTGACCAGTCGACTGTCACTTATTCATCAGTCGACTGTATGTGCCATAAATTTCCAGAATCTAGTCGTTGCAGATTTATTCTTTTTGGATTTTTACTTGGGTTTAAGGGTTCCTTTGGACTTCCTATATATAGGAGAGGGCTGAGTTCATTAGAGCTTCTTGGTCAATATTGCAAATCATTAGAGGTTGATTAAGCCACTCTCAAACTATCTCATTTCCCTCTTAAAGCTCTAAATCTCCTTCATGCATTGAAGTCAAGCTCAAGAGAAACCATCCAGCGAGACTCTATCCAGATCTAAATAATCATCCGTGAAATCAAGCTCAATATCATCACTTGGAGATCCTCTTCCATGCCTTCATCTTCATATGAGTAAGTTCATCGTCAAGGCGTGGGTAAGAGTATTTGTTTTACTTTGTTTTCATTGAAACCCTAGCTTTCTGTGTGAGAGCTAGTTACTCTCTATGTGAGAGTATAACCTTCTGTGTAAGGGTTGGTTGAGATCTCTCTGTGTGAAAGCATAAGTCTTTTTGTCTAAGAGCAAGGATTTCTATGTGTGAGAATACAAAATCCTCTGTGTAAGGTATCTTTATGTGAGATTGTATTCTCTTCTCTTTGTAAGAATTATAGTGGATATTAGTGTGGCTGGACGTACCCAAGTTTGGGGAACTAGGGTAAAATCTTGTGTTTGCGTTTGGATTGATTGTTTTGATTAATTCCTCTTGCACTTATTATTCCACATTTGAAAGTTAAATTTTAATTGTACAATTTATTGCCATCACTCTATTCACCCCTCCCCCCACTAAAGTGTGTTGTTAGTATTGCAAGGGTAAGATAGTCCTTAAGAAAAGAATAGATTGCTTAGCCTAGAATATAAAGACCTAGGAAATATGTTTAGAAACTTAGAAAAGAACATCACCACCATTAATGCAAAGCACGGGGACTTCGTTAATAATGTAGCCAAATTCAATAAGTGTAAAGAAAAAATGGATAATTTGATTAGCTCACAAAGAACATCATTTAGCAAACATGGCTTAGGTTACAATGTGACAACCCAAAATGCTAAGATTTCTCATCATCAAGCTAAAGTTCCTAAAACTAAGAATGGATATGCCAATGTTTGGATTCCCAAAATTAGAACCATCCAAATGAAAGACAATTACATTTCTAGTTGTATGAACAACGTTCATTTCTGTAAAAATTATACATTTTCTTATGGGAAATCTCAACCCAAATGATTTGGTTCCATATTGATTGATATTTACATTCTTATGGGAAATCCCACAGACGCACAAATAAAGGGTACCAAAATTATTTGTTTGATTTTCATGTACCAAAATTATAAGGGATTAGTAGAGGAGCTCCCAATTAATCTCAAGTTATGTGCATGGATTAAGGGGAGACCCAACTACTAATGCAAATTTTGAAGGGGGGCCTATGTAAGAATTTTTTTGCAATATAGAATATTTTTCTTATGCTGTCATTATATAAACACTTGGTGTTAGATGAGATGTGGTTTATCATTAGCACTTGGTATATTTTATTTACATCTCTTGACAGCATACATATGTTGATATTGAGTCACATACACTCTTAAAGAGAGATATGTATGGTGGAGAATTTTTTTGGGTTATAATTGATTCATTTTTGCATTTTTAATGATGTCAAAGGGGGAGAGAAAACGTGATATGCACACATATGACACATATACATGTCATTGCATAGTTTTTAGGTTTTTATGCAATATGTTGTCATCATCCAAAAGGGGGGATAATGTTGGATATTGAGTCTCTATCCCGTGGTTATTTTGATCATAATCAACATATTATGGTACTAATTTTTTCATTGAGTTTGTGTGTATGAAGTGCGTTTTTAATAGAGGTGATAAAGCATTGATGATCACAATACGAAATCAAAGCTCTAGTGATGGAGAATCTTATATGTTGGTGCAACCAAATCAAAGAGGACACACAATTCAGTTGCATCCGAGGTTGGAACATTGAAGAACAAGCACTAATGCTATGGGATCAAAAGCTCAAGTGAAAAGCAAGGCAATGGACAAAGATTTGCATCCTCGCTTAAATAATGTTATGTAATATTTTGATTGTTATTTAGGTCTTAAGAATATATCAAATCCTTTTGTAAAGCCCACACATACGTATAATTATTCCAAAATGATTTAAAAATATTTAAAAATATTTTTACTAAGTTTTTCAAGCTAAAATATCATATATCACATAATAGCCGACTATGAATCCATGATAGCCGACTATTCTTGAGCATGGAAAAGCTGGAAACTTTCTGGACTATAGTAGCTAACTGTCTCATTTAGATAGCTGACTATCTAAAAGAAAATAGCCGACTATCTCTTGGAGATTGCCTGTTATCTGAGCACAACGATCATATTTTGACTTTTTCCTTTAATTACGCATATAGCCGTTTGTGGCCGTTGGAGGGTCATTTTTGGGATTCTATCTTGAGCAGAATTTCATCTTTAAATAGGATATTTGAGCTTGGGTTTTAAAGACAATAAAAGAAGAATTTTTTGATGAAAAATTAGTTTTTTCAAAAAGGGTTTCAAAATTTCTCACAAGCTCTCAATAGCTTTTTGGCCAAAATTGTCCAATAGTTTTCAAAATTCTTTTGGCTTTCATTCTTGATCTCCTAAGCTTCTAAAGTTCTTATCATTGATATCAAGTTCATCATATAGAAACACTTCAACACTTGGGCTACAATTCAAAAGGCTATATGTAATTCTACAAAAACGTTGTAAGTATCTTTCTTACTTGGGTGTAGTAAGCGTAAGCCATCTTGTGTGTAGGTGAGTTATAAAAGACCTCTGGTGTGAGGCAAGGCAAAATCCTTCTCATAGGGAAAGTGGTGTGAGTTGTACTTCCTCGTTGGATGTGAGGTTGCTCGTTGTACTATTGGTTAAATAGTGGATTTAAATCCCAACGGAGATTTGGGGACTATATGTAGCCCTAAAGGGGTGAACCAGGATAAAATCTGTGTGTTTACGAATTATGATATTTTTCTCTTACGTGCATTTCATTTCCACTACGCATCTCTATTATTGCAAGTATTATTGGTTGATTAAGGCTAAATTAGGTAACACTTATTTTGACATTAGGGAGATAATTCTCGAGGGACTTAATTTTTTGAAAAACACTATTCACCCACCCTCTAGTGTTCTCTTTGTCATCTCAGGTCCTAACATCAAGTTTTTGGCACGTTTGCTAGGGACAACTGTACAAGCGATCTTCAATTTTGGGTTGTATGGAGGAATATTTGGTGAGATCATTCCATCTTATAGCCTAGTATTGCTGAGATGGATGATGTTGGGGTTGATGGATTATCACCAGGCCTTGTTGATGACAATGATGCTGGCAAAACTAAGGTGGATATAGGGGAAGTTCTGATGGTTACAGGGGAAGTTTTGATGAATGCTCGGGATGTGACTAATGAAGAGAAGGCAGATAACTCTAAAGATAATGGTCGAGGGAGTGATCAGTCGAAGGAAAAGCAAGATGTCCCTCCTGCTACAAGTAAGACTCCTATAATTACATATAACGCCAACATCTCCAGTCCAGCCCCCTCTTTGCTCGATGAGACAATGGACAATGACATTGATCGAGTACCTGATGCCCTCACCTACTTTAATCCTAAATGGGAACTCGAGTAGGAGATACTTCAAGGCACATCTGATGCAGCAAGAACCAATGCTCAAAAGAAAGACCTTCCTTAAGCCTCTACTGGCGCTGGCACTAGGAAGAGCTCAAGACTGAAGGAGGGAGCCCTTGGGTGCCAACACCTGCCCCCCCAATCAATGATGGTTTTCATTTGGAGCATGCAAGGTCTCAACAATTTTGTCAGGTGCAGTGATCTTCGTGGTAGACTTAAAGAGTTGAAGCCTTCGGCTGTGGTTCTTTTGGAGACAAAGTTAAAGTCAGGTACGATCAAACTGAGATCCTGTCTTCCCAAACACTGGAAGATGGTGGATAATCTCTTGAAACATAAAGTAGGTCGCATCTTAATTGGTTTTGATCCTATCGTCTGGCAATACAATGTGATGTCATGCTCTCCCCAACACATCTCCGTTCGCTGTCTCAATGCGGGTGGCCTCTCTCTCATTGTTTCAGCAATCTACGTGATGTGTCCATATTTTACATCTTTTCATAGCATCACGACGTTGCATTTCATACCATATTCGCATTCAAATCCCGTATTTTCTTACGATATTGCAACTCTAACACTACATTTGAGTTTCGTAGAGTTTTATGGATTCTCAGGGATTTTGGAGCAATTTGGGACCCATTTTGGATATGGACACATCTGGCATGCCCGTGAGCCTGTTGGCGAAGCTTTACAAGAGTTCGCCGAGGTTCAGAAGCCATGGGAGGAGTGGAGGAGAGAGCAAGAAGAGGAGAGAAGCTGCAGGAGCTTCAACAGATATTTTTCCAGGCGACTCGATCGAGCAGAGCAGCTACTCGGTCGAGCAGATGCATGAAAAAGAAGCAGGCCGATACGCTTGCTGCTCGGACCGAGCAGTACGATGACTCGGTCGAGCAGCTCCTATCTCCAAAGCTCAAGCTACATCCTACTTGAGTCAAGCAAGGCTCATGGCAACCGAGTCAGTCGGTTGCTCGACCGAGCAGAGCTGACTCGGGCCGAGCATACAGAGTAGCAATTTTTAGAGGAGCCCGACTTACTGACGTGCTCGACCGAGCTAGAGGGCTGCTCGATCGAGCAGCTAACCGAGCAATCTCCTACTCGACCGAGTCACTGACTCGGTCGACGACAATGAAGGTTATTTTCGAAAATTTCTCACAGCCATCTGATGCACAGAATCGAGTGAAGTGTGGATCTGAGGAGTTCGTTTGGGGAGTTCGTTCTTTTGTAAGTTTTTGAATTAGGTTTAGAGGGGAGGGGAGATTAGAAATATTTTGTTAGATCTAAACCTATTTTTTGGAGATTATTGAATTGCTTTTGGAGATCTATTATTCTTAGCGCTTTGGAATCTGCGTTCTTTGGATTGTTTTGGTTATTGCTTTTCTTCGACTTCGGTATGTAAGCTATTCAATCTTTATTCGATTAATCTGCTACGATGTTTTCTCTTATAAAAACCGCATTTTTATTCGTGAAAATCGCCATGAGTGAGTAGTCTATTCTAGGGTTGATGGGTTAGCCCTAAGATCTTAGGGGGGAGATGTAGATCTGGATCTCTAGGTTGAATTAGGAATAAATGGGAGCATTTCGGTCGATCCTACTGGATCCCTAGGATAACTCGCGCTGAGATCATGCCCACAGTCTGTGGAATTGATGAGCTTAAGGGGTATCATAGGGATTTGAATAGGAAAATCGGTGGATCCAACCAAGGCTCGTGACCATGCCCGGCTCATGCCTTGAGGGGTTCCACCAACAAACTATATCGCTATATTGACAGCTACTGCCATTGAGTCAATGAGAGCCACCGAAATACCTCACAATTCTAACCCACGAGAGTGGTATGAATTGAGAGATTAAACCCCTAAACCTAATGCAACGTAAGGATCCTATTCCAACATCGATCTCCGACAGTCTTAGCGGTGATCCCTAAAACCCTAGTTCTTTTTATTGTCAAATCAACAACAAATATCAAAACCAAACTTTCCCATCCGACAGCTATCTCACTCCGAGATATAAAAATTAGCTGAGAACTCAAATACACTGTCACCGTCCCTGTGGGATCTGACATCTTTTTACTATAATTTGACACCGTCCGCTTGCGGATAGAGCCCAGAATTGACACCTAGGGGCCATACTACGCCTAGCGACCCTGACACCGCTAGCTGGAATTTAGGTGTAGGTTCCGGGTACGTCAAGTTTTTGGCGCCGTTGACGGGGACGGAAATAGTATATCTCAGTTTATTTTTGTTTTGAATAGTTTGCTAGCAATTCTTACCATTCCTTATCTTTCCACCCTTTTCACTCTCTTTTTATTGCTACCACGCTACTAACATCTCCCTCCAGCTAGTGATCATACTTAAGAAATCAGGAGTGATGGAGATGGTGATGCAAGTACAGTGGACCAGTGAGTCTGACAGTGACTCAGATGAGTTTAGCTTTTCTCTGTATCATCTACATGGTCTTCAGGATTCGCGTATGGACAAATCCATGACTGAATGTGCAGATAGAGAATTGATTGATGCAGTTCGGTTTATCGGATCAGGAACCTATGTTGCAGGTAACGTAAATAAGCAATTGGTCATGGATCATATAATGAACAGGATTTCTGATGCAGGTACCATTGAGGGTGACATTCACATAAGCTTCGAAGAGGACGTGATGTTCCTCCAGACCATTGAAGCCTTACCTGTTGATGCAAGCTGGAGAGATACTAGTCAATTGGAGCCATTGAATGATTCTCATCTATTGGATATAATGGAAAGTGTGGTAGCTGATGTATGGGCCCATGGTCCAATAGAGTTCCCTACAGACGACCCGGTTACACAAGAACTCTCAGTCTTTATCGCGAACACATTCCACAATGCAGACACCTTAGATGGTGTCCCCGTCGCTGACGGAGTCTATGTGCGATACGAAGGGGACACCCTATGCTTCTATAACGATAGCATCCCACAGAATGCGACATATGAAGAACACGTCTGCGAGGGATACACGGATTTCGAACCAGCACAAAACGACATTGGCCAGGGAAGTTCTCCCAACTCTATGCTCTATAGCAAATGCGTGCCTGAATACTTTACTTCTGTTGATAGGTGCACTATGGAAATGGAATCTGCAGGCGTCTGCCACGACGTACCATCATCTCCTTGCTCATCCTATAATTCTTCCAACGAAGACTTTCCATCTTCTGAACCGGCAATTGAGGACGCATCCTTCTCACAGGTGAGCGATGACAGGGTACAGTGCCCCCTCAGGTAGAACTAAAACCTCTTCCTGCTAATTTAAAATACGCTTTCTTAGGCGAGAATTCCACATACCCCGTTATCGTCAATGCATCCCTCACCGATCTGCAACTAGAAAGCCTCCTAAAAATCCTTAGATCCCATAGAAATGTAATAGGATATAATATTGCTGACCTGAAGGGCATCAGTGAAACCATATGCACCCATAGGATTCATCTTGAGGATAAGGACGCCACTTACATTGAGCCTCAAAGGCGATTAAATCCCAACATGAAGGAGGTAGTGAAGAAGGAGGTCTTGAAGCTATTAGAGGCCGATATTATTTATCCCATTTCCGACAGTCAATGGGTTAGCCCTGTGCAGGTGGTCCCCAAGAAAGGGGGCATGACAGTCATTAGAAACAAAAATAATGACCTAATATCCACTAGGACTGTCACTGGTTGGCGTATGTGTATCGACTATAGGAGACTCAATAAATCCACCAGAAATGACCATTATCCTTTACCCTTCATTGACCAAATGCTTGAGCGTTTAGCCAAACACAATTACCTAGATGGATACTCCGGGTTCTTCCAAATCCCGTTGCATCGGGAAGACCAAGAAAAGACAACGTTCACATGCCCATATGGCACATTCGCTTACCGAAGAATGCCGTTGGGCTATGTAATGCACCTGCCACATTCCAAAGGTGCATGCCGTCTATTTTCTTGGATTTCATCGAAAATATTATGGAAGTCTTCATGGTCGATTTTTCTGTTTATGACACCGAGTTCGATGATTGTCTAGCCAATTTATCCAAAGTTTTAGAACGGTGTCATGACAATAATCTGACTCTAAATTGGGAAAAGTGTCATTTCATGGTGATGGAAGGGGTTGTGATTGGCCATGTCATCACCTCTAAGGGAATTGAGGTCGATAAAGTGAAGGTCGAAGTTATTAAGAGTTTACCACCTCCTACTAACCTCAAGGGTATCCGTGGTTTCCTAGGGCACGCGGGTTTCTACCGCCGCTTCATAAAGGATTTCTCCAATATTGCTCGCCCCCTTACGGAGCTCCTCGCCAAGGACGCTCCTTTTGTGTTTACTGACGCCTGTTTGCTAGCCTTTAACAGGTTAAAAGAAGCTCTCATCTCAGCCCCAATTATACATCCGCCAGATTGGAATCTGCCGTTTGAGCTGATGTGTGATGCTAATGACCAAGCAGTAGGGGTCACTCTTGGCCAAAGGAAAGAAGGAAAGCTTCATGCTATATACTACGATAGCAAGACTCTGGATGATGCTCAAAAGAACTACACCACTACAGAGAAGGAGCTGCTAGCCGTGGTTTATTCTATCGAGAAGTTCAGATCATACCTCTTGGGGTCTAAAGTGATTATCCACATGGACCACTGATCACTCCGTATTTTACACCTTTTTTCTGCATGTTTGCATGCCATTTAGATCGCTCAAATCGTGTTTTTCACGTTTATTCGACAATATTGCGATGCTTTTCACGATTTGTTGTTTTTGTCGTATTTTAGGAGATTTGGAGTGATTTGGAGTGATTCTGATATGCACCCACTCCGGAGTGTCACCGATGACTCTCTTGAGGGGTATTCTGCGATTGGACAGGAGTGGAAGAAGAAAGAACTTCGTAGGAGCGACGATGAGGCAAAAATACGAAGAATGGGCATTTACAGCATGCCACTCAGCCGAGTGAAGGAATCACTCGGCCGAGCATAGACAGCCCGCTCGGCCGGCCAGATCGGACACGTAACAGAGCTAATATCAGCGTGCACTCGGCCGAGCATCGCCAGACCACTCGGCCGAGCACCGAGTCATCCCTCGCCCGAGTGGAGCCAAGACGATGAAAACCAAAAATGACCAACTCTCTGGAATCCGTCAGTCAGCCCCAAAGACCGACTCGGCCGACTGACGAACGCCGTCCGCCCGAGTGAAGAACGTCCATCGGCCGAGTGAAGAAAAGTCACTCGGCCGAGTGACTCCCGAGGAGACGAACCCCAAGACCCCCAACTCTCTGTAATTGTACAGGGTCTCTCACTCGGCCGAGTGACATTTGTCACTCGGCCGAGTGAGCTGCGCTGCCTGTAGCGTAAACTGCGATTTTGTGGCTGCGCAGGGGCATTTTCGTCAGGATTGTTTGGGCGATTTTCGGGGGTATTTAACCCCAGTTTTTAACCTAGTTTAGAGAGCTTTTTCAGAACTTTTGGCAGCCTTTTTTAGATTACTTTTTAGGAATTAGATTTAGCTTTTAGGGAGGAGAGAAAAGTGTTAATTTGTTGGATGCTCTTTTGTTCTTCATTGGTTTGTCTCTCTCCCTATCAAAAACTCCATTTTTATTGATATATTGAATATTGCTATGAATTCTATTGATTTTATTTGTGAATTTCAATTAAATTTTCTTATGAATTGTGAGTAGTTCTATCGTCTTAGGGCGTAGGGATGAACCCTACGAGCCCAATTTCAAATTTGTGATGAATTGGTGAAATTATTGCTAGAATTGATTAGGGTTAGTTTGGGATTGATTTAATACGAATAGCTAGGGATTCATACCGATTGGGATTTGCAAGAGATTGGATCCCTACTCGATAGGAAGCCCTAGAAATTCGAATTGGGTTGCAATTGAATTTCTCCGGAATCGGTTTGTAAGAGATTGGACCGAAATTAGGGTTTTCGATTGCAATTCCATACCGGTACCCGTTTGCAAGAGATTGAACGGGTAGGAACTATCCCAACCCAGGTCGTAGCTCGAGTTTGCACGAGAGTGGGCTCGAGATACGATTGAACGATGATGTTGTTCTTCACGCTAGTTTGCCTAGGTTAGGGTTTGCAAGAGATTGGGCCCTACCCTAGGTTTGCTAGAGACCGGAAATAACGCGAGTGCATGAGCTTGGTTCTACATTTAGTTGCAACTAGTTCACCCGAATTTCAAGTCTAGCAATTGTGAAACCTACGAATCACAATGATGAGATACGACAAGTAGCGGGGATTCCCTATCCCTAGACGTCTTTATTAATTTGATATTTTCTTCCGTATAATTGAACGACTGTGACCGCATTACTGCGAACATTTCTCTACCGTCCTTATAGCCAGGTGGATTAAAGAAGACACTGTCATTAGGCCTCCCTGTGTTCGATACCCGCTCGCCACTACACCGTGCGCTTGCGGTAAGACTAGCGAGTCGCCGTCCCGGGACGTCGTGTATCCGGGGCGTGATCAAGTTTTTGGCGCCGTTGTCGGGGAGGCAATAGTGTTTGATTCTACCTACCTAGCTATTTTTCTTTTTTTGTTCTATTATTTCTATTTTTGTTTTGCCCTTCTGTTGTGCTAACTACTTCTTTGAAACTCTGTTTTCCCTTGAATGTACACGAGATCCTCGGTGAACCCCGAAGAAATACTATACGATCCGGAGATCGAGTGTAACGACTGGTTTTCTTGTATCTGGATTTATTATATTATATTATATGTTTTGGTGGATTTTTCCTCATGCGTGGTTTTCGTCTCCGTAACTTTCATTTTCGATCGTTTCGTCGTGTTTTCTTAGCTTCTTCCTTAGAATCGTCGATTTTGGAGCAAGTCATTCATGACGGGCTCTGTTTTGGCCATATCTTATTGTTAGATCAAGCCTAGGAGTCTTAGGAATCGATCCCGGAGCTTCGCGCTCCATTTCGGAACTTTTGGTGCTCATTAGCCGGTGTAAGAAGGGGCATCGACCGACTAGATGACGATTCAGTCGGTCGGAAAACCTTCTTGAACCGACTAGTTGGCTTTCTAAATTTCACAGGAGTTACTGTTTGTCGTTAGTCGGTCTAAGAACGTTGGTTGACCGACTAGGTTGCAAACTAGTCGGTCGGCAATGCTTCTTCAACCGACTAACTCATCAACTATTCTTGGTACCAGTTACAGTTCGTTCTTAGTCGGTCTAAGTACATCTTTCGACCGACTAGATGTTAAACTAGTCGGTCAGTAGTTGTTCTTTGACCGACTAAATCTAAATCCTATTTCTGTACAGGAGTTACTGTTTGGACTTAGTCGGTCTGCGTTGGTTAACCGACCGACTAGTTCCCAAACTAGTCGGTCAGTGGTTGTTCTCTGATCGACTAATCAGTGTCGAAACCCTAATTTCTGGGCAGCCGCCAGCCCTTCCTATTTAAACCCCTCCCAAACGTTTTCTTCTTCATCTTCTTCAACTCTAAACCTAATTTCTCCCCCATTGAGCCCCCTACTACCTCAAACCCTTATTCCTTCATCCCAAGCCCAAAATCCATCATCCAAACCCTCACTTAACACATTCTACCTCTCATCTTCCTCAAACCTTCATCAAATCCCCCAAAATCCCCCAAAACCCCATTTCTCCAGATTTTCCCCATCTATTCCAGATCTGAACCCTAGGTTCCCCGGAGCGTTTCTTCCGTGGCCGTGCTGGCTCGGCATCATTCTTCCTCTTCCGATACGGTAATAATCGATCTCTTAACGTTTTCATAACCCGTTGTGTTTTTTGTGAAACCCTAATGAAATGAATGTTGTTTTAATGATTGTTTCTCCATAACAGCGACTTCCCCGTATATTAGCGTCCGTGTGACGGCCTCGTTGATCGTCATCCTCGGTGCTAGGCAAGTGAGACTTGCCACTTAGGGTTTTGGGCCATGTCTTAGGCCATTTGCTTGTTGTAGGCGTAAAAGAGACTAGGCGACGAAATGATACTCGCCTAGGCGCAATTTAGGGACTAGCTTGACAACGAAGCTAGAACCGACATTTATCATGTTGCACAATTACCATGTCATGTTTAATTTCCATTAACGGTACGCAAATTATTTGTCATGTCATTGCATTCTTTAGGTGTTTTCGTGATTGCGTAGCTTCGCTACAATACTTGAGTTTTCTGGCTCGTGTTCCAGAAGCGGGCCATGTGTTGGTTGATAGCCAATGCCCGAACTACTTGTTTCCGGCTAGGTGCACCCCTACGCCAAATGCTTATGAGTCGTGAACTAGAATGCGAGCTCCTGTGCGGGGCAACCCTGGCTCATTTACTGAGCTCGTGTGCAGGGACCCTGGCTCGTTTACATGTGGGTATTGTGGGTAAGAGTTAAGCGGCCAATCAACTGGGAGTCTGCCTGATCAGCAACTGCAGTGGTAAGGCGTAAACTCTGGGTTTTGGGGTAGTGTTAAGCGGCCAATCAGCGTGAATGCCAAACCGTTCAGCTGTAAGGCGTAAACATCTACAAACAACTTGAAACGTTACTAGTGAAATGATTGAGATTGTTAGCAGCTTGGCTACTCTTGTCTTGTCCTGATAATTGTTCCCTTGTACATATTGCTTCACCATGTCTTGCTTGTGCACTCATGTTATAACTGCCATGTCATGTATACTATAACTGCTAGGTTGCTAGTTGCCTTACTTTCAGTTTCCTTGCCCAAGTCTTTTAGACTTGCTGACATGTGCCCTTTACTCTTTTGGGTGACACATGTTAGACCTTGAGCCTGAGTACATTGTGGAGGACGAGGTGTTTGCTGACGCCGAGCCCGAGCCTGTGTTTGGCGAGGAGTACGTGGACACTGGGGACCAGTCCTAGTGTCTTTGTTGAGCTTTTCCTTTTGTTTAGACTGCTGTTTTGTTGTCGGTGCGTAGCACCTATACTTTGTTACGTTGTTGCTTTTGTTGACCTTGTTCTGGGCCTTTAGACTCTCTCTTTTAGCCTGGTGGCTTTTCTGGATGTTGAACTTAATTTTCATGTTGGACAAATTATGAGATATGAGATTTTATTTCTGTCTCTCCTTGTGTTATTATTGTTGTTCCGTTTATGGTTACAGGGACCTGCTTATGTTTTATTGACTCTTATCGGGTTTGGGGCTTCACAGCTCCACTCTCGTGCGGACCTTCTCACGTCTCGCCTCCATTTTAGGGAAGCGGGGCGTGACAGATTTTGTTGGTGGCCCATGCAGGTCCCTCTTCTGTAACTGTGATTATCGGAATGACGATGATAATATTAGAATGTCCAATAAACTAAGTTCGACGTCCGAGTTATAAGCTATGAGTCTAATTGTTTCGTTTTCTGTGTCACTAGATGGCAGGAAGACGAATCACCCGTGGTGGAGGTAGTGGTGCGCCCCCTCATGACGAGGAGCCTGAGCGAGAACCCACCAATGGAGAGATGATGCGGATGATGCTTCAGATGATGCAGGTGCAACAGGGCGTGCTCCTGCAAGTCCAGAATGCTCCGGCTGGTCGAGCTCCTCGGGTGACTCCGGAGGCCCCTCGCTCCGAGCCTAGAGCGAAGCAATTTCGGGAGCTGGGTCCCGCATATTTTGATGGGTCTGAGGGTCCTCTGGCGGTCGATGAGTGGATTCGGAACATTGAGGACAACTTGAAGATGGCCAAGATCACCCCGGCTGGATGGGTTGATTTGGCAAATAGACAACTCAAGGATAATGCTCGGAACTGGTGGGATGCGGAAGAGAAGATGCTGGTGGAGCCGATAGCTTGGGCTACCTTTAAGTCCAGGTTTGATGAGGAGTTCTTTCCGAAGGCTGCTAGGAAGGAGATGCTGCAACGCTTCATTGATCTGAAGCAATGGAGCTTGACGGTGGACCTGTACCACCAAGAGTTCACTAGGCTGAGTCGGTTCGCACCGAAGATGGTGCAGGATGCTGATGAGAGGGCTCAGAGGTTCCTGCAGGGACTTACTTTGGAGCTCCAGAGTTTTGTGTCTTCCTCTGATCTGGATTCTTATCAGAAGGTTCTGGTCGCTACGAGGAGGCAGGAGCTGAACCTGAGTCAGAGGAGGGGACATGTTTCCGGTGCTGGGAAGAGGCCTATGGAGCAAGCCAGGGCGGTGGTTAGGCCTGGTTTCAAGCCTAATCAGCCAACTCAGTTTAAGAGGCCAGGAGGGCCTGTTCTGAAGACTTGCCATTTTTGCGGCAAGCCTGACCACATCAAGGATCAGTGTAGGAAGTTTCTGGGCCAGTGTTTAGTTTGTGGGGATGCTTCTCATGTCGCGAAGGATTGTCGGCATGCGAATCAGCTGCGGAGGGCACCTGTTGCAGCACAGCCGTTGCAGCAGCGAGCGTCTGTTCCTGCTGGACATGGAGCAGCTCTTGTTCCATAGAGGCAGGCTTTTCAGCAGGCTATTCCGCCGAGGAGGCAGGCTTTTCTGATGACCGCTGTGGAGAACGGGGCTGTGGATGAGGTTATCGCAGGTAATCCGCAATCTAGCTGTTACTTTCCTAGCTGGTTTTGATTGTTAGGTTGTGTTGTTTACTTGAACATGATTGGTTACTAGAATAGGATTTGATTGTTAGACTGTTTGCTAGGTGTGGTTTTGGTTTGCACATTTTCTGCACGAGTCCTCTTTGACTCTGGTGCGTCGATGTGCATTATTTCTCAGAGCTTCGTGGAGAAGCATTCCTTGTCGACGTCCCCTCTTCCCAAGAGTTGGAATATCGTTACAGGGAATGGCGTGGTCTCGGTGCATCTTGGTTGCAATTCTTGCTCGTTGGTGGTCTGTGGACATGAACTTTATGCTGATTTCATTGTCCACGACATCATCAACTATGATGCGGTCCTTGGGATGGATTGGCTTGCGAGCTTTTATGATACGATCGACTGTCGGAGGAAGAAGGTGGTGTTCGAGATTCCCGGACATCCAGTATTTGAGTTCGGCTGTGGTAGCAGCTCGCTTGGTCCTGTCAGGTTTCGGGCCAGGCCGGTGGAGGTTGGGGCTATGCAGATGGAGTTGGAGAGGCCAGCTGTGGTGCGGGATTTTGATGACGTCTTCCCTGAGGAGATGTCCGGTTTGCCACCTGATGAGCTTTAGAATTTTCTATTGATCTTGTCCCGGGAGTGCAGCCGATTTCGAAGGCGCCTTATCGTATGGCGCCTGCAGAATTGGAAGAGTTACGGAAGCAGTTGGATGAGCTTTTGCAGAAGGGTTATATCAATCCTAGTGTGTCTCTGTGGGGAGCACCGGTGCTGCTGGTGAAGAAGAAGGATGGTTTGCGTCGCATGTGCGTGGACTATCGGGAGTTGAATGCAGTGACCATCAAGAATAAATACCCGTTGCCTCGCATCGATGATATTTTTGATCAGCTTGGAGGTTCGAGGGTGTTTTCTAAATTGGATTTGAGGAGTGGTTACCATCAGTTGAAGGTGAAGAAGGATGATGTTCCGAAGACAGCGTTCAGGACGAAGTATGGACACTATGAGTTTGTGGTTATGCCTTTCGGCGTAACTAATGCACCCATAGTTTTCATGAATCTGATGAACCTGATTTTCTATGACTTTTTGGATAAGTTTTTCGTTATCTTTATTGACGACATTCTGATCTATTCAAAGTCGGAGGAAGAGCATGCCTCGCACTTGAGGATGGTGCTGGAGATTTTGAGGAAGCATCGGTTGTATGCTAAGTTTTCAAAGTGTGCATTTTGGCTGGATAGAGTTGCTTTTCTGGGGCATGTGGTGACTGGGGATGGTATTTCAGTGGATCCCGAGAAGATTAGGGCCATCAGGGAGTGGCCTGTTCCGTCGTCAGCGTCTGAGATCCGGAGTTTCCTTGGACTTGTTGGTTACTATCGGCGTTTCATTAAGGACTTTTCCCGTATTGCTGAGCCAATGACCAGGTTGACGCGGAAGGATGTACCTTTTGTTTGGTCGGGTGATTGTGTGAATGCTTTTGGTGTTCTGAGGGAGCGTTTGACGTCTGCCCCTGTCCTTGCTGTGCCTGATCGTAGTGGAGGATTCGAGATCTTTTGCGATGCTTCTGGCAAAGGTCTCGGTTGTGTTTTGCACCAACACGGGCATGTTGTGGCTTATGCTTCTCGTCAGCTCAAGGTTCATGAGAAGAATTACCCGACGCATGGTTTGGAGTTGGCTGCCGTCGTGTTTGCTCTTAAGATTTGGAGGCACTTCTTGCAGAGTGATAAAGTGAAGATTTTCACCGATCACAAAAGCTTGAAGTATATTTTTACTCAGAAGGAGCTTAACATGCGACAACGTCGATGGTTGGAGCTCATGGCGGATTATGAGATTGATCTGCAGTTTCACCCTGGCAAGGTGAATGTGGTTCCTGACGCGCTGAGTAGGCTTCCAGCGGTGATGATTTTGACCTCGCAGTGGAGATTGCAGTAGGATTTTTGCGAGTCTGGTGTGGAGATTGTTCTTCCTGGGGAGGTTTCTTCGTTGATGTGTATGCAGATACAGTCGACGATTGTGGATCGGATCAAGGCTGGCCAGGCTGAGGATCCGAAGTTGGTAAAGATTCGGGAGCAGGTGGAAGCCGATCTGCGGACTGACTTTTTGATACATGAGGATGGTTCGCTGAGGTTTGGAGCCAGGTTGTGTGTGCCAGCTGGGGATATTAGAGAGGAGTTGATGGTGGAGGCACACAGTTCGCCGTATTCTGTGCATCCTGGTGGGACCAAGATGTATCAGGATCTTCGTCTGAACTATTGGTGGCATGGCATGAAGAGGAGTGTGGCTCGGAGTGTAGCCAAGTGTTTGGTTTGCCAGCAAGTGAAGGCAGAGCATCAGCGTGCGGCCGGGTTGCTACAACCGCTTCCGATTCCGGAGTGGAAATGGCAACACATCACTATGGATTTCGTGACTGGACTACCTCGGAGTCCGAAGCAGAATGACGCGATTTGGGTGATCGTAGATCGATTGACCAAATCCGCGCACTTTATTCCGTTCCGAGTGGGACAGTCCACTGAGGCGCTAGCGAGGAGATATATGGAGGTAAAATTCTTTTACTCTCCGTTTTCATTTCCTTTTCCTAGTTTGGATAGTGATGTACCATGAATCATGCAGGAGGTCGTGTGACTTCACGGAGTCCCCGTGAGTATCGTGTCGGACAGAGACACGAGGTTCACATCTCAGTTCTGGCAGAGTTTACAGAAGAGTTTGGGTACGCGTCTGAGTTTCAGCACGGCGTACCATCCGCAGACGGATGGCCAGTCCAAGAGGACGATTCAGATCTTGGAGGACATGCTGAGGGCGTGCATGTTGGATTTCAAGGGTTCGTGGGAGGACCATCTACATTTGGTGGAGTTTTCTTACAACAACAGCTTCCAGGCGAGTATTGGCATGGCGCCTTTCGCCGCTCTTTATGGGAGGAAATGTCGATCGCCATTGAGTTGGGATGACGTTGGTGATCGTGAGCTGTTGGGACCTGAGATGATTGTGGAGGCCGTGGATATTGTCAGGAATGTTCGGGAGAGGTTGAGGATTGCTCAGGACCGTTTTAAGCATTGGGCGGATGCTAAACGTCGTCCTTTGGAGTTTCAGCCGGGCGATCATGTGTTTCTGAGGATTTCCCCGAATCGTGGTGTGATTTGTTTTGGGAAGCGAGGGAAGTTGAGCCCGCGATACATTGGACCGTTTGACATTCTGGAGAAAGTTGGCGAGGTAGCCTACCACTTAGCCTTGCCGCCATCTTTGGAGGGAGTTCACGATGTTTTCCATGTGTCGCAGCTTCGTCGATACATTAGTGATCCATCTCATGCTGTGGATTTCTCGGAGATTACCGTTCGCCCCGATATGACGTATGACCAGCAGCCAGTGCAGATTCTGGACATGCGTCAGAAGTCACTTCGGAACAAGGTTGTCAATCTTGTGAGGTTGATGTGGTGACACGGCTCGCCTGGAGAGTCTACTTGGGAGAATGAGGATGAGATGCGAGAGCGTTTCCCACTTTTGTTCCCGGACACGTGAGTGTTGGGAAATTCCGAGGACGAAATTTTTCTTAAGTTGGGGAGGATGTAACGACTGGTTTTCTTGTATCTGGATTTATTATATTATATTATATGTTTTGGTGGATTTTTCCTCATGCGTGGTTTTCGTCTCCGTAACTTTCATTTTCGATCGTTTCGTCGTGTTTTCTTAGCTTCTTCCTTAGAATCGTCGATTTTGGAGCAAGTCATTCATGACGGGCTCCGTATTGGTCATATCTTATTGTTAGATCAAGCCTAGGAGTCTTAGGAATCGATCCCGGAGCTTCGCGCTCCATTTCGGAACTTTTGGTGCTCATTAGCCGGTGTAAGAAGGGGCATCGACCGACTAGATGACGATCCAGTTGGTCGGAAAATCTTCTTGAACCGACTAGTTGGCTTTCTAAATTTCACAGGAGTTACTGTTTGTCGTTAGTCGGTCTAAGAACGTTGGTTGACCGACTAGGTTGCAAACTAGTCGGTCGGCAATGCTTCTTCAACCGACTAACTCATCAACTATTCTTGGTACCAGTTACAGTTCGTTCTTAGTCGGTCTAAGTACATCTTTCGACCGACTAGATGTTAAACTAGTCGGTCAGTAGTTGTTCTTTGACCGACTAAATCTAAATCCTATTTCTGTACAGGAGTTACTATTTGGACTTAGTCGGTCTGCGTTGGTTAACCGACCGACTAGTTCCCAAACTAGTCGGTCAGTGGTTGTTCTCTGACCGACTAATCAGTGTCGAAACCCTAATTTCTGGGCAGCCGCCAGTCCTTCCTATTTAAACCCCTCCCAAACGTTTTCTTCTTCATCTTCTTCAACTCTAAACCTAATTTCTCCCCCATTGAGCCCCCTACTACCTCAAACCCTTATTCCTTCATCCCAAGCCCAAAATCCATCATCCAAACCCTCACTTAACACATTCTACCTCTCATCTTCCTCAAACCTTCATCAAATCCCCCAAAATCCCCCAAAACCCCATTTCTCCAGATTTTCCACATCTATTCCAGATCTGAACCCTAGGTTCCCCGGAGTGTTTCTTCCGTGGCCGTGCTTGCTCGGCATCATTCTTCCTTTTCCGATACGGTAATAATCGATCTCTTAACGTTTTCATAACCCGTTGTGTTTTTTGTGAAACCGTAATGAAATGAATGTTGTTTTAATGATTGTTTCTCCATAACAGCGACTTCCCCGTAGATTAGCGTCCGTGTGACGGCCTCGTTGATCGTCATCCTCGGTGCTAGGCAAGTGAGACTTGCCACTTAGGGTTTTGGGCCATGTCTTAGGCCATTTGCTTGTTGTAGGCGTAAAAGAGACTAGGCGACGAAATGATACTCGCCTAGGCGCAATTTAGGGACTAGCTTGACAACGAAGCTAGAACCAACATTTATCATGTTGCACAATTACCATGTCATGTTTAATTTCCATTAACGGTACGCAAATTATTTGTCATGTCATTGCATTCTTTAGGTGTTTCCGTGATTGCGTAGCTTCGCTACAATACTTGTGTTTCCTGGCTCGTGTTCCAGAAGCAGGCCATGTGTTGGTTGATAGCCAATGCCCGAACTACTTGTTTCCGGCTAGGTGCACCCCTACGCCAAATGCTTATGAGTCGTGAACTAGAATGCGAGCTCCTGTGCGGGGCAACCCTGGCTCATTTACTGAGCTCGTGTGCAGGGACCCTGGCTCGTTTACATGTGGGTATTGTGGGTAAGAGTTAAGCGGCCAATCAACTGGGAGTCTGCCCGATCAGCAACTGCAGTGGTAAGGCGTAAACTCTGGGTTTTGGGGTAATGTTAAGCGGCCAATCAGCGTGAATGCCAAACCGTTCAGCTGTAAGGCGTAAACATCTACAAACAACTTGAAACGTGACTAGTGAAATGATTGAGATTGTTAGTAGCTTGGCTACTCTTGTCTTGTACTGATAATTGTTCCCTTGTACATATTGCTTCACCATGTCTTGCTTGTGCACTCATGTTATAACTGCCATGTCATGTATACTATAACTGCTAGGTTGCTAGTTGCCTTACTTTCAGTTTCCTTGCCCAAGTCTTTTAGACTTGCTGACATGTGCCCTTTACTCTTTTGGGTGACACATGTTAGACCTTGAGCCTGAGTACATTGTGGAGGACGAGGTGTTTGCTGACGCCGAGCCCGAGCCTGTGTTTGGCGAGGAGTACGTGGACACTGGGGACCAGTCCTAGTGTCTTTGTTGAGCTTTTTCTTTTGTTTAGACTGCTGTTTTGTTGTCGGTGCGTAGCACCTATACTTTGTTATGTTGTTGCTTTTGTTGGCCTTGTTCTGGGCCTTTAGACTCTCTCTTTTAGCCTGGTGGCTTTTCTGGATGTTGAACTTAATTTTCATGTTGGACAAATTATGAGATATGAGATTTTATTTCTGTCTCTCCTTGTGTTATTATTGTTGTTCCGTTTGTGGCTACAAGGATCTGCTTATGTTTTATTGACGTTTATCGGGTTTGGGGCTTCACAGCTCCACTCTCGTACAGACCTTCTCATGTCTCGCCTCCATTTTAGGGAAGCGGGGCGTGACATCGAGCGTACATTAAGGGTGTGTTTGGATTGAAAGAAAATGTATGAAAGAAAAGTGAAATGAAAATGAAAATGGAAGAAAAGTGAAATGAAAATGAAATGAGATTCTTTCTCATGTTTGGTTGCCAAAGAAAATTTTGAAGAAAGTTCAAGGGAAAATAAGGAAATTTCTTCCATTATGTTATTAATTCAAAAAGAAAAAAAATTAAGAGGTGTTTTTGCTAAATAATTTAAGAGGTGTATTTGCTAACTTTATAAATAATTTGCTTAAAAAATTTATGAGGTACTTTAGTCTCATAATAAATTAAAAATTTGTTTGCTGTTCTGAATAATTCAGAAAGTTAGCAAATAAATTACGAATTCTAACAAATAATTCTCTAACCATACAAATATCATAATTCATAAATAATGTGATATTAAATAGTACATAAATAATTTACAAATTATATGAAAACATTGGAAATAATTTCAAGCGATTAGAAAAATTCGTGCATAATGCGCAAATTTTTCAAGCAAAACACGAAAATTACACGAATTATTCGAACAAGTTCATGAATAAAAATAATTTAAATATTCATGATTTTCAAAAAAAAATTCCGAATTATTCACATACTATTTTGAAAAATTCGGGAAAAAATAGTAAATTTTGAATAATTTGTGAATTTTAAATAATTCATGTTTAAAATTTTGATAATAATTCGTGATTTTTTGAAAAATTCATTCATAATTTTTTGAAAAAAATTCATGAATTATTCATGAATTAATTAAAAATAGCTACTAATTATATATTTGTTAAAAAACACAAATGCATAAATGTGAAAATAGTTAGTTTTGCTTTATTTTCCCTCATTTTCCTTGGGTCAAGAGGAGGAAAAGTTGAAAGAAAAGTTTTACTATTTATTTTCCACTCATTTCCTTCATTTTCTTTTTCTTTTCACTTTTCTTTTAAGCCAAACAATGGAAAATCATTTTCCTTCTTATTTTCCTTCATTTTCTTTCCTTTTCCCACTAACCAAACACACCCTAAGGAGGATCCGAAAGGAAAGGAGACCCGTTACGGAAGGAAATTTTATGACCCATCCTGAGACACCCGAAGAATTGGCGGCGCGAATGGCGAGGATCATTTCCATTAGAGATAGGCTTCGGCCTAAGACTTCATCCACGACCTCGTCCATAGCCATGTCGGAGTTGGCGACCGACAAAAATTTCGAGTTGAAGACCGGATTGGTGGTTCTTATGCAACAAGATCCTTTTCATGGGAACTCCCATGAAAACCCTCATTACCACATCCAGCTCTTCCTATCAAAATGTGCCACCTTCCAAATGCCGGGCGTCTCCGTAGATGCTATCAGACTGCGCCTCTTCCCTTTCACACTCAAGGACAAGGCCTTATATTGGTTGAGGACGTAAGCTGAAGGAATCTTCACCACTTGGGATGAATTGGCGAGTGCATTCGTCGACAAATTTTACCCGCCCTCCAAGACGGTGAAGATAAGAAGTGCTCTCATGTCCTTCAAGCAAGGACCACAGGAGACTCTCTATGAGGCATAGGAGCGCTTCAAGGACTTGCAACATCAATGCCCCCATCATAGCATTGAGGATTGGGAGCTTGTCCACAGTTTCTACAATGGACTCCAACCGGGCACGAAGCAGATTATTAATGCCACCGCAAATGGAGCAATTTTGTCAAAGACTCCCGATGAAGCTACGGCCTTGCTTGAGGAGATGGCCTCGAACAATCAACAGTGGGGCGACGAGCAAGGACACTCTTCGTCCTCCTTGAAGCCGTCTAGCATTTATGAGGCCAAGCCCGTCGCGGAGCTAGCCAACAAATTTGATTCTCTCCACAAGGTAGTGGAGAGATGGGAGAAGTACATTAGGGAGCCTCAAGGAGCCCCTCCTACATTCACGCCGACAAATCATATGAGCGATTGGTAAGACCAATCCCAAGCCATGTATGTAGGAGGAGAGCATGGAGAAGGAGCGTTGGAGCAAATTCAATATGTCGCGGGGAATTCTGGATATTGGGCCAATCCGGTCGTTAGAAACCATCCGGGTTTCTCATATGCCAATAATGATGGTGCATTGAACCCCCCACAACTACAACCTCCTCAAGCTCGAGCTCCACCACCACAACCGAATTATCCACCAAGGGGGCCACCGCAACAAAACTTCCCACCGAGGCAACAAGTGGGACCTTATAGGCCACCCGGGTACAATCAAGGTTGGAGAAATCCCAACCCTCCACAAGCTCAACAACGTTCGGAATTTGAAGCTAAGGTGGAGGAGTTTATGGTGGAGCAGATGAAAATCAATGCTTCGTTGAAGGCGGGACAAGATTCTCTTACCACCGTCGTCGCTCAAATTGGGGAGCAACTTGCGTTGCTCAATAGGAACAATCAACAGTTGCTGGCTCAACCCGAGCAAAATCCACAGGGCAACACTGGCCATATCAACGCCGTGGTTGCGGTTACTACAAGAGGATGGAAGGATACCACCCCCCCATGACTCAAATTAAGGAACCCGTGGTGGAGATTCTACAAGAGAGCGAGCCGACAATTGAAGTTGAAAAAGAGAAGGAGCCACAAGGAGAAGTGAAATCTAGAATGGAGGAGCTTGTTGACGAGCGCCGATTTATGCCACCAGTGCCCTTCCTTCAACGGCTAGCTAGAGCCAAGATGGAGAAACGGCTAGCCAAGTTTCTCGAGTATTTGAGAGGGGTGAGCCTCAATATCCCCTTCTTCGACGCTATAGTGGAAATCCCATCCTACGCCAAGTTCTTAAAGGACTTGATTACGGGAAGGAAGAGGAAGGAGAAGATCATGCTCGCGGAGGAAGGGACTTGGTTCACAAAGAGGGAAAAGGAGCCCGCCAAATTTAAAGATCCAGGGAGTTTCCGGATTCCTTGCACTCTAGGCGGCGTCCCCCTATAAAAAGCATTGGTAGATTTGGGGGCTAGCGTTAGCCTCATGCCTCTCTCCATGTTCCAGAAGTTGAATACCGGCACGGATTTAAAGCCTACCGACATGCGGATTCAACTCGCGGACGGTCAGATTACAAGGCCGGTTGGGATCGCGGAGGACATCCCACTCCAAGTTCCGGGAGGCATATGTTTGCCATGCGATTTCGTGATAATGAACATCAAGGAGGAGGGCGATACATCGCTCATACTTGGACGCCCATTCCTCGCCACCGCCGGTGTCATCATCGATGTGCGGGAGGGGACTCTTACCTTGAACATCGGCAACATCAAAGTGGAGCTCCATATACCGAAGGCAATGAAGCACATGCCGTATCATGAGGAGCTAGATTACATGGACCTCCTCGACGAGGTCATCAAAGAGGCGATCCCCCACTCCATCGGCGCACCCCACGAAGATAGCTTCGAAGAAGGCCTAGATTTGGCCGAGGAGGAGAAGATGGAGCACTCCCCCGATATCTCCATGGTGATTGATGATGGCGACGCTGATGTCGCAAGAATACGGGAGCTCTGCAAGCTCTCGAAGTTGAGGACTCCGAAGAAAGCTCCACCGATACGACGATCGGTGTCACCGGCAAAGTCGAAGACCGGAACAAGCTCTAGCTTGGGGAGCCACCCCCCAACTTTGCCCGTGACAAAGGGGCGCTGAGGAAGACCACACACCACCATGATCCAAATCCGAGCGGTCTTCCCGGCAAATTCGACGGGTGCATCTCATATGCACCCAACATCCCGCGCTAAATTGAAAATTTAAAGGGGTCGAGCTCAAGACCTTAAACGAGCGCTTGTCGGGAGGCAACCCGACGGTTATCGCATTATTTCTATTTTAGTTTTATTTTTCTTTTAGACTTTATTAGTGTTTTTGAGTCGTTTGCCCGAAAAATTGTGACAACTGGTCCTATTTTCTTTGACAGGAGGAGGAGGAAAGGATATCTATCATATGGAGGATGACCGAGGCGAAGAAGAGCGCTCCAGGAATGCGCTCGAGGCTTAGGAGGAGGAAGAAACTACCTGGAGGAAGAAAAACAGAGAGTAGAGCCAAAACGGAGCCTCGAAGCAGGAAACAGAGCCTCACTCGGCCGAGTACCATAGTCACTCGGCCGAGCTGAGAAAGCCGTCCACCCGAGTGGCGCACCAACGAGGGAAGTCTGCTGTACCCAACTCTCTGTCCTTTTTGTGATCTCAGTATAAACTGCCACTCGGCCGAGTATATTTCTTCACTCGGCCGAGTGAAACTGATACCCTCCTAGGGCGAAAATTGCCGAGTAGCTTGTGCCACTCGGCCGAATGGACTTTCACCACTCGGCCGAGTGTGGCAAAGACACTCGGCCGAGTCGTAAGTGGCGAAGAGTTTTTTTAAAAAATTTCCGTTACGTCACTCGGCCGAGTGACAGAGTCACTCGGCCGAGTCGTAACTACTCCTATATAGGGTGCTGCGGGCTCGACGCAATTTTTGAAACGCCCAATTCCTCATTTCTCGCCAGAGTCCGCGTGACCCTTCAGCTCCCGCCCGCTACGATCACCACCCGCTCGCCCGATTCACCCCGTCGCCGGCCCCGCTCGCCCGACCGTCGTCGGCCGAGCGCCGACCACCGACCCCCGACCGCCAGCGACCACCCTCGCCGCCGGCCGACCGCCGGTGTAACGACTGCTTTTCATGTATCTGGATTTAATATAATATAATATATGTTTTGGTGGATTTTCTCCTCATGTGTGGTTTTCGTCTCCGTAGATTTCATTTTCGATCGATTCGTCGTGTTTTCTCGTTTCTTCATTAGGATCGTCGATTTCGAAGTGTGTCACTCGTGACGGACTTCATAACAGTTGTATCTTACTATTAGATCAAGCCTAGGAGTCTTAGGAATCGATCCCGGGGCCCCGCGCTCCGTATCGGAACTTTTTGTGCTCATTAGCCGGTGTAAGAAGGGCCACCGACCGACTAGATGACGATCCAGTCGGTCGACAATCCTTCTTGGACCGACTAGTTAGCTTTCTAAATTTCTCAGGAGTTACTGTTTATCGTTAGTCGGTCTAAGAACGTTGGTTGACCGACTAGGTTGCAAACTAGTCGGTCAGAAATGCTTCTTTAACCGACTAACTCATCATCTTATTTTTGTATCAGCTACTGTTTACTCTTAGTCGATCTAAGAACGTTCATCGACCGACTAGATGCTAAACTAGTCGGTCAGTACTTGTTCATGGACCGACTAACTCTAGAATCCTATTTTCGTTCAGGAGTTACTGTTTGCACTTAGTCGGTCTGCGTTGGTCGACCGACCGACTAGTTGCCAAACTAGTCGGTCAGTGGTTGCTCTTTGACCGACTAACCAGTGTTAAAACCCTAATTTCTGGGCAGCCGCCAGCCCATCCTATTTAAACCCAACCCAAACGATTTCATCTTCTCCAACACGACCCAAAACCCTAAAAACTTCCCCCTTCAGCCCCCATCTTCCTCCAAGCTCCATTCCTTCATTCCAAGCCCTAAATCCATCATCCAAACCATCCATCTACTCTATCTACCTCTCATCTTCCCCAAAATCTCACCCAAACCCATCAAAATCCCCAAATCCCCCAAAACCCTAATTCTCCCAAACTTCTCCAATCTTTTCCAGATCTGATCCTAGGGTTCCCCGGAGTGTTTCTTCCGTTTCCTCACGGTAAGAAATCGATCTACCGTTGTTTTCTTAACCTATTTATATTTTTATGAAACCCTAATAAAATTTCATGTTGTTTGTTGATTGTCCCCCCAAAAAAGCGATTTCCCCGTAGATTGGCATCCATGTAACGAAGTAGTCGCCATCCCCGGTGCTAGGCAAGTGAAACTTGCCACTTAGGGTTTAGGCCATGCTTTAGGCCATTTGCTAGTTGTAGGCGTAAAAGAGGCTAGGCGACGAAATGGTACTCGCCTAGGCGCAAATTGGGGGACTAGCTTGACAACGAAGCTAGTTCCGACATTTAGCATGTTGCACAACTATCATGTCACGTTTACTTTCCATTATCGGTACGCAAATTAATTGTCATGTCATTGCATCCTTCATGCATTTCAGTGATTGCGTAGCTTTGCTACATTGCTTGTGTTCCTGGCTCGTGTTCCAGAAGCGGGCCATGTGTTGGTTGATAGCCAATGCCCGAATCGTGTGTTTCCTGGCTCGTGACCAGAAGCGAGCATAATAAGTTGCTAACCCCAACGCTCGATATATTGAATTGTGAACTAAGAATGCGAGCTCAATGTGTGGGGCAACCCCAGGCTCACTAGCTGAGTTCAATGTGCGGGGACCCCAAGCTCCATTACGTGTGGGTATAGCGGGTGAGGGTTAAGCGGCCATTCAACTGGGAGTCTGTTTGATCAACAACTGCAGTTGTAAGGCGTAAACTCTTTGGGGTGGGGTAATGTTTAGTGCCGATCGGTCTGAAATGCTATGCCATTCAGCGAAGGGCGTAAACATCTACAAAACATCGTGAAACGTGAAATGTGTTTAGTGCCGATCGGTCTGAAATGCTATGCCATTCAGCGAAGGGCTTAAACACCTACAAAATGTGAATTGATTGAGATTGATGGTAGCTTGGCTACTCTTGTCTTGTCCCGATGATTGTTCTCTTGTACAAATTGTCTTGCCATGTTTAAATTGTGCACTCATGTTATAACTGCCATGTCATGCATACTAAACTGCTAGGTTGCTAGTTGCCTTACTTTCAGTTTCCTTGCTCAAGTCTTTTAGACTTGCTGACATGTGCCCCTTTACTCTTTTGGGTGACACATGTTAGATCCTGAGCCCGAGTACCTTGTTGAGGACGAGGTGTTTGCTGACGCCGAACCCGAGCTTGTGTTTGACGGGGAGTACGTGGACACTGGGGACCAGTCCTAGTGTCTTCGTTGTGTTTTACTTTTTTTAGACAGTTGTTTTGTTATGTGGTGCGTAGCACCTATACCTTGTTATGTCGTCGCTTTTGTTGGCCTTGTTCTGGGCCTTGGACTCTTTTCTTTTAGCCTGGTGGCTTTTCTGGATGTTGGACTTTTGTTGATGTTGGACAATTTGTGAGATGTGGAATTTTATTTCAGTCTTGCCTTGTGTTATTATTGTTATTCTGTTGTGGTTACAGGGACCTGTTTATGTATTGTGGACGCTTATCGGGTTTGGGGCTTCACAGCTCCACTCCCGTGCGGACCTTTTCACGTCTCGCCTCCATTTTAGGGAAGCGGGTCGTGACAGGTTTTAGTGGTGGCCCATGCAGGTCCCTCTGTAACTGCGATTTTTGGAATAGCGATAATAATATTGGAATGTCCAATAAATTAAGTTCGACATCCGAGTCATAAGCTATGAGTCTAATCTGATTCGTTTTCTGTGTCACTAGATGGCAGGAAGACGTTTCACCCGTGGTGGGGGTAGTGGCGCGGTCCCTCATGATGAGGAGCCTGAGCGGGAACCCACCAGCGGTGAGATGATGCGGATGATGAAGCAGATGATGCAAGTGCAGCAGGGCGTGCTTCTGCAAGTCCAGAATGCTCCACTTGCTCGAGCTGCCCGGGCTCTTCCGGATGTTCCTCGCTCTGAGCCAGGAGCGAAGCAATTTCGGGAGCTGGGTCCTGCGTATTTTGATGGGTCTGAGGGTCCTCTGGCTACCGATGAGTGGATTCGGAACATCGAGGACAATCTGAAGATGGCCAAGATCACCCCGGCTTGATGGGTTGATTTGGCGAAGAGGCAGCTCAAGGATAATGCTCGGAATTGGTGAGATGCGGAAGAGAAGATGTTGGTGGAGCCGATCGTCTGGGCTACCTTCAAGGCTAGATTTGATGGTGAGTTCTTCCCGAAAGCTGCCAGGGAGGAGATGCTGCAGCGTTTTATCGATTTGAAGCAAGGGAACTCGTCGGTGGACATGTATCACCAAGAGTTCATGAGGCTGAGTCGGTTTGCACCGAAGATGGTGCAGGACGCTGAGGAGAGAGCTCAGAGGTTCCTGCAGGGGCTTGCTTCAGAGCTCCAGAGTTTTGTGACCTCCTCTGACCGGGAGTCTTATCAGAAGGTTCTGGTCGCTGCCAAGAGACATGAGCTGCTCGTGAACCAGAGGAAGGGGTCTGTTGTTGGTGCTGGGAAGAGGCCTGTGGAACAGGCGAGAGCCATGGTTAGACCTGGATTCAGGCCTAATCAGTCCGCTCAGTTTAAGAGGCCAGGAGGGCCTATTCTGAAGTCTTGCCATTTCTGCGGCAAGCCTGGCCACGTTAAGGATCAGTGTCGGAAGTTTTTGGGCCAGTGTCTGGTTTGTGGTGATGCTTCCCATGTCGCGAAGGATTATCGGCATGCGGGTCAGCTGCGGAGGGCTCCTATTGCAGCTCAGCCGTTGCAGCAGCGAGCGTCTGTTCCTGCTGGTCGTGGAGCCGCTCTTGTTCCGCAGAGGCAGGCTTTTCAGCAGGCTGTTCCGTCGAGGAGGCAGGCTTTTCTGATGACCGCTGCGGAGAGCGCGGCTGTGGATGGGGTTATCACAGGTAATCCTCAATCTAGCTGTTACTTTCCTAGCTGGTTTGATTGATAGATTGTGTTGTTTTCTTGAACATGGTTGTTTGCTAGACTAGGGTTTGATTGTTGATTGCTTGTTAGGTGTGGTTTTGGTTTGCACATTTCCTGCACGAGTCTTCTTTGACTCTGGTGCATCGATGTGTATTATTTCTCGGAGCTTCGTGGAGGGGCATTCCTTGTCGACGTCCCCTCTTCCCAAGAGTTGGAATATCGTTACAGGGAATGGTGTGGTCTCGGTGCATCGTGGTTGCAATTCTTGCTCGTTGGTGGTCTGTGGACATGAGCTTTTTGCTGATTTCATTGTCCACGACATCATCAACTATGATGCAGTTCTTGGGATGGATTGGCTTGCGAGCTTCTATGCTACGATCGACTGTCGGAGGAAGAAGGTGGTGTTCGAGATTCCCGGACATCCAGTGTTTGAGTTCAGTCGTGGTAGCAGTTCGCTTGGTCCTGTCAGATTTCGGGCCAGGCCGGTGGAGGCTGTGGCTATGTAGATGGAGCTGGAGTGGCCAGCTGTGGTGCGTGATTTTGGCGACGTCTTCCCCGAGGAGATGTCTGGTTTGACACCTGATCGGGCTTTGGAATTTTCTATTGATCTTGTTCCAGGTGCGCAGCCGATTTCGAAGGCGCCGTATCGTATGGCACCTGCAGAGTTGGAAGAGTTGCGGAAGCAGTTGGATGAGCTTTTGCAGAAGGGTTATATTAATCCTAGCGTGTCTCCATGGGGAGCACCGGTGTTGCTGGTTAAGAAGAAGGATGGTTCGCGTCGCATATGCGTGGATTATCGGGAGTTGAATGCGGTGACCATTAAGAATAAATACCCGTTGCCTCGCATCGATGATATTTTTGATCAGCTTGGAGGTTCGAGGGTGTTTTCTAAATTGGATTTGAGGAGTGGTTACCATCAGTTGAAGGTTAAGAAAGGAGATGTTCCGAAGACAGCGTTCAGGACGAAGTATGGACTCTATGAGTTCGTGGTTATGCCTTTCGGTGTAACTAACGCGCCCGCAGTCTTCATGAATCTGATGAACCTGATTTTCTACGACTTTTTGGATAAGTTTGTCGTTATCTTTATTGACGACATTCTAATCTATTCGAAGTCGGAGGAAGAGCATGCCTCGCACTTAAGGACGGTGTTGGAGATTTTGAGGAAGCATCGGTTGTATGCTAAGTTTTCGAAGTGCGAGTTTTGGCTGGATCGAGTTGCTTTTCTCGGGCATGTGGTGACTGGAAATGGTATTTCAGTGGATCCCGAGAAGATTCGGGCCATCAGGGAGTGGCCTGTTCCGTCGTCTGCGTCTGAGATTCGGAGTTTTCTCGGACTTGCTGGTTATTATCGGCGATTCATCAAAGAATTTTCTCGTATTGCTGAGCCGATGACCAGGTTGACGCGGAAGGATGTTGATTTTGTTTGGTCGGGTGATTGTGAGGGTGCTTTTGGTATTCTGAAGGAGAGGTTGACGACTGCCCCTATTCTTGTTGTGCCTGATCGCAGCGGTGGATTTGAGATCTTTTGCGATGCTTCTGGCAAGGGTCTCGGTTGTGTGTTGCATCAGCACGGGCACGTTGTGGCGTATGCGTCTCGTCAGCTTAAGGTTCATGAGAAGAATTACCCGACGCATGATTTGGAGTTGGCTGCCGTTGTGTTTGCTCTTAAGATTTGGAGGCACTTCCTGCTGAGTGAGAAAGTGAAGATTTTTCACCGATCACAAAAGCTTGAAGTACATTTTCACTCAGAAGGAGCTCAACATGCGACATCGTCGATGGTTGGAGCTTATGGCGGATTATGATATTGATTTGCAGTTTCACCCAGGCAAGGTGAATGTGGTTCCGGATGCTTTGAGTAGGCTTCCAGCGGTAATGATTTTGACCTCGCAGTGGAGATTGCAGCAGGATTTTTGCGAGTCTGGTGTGGAGATTGTTATTCCTGGAGAGGCTTCGTCGTTGATGTACATGCAGGTACAGTCGACGATCGTGGATCGGATTAAGGCTGTCCAGGCTGAGGATCCGAAGCTGGTAAGGATTCGGGAGCAGGTGGAAGCCGGTCTGCGGACTGACTTTTTGATTCATGAGGATGGCTCGCTGAGGTTCGGAGCCAGGTTGTGTGTACCGGCTGGGGATATCAGAGAGGAGCTGATGGTGGAGGCACACAGTTCGCCGTATTCTGTGCATCCTGGTGGCACCAAGATGTACCAGGATCTTCGTCTGAATTATTGGTGGCATGGTATGAAGAGGAGTGTGGCTCGGAGTGTAGCCAAGTGCTTGATTTGCCAGCAAGTGAAAGCGGAGCATCAGCGTACGGCCAGGTTGCTACAACCGCTTCCGATTCCGGAGTGGAAATGGCAACACATCACTATGGATTTCGTGACTGGACTACCTCGGATTCCGAAGCAGAATGACGCGATTTGGGTGATCGTAGATCGATTGACCAAATCTGTGCACTTTATCCCGTTACGAGTGGGACAGTCCACTGAGGCGCTAGCGAGGAGATATATGGAGGTAAAATTCTTTTACTCTCCGTTTTGTTTCCTTTTCCTAGTTTGGATAGTGATGTAACGTGAATCGTGCAGGAGGTTGTGCGACTTCATGGAGTCCCCGTGAGTATCGTGTCTGATAGAGACACGAGGTTCACATCTCAGTTCTGGCAGAGTTTGCAGAAGAACTTGGGTACGCGTCTGAGTTTCAGCATGGCGTACCATCTGCAGACGATGGCCAGTCCGAGAGGACGAATCGGATTTTGGAAGACATGCTGAGGGCGTGCATGTTGGATTTCAAGGGTTCGTGGGAGGACCACCTACATCTGGTAGAGTTTTCCTACAATAACAGCTTCCAGGCGAGTATTGGCATGGCGCCTTTCGCCACTCTTTATGGGAGGAAATGTCGATCGCCATTGAGTTGGGATGACGTTGGTGATCGGGAGTTGTTAGGACCTGAGATGATCGTGGAGGCCGTGGATATCGTCAGGAATATTCGGGAGAGGTTGAGAATTGCTTAGGACCGTTTTAAGCATTGGGCGGATGCTAAACGTCGTCCTTTGGAGTTTCAGCCGGGCGACCATGTGTTCTTGAAGATTTCCCCGAATCGTGGTGTGATTCGTTTCGGGAAGCGTGGGAAGTTGAGCCCGCGATACATTGGACCGTTTGACATTTTGGAGAGGGTTGGCGAGGTAGCTTATCGCTTGGCCTTGCCACCATCTTTGGAAGGAGTTCACAATGTTTTCCATGTGTCGCAGCTTCGTCGATACATTAGCGATCCGTCTCATGCGGTGGATTTTTCGGAGATTACCGTTCGCCCCGATATGACGTATGACCAGCATCCAGTGCAGATTCTGGACAGGCGTCAGAAATCTCTTCGGAACAAGATTGTCAATCTTGTGAGGGTGATGTGGCGACACGGCTCAGCTGGAGAGTCTACTTGGGAGAATGAGGATGAGATGCGAGAGCGTTTCCCACTTTTGTTTCCGGACTAGTTAGTATTCGGAAATTCCGAGGACGGAATTTTTCTTAAGTTAGGGAGGATGTAACGACTGCTTTTCATGTATCTGGATTTAATATAATATAATATATGTTTTGGTGGATTTTCTCCTCATGTGTGGTTTTCGTCTCCGTAGATTTCATTTTCGATCGATTCTTCGTGTTTTCTCGTTTCTTCATTAGGATCGTCGATTTCGAAGTGTGTCACTCGTGACGGACTTCATAACAGTTGTATCTTACTATTAGATCAAGCCTAGGAGTCTTAGGAATCGATCCCGGGGCCCCGCGCTCCGTATCGGAACTTTTTGTGCTCATTAGCCGGTGTAAGAAGGGCCACCGACCGACTAGATGATGATCCAGTCGGTCGGCAATCCTTCTTGGACCGACTAGTTAGCTTTCTAAATTTCTCAGGAGTTACTGTTTATCGTTAGTCGGTCTAAGAACGTTGGTTGACCGACTAGGTTGCAAACTAGTCGGTCATCAATGCTTCTTTAACCGACTAACTCATCATCTTATTTTTGTATCAGCTACTGTTTACTCTTAGTCGGTCTAAGAACGTTCATCGACCGACTAGATGCTAAACTAGTCGGTCAGTACTTGTTCATGGACCGACTAACTCTAGAATCCTATTTTCGTTCAGGAGTTACTGTTTGCACTTAGTCGGTCTGCGTTGGTCGACCGACCGACTAGTTGCCAAACTAGTCGGTCAGTGGTTGCTCTTTGACCGACTAACCAGTGTTAAAACCCTAATTTCTGGGCAGCCGCCAGCCCATCCTATTTAAACCCAACCCAAACGATTTCATCTTCTCCAACACGACCCAAAACCCTAAAAACTTCCCCCTTCAGCCCCCATCTTCCTCCAAGCTCCATTCCTTCATTCCAAGCCCTAAATCCATCATCCAAACCATCCATCTACTCTATCTACCTCTCATCTTCCCCAAAATCTCACCCAAACCCATCAAAATCCCCAAATCCCCCAAAACCCTAATTCTCCCAAACTTCTCCAATCTTTTCCAGATCTGATCCTAGGGTTCCCTGGAGTGTTTCTTCCGTTTCCTCACGGTAAGAAATCGATCTACCGTTGTTTTCTTAACCTATTTATATTTTTATGAAACCCTAATAAAATTTCATGTTGTTTGTTGATTGTCCCCCCAAAACAGCGATTTCCCCGTAGATTGGCATCCGTGTAACGAAGTAGTCGCCATCCCCGGTGCTAGGCAAGTGAAACTTGCCACTTAGGGTTTAGGCCATGCTTTAGGCCATTTGCTAGTTGTAGGCGTAAAAGAGGCTAGGCGACGAAATGGTACTCGCCTAGGCGCAAATTGGGGGACTAGCTTGACAACGAAGCTAGTTCCGACATTTAGCATGTTGCACAACTATCATGTCACGTTTACTTTCCATTATCGGTACGCAAATTAATTGTCATGTCATTGCATCCTTCATGCATTTCAGTGATTGCGTAGCTTTGCTACATTGCTTGTGTTCCTGGCTCGTGTTCCAGAAGCGGGCCATGTGTTGGTTGATAGCCAATGCCCGAATCGTGAGTTTCTTGGCTCGTGACCAGAAGCGAGCATAATAAGTTGCTAACCCCAACGCTCGATATATTGAATTGTGAACTAAGAATGCGAGCTCAATGTGCGGGGCAACCCCAGGCTCACTAGCTGAGTTCAATGTGCGGGGACCCCAGGCTCCATTACGTGTGGGTATAGGGGGTGAGGGTTAAGCGGCCATTCAACTGGGAGTCTGTTTGATCAACAACTGCAGCTGTAAGGCGTAAACTCTTTGGGGTGGGGTAGTGTTTAGTGCCGATCGGTCTAAAATGCTATGCCATTCAGCGAAGGGCGTAAACATCTACAAAACATCGTGAAACGTGAAATGTGTTTAGTGCCGATCGGTCTGAAATGCTATGCCATTCAGCGAAGGGCTTAAACACCTACAAAATGTGAATTGATTGAGATTGATGGTAGCTTGGCTACTCTTGTCTTGTCCCGATGATTGTTCTCTTGTACAAATTGTCTTGCCATGTTTAAATTGTGCACTCATGTTATAACTGCCATGTCATGCATACTAAACTGCTAGGTTGCTAGTTGCCTTACTTTCAGTTTCCTTGCTCAAGTCTTTTAGACTTGCTGACATGTACCCCTTTACTCTTTTGGGTGACACATGTTAGATCCTGAAACCGAGTACCTTGTTGAGGACGAGGTGTTTGCTGACGCCGAGCCCGAGCTTGTGTTTGACGGGGAGTACGTGGACACTGGGGACCAGTCCTAGTGTCTTCGTTGTGTTTTACTTTTATTAGACAGTTGTTTTGTTATGTGGTGCGTAGCACCTATACCTTGTTATGTCGTCGCTTTTGTTGGCCTTGTTCTGGGCCTTGGACTCTTTTCTTTTAGCCTGGTGGCTTTTCTGGATGTTGGACTTTTGTTGATGTTGGACAATTTGTGAGATGTGGAATTTTATTTCAGTCTCGCCTTGTGTTATTATTGTTATTCTGTTGTGGTTACAGGGACCTGTTTATGTATTGTGGACGCTTATCGGGTTTGGGGCTTCACAGCTCCACTCCAGTGCGGACCTTTTCACGTCTCGCCTCCATTTTAGGGAAGCGGGTCGTGACAGCCGGTAACCCAAAAACGCCCCTTTGCTCCTTTTCCCCTATTTTTTGACGATCCGTACGCCCATTGAGCCCCTAACTCAAATCGATTTCTTTACTTATCTGTTATACCCCATCTCCCCATGTATTTTGAATTTTATACGCTGATATTATTGTTTGATGTGCATGCTATCTTGGGGGAGCTTAGGGGAGCTTTCGGACATGCTATTGGCTTCGTGGATGCGGCATCTTTGCACTTATCCGCTGTTTTGCTCTCGTGGCGTGTTCAGGTACCTTCTTTCCATCTTTTTAGCACGTCGCATTTTTCATTGGTTGGGTGAGCACTCGGGGCACACATGCCGCCCCGTACACGGCCACACACTCGGGGAGCTTCCGCCAAGCGGAAGCGACAGGATGAGCCCGGCCCCTCCCACGCTAGGGAGGACTCCCCTCCACCTTCACCACCTCACCCCACATAGCCACTTCCAGCCGACCCCGTCCATCCGCAGCCACTTCCAGCCGATCCCGTTCACGCACAGCCACCACCGGCTCCCGTTGTCGAGCCGCTGGGCATCACGTTCAGAGACGACGCACAGCGCGTCCGATTTGAGCGTATCACCTAGCGCCCGATAGTACCCTCCAGGTTCGCTCATTTAGCAGACCTAGACCGCCTGGGGGTACTTGAGGGGATGCTCACATTGTACGACAACGTGGGTTAGCGAGATTTTCTATCTGTGTCGGCGGACACCTACGTCTGTCCAACACTCGAGGTACTCAGCTCGATCGCCCGGACCACTGAGGGATGCTCCTTTAGACTCATGGATCGAGAGTGTCAGATCACTCTCGATATGCTTAGAGCATTCTTTCAGTGGCCCGCAGTCCCCGCGCCCGACCGAGCCTACGCCCACACACACATCCCTCCGCCATCTTTCGATTCCCACGCCTTTTGGGCCAGGATCACGGGTTTACCACACGCCTTTGACCCTATTAGGGCCAAGGCCTCAACCATAGTCCACCCCTGCCTCCGTATAGCACAGCGCCTTATGGCGACCACCTTTCTAGCGAGGTACGAGCCTGGGACGATGTCTACGCCTGAGCTCTATATGCTCTACGCGATGACTCACCCCAGAGTTCTGGATAGGGATGGTGTTGCGATGGTCCCCGCTGTTGAGATTGACGTCGCTAGCTGGTTTTTAGACCGCATCATAGTATCGGTGGGCGCTCGCTCCCTGATATGTTGCGGCAGCCTGATCACCCTGCTAGCCCTGATGACCGGCGAGGACCTTCCGGCCGACCTGCGTCGACCTTCGGGCCCCACTTCACTTTCGATAGACGTCATGGCCCGGATGAAGATGCTTCGTCCCCATGGCCAGCGGCACTGGGTATGGTTGCACGGTCCCTTCGGTGCTGATTATATGATCCTTCCGAGCCCCGCTCGGACACACTTAGGACCGGCACACGAGGACTGGCTTCCGGCGATGGATCTCCTGATCCCCGCCGCCTACGTTCTTGAGGCCGAGGAGGCTGAGCAGGCACCCCCTGCACCTGTAGACCCTGTGATCCCTCAGCCTGAGCCTGCACTTTCTGCCGCTCCCGACACCTCTGTCCACACTTCTGCCGGTGTCGGGAGTACACTTGTTGAGTCGTCCTCCACTTCCACCACGCCTACCACCACCCCCACCACTGTTGTGCCCCTGTCGGTTGAGCCCCTCACCTCTTTGCTACCCGAGCGTCCACCTTCTATTGTTGAGAGCGGTGAGTCTTCTTTCGCTTCCGTCGTGGAGACCCTATCCACTTTGATCTCCGCTGGGGTCTCACCTTTTGGACCATTCACTTCCTCCCCATCGGTCGACCCTTCTATCTCCACGACAGCCGTCCTATCCGAGAGTGTCGTGACGTCTGTTCCCACGTCTGTGTCACTGACCTGTCTTGCTGCCTCGTCACCGATTTTGTCTTCCACTGCTGCTGCTTCCACCTCACACCAGCCTGCGTCCCAGCCTCGCACTGAGGCTGGGTATCCACTAGTGAGCACAACCCCCTTTCCACACATGCCTGCTGGCCCGATTGTTTACACCGCCCGTGTCCGACAGCCCCGACCTGCTCACCCTAGACCTGTCCGTCCCTCCGCTCCACCACCCCTGACGCCTTAGTTCAGAGCATTCGTGCTCTTGAGGGGGCGATGAGTGGACTCAGGGGCGATTTTAGGGCTCTGTCTTCCACAGTCACCGCCATGCAGCACCGCCTCGAGCTACTTCCTGGCATTCACTTTTGACTGACCCAGATTCTCGAGCGACTGCCACGACCACCACCACCCACCCAACAGACTGTTACCCAGCCACCACCACCACCACCACCTCCTCCTCTGCCTCAGGACGGAGATGGCGCAATACCACCAGCTTAGGCACACCCTTGATGTCATTGATATTTTTTGTCGTTATGCTGCCCATTCTCTGCTAGGTCCTGTTGATATATTTTTGCCCCCTCCCCCCTCACTATTTTTGTCCACATTTTGATCATATCATTCTATATCCTTTTTCGGGAGTGAGGGAGAGTATTTTTGGTGACACACACATATCTGCATCACTCTTATCCTTGCATGCATCACATCCGCATCATATTTTCATTTTGTTATTTGTTATTTTCTTTTTATCATGCATGCACCCACCCACCCCCCACCCATTACACGTCTCTCGGTGTGCCACACTTTGCACATTGAGGACACTGTGCACTTTAGCTTGGGGGAGTGAGTTCTCACACTTTTTACTTTTATCGCCTTTTATTTTTAGTTTTTCACGTTTTTTCCACTTTTGCACCCATTTTTCATCACTTTTTCATTTTTTTTGCCATGCATCACGTTTTTCATATTTTTCTTTGTGTGCTGCGTTGTAAATATCTTTGTTTTTCGTTTATCTTTATTTCTTTCATCTTTTGCTAGAGATGATTTTTCTGTGATGATGATGACGTGGCGTTAGCTTTTCTCTATATGCATGCTAAATTTGTCGTGTCATAGTTTTTTATTTCTGATATCATATGCTATGTCCTGTTTGCATCTAGAAATAGTAACCCACTCTCTTTTGCTATATGAAAATGGATGAAATTCTATTATTAGCTGATGTCTGATGATTCATATGTATGCTATCGTAGAAAACACACCAAGATTCACGCATTGATTGCTTACATCTGGAGTACTGCTTTCTTTTCTCATATCACTTCTTATTGCATGCTTGGTACGCTTCACTTCGGGTTGATTGAATTATTGCTAGCAATGATAAATTTGGACTAGTTTACTTTTTGAGATTAAACTGAGTAGATTATATTACACTGCTGAAGTTGTCATGCATGTCCTATAGAGTGAACTGAGAGATACATTTATTTCTTTCTCCACATATCTTGAACATAATTTCTCTATTTTATATTCATTGGTGAATCTCCCCTTAGCAATTCTATTATTGGCATCCCCCCGTTATTATATCACATGCTCCAAATTCCCCAAAACCCAAAGAAAAAAAAATACTTGTATATCCTTCTCTTTGATTTGGGATCATTTGTGTATATATGAATTCAAAAAAAAAGAGAGAGAAAAAGAAAAAGAAAAAAGAAAAAGATTTGAGAATAAGAAAAGAAAAGAGAAAAGAAGTTCGAAAACGATCCCATCTCATATCCTTTCTCTCTTTCTTCCCTCTTTTGCTTTTATTTTTGTTTTCTTTGACTTTTGGAGCTTCATAAGAAACGGGGATGTAAATATTGTTTTGTATATGCCACCACGCTTATAGATAAGCTTGGGGGAGAGAACCCAATGATGTGTGAGAGAGTGACTACCTGACGGTGCGTGACAATCTAGGCTAAGTAATATTTTATACTCGGTGAGATTTCTAAAGTTTCACGAAATCCAGAAATCTACGCTTAGCATTCATTTCATGAAAACCACGCTTTTTCTATTCTTACTACTCTATCGTGTGATATCTCTTATACTCCTTATAGAAAGCATTCAATTGAAAAGTGTGTGATCTACGATATTGTATACCGCTTTAGATGCTTCAGACGATGTTAATCTTAGAATTATTCCATTCTTCATGCTATGTTGATATTCTTGGGTTTTCTATTTCAAATGCACCATTATAGTATGATATCAAAATAAAAGTCTTTGACATGTGTTTTGTATTCAATGCATGCTATATGAGTAAGCAAAACCCACGTCCTGAGAAAAATGATCTAGCAACTTCCCTCTTCGTTTTCTACTTTGTTTTTCATTTTTCATTTTCCATTTCTCCATCGTTTTCTTTATCTTTATCCACCGGGTTCGCTTTTTACTCATCTTCCTCGAGGACGAGTAAGAGGTAAGCTTGGGGGATTTTGATCACTCCGTATTTTACACCTTTTTTCTGCATGTTTGCATGCCATTTAGATCGCTCAAATCGTGTTTTTCACGTTTGTTCGACAATATTGCGATGCTTTTCACGATTTGTTGTTTTTGTCGTATTTCAGGAGATTTGGAGCGATTTGGAGTGATTCTGAGATGCACCCACTCCAGAGTGTCACCGACGACTCTCTTGAGGGGTATTCTACGATTGGAGAGGAGTGGAAGAAGAAAGAACTTCGTAGGAGCGACGAGGAGGCAAAAATACAAAGAATGGACATTTACAGCATGCCACTCGGCCGAGTGAAGGAGTCACTCGGCCGAGCATAGACAGCCCGCTCGGCCGGCCAGATCGGACACGCAACAGAGCTAATATCAGCGTGCACTCGGCCGAGCATCGCCAGACCACTGGCCGAGCACCGAGTCATCCCTCACCCGAGTGGATCCAAGACGAAGGCAACCAAAAATGACCAACTCTCTGGAATCCATCAGTCAGCCCCAAAGACCGACTCGGCCGAGTGACGAACGTCGTCCGCCCGAGTGAAGAACGCCCATCGGCCGAGTAAAGAAAAGTCACTCGGCCGAGTGACTCCCGAGGAGACGACCCCCAAGACCCCCAACTCTCTGTAATTGTATAGGGTCTTTCACTCGGCCGAGTGACATTTGTCACTCGGCCAAGTGAGCCGTGCTGCCTGTAGCGTAAACTGCGATTTTGAGGCTGCGCAGGGGCATTTTCGTCAGGATTTTTTGGGCGATTTTGGGGGGTATTTAACCCCAATTTTTAACCTAGTTTAGAGAGCTTTTTCAGAACTTTTGGCAGCCTTTTTTTTAGCTTACTTTTTAGGAATTAGATTTAGCTTTTAGGGAGGAGAGAAAAGTGTTAATTTGTTGGATGCTCTTTTGTTCTTCATTGGTTTGTCTCTCTCCCTATCAAAAACTCCATTTTTATTGATATATTGAATATTGCTATGAATTATATTGATTTTATTTGTGAATTTCTATTAAATTTTCTTATGAATTGTGAGTAGTTCTATCGTCTTAGGGCGTAGGGATGAACCCTACGAGCCCAATTTCAAATTTGTGATGAATTGGTGAACTTATTGCTAGAATTGATTAGGGTTAGTTTGGGATTGATTTAATACGAATAGCTAGGGATTCATACCGATTGGGATTTGCAAGAGATTGGATCCCTACTCGATAGGAAGCCCTAGAAATTTGAATTAGGTTGCAATTGAATTTCTCCGGAATCGGTTTGCAAGAGATTGGACCGAAACTAGGGTTTTCGATTGCAATTCCATACAGGTACCCGTTTGCAAGAGATTGGACGGGTAGGAAATATCCCAACCCAGGTCGTAGCTTGAGTTTGCACGAGAGTGGGCTCGAGATACGATTGAACGATGATGTTGTTCTTCACGCTAGTTTGCCTAGGTTAGGGTTTGCAAGAGATTGGGCCCTACCCTAGGTTTGCTAGAGACCGGCAATAGCGCGAGTGCGTGAGCTTGGTTCTACATTTAGTTGCAACTAGTTCACCCGAATTTCAAGTCTAGCAATTATGAAACCTACGAATCACAATGATGAGATACAGCAAGTAGCGGGGATTCCATATCCCTAGACGTCTTTATTAATTTGATATTTTCTTCCGTATAATTGAACGACTGTGACCGCATTACTGCGAACATTTCTCTACCGTCCTTATAGCCAGGTGGATTGAAGAAGACACTGTCATTAGGCCTCCCTGTGTTCGATACCCGCTCGCCACTACACCGTGCGCTTGCGGTAAGACTAGCGAGTCGCCGTCCCGGGACGTCGTGTATCCAGGGCGCGATCAACCACTTGGCACTAAAATACCTATTGAGCAAGAAAGATGCTAAACCGCGATTGGTACGGTGGTTCCTCCTCCTCCAAGAATTTGATATTGAGATCAAAGACAAGAAAGGAGCGTAGAATGTAGTAGCAGACCACCTGTCGCGGTTAATTTAAAAGCACGGGGATGACAGTTTGCCAATTGATGATTCCTTTACTGGCGAACGGTTATTTGCAGTGAACCCCTCTGAAGCCCCCTGGTACACAGATATAGTGAACTACCTGGTAAGCGACATAGTCCGCAAGGGTTGGCGACTTACTCGAGGAGGAAGTTCCTACATGACCCCAAGAGCTACTTTTGGGATGACCCGTACCTGTTCAGAACATGCATTGATGGGATCATCAGACGATGTATCCCAAAGGAAGAGGCGACCTCCATCATATCGCATTACCATGATCAACCATGCAGGGGACACGCAGCTGTCACCAAAACCACGGCAAAAATCCTCCAAAGTGGTTTCTATTGGCCCACTATATTTAGAGATGCGAATGAATATATCAGGAAATGCGATAGATGCCAGAGGACAGGAAATATCACAAAGAAGAATGAAACACCCATTCAGGGCATCTTGGAGATAGAACTATTTGACTGTTGAGGTGTTGACTTCATGGGGCCCTTTCCATCGAGTAACGGTAATAAGTACATCTTGGTCGTCGTTGATTACGTCTCGAAGTGGATGGAGGCTATGGCCACCCCGATAAACGACGCGAGGGTAGTAGCCAAATTCTTCAAGGATGCCATCTTTCCTCGTTTTGGAGTCCCCCGGACAATCATAAGTGATGGAGGGAACCATTTCATCGAGAAGAAGTTCGAGACAATGCTAAAAAAATATGGAGTTCATCACAAGGTTGCTCTTGCTTATCACCCTCAAACTAGTGGTCAAGTGGAGGTATCCAATAGGAATATCAAAAGCATCCTGGAGAAGACAGTTAGCACCTCGAGGAAGGATTGGTCACACAAGTTGTGCGACGCCCTTTGGGCATATCGCACCGCCTTCAAAACTCCCACCGGGACAACCCCCTACAGACTAGTGTATGGAAAATCTTGCCACCTTCCGGTAGAATTGGAACACAGAGCGTATTGGGCAGTAAAGAAAATGAACTTTGACTACCAGAGTGCCGCCACGAGACGAGCATTGCACAGCAACGAGCTCGACAAAATTCGGCGACACGCCTATGAGAATGCAAAGATATATAAGGAGAGACCCCAGGCTTATCATGACAGGAACATCACGGTGGTTTGCCATGATGTCGGTGACCAGGTACTCCTCTACAATTAAAGACTACACCTTTTCCCTGGGAAATTAAAGTCGAGATGGTCCGGCCCTTACAAGATAGTAAGTTTATCACCAGGGGTGCCGTTGAGCTCGAAGGGAAAACGACAATTTCAAGGTAAACGGCCGGAGGATTAAGCCGTACAGAGCAGGAGAACCAATTGGGCAAGAGGAGACATACTTCCTCGAGAAATACCCCACTAATTGTTGAAGAACTTGAGGGATTCGAGCTCATGACTCAAAACGAGCGCTTATTGGGAGGCAACCCAATCTCTTATACCTTAGATTTTCTTTTTCAATTTCTTATTTTTGCTTTATCCATTTAAGAAAACCAAATAAAAATGTTGTTTATTCTTCTTAAAAATACAAAAATCATAAGAATTTGATGGGTTCTTCCTTTTTACAGGTTGAACATGAAGGGGCACGCAAATCGACATTTTAGATGGAAGAAAGCTGGAGGAGAGCAGCAGATTTGAAGAGTAGAACAAAGGAGAAGAGTCACAAGGGGACACAGGAGACTCGACCGAGCAGCCAGTCGAGTAGCACAAGCTAGAGAAATAAGCTCAAAAACATTATTCTGTCTACATGGCCTGAGCGGTCTTTGCACGGTCCGAGCGGTCGCCTGCTCGACCGAGCAGCCACCCTGCTCGGTCGAGTAGCGCATGCTCGAGAAAGAGGCTCAAAAACGTCATTCTGTCTACACGGCCCGAGCAGAATTAGCTCGGTCCGAGCAGTCGCTTGCTCGACTGAGTAACTGTCTGCTTGGCCGAGCAGGACGAATGGAGTATTTGAATTATTTTTTAATTTATCTGAATAGCTAGCTCGACCGAGCAATCAGATTGCTCGGATCGAGTCAGCTGTGGTTGATTACGAATCTCGTTTTAAGCCGTGTTCGAGCTATTTACTTACCTTAAACCCTCCTTTAACCCTTGCCCTTAGCGACCCTACCATAATCATCTCTCGAGCTACCGCCTCCTCCTCCCGAGTCGCCCATAGCCGCCGCCACCTCCTCCCAAATCACCCACAGCCACCGGTTAATTCCCCCTATCTTCCACTCAAATATCCATCTCTCTCTTTTCCTCCTCAAGCTCCCCCCTGCGCCTTTCCCAAACCTCCCCCAATACCCCCTAAGCTTCAACTGAGCTCGACCCCTGCTCGGTCGATCTATGCACATTAGTTCTCCTCGCCTGACATTACTCTCTATTATTTCAGGTACGTGTCGTCTACATAGACGGGTGATTCTAGAAGTAGCTTGGGGGATACTCCCAATCAGCAGCAGTCACGTGACCTATCACATCACCGCATCATTCGTGTCGGTACACTCTTTCCCATATATACTTTACATATTGCAACACGCTTTTATACTGCTTTCAAGATGCCGCCACGTCATGCAAGAGCCACAAACGCCGACATCGGCACACCAAACCCTAGGCCCACTCGACGAACGCGTCATACACGCTCACCCACACATGACCATATTTTTGTGAATTATCCACCACTTCACCTCTGCCAACTAACGCCCCAACCCCTCCTGAGCGTCTACATATCGGTGACGCATCATATGACGTTATCTTTCGTGACGTTGACCAGGGTGATCAGTTCATTGCCATGCTCCTACTCATAGGTCAGGGAGGCAGCATTACTAGACAGTTTGTTGAATAGGACCTCTCACGCCTCTGTAACCTAGTTAGGCATTGGTGAACTGACCCACCTATCGAGCCACAACCACCACCCACATCTTCTGGTCCACAGCAGCGGGACCCATCACCACCTCCAGAGGGTGGTGCCTGATTTGGAGTGAAAAGTGTATATTTATACCCCTAACTACCCCCATCTTGTGCTAAAGATTAGGCTTAAACTTGCTCCTTTTGGGTATATTTTCATTTCATGTCATTTTAGGAGCTTACTCTCATTCTTGGCACAAAATATAGATTTTATCGTCTTTATTGGCTTCTTGATATTTTTCATATGCTCCTGGTATTATTGTGATCATATTGTCAATTTTTGACAATTATTTGAGTAATGGATTATTTTATATGAATTTTGGGAGGTCAATATTAAGTTATAATAGTCATTATATTAATTTTCTCATCAAATGGACTAATTTATCATTCTCCTATTTTTCAGGTACTCGTAGGAGTCTTGGGGATTTTCCAGAGTTTTTTGGGATTTTTCTGAGATTTTTGGGTATTTTGGGGAATTATAGGAGCAAGAGAAGCATTAGAGGCTATTCTGGAATTTGAAAAAAAGACAAAAATAAAAAAAATATAAATACGAAAAATAGAGCATGTGGGCCGGCCCGCTGGTCGGCCCATCCCCGCGGCCCGCTCTCAGCAGCGGGCCACTATCGCTTGATTTTAAAATAATAAAAAAAGAATTTTAAAAAAACAAAACAGCTCGCGGGCCGGCCTGCTGCGCGCGCAACGGCAGATGCGGGTGCCCCCCGTTGATGCGGACGCCCCTTTTTCGCGGGTCGGGCGCCCGTGCGCCAGACCCGCAGGCCCGTTAGTTGGGTATTTTGGGGCCTGTTGCGTTTTTGAAAGGTTTTTTTGGCCAGTTCAATTTTTTTGGTTTTTTAGGGGTTGAGAGAGCTTGGAGGGGAGGAGGCCATAGGAGGATGATGAAAGCTTGGAGGAGATGCTAAAGTGGAAGGGATGCTTCATTTGGAGAAATCTTGGGTGAAATCCTTCTTTTCCCCTTTTGTATTTTGCATCTCTCATTTGTATGAAACTTGAGAAGATTTTGTATGAATTTCCATCTTGTTTAGTATGAATGAGTAGTGTAAATTGCTTGGGTTGTGATTCATCTGGATTGGTTGTTGATTTTAGTTCCAGTTAACTCTTGCCTATTATCAATGTTAATGTTGGATGTATAATTAGGGCACATTTTAATTGGTTAAAGACCCAAGTGGGCACTCTTTGAGAAGAGACCATATTTAAATTTGATTAGTGCTATGATGATACATCCATCCCTATTGCTACTTATTGTGTTCTTGAATGCTAAATTTTCCGATTGAGTTTCCTTAGCCGGATGATCAATTGAGTTATATGTGGGTAATTTGAGCTTGATTAACACTAATATTAATGAACCCACAACCCATGCTCTCTCACCTTTCTACCATAAATCCTCATTTGGTTCTCTAACCCTACCCAATTAGGATAGAATTTGTTGATTCACCACACTTTTTCCCACTTCCATCCACTTAGCGAGGTAGTTGTAATACGCTTTATCTTTCTTTACCAATCAAACTTGCGAATGTAGAACGAATTATCCCTGTGATCCGACCAGGTACTCACCGATTATTTTTTATTGCATTGACGCTCCTACGCTTGGGAGTGGAAGGCATGCCCTTGCGCGTTTTCTGGTTCAATCAATTGGCGCCGTTGCCGGGGACAACGGTTTCTACTATTTGCATTTTTTGATTAATTTCAAAAGTTTTAGTGGGATACTTCTATCTCTTAGTGTTGTGTCATTCCATTTTATTTATTTTCCACTTATTGAGTCGTTTGGTTCTTTATTTTCATTTTCTTGAGAAATTTTTTTTCAACAAAATGACATCATCTTCAGATTTTTCCGACGTTGATTTGGAGGATATCCCACTTCCGCCATACTTTTTTGGTTCGGCGTGGAAAAATCCTTATTTACATTTGAAAAAGCTTAGAGATTGGATATTTTCATGTCTTGGCATGAAAATTTTTGATGATTGCATATACTTTAGATTTTTTCCCTCTTCTTTACAAGATGATGCTAGATTGTGGTTTGATTCATTGTCTCTCGACTCACATTTTACTTGGTTGTCGTTTCAGGCTGAATTCCTCCGAGTGTTTTTGCCTATTTTCTTGGAGCAGGTACAGGGGCGGCAGGCCATAGAGCAGCATATAGTGAACTTTATCCAAGCTGAATGGGAGGCCTACCATCAGGCTTGGCAGAGGTTCAATGATTTGGTGCTTGTGTGCCCACACCAGAGCTTTCTTGAGGATCATCTCCTACAGATCTTCTACATAGGATTACTACTTCTGGGCGGGATTTTGTGCAGATGAGTTACGGTGGGGAGTTCTTTGATTATTTGACCGAGGATTCATGGTGTTACCTGAGGGACCTTACAGAGTATGAGGAGACAGTCCAGCAGGTCCAGGTCCAGCCTGAGGAGCCAGCTGACGGCTCATTCTAATGCGACCCTATGGAATACCAAGAGAAACCTGTAAAGAGGGTGCATTAGGGCCAAGTAGAGGAATTTGAGCATATATATTTGGATGAGTAGGAGGAGATGGATGATGGAGTGCGTGTCGACCACGTTGATGACACGATGCATTTTTATGTTGGTGGTGATGTTGTGGTGGATGCATGTGAAGGCACGAGCGATATGGATGATATTGGAGAGCCTGAGTTATATTTCCCGCCTACTACATCTGCCCACTTTAAGGTGTACGAGTGCATGGGATGGACTACTGAGAGAGTTTTCTTTGAATATGATGAGGATGATTTTGGCGAGGGAGTGAGTTTACAGACCATGATGGAGCCTGAGCCAGACTTTCCTCCTACTTCAGTGCAGCAGGTCATATACCCTTCACCTCAGGATACGCACCATGCTATTATTCATGGAGATTTTCAGGATACACTTCATAGTCTAGAGAGGTCTGCAGAGCCTACACTTTCTGATAGCGAGGACGATTGCGAGATGGTCTACATTGAGCATGAGCCGTCGTCTCCTCCAGATTCTCTTCTGCAGCCGCTTTCCCCTCCTTCTGAGGCAGCGTATCATGCCACACCTAGCACCATTATTCAGGGAAGTCCCCACAATCTCATACCTTGAATTTCTGAATCCCAATTTGCACTTCCGCATATTTTTGATTCAGATTGTCGTCTATTGCATTTAAATTCTTTTATTTGTTTTAAGACCTGTTTTAGAATTCTTTTGCAGGGCATGAGGACATGACTTGGATTGATGCAGCTCGTCTCCCACATGACACTTATTATCAAAAGGGGACGCTGGGAGTTGCATTGCTGGAACCCAAGGAGGCCAGGGAGGCCTAGCTCCAAAGCAACTCGCGGAGGAGCTTAAGTTGGGGGGAGAGTGTTAGAATCTTTAGGATTGTTAGGATTTTGATGGTATCTTAAATTTTTTTTTGAGATACCTCCATTTCGCCATCACCCATTGCTCTTTATTGCATATCATATTTGTCCTCCTTGTTCCTATGCCGTTAGCTTCATGCTTAGTCCCTACATGCTTAATGCCAGGCAATTTTTTTTGGATTATTATTTTGGTATCAACTTCTTCGATGTTTGATTGGCATGTTTCATTTCTTTTCCAATTTGGAGTCACATCTAATATGCCATGTATGAAACTATTTTATACGTCGTGATGTCTCTTTGAAATAATTTGGGAATAGTTTGGTGTAAGTGAATGCATGATTTGGGATGAATGGTTTAGTTTTTAATTGGATTGGGTGTGACCATATGGTGCATGTTTTGTTTTCCTCTTAAGGAGTGGGTGGATGAGTTGATAATTCATGTTTAGAATGAGAAAGAGAGTTAATATAAGCGAATGGTTTTTCTAATCAAATTGAGTAGCCGGTGCCCCACGAAACATTAGGGGAGGACGTCAAAGATGAGATTTAGGGGATCATTCCATCCCTTTGCCTATATAGCGTTATTGTGTGTATGCAAAAGGGGGATGTGTTTGCATTTCATAGCGTTATCGTGTGAATGCAAAACATAAACATCAAAAAAAGAAAACAAAAAAGAAGGAATAAGAAAAGAAAAGAAAAATGAATGAATAAATGAAAGAATAAGCAACATGAGTGATGCAATCTCATCTCCCACCACTTAGAGGAATTTCTCTTGTTTTGGCCATTTCCATGAAAATTAGAAACTTTGCCATTTGTGATATATCCCAAAGAATGTGATACAGTGCTTATTTCCTAACTTTTCTTGGAATTAGATTGAGGAGAGTGTCATTTGTTGTTTACTTTCATACATTGGGTATACTGGCTTTGAAATTACTTGGAAATAATATTTTGAGATGCCATGAGGATATCTTGAGTTGGTGCATGTTTTCCCTTCTAATCCGAATTTATCGCATATTTTGCTAGGGACTAGCAAAAATCTAGTTGGGTAGTGTGATTTGGAGTGAAAAGTGTATATTTATACCCCCTAACTACCCCCATCTTGTGCTTGCTCTTTTTGGGTATATTTTCATTTCATGTCATTTTAGGAGTTTACTCTCATTCTTGGCACAAAATATAGATTTTATCGTCTTTATTGGCCTCCTGATATTTTTCATATGCTCCTGGTATTATTGTGATCATAGTGTCAATTTTTGAGAATTATTTGAGCAATGGATTATTTTATATGAATTTTGGGAGGTCAATATTAATTTATAATAGTCATTATATTAATTTTCTCATCAAATGGATAATTTCTCTTTCTCCTATTTTTAAGGTACTCCTAGGAGTCTTGGGGATTTTCCAGAATTTTCTGGGATTTTTCTGGGATTTCTGGGTATTTTTGGGGAATTATTGGAGCAAGAGAAGCATTAAAGGCTATTCTGGAATTTGAAAAAAAAGACAAAAATAAAAAAATATAAATACGAACGCCCGCGGCCTGCTCTCAGCAGCGGGCCGCTGCCGCTTGATTTTAAAATAATAAAAAAGAATTAAAAAAACAAAACAGCTCGCGGGCCGGCCCAGCGGCCGGCCCGCTACGCGCGCAACGGCAGATGCGGGGGCACGCGCTTTGTGCTTGCCCCCCGCTGATGCGGGCACCCCTTTTTCGCGGGTCGGGTGCCCGTGCGCTGACCTGCAGGCCCGTTAGTTGGGTATTTTGGGGCCTGTTGCGTTTTTGAAAGGTTTTTTTCGGTCAGTTCAATTTTTTTGGTTTTTTTAGGGGTTGAGAGAGCTTGGAGGGGAGGAGGCCATGGGAGGATGATGAAAGCTTGGAGGAGATGCTAAAGTGGAAGAGAGGCTTCATTTGGAGAGATCTTGGGTGAAATCCTTCTTTTCCCTTTTTGTATTTTGCATCTCTCATTTGTATAAAACTTGAGAAGAATTTGTATGAATTTTCATCTTGTTTAGTATGATTGAGTAGTGTAAATTACCTGGGTTGTGATTCATCTGGATTGGTTGTTGATTTTAGTTCCAATTAACTCTTGCCTATTATCAATGTTAATGTTGGATGTATAATTAGGGCACATTTTTTAATTGATTAAGACCCAAGTGGGAACTCTTTGAGAAGAGACCATATTTAAATTTGATTAGTGCTATGATGATACATCCATCCCTATTGCTAATATTGTGTTCTTGAATGCTAAATTTTTCGATTGAGTTTCCTTAGTCGGATGATCAATTGAGTTATATGTGGGTAATTTGAGCTTAATTAACACTAATATTAATGAACCCACAACCCATGCTCTCTCGCCTTGCTACCCTAAATCCTCATTTGGTTCTCTAACCCTACCCACTTAGGATAGGATTTGTTGATTCACCACACTTTTTCCCACTTCCATCCACTTAGCGAGGTAGTTGTAATACGCTTTATCTTTCTTTACCGATCAAACTTGCGAATGTAGAACGACTTATCCCTGTGATCCGACCCAGTACTCACCGGTTATTTTTTATTGCATTGACGCTCCTACGCTTGGGAGTGGAAGCCGTGCCCTTGCGCATTTTCTGGTTCAATCAGTGCCCCTGCTTGATTCTGTCCATACCCACTTTTTGCCTCCCTCATATTATATTTTGCCCATCTGTCTGTTTGGGGCCCTTGTCTTACATAGCTTGGGGGAGGACCTGACATGCATCATCTCTTGCATACGCATCATCTTTTTATCTTTTCAGCATATCATGTCTTATTTTATTTTGTACGGTTTTATTTCTCATTCTTTTTCTATACCCTCACCTACCCACCATATCTAGCATCATCTTCCGCACACTAGCGTTTTCTCAGCAGTGAGGACACTGTTGGGTTTAGCTTGGGGGATGAGCGATATCGCTTTATTTTTATTTTCCTTTTTATTTTCCTTCTTTTTTCAGCTTTTTAGTTTAATCTTCCACTCATTTTCCACCTTTTTATATTTTTTCTCATTCAGCATCACGTTTTTCTTTTTGCCATGCATGCATGTCTGTTTTTCATTCTTTTATTTTCTCCACCCTTTTTCTCTTTCTGCTGATATGGTTCTGCATGATGATACTTCTCGTTGCCCTCAGTAGCTTTTCACGGTGCTTATTATTTGATGACATTCTATTTAGGGTAGTTTCAGTTTTACTTTCTATATGTGTGCATACTCTTTTGCCGATCTATCTAAATTAATGCCTGTTATGAATTGAAAATCATATGCATGAAATAGTATCTAGTATGTGCTATGTTGTGTAATGCACCTAGGTTCACGCATCATTAGAACACTTGGAGCATCTGCTTGCTATCTCATTCACTTCTGTTTGCATGCTTGATGTTATTGTGTTTCTTACTGCATGCTTTTCAGTATTCATCTAGATGAATGAAAATATCCATGCTAGTTATGAGTTTAGTTAGAGTATTATCTTATTGAATCGTTGTGCATCTCTTATGAGTGAACCGAGTGATTTACTATTTTCCTTCTCCACATATCTTTATGATTCTCTACATATCAGTTGTTTTCACCCCCACAGCTACCCTTACCGCATCCTACTTCCCAAAAATCCCAAAAGAAAAAAGATAGCCTATAGATAAAATGAAATGAAAAAATAAAAAAGAAAAAAGAAAAAAAGAGGAAAGAAATAAAAAGAGAAAGAAAGTGAAAAAGAAAAGAGAAAAAGAAAAAAAAGGAAAACAAAAGAAAGAAATAAAATTGTTTTATTTTCTTTTATTAGAAGCTATCACATATACCTGGGAAAAGACAAAAAAAATTTCCATATCCTATTTCTAGATGCGACGCCTCGAGCTAAGCTTGGGGGGTGAACCAATTGATCATATGAGTGAGTATGACATTAGAGTGGAGATGATGCACAACGGGGAGATTTGATAATGCTTGAACTTTACGAAATACTTTAGTTTTTAGAGATTTTTCAGGATTCAAAGTAGATACCTGAATAGCATGATTCTTTTCATTCTCTATTACATGCTGGTGTGATTTCTATATGCTCCAATTGTATCTATTGATTGAAAAGTGCATTGCTAACTCTTTTTATACAAGACTCTATGGACTGCATGAGATTGATATGAGTTGATGGCATTATTTTAAAGGATCCCTATTTTTTTGTCTCTATTGCATGCTAGGCATATGATTAGTAAAACTTGAAAATACCATTAGCATGTATTTTTACTATTCGGAGCATCGTGATATAATGTTGAGGCTTGAGATCTGATTGAACAACCTCAACACCCTCCACCCATTTCCATTCTCTTTTATTTTTTTATTTTCTTTTGTTTATCTCCCGGCATACCTGGTATTCGTCTTCCTCGAGGACGAGTAAGAGGTAAACTTGGGGGATTTTGATGTGTCCATATTTTACATCTTTTCATAGCATCATGACGTCGTATTTCATGCCATATTCGCATTCAAATCCCGTATTTTCCTATGATATTGCAATTCTAACGCTATATTCGAGTTTCGTAGAGTTTTATTGATTCTCAAGGATTTTGGAGCGATTTGGGACCCATTTTGGATATGGACACATCTGGCACGCCCGTGAGCTCGTTGGCGAAGCTTTACAGGAGTTCGCCAAGTTTCAAAAGCCATGGGAGGAGTGGAGGAGAGAGCAAGAAGAGGGGAGAAGCTGTAGGTGCTTCAGCAGATATTTTCCTAGGCGACTCGACCGAGCAGAGCAGCTGCTCGGTCGAGCAGATGCACGAAAACGAAGCAGGCTGATACGCTTGCTGCTCGAACTGAGCAGTACGATGACTCGGTCGAGCAGCTCCTATCTCTGAAGCTCAAACAACATCCTACTCGAGTCGAGCAAAGGTCATGGCAACCGAGTCAGTTGACGTGCTCGACCGAGCAAGAGGGCTGCTCGACCGAGCAGCCGAACGAGCAATCTCCTGCTTGACCGAGTCACTGACTTAATCGACGACAATGAAGGTTATTTTTGGAAATTTCTTACAGCCATCTGATGCGCGGAATAGAGTGAAGTGTGGATCTGAGGAGTGCGTTTGGGGAGTTTGTTCTTTTGTAAGTTTTTGAATTAGGTTTAGAGGGAGGGGAGATTAGAAACATATAGTTAGATATAACCCTATTTTTTGGAGATTATCGAATTGCTTTTGGAGATCTATTATTCTTGGTGCTTTGGAATCTGCGTATTTCTTTAGATGTTCTTGGTTATTGCTTTTCTTCGTCTTCGGTACGTAAGCTATTCAATCTTTATTCGATTAATCTGCTACGATGTTTTCTCTTATAAAAACCGCATTTTTATTAGTGAAAATCGCCATGAGTGAGTAGTCTTTTTTAGGGTTGATGGGTTAGCCCTAAGATCTTGGAGGGAGATGTAGATCTGGATCTCTAGGTTGAATTAGGAATAAATGGGAGTATTTCGGTCGATCCTACCGGATCCCTAGGATAACTCGCACTGAGATCATGCCCACGGTTTGTGGAATTGATGAGCTTAAGGGGTATCCTAGGGATTTGAATAGGGAAATCGGTGGATCCAACCAAGGCTCGTGACCATGCCTGGCTCGTGACTTGAGGGGATCCACCGATGAACTATATCGCTACATTGACGGATACCGCCATTGTGTCAATGAGAGCCACCGAAATACCTCGCAATTCTAACCCACGAGAGTGGTATGAATTGAGAGATTAATCCCCTAAACCTAATGCAACGTAAGGATCCTATTCCAACATCGATCTCTGACAGTCTTAGCGGTGATCTCTAAAACCCTAGTTCTTGTTATTGTCAAATCAACAACAAATATCAAAACCAAACTTTTCCAACCGACAACTATCTCACTCAGAGATATAAAAATAAGCTGAGAACTCAAATACACTGTCACCGTCCCTGTGTGATCCAACATCTTTTATACTATAATTTGACACCGTCCGCTTGCGGATAGAGCCCGGAATTGACACTTAGGGGCTATACTACACCTAGCGACCGTGACACCACTAGGTGGAATTTAGGTGTAGGTTCCGGGTGCGTCACTACGCATTGAATATTAGCTCAGAAAGGAAGAATCTATGGAAGCATCTTAAAGAGGATGCTACAAATCTGAATGTCATGGCTTGGCTACTGGGGGGAGACTTCAACTGCGTACGCTACGCCAAGGACAAAGTTGGTGGTCGCAAGTTAGACTCGGGCGTGGTAGATGAGTTCGACGATTGCCTTAGTTATTGTTCCATACTTGAGCTCAAAAGCATTGGGACAAGGCTGAGTTGGTGCAAAAAATGAATGGACGCCGATCGAATCGCAGCACAGCTAGACCGCGCCTTCTGCAACACCGAATGGATCAACAAGCTATCGAAGTCTTATGTCGAATGTCTGGACCCATGCACGAGCGACCACTCCCTTATGGTGATCAAACTACACACACAGGTACCATGACCCCAAGCCGTTTAAATTTTTCAATCATTGGATGCGTTGGCCAGGGTACAAAGAGCTTGTCAAAGCAAGCTGGGAGCAATACACCCATGGCTCCCCTATGCAATGTGTGGTTATCAAACTGCGTCGTCTCAAAACTGAGCTCAGGGAGTGGGGCACACATACAAACTACTGAAGGGTTTTGGCAGACCCTTAGGGCTCAGATCTGTGCCCGTCCTACGTCGACCGAACAACAGAGGGATTAAAAATCGCAACGAAAAAAACATAAAGCTAAATATTTTAGCTAAGGACCTAAGGCGAGCCAGAACCTCGCCAAGATCTATGCCGACTTGGGGTGGATCTGACCACCCCAAGAGGGATCTAGCCTACTATGAAATTATTAAAAATTATTCTAAAAAGATACTAACTGACATACCCAGAATCTTGGCCTTGGGACAGGCAAGATGTACCAAACCACCTTCTTTCACTCCTCGTAGCCGAACCACCTTGCGCTTTCGAACCGATCTACCCGAGCCGCCTCCGAGCCGATCACTTGCCGAAGAAAGTTTCACTTAAGCAGACCCGCGTCAAAGATGTCTGGATCCGATCCAAACCTCCTCGTAGTCCTGCTAGGACCCGACAGGAGGATAGGAAGAAAAAGAGGAAAGGAATATTTAAGTTTACGATCGAGCGTGCTCAAAGGTTAGGAGCTTCTCGAGTCGTTCACTTGGTGTACTCTACAACGAAGAGGGGGCACCCCTATTTATATAGGGAGTCGGCTCCTCCCTTTTCTTCACGAGCAATATGGGACAAAGTTTAATGAAGAGGGATTTAATTTAGTTAATGAAGTTAGTAAGCCTTTCTCAAAGGCCTAACTTCAACGAATTAAATCCACATCTCCATTGAACTTCAGGCACAATATAAGCTATCATTTCGAAGAGCTTCGAATGGTGAACAAGTAGGAACAAACGGCGATGAATTTTGACTTCGTTTGACCCCTCAAACAATTGCCGAAAGTTGGGCAAAAATCATAGCTCGTAGCCATCACAAGGGTTTCAAAAAACCCTAAGTCAACTTAAGTTACGGGCACGCACGCTAAGCTTAGCAGGCGCGCCCGCCAAGGGCAATGGGCATGCCCACATTGGGCGCGCTCGGAGTGGGCATGTAGCTCGCTGCTCTCAGCGGGCCGTGCCCGTTACTCTTGCGGGTGGACCCGCTTGCCCAAGTGGGTCTAACCCACTCTTTCCTTTGACTGTTTTTGCGTTTCTGGGCTCGTTTGAGCTCCGTATTCGATGCGGTTTGAACCTGCGATTAGACCGGGACGATCTCGTCATCTAATTTATCTTCCCAACGCGTTTATTCCATTAAATATTGTCGTAAAAAATTTACGAAATATTTAATCTAGTTTGCATCACATGCAAGGTTTGTCCCCTATCAAAACTTGAACCCACAATAAACTTGTGGACTTAAATATTCCATTTCATCGAATGAATTCCTCTTAACGTTCTTCCTACTACTAAGACGTGGATACTACTCAGTGTGAGATCCTACCGCCTGACCCTACTACAAGTTGGGGCTTGAAACCCCTAAACGACGGTAACCACGAGTAGCAGGCGTCGTTCCTGTTTCAGAATCATACTTAAGTGATCGACCCATTGACAAACATGTCGTCGGGATCACTCTGACTGTGTCAATGATGAATACCGTAGTTTTAGTCCCTTCGTCAAGACTGTGGTGTCTCTACATGGCCTCGGGTATGGTTCACCGTCAACCCCACTAGCCAGCATCGGTCAGTAACATCGGGCTTTGTCGTATTCACGTTATACATCCTACAACGTACCCCAGCCGAGGATTAACACAAAGACTGTACTGATCCAGTGACACTAACTTCCCTTTAACGGAAGAGATGAATCACATCTTAGTCATCTACTTCTCTCGTGAGCTTCAGGTGTCAGCCAACCTAAGATGTTTCAGCAGGCCGAGCCTCGAAGCTAGATCATAGATCTAAGTGACACTATCCATTCATAGGTTTGCTCTGATGACTTTAGGTCTTAAGTACCAGCTTGTCTATCATCACTCTAGAGTAATTATTGACAGTCTAGTTAAAGCTTAACCATTTAATAACTTTAAGTTGGTCGTTCAGTGAAATCATTCTCTAATGAGCACCTGTGTCTCGTCTCCGACTTCGCCAAGTCGAATGACTATGAGATCATCATTACCCTAAGGTAAGACAAGGACACAATGGTCTAACCGATGTGTCGATATCCTATTCTCAACACATCTATGACCATGAACCGTTTAAGACTTAAGTTTCTAATCGGTCACTAACTTCTCATAATCGAGATCTACATCTGGATACATAATGACCTGACTATAAGTCTAAGGAAATTTTCTAAGTATATGATTCTACGAATTCATTCTTAGGATAATTAATACCATATAATTATTAGAACGAGATGATTATCTTAGGATAAATGCCTCAAGGGCATACGTCTTCCTACATCTCAAACTTGCATTTAGGCTATTTATCTCGGTATCTCATACCGCTTATAGCATATCAATCACACTAGACATTCATTTGTCAAACCTAAGAATGGATCCGCTAACGTGTATCAATTTTGCTTTTTAATGGAGTCTTATATATGCATCACTTGATCATACCTGGTTGATCCTTCGAAATTACTTTGGATCCTATCCAACAATATTCCCTTTTGTATGGCTAACAATTTAGCTCATACAATATGATGTAGTGTTAGCCGTTTTTACAAGTCAGCTATGGTTCATTCCAATTATTTTTGTGTCAATTATGTCTAGAACATAAGTGACACCATAAGTCTCTATATGCTTGACACAATCAAAACTATTTTGATTTAATGTCGCAATAGACGATTTAATAAGTTTGAAACCTTTTACTTGGTCCGAGACGGAACTAAGTTATTTGCTAGATCCCATGGACTTTGAGAACTATCTGGTTAAATATTTTCACTTAAGTATCTAAATCATATTTAGACTATTTATTAAGTATAACCAGTTCATAAGTGCTAAACATGAATATACCAGTGTCAGGTGGGTTTGATGAATGAATCATATCAAGACCCGTTTATAGGAGTCTTGATGTTGACTTACTCAATCAAACATCCTACACTGTACTTTCCTTTTACTACATTTAAGCTTTTTATTTTAAAGTATCAAATGTAGTTTAATTAAGAATTAATCTTAACTTGCGTATAATTTGGACCATATCCAATTATACGCTCCTGGAACCTACATGTAACTATTGATTGGCTATAATATATCGTCAACTCCAAAACAATCAAATTGAGTTAGAAGCTCTGCACGACAACTCAAGAATTTATGCACACCAACACAGACAGTCTTATCCACAACAATCAGCCATTCACAATAAATCTCAATTTTAACAAAGCACATTTTCAAGTTATCATTCAACAATGGATTCATTAAAAATGAGTCAAACTTGTTTATAAAAAATAAACATGGAGTGATTAACACTCAATCATTGTTTTGAACCAAGCATCAATACATTTTATTCAAAATAAGAAAAATATCGATCGCTTCTTTATCATATCTCTCGAAGTCCTAGTACGGCCCCAGCAGTAACGATTACTCCGATGCCAACCGTCCATGGAACTTCTTCCATCCTCTGCTTCGCTTTCAGCCACCTGTAGACAATACACAGATGTCTTAGTATCTCATACTATGTAACAAAGCATTTATGGAAATTTTATGCTTTATTAAAAAGAATTTTGTACTTGATGTAGAGGAATCAGTATGCCCCTTTTTCTTTTCTGCAAGGTACACCTTGTAGTTCCTCTTCCAGTGGCCTATCTTGTGGCAGTGAAAGCATTCGGATTTCGACGGAGCCCCCTTTGTCTTCTTCATGTAGGCTGGTTATGGGACATGTCTCTTCTTACCTTTACCTTTTGACTGGTCTGAAGAAGCAGAGCCAACAACCAACACAGTCGGTTTCTTCTCGATCTCCTCAAACTGCCAAGCATGTTGAGGAGACCAGGAAGATCCGTTTCAGTACTGTTCATGATGAAACCAGTAATGAATTGTTTGAAGTCTGGGGTTAAAGATTTTAGGATGATGTTCACGGCCATCTCATTGTCGAGGACAAAACCCAATTGGGCAGCATCTTCCACGTACCCGATCATCTTTGTGACATGATCTTGCACGGGGCCTATCTCCATCTTAGCTCCCCAGAGGTTGCACGTGGCTTCAAACCAGGCAGCTCTTAACCGCTTGCCATACAAATCATCTGCATTCAAAAGCATACTTTAAACATCCTTCCATTGCAGGTCGTTAGTCATTGAAGCCAGAGTAAGGCACCTGGCCTTCTTGGCATCCCTCTGGTACTTCTTATAGACCTCCTTCTCTTCGTGGGTTGCATCTTCGTCAGGCTTGTCCAAAGCGTCCTCGACCAGCACGTATCTTATCCCAGCTAGTGAGAGGACTAACTTAATATTCCTTAGCCAATCTTTATAGTTAGTTCCATCTAGCACGTTCTTTTCAATCACGTACTTCAGACCCGACTCCATTCTGCATTTAAATAGATATTTAATTAGCATATGTTCATTGTATAGTTTAAATGGTTTTTATTAAACTATATTCTCCCACTAATTTTAAGAATTAAAGCCACAATAATAAAAATTTTATTATATTAAAATATTTGTGGGAGAGGGATCCGAGTACCCAGAGTCTGACAACCTTGAGTGTAGCTCAACAAGTTGTCCTACTCTGCAGTTGGTAGACGAACTCTTCATCAATCATATAAAATATGATCCCCTATAAGTTTTACCCCTAGTCATTTATGATCATTGTAACGGCCAATATTTTATAATATGTATTTTGCCCGTATTTTATTTTTGACTTATGATTATCGTAGCTATGCTTATTACGTATTCGTATTACGTATTGCTATTATATGTATTTGTTTTGTAAACGTATTTTAATACGTATTTTTCCTATCTATACTTGTAAATCTGTTATTATAAAATTTTTAACTGATTGATTAATTCCAATTTCAAATTCAAATCTTTGAAAAATTCCCTAGTTATATCCTTTCCTTAAAAAAAACTATATGAGACTTTTTTTTCATTTACTATTAGCTTTAATCTCCCCTAATTGTCATTAACCATATTGTCTCTTTCCTTTACTTCTAATTTTTAAATCCCCATAATTCTAACCAAAAAATCCTATTCTAACTAGATAACCATAAAATCCCTATTATTATATGTTAAAAATACTTCTAAAGTTTCGAAACTTCGAATCTGAAAAGTTTAAATTAAATCTTTACAATCTTAATCCCACAAACCCCCCAAATGTTTTTCCCATACCCCCCCTCTTTCACATCACCCTCTCCCACGTTCCTATCTCTAACCTACTCTATAAAATAAAAAGCAAACCTAAGGCAGTGGAAACCCACAGCCGTACATAAATAAGCTCCCTCTTCCTTCTCAGAGGCAATCCCCCTTACCCATCACCTTCACGCAGAACCCATGCACCACGCTCTCAAACGTCACCGCTGCTCCGATCCTCCCCCTCTACCCTGTCTTCATCACAGACCAGACCCGACCGCCACTCCTCCTCGATCCCCTCGCCACGGCCTCCTCACCACCGACGGCCTCCCCTCTCGAACGCTGGTGAACCCCAGACGCCGACAACCTCCAGACCGAACAACTCCTCACCCCAAATTTAAACAACCCGCTCCCTCTCCTCTCCTTCCTTCTCTGGCCAGCCCAACCTATGCCCACCGGCAGTCCGGTTATCTTCCCCTAGCCACCGGGAACCCTCCATCTCAACAGCTGACGGTCCGACCCCACGCCTCGCTGCCTTCTCTCTCTTCCAAGCCATCCCCTATTTTGGCAAAACAGAGCAACACACCCCCGTCGCCGCCATGGCAGTCTCCCAACCAGTCGCCTCCATCCGTCTCGCCTGCCTGCCACCTTCGCTCGCTAACCCCAGCCGCCCCAACAGCACCGGTAATCACCAAACCCCGCCGTAACCTCCTCCCTACTCCTCCGCAACCGGTGACCCCGACCTCCTCATGACCGTGACCCACTCCCGATCAGCCGCCCTCAACCGCTCTTCGTCTGACGTCGACGAGCTATCCACGGCCACCCCCATCCTGACATCAACCTCTCTCCCCCTCAGTCTGCCGTCGTCCTCTCCTCGACTAGCACCCCATAGCGCCGACCCCGACCTCTCCCCTCTTCATCACGACGGCAAGTCCGCCCTGCCTGCCTCCTCTCCGAAGATCACTTCAACCGCCACCATCTCAGGCCGGCAGCTCCTCGCGCTGCATGCAACCCGTCGCCCCAGCGCCTCGGCCGCCCGACTCTTTACCGCCATCTGCACCCCCGCAAGGAGCCTGCCTACACAAAACACGTAAGTTGTCTCCCTGGGCTTCATCAGTGCAATATAGATTAAATATTAGTTAGACTTTTAAATCTGTACCCATACTTTTAAAACATTTGAACTGTGAGCTTATGGGTTCTTATAGGTTAGCTTTTTATTTATATATTGAACTGTAAATGTTTACAGCAGTGCCTTAGTGTCTACGAAGGCCCTTAAAGCTTTTGAGTGAATGCAAATGAAAAGGGATGTTAATGAACAATACCCCCTATGCTAAGTAATAAAATCATATAAGTTATTATTAATGTTAGCATATGTAATAAAATTGAGATATTAAGGACCATGTACCCCGAGCTTAATAGTAATATATACCTATAGGCTGTCACTTGATATTAGTGCTAAAGTTAGTAAAATATGTGTATACAATATATCTACTATATTATATGTTAGTAAGTTATAATAATGTTAAGTATAGTTATTTATAACTATATTAACATGAGATAGATTTTAGTAGTCTTATAGTTAGTTAAATTCCTTAAGTTGACATCGTGAATCTCATGACGCAGATACGTCACGTCCTTTCCTACCATTGCTTGGTCATCCAAATCGCGCCAAACAGGCAAGTGTGCGAATTTATACAAATTATTGGAGCATTAATGTTTAATTACATTTTCTGTGCGTGTGTGTGGATCTCGATTAAGTGAATTGATAATGCAAGTGTGCGTGTGTGGACACTTATTAATTGAAAATTGACGATGACATTATATTACACAACCTGCAGGCAATCGGGCACTCTCCAAGACAGAGAGAGTGATCCCTTGTACGGATACACAGCCTACGGCCAATAGGACACTCTCCAAGATAGAGAGAGTGATCCCTTGTACGGATAACCTGTGGGGAATAGGGCACTCTCCAAGACAGAGAGAGTGATCCTTTGTACGGATAGCATGTAGGCAATAGGGCACTCACCTAGCAGAGCAAGTGATCCCTTGTACGGACTTGTCTTGTGCACTTGGGTTGGGGTAGGTTGAGCGGTCGCACGGTTTAGAGGGTTTGATCATCCTCTAACAGTAAGGCATGAACCCTCATGACACACACCGTCTTATCTTGTCTTGTCTTGTCTTGTAGCTGGTAGCACACGCTACGGCCATTGCCATGCCAAGTTTACCTTCATGTACCGTCTTTTACTTCCTTGCCATGTTCATGTAAATCGCCATGCTCGTTACTTTACATTCTACTATAAATGCTTTGGAACTGCCAAGCTAGAAGTACACTACTTTACTTTGCTCGAATTGCCATGTTTAATGTTGCTGACACCTCATATAACATCATTAATGCTTCATAACGTATTATTATTCGCATACTTTGCCTTGGGCCTTCTTACTTTTACTTGCATGTCCTTGTTGACATACATTCATGTTTTTGGAATGTATGTCAGATCACAAAACAGGTTGCTTGGAGGACCTGTTGGAGATGCCAGACTTAGAGATCCAGGTGTTTGCTGTAGACACTGAGTCGTTTCTACGGATGACTAGAGACTCCTTTCTGTCATTGCTTGAGATTCTGCTTTAGTACCTTGTAGTAGGGTTTGTACCAATGCTGTAGTTTCCTTTGGCCATGCTGAGGCGCCGTTGTATTATTTCATGTACGAACTCTGGACGTGGCTTTAATTTAATGAAATGTTATTTTTATTGTTCTGATTGCATGCAAGAACCTGTACTTTGCTTGGTGTACCCCTGCAGACGCTTATTGGGCTCGAGCTCCACAGCTCCAGCCTATGTGGACCTTCGTCCCGTTCTCGCTTCCATCGTTTTGGAAAGCGGATCGTGACAGGTTTTAGTGGTGGCCCATGCAGGTCCGTGCATTTGCAAATTTCAGAACAATAGAAATACAACCATTAGCCAAAACGTCTAGAATTATCTCGTACACAAAATTTAACCAAGTATTTTGTCTCAGCTTGATAGGGAAAACCATTAGACCAGGACTGTAGGAAGACTTAGATAGACATCCATGCGATTAGTTAGACACCTTCGTTAAGTTGTAATCACTACCATCTTAGGAGTCACCTCAGTCGTATTACTATCTTGGGTCTTATACAGCTCAGACCATATTAGGTTTTGGGAGTTTCTTTTAGTCGTTCGCTTGGACCCATCGGATTTCGGGCCTGGCAGAACATAGTGAGCGATGCACCCGACCTCAAGGGACCCTTTCCTTGACTTCTCTATCACAGTCTAGTTCATTAGAGGCCTTACTACTAAGTTTTTCCAAATCTTTAGTCGACCCAATAATTATACCCCTGATTTTTATAATGACTAATCATTACACTTCTATGATAATGACCGTAGAATTCCATCTATCAGGATCACTAAGTTAATTCCTATCCGTATTATGTTTTGATCATTCGATTTTATTCATTGCACTCGATTTCCGTGATCCTTTCATCAGCCATCATTAACCTCTTGAATCTTCCCCACTGCATATCCTGAATCTTTTAAAAGTACTTTCAAAAGTCTTTTTTGAATTCCTCACCCAGTTTAATATCTGTGAAAACATTTAGTATATACTTAGATTTTTCTACCCTTTAGCTAACTTAAACTCAATCTTGATTATGAAGCCCTTGACATACTCTTTAGTTATTATCTCATAGTGATCTTCTAACCTATATCATCTGTACTTCTAATTTTACATCATCTCGTATGTTTACTCTAATTTCTTCATATAACGAACTTCCTTTTTAAACCTTGATCGCTTCCAGATATACACCCGAAAAACGACTTGTAATCTTATCGCAAGCGCACGGTGTAGTGCCGAGCGGGTATCGAACACAGGGAGGACAAATGACATTATCTCACTTTAATTACCTAGCTGTCAAGAGAGTAAGAATAATTTTGGTGTAATCGTCACAATCGTTTAATAGCAACAAATATCAATATAATAAAAGGCGTCTAGGGATAGGAAATCCCCACTACGGACCGTCTCTCATCCTTGTGAATCATAAATTTCATTGTTGCTAAGCTTGAATATAGGTGAAATAGTCGCAACTTAATGTAGAACCAAGCTCACGCTCTCGCGCTATTGCCGGTCTATAGCAAACCTAGAATAGAGCCCACTCTCGTGCAAACTCTACCCTAAGCCGCTAGCGTGAAGAACGACATCATTGTCCAATCGCATCTCGAGCCCACTCTCGTGAAAACTTGAGCTACGATCTAGGTTATGATAGTTTGTATTCGTCCAATCTGTTGCAAACGAATATTAGTATGGATTCATAATTAAAAATCCTAGCTTTGGTACAATCTCTTGCAAACCAAATCTAAAGAAATTCAATTATCAATCTAAATCGAATATCTAGGCCTTCCTATCAATTGGGATCCAATCTCTTGCAAATCCCAATCGTTATGAATTCCTAGTTACTCGTAATAAATCGATCACAACTTAACCATTATCAATTCTAGCAACAAATCCATGAATTCATCACAATTCAAAAGATCGAGTCCATAGGGTTCATCCCCATGCTCTAGAACGAAGGAACTACTCACTAATCGTCATGAAAATCTCAGAAATAACAATAATAATCATGGCACAATTCATTGCAAATAAGAAACAATTCATAAAAATGAGATTTTTAATAAGAAAGAACAAACCAATGATGTAGCCAATGATCTCCAGCTGAGATTTCTCCAAAGAATAGCCGTCAAAAACCTAAAAGAACTCTCAAAAAAATAATTCAAGTCTCTCCTCAAACTAGGGTAAAAACATGGCTTAAATACAAGCCAAAATCGTCCAAAAAAATCGTGACAAAAATACCCATGCACAGCCCAGAATTCGCATTCCAAGTAGCAGTCGGAGAGGGTCACTCGGCCGAGTGACCCTTGTCACTCGCCCGAGTGACAAACCCTGTAGAAAAACAGTAACTTCGGGGCTTTTAGGGGTCCGTCTCTCGAGGTGACTCGGCCGAGTAGTCTTCTTCGTTCGGCCGAGTAGTCTTCTTCGTTCGGCCGAGTAGCCATCTTCGTTCGGCTCTTTTCTGTCTGATTTTTCTGACTGACTCGGGCGAGTGAGCTTTCTCACTCGGCCGAATGGAATTCCTTACTCGGCCGAGGGAACGTAGAAAATCTTCATTTGGTATCTGTTTCCCTCGGGCGAGTGTAACCTTTCACTCGGCCGAATGAGCAGTCTTGCTCGGCCGAGTCAGGTGCTCATCAGCTCCTTTCTTCTCCTTTTCGCCTCCTCGTCGATCCTATGAAATTCCTTCTTCTTCCGCTCATCCTCTATCGCTGATAAGTCCTCAAACAAGCCGTGGGCGACACTCCAAAGTGCGTGAAACTCCTTTGATCTCAATTTCGCTCCAAATCGCTCCATATCTCCTGAAATACGACAAAAACAAGAAATAGTGAAAAGCATCGCAATATTGTCGGATTAATCGTGAAAAAACGCAATATGGGCGATCAAAATGTCATGAAAACATGCAGAAAAAAGGTGTAAAATATGGAGTGATCAAAATCCCCCAAGCTTACCTGATTATAAAATCTCACATCTCAGGCAATGTCCAACATGAATATAAGTCCAACATCCAGAAAAGCCACCAGGCCAAAAGAAAGAGTCTAAAGGCCCAGAACAAGGCCAACAAAAGCAACGACATAACAAAGTATAGGTGCTACGCACCGATAACAAAACAACTGTCTAACAAAAGTAAAACACAACGAAGACACTAGGACTGGTCCCCAGTGTCCACGTACTCCCCGTCAAACACAAGCTCGGGCTCGGCGTCAGCAAACACCTCGTCCTCAACAAGGTATTCCGGCTCAGGATCTAACATGTGTCACCCAAAAGAGTAAAGGGGCACATGTCAGCAAGTCTAAAAGACTTGGGCAAGGAAACTGAAAGTAAGGCAACTAGTAACCTAGCAATTTAGTATGCATGACATGGCAGTTATAACATGAGTGCACAATCAAGACATGGCAAGACAATTTGTACAAGAGAACAATCATCGGGACAAGACAAGAGTAGCCAAGCTACTATCAATCTCAATCAATTCACTATTCACGTTGTTTGTAGATGTTTACGCCTTACAGCTGAATGGTTTCACATTCGCTGATTGGCCGCTTAACAACTACCCCAAACCCAGAGTTTACGCCTTACCACTGCAGTTGCTGATCGGGCAGACTCCCAGTTGATTGGCCGATTAACTCTTACCCCCAATACCCACACGTAATGGAGCCAGGGTCCCCGCACATGAGCTCAGCAAGTGAGCCGGGGTTGCCCCGCACATGAGCTCGCATTCTTAAACATTTGGCGTAGGGGTGCACCTAGCCGGAAACAAGCAATTCGGGCATTGGCTATCAACCAACACATGGCCCGCTTCTGGAACACGAGCCAGGAACACAAGCATTGTAGCAAAGCTACGCATTCACAGAAATACTTAAAGGATGCAATGACATGACAATTAATTTGTGTACCGTTAATGGAAAGTAAACATGACATGGTAATTGTGCAACATGATATATGTCGGAACTAGCTTCGTTGTCAAGCTAGTTCCCCAATTTGCGCCTAGGCGAGTATCATTTCGTCGCTAGCCTCTTTTACGCCTACAACAAGCAAATGGCCTAAAACATGGCCTAAACCCTAGGTGGCAAGTTTCACTTGCCTAGCACCGGGGATGACGACCACTTCGTCACACGGATGCCAATCTACGGGGAAATCGCTGTTTTGGGGGAACAATCATCAAACAACATGAAATTTTATTAGGGTTTCATAAAAATATCAATAGGCTATGAAAACATAGAGGAATCGATTTCTTACCGAGAGGAAGCGGAAGAAACACTCCGGAGAACCCTAGGATCAGATCTGGAAAAGATTGGAGAAGTTTGGGAGAATTAGGGTTTTGGGGGATTTGGGGATTTTGATGGATTTGGTGAGATTTTGGGGAAGATGAGAGGTAGATAGAGTGGATGGAGGGTTTGGATGATGATTCTAGGGCTTGGAATGAAGGAATGAAGCTTGGAGGAAGATGGGGGCTCAATGGGGGAGAAATTAGGGTTTTGGGTCGAGTTGAGGAAGAAGAAAACGTTTGGGTTGGGTTTAAATAGGATGGGCTGGCGGTTGCCCAGAAATTAGGGTTTTAACACAGGTTAGTCGGTCAAAGAGCAACCACTGACCGACTAGTTTGGCAACTAGTCGGTCGGTCAACCAACGCAGACCGACTAAGTGCAAAGAGTAACTTCTGAACGAAAATAGGATTTAGAATTAGTCGGTCCATGAACAAATACTGACCGACTAGTTTAGCATCTAGTCGGTCGATGAACGTTCTTAGACCGACTAAGAGTAAACAGTAACTGATACTAAAATTTAGATGATGTGTTAGTCGGTTAAAGAAGCATTGCCGACCGACTAGTTTGCAACCTAGTCGGTCAACCAATGTTCTTAGACCGACTAACGATAAACAGTAACTCCTGAGAAATTTAGAAAGCCAACTAGTCGGTCCAAGAAGGATTGTCGACCGACTGGATCGTCATCTAGTCGGTCGGTGCCCCTTCTTATACCGGCTAATGAGCACAAAAAGTTCCGATACGGAGCGCGGGGCCCCGGGATCGATTCCTAAGACTCCTAGGCTTGATCTAATAGTAAGATACGACCGTTATGAAGTTCTTCACGAATGACATACTTCGAAATCGACAATCCTAAGGAAGAAACGAGAAAATACGACGAACCGATCGAAAATGAAAGCTACGGAGACGAAAACCACACATGAGGAGAAAATCCACCAAAACATATATTATATTATAATAAATCCAAATACATGAAAAGCAGTCGTTACATCCTCCCCAACTTAAGAAAAATTCCGTCCTCGGAATTTCCAAATACTCACGAGTCCGGAAACAAAAGTGGGAAACGCTCTCGCATCTCATCCTTATTCTCCCAAGTAGATTCTCCAGGTGAGCCGTGTCGCCACATCACCCTCACAAGATTGACAATCTTGTTCCGAAGCGATTTCTGACGCATGTCCAGAATCTGCACTGGATGCTGGTCATACGTCATATCAGGGCGAACGGTAATCTCCGAAAAATCCACAGCATGAGATGGATCGCTAATGTATCGACGAAGCTGCGACACATGGAAAACATTGTGAACTCCTTCCAAAGATGGCGGCAAGGCCAAGCGATAAGCTACCTCGCCAACCCTCTCCAAAATGTCAAACGGTCCAATGTATCGCGGGCTCAACTTCCCACGCTTCCCGAAACGAATCACACCACGATTCGGGGAAATCTTCAAGAACACATGGTCGCCCGGCTGAAACTCCAAAGGACGACGTTTAGCATCCGCCCAATGCTTAAAACGGTCCTGATCAATTCTCAACCTCTCCCGAATATTCCTGACGATATCCACGGCCTCCACGATCATCTCAGGTCCCAATAACTCCCGATCACCAACGTCATCCCAACTCAATGGCGATCGACATTTCCTCCCATAAAGAGCGGCGAAAGGCGCCATGCCAATACTCGCCTGGAAGCTGTTGTTGTAAGAAAACTCCACCAAATGTAGATGGTCCTCCCACGAACCCTTGAAATCCAACATGCACGCCCTCAGCATGTCCTCCAAAATCTGAATCGTCCTCTCGGACTGGCCATCCGTCTGCGGATGGTACGCCATGCTAAAACTCAGACGCGTACCCAAGCTCTTTTGTAAACTCTGCCAGAACTGAGATGTGAACCTCGTGTCTCTGTCAGACACAATACTCACGGGGACTCCATGAAGTCGCACAACCTCCTGCACGATTCACGTTACATCACTATCCAAACTAGGAAAAGGAAATAAAACGGAGAGTAAAAGAATTTTACCTCCATATATCTCCTCGCTAGCGCCTCAGTGGACTGTCCCACTCGGAACGGAATAAAGTGCGCAGATTTGGTCAATCGATCTACGATCACCCAAATCGCGTCATTCTGCTTCGGACTCCGAGGTAGTCCAGTCACGAAATCCATAGTGATGTGTTGCCATTTCCACTTCGGAATCGGAATCGGTTGTAGCAACCCGGCCGTACGCTGATGCTCCGCCTTCACTTGCTGGCAAACCAAGCACTTGGCTACACTCCGAGCCACACTCCTCTTCATACCATGCCACCAATAATTCAGACGAAGATCCTGGTACATCTTGGTGCCACCAGGATGCACAGAATACGGCGAACTGTGTGCCTCCACCATCAACTCCTCTCTAATATCCCCAGCTGGCACACACAACCTGGCTCCGAACCTCAACGAGCCATCCTCATGAATCAAAAAGTCAGTCCGCAGACCGGCTTCCACCTGCTCCCGAATCTTCACCAGCTTCGGATCCTCAGCCTGGCCAGCCTTAATCCGATCCACGATCGTCGACTGTACCTGCATGTACATCAACGACGAAGCCTCCCCAGGAAGAACAATCTCCACGCCAGACTCACAAAAATCCTGCCGCAATCTCCACTGCGAGGTCAAAATCATCACCGCTGGAAGCCTACTCAAAGCATCCGGAACCACATTCACCTTGCTAGGGTGAAACTGCAAATCAATCTCATAATCCGCCATAAGCTCCAACCATCGACGTTGTCGCATGTTGAGCTCCTTCTGAGTGAAAATATACTTCAAGCTTTTGTGATCGGTGAAAATCTTCACTTTCTCACTCAGCATGAAGTGCCTCCAAATCTTAAGAGCAAACACAACGGCAGCCAACTCCAAATCATGCGTCGGGTAATTCTTCTCATGAACCTTAAGCTGACGAGACGCATACACCACAACATGCCCATGCTGATGCAACACACAACCGAGACCCTTGCCAGAAGCATCGCAAAAGATCTCAAATCCACCGCTGCGATCAGGCACAACAAGAATAGGGGCAGTCGTCAACCTCTCCTTCAGAACGCCAAAAGCACTCTCACAATCACCCGACCAAACAAAAGCTACATCCTTCCGCATCAACCTGGTCATCGGCTCAGCAATACGAGAAAAGTCCTTAATGAATCGCCGATAGTAACCAGCAAGTCCAAGGAAACTCCGAATCTCAGACGCAGACGACGAAACAGGCCAATCCCTGATGGCCCGAATCTTCTCGGGATCCACTGAAATACCATCTCCAGTCACCACATGCCCGAGAAAAGCAACTCTATCCAGCCAGAACTCGCACTTCGAAAACTTAGCATACAACCGATGCTTCCTCAAGATCTCCAACATCGTCCTTAAATGCGAGGCATGCTCTTCCTCCGACTTCGAATAGATCAGAATGTCGTCAATAAAGATAACGACAAACTTATCCAAAAAGTCGTAGAAAATCAGGTTCATCAGATTCATGAAAACTGCGGGCACGTTAGTTACACCGAAAGGCATAACCACGAACTCATAGTGTCCATACTTCGTCCTGAACGCTGTCTTCGGAACATCATCCTTCTTCACCTTCAACTGATAGTAACCACTCCTCAAATCCAATTTAGAAAACACCCTCGAACCTCCAAGCTGATCGAAAATATCATCGATGTGAGGCAACGGGTATTTATTCTTAATGGTCACCGCATTCAACTCCCGATAGTCCACGCACATGCGACGCGAACCATCCTTCTTCTTTACCAGCAACACCGGTGCTCCCCACGGAGACACGCTAGGGTTAATATAACCCTTCTGCAAAAGCTCATCCAACTGCTTCCGCAACTCTTCCAACTCTGCAGGTGCCATTCGATACGGTGCCTTCGAAATCGGCTGCGCACCTGGAACAAGATCAATAGAAAATTCCAAAGCCCGATCAGGCGGCAAACCAGACATCTCCTCGGGGAAGACATCGCCAAAATCTCGCACCACAGCTGGCCACTCCAACTCCATCTGCATAGCCACAGCCTCCACCGGCCTGGCCCGAAATCTGACAGGACCAAGCGAACTGCTACCACGACTGAACTCAAATACTGGATGTCCGGGAATCTCGAACACCACCTTCTTCCTCCGACAGTCGATCGTAGCATAGAAGCTCGCAAGCCAGTCCATCCCAAGAACTGCATCATAGTTGATGATGTCATGGACAATGAAATCAGCGAAAAGCTCACGTCCACAAACCATCAACGAGCAAGATTTGCAACCACGATGCACCGAGACCACGCCATTCCCTGTAACGATATTCCAACTCTTGGAAAGAGGAGACGTCGACAAGGAATGCCTCTCCACGAAGCTCCGAGAAATAATGCACATCGATGCACCAGAGTCAAAGAGGACTCGTGCAGGAAATGTACAAACCAAAACCACACCTAACAACCAATTAACAATCAAACCCTAGTCTAGCAAACAACCATGTTCAAGCAAACAACATAATCTAACAATCAAACCAGCTAGGAAAGTAACAGCTAGATTGAGGATTACCTGCGATAACCTCATCCATAGCCTCGCTCTCCGCAGCGGTCATCAGAAAAGCCTGCCTCCTCGGCAGAACAGCCTGCCGAAAAGCCTGCCCCTGCGGAACAAGAGCTGCTCCACGTCCAGCAGGAACATGCGCTCGCTGCTGCAACGGCTGTGCTGCAACAGGAGCCCTCCGCAGCTGATTCACATGCCGACAATCCTTCGCGACATGGGAAGCATCACCACAAACCAGACACTGGCCCAAAAACTTCCTACACTGATCCTTGATGTGGCCAGGTTGCCGCAGAAATGGCAAGACTTCAGAATAGGCCCTCCTGGCCTCTTAAACTGAGCAGACTGATTAGGCCTGAATCCAGGTCTAACCACAGCTCTCGCCTGTTCCACAGGCCTCTTCCCAGCACCAACAATAGACCCCCTCCTCTGGTTCACGAGCAGCTCCTGCCTCTTGGCTGCTACTAGAACCTTATGATAAGACTCCCAGTCAGAAGAGGTCACAAAACTCTGGAGCTCCGAAGCAAGTCCCTGCAGGAACCTCTGAGCTCTCTCCTCAGCGTCCTGCACCATCTTTGGTGCAAACCGACTCAGCCTCATGAACTCTTGGTGATACATGTCCACCGACGAGCTCCCTTGCTTCAAATCGATAAAACGCTGCAGCATCTCCTCCCTGGCAGCTTTCGGAAAGAACTCACCCTCAAATCTGGCCTTGAAGGTAGCCCAAGCTATCGGCTCCACCAACATCTTCTCTTCCGCATCCCACCAATTCCGAGCATTATCCTTGAGTTGCCTCTTCGCCAAATCAACCCATCCAGCCGGGGTGATCTTGGCCATCTTCAGATTGTCCTCGATGTTCCGAATCCACTCATCGGTAGCCAGAGGACCCTCAGACCCATCAAAATACGCGGGACCTAGCTCCTGAAATTGATTCGCTCCTGGCTCAGAGCGAGGGGCATCCGGAAGAGCCCAGGCAGCTCGAGCAAGTGGAGCATTCTGGACTTGCAGGAGCACGCCCTGCTGCACTTGCATCATCTGCAGCATCATCCGCATCATCTCACCGTTGGTGGGTTCCCGCTCAGGCTCCTCATCATGAGGATCGCGCCACTACCCCCACCACGGGTGAAACGTCTTCCTGCCATCTAGTGACACAGAAAACGAATCAGATTAGACTCATAGCTTAAGACTCAGACGTCGAACTTAATTTATTGGACATTCTAATATTATTATCGCTATTCCAAAAATCGCAGTTACAGAAGGACCTGCATGGGCCACCAACAAAACCTGTCACGACCCGCTTCCCTAAAATGGAGGCGAGACGTGAAAAGGTCCGCACGAGAGTGGAGCTGTGAAGCCCCAAACCCGATAAGCGTCAATAAAACATAAGCAGGTCCCTGTAACCACAACGGAACAACAATAATAATACAAGGAGAGACTGATTATAAAATCTCACATCTCAGGCAATGTCCAACATGAATATAAGTCCAACATCCAGAAAAGCCACCAGGCCAAAAGAAAGAGTCTAAAGGCCCAGAACAAGGCCAACAAAAGCAACGACATAACAAAGTATAGGTGCTACGCACCGATAACAAAACAACTGTCTAACAGAAGTAAAACACAACGAAGACACTAGGACTGGTCCCCAGTGTCCACGTACTCCCCGTCAAACACAAGCTCGGGCTCGGCGTCAGCAAACACCTCGTCCTCAACAAGGTATTCCGGCTTGGGATCTAACATGTGTCACCCAAAAGAGTAAAGGGGCACATGTCAGCAAGTCTAAAAGACTTGGGCAAGGAAACTGAAAGTAAGGCAACTAGCAACCTAGCAATTTAGTATGCATGACATGGCAGTTATAACATGAGTGCACAATCAAGACATGGCAAGACAATTTGTACAAGAGAACAATCATCGGGACAAGACAAGAGTAGCCAAGCTACTATCAATCTCAATCAATTCACTATTCACGTTGTTTGTAGATGTTTACGCCTTACAGCTGAATGGTTTTCACATTCGCTGATTGGCCGCTTAACAACTATCCCAAACCCAGAGTTTACGCCTTACCACTGCAGTTGCTGATCGGGCAAACTCCCAGTTGATTGGCCGCTTAACTCTTACCCCCAATACCCACACGTAATGGAGCCAGGGTCCCCGCACATGAGCTCAGCAAGTGAGCCGGGGTTGCCCCGCACATGAGCTCGCATTCTTAAACATTTGGCGTAGGGGTGCACCTAGCCGGAAACAAGCAATTCGGGCATTGGCTATCAACCAACACATGGCCCGCTTCTGGAACACGAGCCAGGAACACAAGCATTGTAGCAAAGCTACGCATTCACAGAAATACATAAAGGATGCAATGACATGACAATTAATTTGCGTACCGTTAATGGAAAGTAAACATGACATGGTAATTGTGCAACATGATATATGTCGGAACTAGCTTCGTTGTCAAGCTAGTTCCCCAATTTGCGCCTAGGCGAGTATCATTTCGTCGCCTAGCCTCTTTTACGCCTACAACAAGCAAATGGCCTAAAACATGGCCTAAACCCTAGGTGGCAAGTTTCACTTGCCTAGCACCGGGGATGACGACCACTTCGTCACACGGATGCCAATCTACGGGGAAATCGCTGTTTTGGGGGAACAATCATCAAACAACATGAAATTTTATTAGGGTTTCATAAAAATACCAATAGGCTATGAAAACATAGAGGAATCGATTTCTTACCGAGAGGAAGCGGAAGAAACACTCCGGAGAACCCTAGGATCAGATCTGGAAAAGATTGGAGAAGTTTGGGAGAATTAGGGTTTTGGGGGATTTGGGGATTTTGATGGATTTGGTGAGATTTTGGGGAAGATGAGAGGTAGATAGAGTGGATGGAGGGTTTGGATGATGATTCTAGGGCTTTGAATGAAGGAATGAAGCTTGGAGGAAGATGGGGGCTCAATGGGGGAGAAATTAGGGTTTTGGGTCGAGTTGAGGAAGAAGAAAACGTTTGGGTTGGGTTTAAATAGGATGGGCTGGCGGTTGCCCAGAAATTAGGGTTTTAACACAGGTTAGTCGATCAAAGAGCAACCACTGACCGACTAGTTTGGCAACTAGTCGGGTCGGTCGACCAACGCAGACCGACTAAGTGCAAACAGTAACTTCTGAACGAAAATAGGATTTAGAATTAGTCGGTCCATGAACAAATACTGACCGACTAGTTTAGCATCTAGTCGGTCGATGAACGTTCTTAGACCGACTAAGAGTAAACAGTAACTGATACTAAAATTTAGATGATGTGTTAGTCGGTTAAAGAAGCATTGCCGACCGACTAGTTTGCAACCTAGTCGGACAACCAACGTTCTTAGACCGACTAACGATAAACAGTAACTCCTGAGAAATTTAGAAAGCCAACTAGTCGGTCCAAGAAGGATTGCCGACCGACTGGATCGTCATCTAGTCGGTCGGTGCCCCTTCTTATACCGGCTAATGAGCACAAAAAGTTCCGATACGGAGCGCGGGGCCCCGGGATCGATTCCTAAGACTCCTAGGCTTGATCTAATAGTAAGATACGACCGTTATGAAGTCCGTCACGAATGACATACTTCGAAATCGACAATCCTAAGGAAGAAACGAGAAAATACGACGAACCGATCGAAAATGAAAGCTACGGAGACGAAAACCACACATGAGGAGAAAATCCACCAAAACATATATTATATTATAATAAATCCAAATACATGAAAAGCAGTCGTTACACAAAATCCCCCAAGCTTACCTCTTAGTCGTCCTCAAGGAAGACAAGCAAAAGGCGAACCCGTCGGAAAAAAAGAAAAGGGAAAAAGGGAAAAAGGGATAGAGGATAGGAAGGAAAACAAAGAGGGAGGTGCTAGATCATTTTCTCAGGACGTGGGTTTTGCTTACTCATATAGCATACGGCGAATATAAAACAAATGCCAAAGATTTTTATCTCGATATCATGATAAAAGGATGCATTTAAATAGAAACCCAAGAATATCAAAATAGTATGAAATATGGAATCGTTCTAGGATTAACATCGTCTGAAGCATCTAAAGCGGCATACATAATCATAGACCACACACTTTTCAATTGAATGCTTTCTATTTGGAGTGTAAGAGATATCACACAATATGGATCAATAAGAATAGAAAGGTATGGCTTTCATGAAATGCATGCTAAGTGCCAATTCCTGGATTTCGTAAAAACTTTTAGTAATCTCACCGAGTATAGAAAATTACCTAGCTTAGGTTGTCATGCACAATCAAGTGGTCACTCTCTCTCACATCATTGGATCATCTCCCCCAAGCTTATTTATAAGCGTGGTGGCATAAGATAAATCAACAAGCTTATTCCCCATTTTTGAAGTTCCAAAAAAAATATAAGAGAGAGGAGAAAGAGAGAGAGTATGAGATGGGATCATATATGAACTTCTTTTCTCTTTTCTTTTCTTTTCTTTTATGTTTTTCTCTTTTTTTCTTTTTTGTTTTTTTATATACACAACTGTGATCCCAAATCAAAAGATAGAAAGATATACAAGAATATTTTTTCTTTTTGATTTTGGGGGTATTGGAGCATGGATTTTTGTAGCGGGGGAAAATGCCAATATAAGAGTCCGCTAAAGGGAGATTCACCAATGGTTCTATGTATAGAAATAATGCTCAAGATATGTGGAGAAAGAAATATATGTAACACTCGGTTCACTCTATAGAATGTGCACGACAACTTTCAGCAGAGTAATGTAATCTACTCAGTTTAATCTCAGAAAGTAAACTAATCCAGTTATATCAACCTAGCATGCATTCAATCAACCTGAAAGTGAAGCGTACAATTTTCATGCAATAAGAAGTGAAATAAGAAAAGAAAGCTGTGCTCCAGATATAAGCAACAATGCGTGAAGCTTGGTGTGTTTTCTATGAAGAGTATACATTAAAAATCATCAGACTCGGTTAATAAAAGAATTTCATCCATATTCATACATGAAAGTGCGTGTTACTATCTCAAATGCATAGTAAGACATAGCATATGATATTTGAAATAAAAACTATGGCATGACAAGATAATATGCATATAGAGATAAGCTAACGTCACGTCATCATCATCACAGAAAATTCATCTCTAGCAAAAATGATAAAAGAAATAAGGATAAATAAAAACTACTGTACAATGCAGCACACATAAAAAGTAAGAAAACCGTGATGCATGAAGAAAAAATGAAAAAGTGGGTGAAAATAAGTGTGGAAATAAAGAAAAGTGGGAAAATGAAAATAAAAGGCGACAAAAATAAAAAGTGCGTGAGAACTCACTCCCCCAAGCTAAAGTGCACAGTGTCCTCAATGTGCAAAGTGTGGCACACTAAGAGACAAGATATGGGTGGGGTAGGTGAGGATGCATGCTTGATAAAAAAATTAAAATAAAAATATCAGATGTGAATGCAAAAGGTGCATGCAGAGATCAAAATAGTACCATGTAGGTGTCCCAAAAATACTCCCTCTCTCCCAAAAGGATATAGACATATATGAACAAAAAGTGATCAAAACGTGTGTGGAGGAGGGGTGCAAAATCAACAGGTAGAAAATATGGAAGGCATCAGGTGTGTGCCTAGGGGGTGGGGGTGCACTAGCACCGTCTTGTGGCGGAGGTGGTGGTCGTGGAGGACGCTGGGTGGGGGGTGGGTGGCTGAGGCAGACGCTCAAGAATCTAGTTCAGGCAAGCCTGAATACCAGGAAGCAATGCGACGCGGGTCTGGACAGCTCTAACAGTAGTAGAGAGAGCCCGAAAATCTGCTCTAACTCCATTCATCGTCCCCTCTAGAGCACGGAGGTGTTGAACTAGGGTGTCGGGGGGGAGGTGGAGCAGAGGGTCAAGCAGGATGAACAGGTGAAGAGCGGGGCTGTCTCGCTCGGTTACTGTAAAGGATAGGTGCAACTGTGGGGTGGTGTGGTGGGACTGTGCTCACTAAGTGTCGCTCAGCCTCCGTGGGGGGCTGAGACGCGGGAATGGTCGAAGAGGATGGAGCAGCAGCAGAAACAGTAGTGGTGGCAAGCGACGAGGTAGGCAAAGAGGTCAGTGACACAGACGTGGGGACAAACGTCACGACACTCTCGGAGTATACAGTGACGGTGGAGACAGTAAGGTCGACGACTGGGGAGGTCGTGAGGTGCGAAGGAAAAGACTCCCAAAGGGTCGAGAATAGAAATGAGGAAAGGGTCTCAACCGCGGAAGCAAAAGAGGGCTCGCCGCACTCAACTATGGTGGGGGGACGTTTGGGGCTAGCAGCAGAAATGGGATCTATCGACATGGGCACAGTGGTGGTGGTGTGGATGGACTCAGCTAAAGTACTCCCGGCGCTAACAGACATGTGGACAGAGGCGTCGGGAGGCGCAGACGAAGCAAGTGCAGGCTGGGGGATCACGGGGTCAAGGGGTGGAGGGAGGGGCTCCTGCTGAGCACCCTCAGGCTCTAGCACGTATGCAGCAGGGATGAGAAGATCCATCGCTGGAATCCACTCCCCGCCCGCAGATCCAATATGCATCCAAGCAGGGCTCGAAAGAATCATGTAATCAGCACCGTGGGGACCGTGCAGCCACACCCAGTGGCGCTGACCGTGAGGATGCAGCATCCTCATCCGGGCCATGACATCTATGGAGAGTGAGGTGGGGCCCGATGGTCTCAACAAGCCAGTTGGGAGGTCAACTCCGCATAAAAGGGCCAAGAGAGTAATCAGACCGCTGCAACAGATAGGCATCCGAGCGCCGATAGAAATAATTATGCGGTCGATGTACCAACTGGCGATATCAATCTCAATGGCGGGGACCAAAATGTCTCCTCCATCAAAGACCCTAGAACATGTCATCGTGTAGAGCATGTAGAGCTCTGGCATCGACAACGTCCCGGGCTCGTACCTCGCAAGAAAAGTGGTTGCCATAAGGCGATGTGCAATGCGGAGGCACGGGTGGAGGACGGCAGAGGCCTTGGCCTGGATAGGGTCAACAGCAAGGGGTGATCCCTTGATCTGTGTCCAAAAAGCGTGGGTGTCGAATGACGGCGGTGGGATGTGCGTGGGGCTGTAGGCTCGGTCTGGGTCCGGAACGGCGGGCCACTGGAAGAATGCTCGGAGCATGTCAAGAGTGACCTCGCATTCCTAATCCATCAGGCGAAAGGAGCATCCTCCAGGGGTCCGGGCAATAGAACTAAGGACCTCTAGTGTCGGGCGGATATAAGTGTCCGCCGACACCGACAAGAAATCACGCCACCCCACGTTATCATACAATTGGAGTAGCCCCTCTAGTACCCTTAGGCGCTCGAGGTCAGCAAGCTGTGCGAACCTAGTGGGTACGATCAAGCGTTGGGAAAAACGCTCAAATATGGCACGCTGAGCGTCATCTCTGAACGTGATCCCCATCGCATCTAACACGGGGACGTGCTGTGCTGGTGGTGGAATGGGTGCGGTAGGAGGCGGCTGTGTAGGTGGTGGTGGGCTAGGTGGAGGGGAGTCCTCCCTAGCAGAAGAGGAGCCAGGATCACCTGATTTCTTCTGCTTGGAAGTAGGCTCCTGAGTGCGTGGCCTAAGACACGGGGGCATGTGGCCCGTGAGACGTGCCCACCTAAATGAAAATGCGACGCGCTATAAAATGGAACGAGTATACCTGACACGACGCGAGAGCAAAAAGTGAAGCGTACAAAGAAATCGCCTCCTCCGCGGAGCTCTAAAGCGTCATGTATCTCTCCCAAGCTCCCCTAAGCTAGCCTGAAAAACAAACGATCAAATCAGCTAATGATTATCAATATACATAGGAAGATTGGGGATAATAGATAGCTATAGAAATTAATTTCGAATTTGGCCATAGGGGGCATACGGATTGGAGAAATGGAGGAGAAATTGGACTTTTTTGGGCGAAATGGGGGAAGAACGGTGGCTGGGCGGTGGCGCCAGCGGTGACCAGTGGCAGAGGAGCGTCGGCGACAAGCGTGGGGGGTCGGCAACGGCGGGTGGGGTGCGGTTCGGGCGAAGGAAAGAGGATTTGGGCGATGGGGAGACGAAGAGCTCGGGTGTAGCGGGTGAAAGTTTGGGAATTTTGGTGCTTCAGGATTCGTGCAGCGCCCGCTGGGCTTTATATAGTTGGGTCACTCGGCCGAGTGACGCGTTCACTCGACCGAACGGCTCAGCGATAAATTTTTTTTCAAATTCTCCCAATACTTACGACTCGGCCGAGTAACTTTTCCCATTTGGCCAAATGGACACGTTCCACTCGGCCGAGTAGCAAGGCCACTCAGCAATTTTTGAAGCATATAGGGTATCAGATTCACTCGGTCGAGTAACATAGTCATTCGATCGAGTGGAAATAGTACTGTAAACTACAGAAAATAACAGAGAGTGGGTCTGTAGGATCTTCCCTGATCGGTACTCTACTCGGCCGAGTAAAGTCTTCACTCGGCCGAATGAGAAGCTCATTCGGCCGAGTGGCTAGCTGTTTCAGCCTCAGCTCTCTGTTTTTGCTCCATTCTCTGTTTTTCTCGTCCCCATCAGTTTCTTCCTCTTCCTAAGGCCTGAGTGTGTTCCTGGAGCGCTTTCCCTTGCCATGGTCATCCTCCATATGAATTATTTCTCGTTCTACATCTCCTGTCATGAAAAATAGAGCCAGTGGTCACGATTTCTATTAACTCTAGACTCTAAACACTAAGAAAATTCTAAAACAAAAATAGAATTCAACTAAAAATGATATAAAACTGTCGGGTTGCCACCCGACAAGCGCTCGTTTAAGGTCTTGAGCTCGACCCCTTAAGATATTCGTTTAGTGCTTGATATTTGGCGCATGTGAGATACGCCCGTCAAATTTGCCAGGAAGGCCACTTGGGTTTAGTCGTTGATGCTCGTGGGCATTCCTCGGCTTTTCCTCATCTTGGGTAGTGTTGGGGGATAAATCTCCCAAGCTTGAGCATGTACCATTCTTTTTCTTCACCGGTGATGCCGATCTCTTATCTGGCGGAGCTTTCTTCAAATTGTTGGTCGTGGAGAGCTTGCATAGCTCCCTAATTCTCGTGACATCAGCGTCGTCTTCTTTGTCATCAACCATAGAGTCATCCGGAGGGTCTTCCAACTTCTCTCCATTGCTAGAAGATTGGCCTTCTTCGAGGCCATCATCGTGTAAGGCTCCAATGGAATGCGGTATAGCTTCATCGATCACCTCATCAAGGAGGTCAACGTAGTCGACATCCTCTTGGTAGGGCATATGCTTCATCGCTTTAGGGATGTGGAGCTCAACCTTGATGTTTCTGACATTCAAAGAAAAAGTACCCTCTCTCACGTCAACTATCACGCCGGCGGTGGCTAAGAAGGGGCGTCCAAGTATTAGTGATGTGTCGCCCTCCTCCTTGATGTCCATAATGACGAAGTCGCACGGCAAGCAAATTCCTCCCGGCACTTGGAGCGGTATGTTCTCTGCAATTCCCACCGGCCTAGTAACCCGACCATCCGCAGTTGTATTCTCATATCCGTCGGCTTTAAGTCGGTCCCCGTATTCAATTTCTTAAACATGCTTAGGGGCATTAGGCTCACACTTGCTCCCAAATCTACCAAAGCCTTTTGTAGTGGGACTCCTCCAAGTGTGCATGGGATGCGGAAGCTTCCGGGATCTTTGAATTTTGTCGGCTCCTTCTCCTTCCGGGTGAACCAAGTTCCTTGCTCGGCAAGCATTATCTTCTCCTTTCTTTTCCTTCCCGAAATTAAGTCCTTCAAGAACTTGGCATATGACGGGATCTCTATAATGGCATCCAAGAAAGGTATATTGAGGCTTACTCCTCACAAGTACTCAAGGAATTTGGCGAGCTGCTTCTCAATCTTAGCTCTTGCCAACCTTTGTAGGAAGGGCACCGGTGGCACATAGGTGCGCTCCTCGTGCGGATTAACAATTTCAGAATTTCCACCTTATTGCGGCTCTTTTGGGCACTCCTCCTCAATCGCCGGCTCTTTGTCATTCAAAATCTCTTCCACGGGCTCCTTGGTTTGAACCATGGCGGGAGTAGTGTCCATCCCGCCCCTAGCAGTAACCGCCACCACCGCATTGATGTGGCCGGTATTACTCCGTGAATTAGGCTTCGGTTGAGCCGACAATTGTTGAGTATTTTTATTGAGCAACGTAAGTTGCTCCGCTAGTTGGCCCACGACTGTATTGAGAGAGTCTTGTTGAGCAATCAATCTAGCGTTTATCTTCTTTTGCTCCACCATGAATTCTTCCACCCTAGCTTCATGATCCGATCTCGGTGGTGCTTGTGGTGGGTTTGGAGCTCTCCACCCTTGATTATAACCCGGTGTCCTATATGGTCCCGCTTGTTGCCTAGGCGGGTAGCTTTGTTGTGGTGGCCCTCTCGGTTGATATTGAGGTTGTGGAGGTGGAGACCAAGCTAGAGGTTGTTGCGGCGATGGTGGGTTTAAAGCTCCGTCATTATTAGCATATGAGAAGCCCGGATGATTCCTCGTGGCCGGGTTGGCCCAATAACCGGTGTTGCCTGCAACATATTGCACTTGTTTAATAGTGCCCTCTCTTTGCTCTCCTCCAACGAACATGACTTGAGATTGGTCTTGACAATCGCTCATATTGCCTCCCTGTGTAGATGTAGCGGGAGTTCCATGCGGCTCGGTAATCAACTTCTCCAATCTCTCCACGACCTTGTGGAGGGAGTCAAACTTCGTAGAAAGCTCCGCTACGGCCTTGGCCTCGTATATGCTTGTCGGCTTCAAGGAGGATGTAGAATATCCTCGCTCGTCCCCCATTGTTGGTTATTAGAGGCCATCTCCTCTAATAGGGCCGTAGCTTCATCCGGTGTCTTCGATAGAATGGCTCCATTGGCGGTTGCATCTATGATTTGCTTGGTGCCCGGTTGGAGTCCATTGTAAAAGCTATATACTAGCTCCCATGCTTCAATGCTGTGATGGGGGCATTGATGTTGGAGATCTTTAAAGCGCTCCCATACCTCATATAGAGTCTCCTGTGGTCCTTGCTTGAAGGACATGAGTGCGCTCCTTATCTTCACTGTCTTGGATGGTGGGTAGAATTTATCAACAAAGGCACTCGCCAACTCATCCAATGTAGTAAAGATCCCCTCCGCTTGCGTCCTCAACCAATATAATGCTTTGTCTCTAAGAGTGAATGGAAAGAGGCGCAATCGGATTGCATCGACCAGTACACCGGGCATCTGAAAGGTGGCACACTTGGACAAGAATGACTGAAGATGGTAGTGTGGATTATCGTGGGAGTTCCCATGAAATGGGTCTTGTTGCATTAGAACCACAAGTCCCGTCTTGAGCTCGAAATTCTTATCCGCCGCCAATTCCGGCATCGCAATGGATGAAGTAGTAGAAGTAGTCTTAGGCCGAAGCCTATCTCTAATAGATATTATCCTAGCCATGTGTGCCGCTAATTCTTCCGGTGTCTCCCGTCGGTTCCTACAATCGTCCTCGATAGCAAGTCGTCTCTCAGCTCTAAGCCTCCTTTCGGTACGCTCGATCTCCAGATCAAATAATAGATCTTCTTGATGCTCCGTCGATCTCGTGTACATGCACAGGAAAATAGATCTTTGATGGAATTGTTAGCACGATAGAGGAATAAAAGGATAAAAATTAAAAAAGAAAAAGAAATAACTCAGTTAGAAAATAAAATACCGTCTCCTCCCCGGCAACGGCGCCAAAAACTTGATCGCGTCCGGATATACACCCGAAAAACGACTTGTAGTCTTACCGCAAGCGCACGGGTAGTGGCGAGCGGGTATCAAACACAGGGAGAACAAATGACTGCATCTCCTTTAATTACCTAGCTATCAAGAGAGTAAGAATAATTTTGGTGTAATCGTCACAATCGTTCAATAGCAAGAAATATCAATATAATAAAAGGCGTCTAGGGATAGGAAATCCCCACTACGGACCGTCTCTCATCCTCGTGAATCATAAATTACATTGTTGCTAAGCTTGAATGTAGGTGAACTAGTCGCAACTTAATGTAGAACCAAGTTCACGCTCTCGTGCTATTACCGGTCTATAGCAAACCTAGAATAGAGCCCACTCTCGTGCAAACTCTACACTAAGCCGCTAGCGTGAAGAACGACATCATTGTCCAATCGCATCTCGAGCCCACTCTCGTGCAAACTTGAGCTACGATCTAGGTTATGATAGTTCGTATTCGTCCAATCTCTTGCAAACGAATATTAGTTTAGATTCATAATTAAAAATCCTAGCTTTGGTCCAATCTCTTGCAAACCAAATCTAGAGAAATTCAATTATCAATCTAAATCGAATATCTAGGCCTTCCTATCAATTGGGATCCAATCTCTTGCAAATCCCAATTGATATGAATTCCTAGTTACTCGTAATAAATCGATCACAACCTAACCATTATCAATTCTAGCAACAAATCCATGAATTCATCACAATTCAAAAGATCGGGTCCTTAGGGTTCATCTCCATGCCCTAGAACGACGGAACTACTCACTAGTCGTCATGAAATTCTCAGAAATAACAATAATAATCATGGCACAATTCATTGCAAATAAGAAACAATTCATAAAAATGAGATTTTTAATAAGAAAGAACAAACCAATGATGTAGCCAATGATCTCCAGCTGAGATTTCTCCAAAGAATAGCCGTCAAAAACCTAAAAGAACTCTCTAAAAAATAATTCAAGTCTCTCCTCATACTAGGTAAAAACAGGGCTTAAATACAAGCCAAAATCGTCCAAAAAATCGTGACAAAACTGCCCCTGCATAGCCCAGAATTCGCATTCCAAGTAGCAGTCGGAGAGGGTCACTCGGCCGAGTGACCCTTGTCACTCGCCCGAGTGACAAACCCCGTAGAAAAACAGTAACTTCGAGGCTTTCAGGGGTCCGTCTCTCGGGGTGACTCGGCCGAGTAGTCTTCTTCGTTCGGCCGAGTAGCAATCTTTGTTCGGCTCTTTTCTGTCTAATTTTTCTGACTGACTCGGGCGAGTGAGCTTTCTCACTCGGCCGAATGGAATTCCTTACTCGGCCGAGGGAACGTAGAAAATCTTCAGTTGGTATCCGTTTCCCTCGGGAGAGTGTAACCTTTCACTCGGTCGAATGAGTAGTCTTGCTCGGCCGAGTGAGGTGCTCCTTGTCGCATGAAGTAGAGAGGGCCTTCTGGCCTAGTCCCTGGCCCTGTCCGTGATGGGGTGGTCTCGGTTAGATAACACCATCATCGAAAAATAACATAATACACTCCTCAGCTCCTTTCTTCTCATTTTCGCCTCCTCGTCGATCCTATGAAATTCCTTCTTCTTTCGCTCATCCTCTATCGCTGATAAGTCCTCAAACAAGCCGTGGGCGACACTCCGAAGTGCGTGAAACTCCTTTGATCTCAATTTCATTTCAAATCGCTCCATATCTCCTGAAATACGACAAAAACAAGAAATAGTGAAAAGCATCGCAATATTGTCGGATAATCGTGAAAAACACAATATGGACGATCAAAATGTTATGAAAACATGCAGAAAAAAGGTGTAAAATATGGAGTTATCAAATCTTATGTCTATTTCAATGATTTAATATATCTTTTTCTTCCTTACTATATTACTAAACTTATTTCAAACAACTTATCGTACACACTTTTCAAAATATTTTTTTTCTTGTATGCTAAATAGGACTCCAACTTTTAAGTGTGTCAATTTTATACTCATCGTATTCATACTTCAAAATTTATGTATGAATCTAATTCTAATTGCAAAACAATCATTGCATCACTATACTCATTATTATATTTTTCTCCTTGTCTTATATTTATTCCGTGTTTTAACTTATGCCACCTACTCGTTATTCTTATAAATTTTATAAGGATAATTATTATATTTTACACATATCCTTCATTCTCCTACTTAATTACCCATAATTTTTTTGCCACCTAACCAAGCTAACTCCTTATTAATGCCTCATCTGGAAATCATGCATCACAATCTTGATTCGTTACGCCATTCAACTTCGAATTATTTATTACTGCTTAGTTATCACATTAGTGCTTGTCTTTGTTTATGTCAACCTTAGTATACGTCTAGTGGGACCATTAGTATTAATTGTAATGTTGTTGTGGTGCATGTATATAGGTAGGGTATGTAATAATATGAGTGCTTATAGTTGGGTGTACATATGATGTGATCTACATATTAGTGTGTATGGGCGTGTGCTCATGCGTGGATAGGTATGCACTAGTTATATGTAGATATACATATTGTATGAATGTGCGTGATTTACCTATAGTAATGGGGTTATAACATTGTGTATTATTGCTTGTCCCTACGGGATGATATTTATGCCCGTATATACCAGGAGGTATACACGATTATTGTATGTTGTAACTATGTATGGATAGATGTATGCAATACTATATTAGCTCTAGGTAGATTTCTACGGTCGTGTATACTTGTATGAACAGGTGGTATGTTAGTCTAAGTTTTGTGTAGATATAAGGTAGGTGTGTAAGTAGGGACATGTATTTAATGTGTATACGTGTATATATGAGTATGCGACTATATGGTGTATGTGTAAGTGTGTGTATATAAGTGTACATTATTTTTAGTATGAATGTATGTCTGGGGTAGAGAGACTTTAACGTCTAAGTTTGTCATCCTTAAGTTGACCATATTAAATGAAATCTGAGGATGGTCTTGAACGTAAGGGGGTAGATCGTGATGACCTTAGCACTATATGTATATATATATTAGGGCATGCCTATTGTTGTGTTTTACGTTGTATATTGTGTACATCTATACATGTAGTGATATTTATTAAGTGATGTATAAGGTATAAGGTAGTACGTAAAACGATTATATGATTTGAGTGTTGCTTGAATGTATATGATTGTACTTATGTGTTAGTATTGGTGGGATATTTATACAACATGTAATATTATGGGATTTAGGATTATGGTCGTATATGTATGAGGTATTAATAATAATGTGGGTAAAATTATGCATTAAGAAATAGGGTATATGTATAAATAAAGGTATGCTTGATGTGTGACATTATTGTATTTAAATAGTAATGTATATGTGTATAATGAAGTGTTAGTATTGTAATAATGATTATTATTTATGGGTAGTGTATGAGCGAAGTAGAGAGTGTGGTGCCTGTATATTGGTAGAGGAAGTGCGCGAGCGGCATCCTCACTTATTCCATGCATCTGGGTTGATAGGAATTTCGAGGACGGAATTCTTCTTAAGATAGGTAGGATGTAACGACCAGTATTTTATAATACATATTTTTCCCGTATTTTATTTTTGACTTATGATTGTCGTAGCTATGCTTATTACGTATTCGTATTACCTATTGCTATTATACGTATTCATTTTGTAAACGTATTTTAATACGTATTTTTCCTATCTATACTTGTAAATCTGTTATTATAAAATTTTCAACTGATTGATTAATTCCAGTTTCAAATTCAAATCTTTGAAAAATTCCCTAGTTATATCCTTTCCTAAAAAAACTGTATGAGACTTTTTTTTCATTTACTATTAGCTATTAATCTCCCCTAATTGTCATTAACCTCAATGTCTCTTTCCTTTACTTCTAATTTTTAAATCCCCATTATTCTGACCAAAACTTTCCTATTCTAACTAAATAACCATAAAATCCCTAGTATATATTAAAATCCTAAAGTTTTGAAAATTCGAATCTGAAAAGTTTAAATCAAGTCTTTTACAATCTTAATCCCACAAACCCCCCCAAACGTTTTTCACATACCCCCCTCTTTCACATCACCCTCACCCACGTTCCTATCTCTAACCTACTCTATAAAATAAAAAGCAAACCTAGGGCAGGAGAAACCCACAGCCGTACATAAACAAGCTCCCTCTTCCTTCTCAGAGACAATCCCCCTTACCCATCACCTTCACGCAGAACCCACGCACCACGCTCTCAAACACCGTCGCCGCTCGAATCCTCCCCCTCTCCCCTGTCTTCATCTCCGACCAGACCCGACCGCCGCTCCTCCTTGATCCCCTCGCCACGGCCTCCTCACCACCGACAGCCTCCCCTCTCGAACGTCGGCGAACCCCAGACACCGACAACCTCCAGACCGCACAACTCCTCACCCCAAATTTAAACAACCCTCTCCCTCTCCTCTCCTTCCTTCTCCAGCTAGCCTAACCCACGCCCGCCGGCAGTCCGGTTATCTTCCCCTAGCCACCGGGAACCCTCCATCTCAATAGCTGACGGTCCGACCCCACGCCTTGCTGCCTTCTCTCTCTTCTCGAGCCGTCCCCTGTTTTGGAAAAACAGAGCAACACACCCCCGTCACCGCCATGGTAGTCTCCCAACCGGTCGCCTCCATCCGTCTCGCCCGCCTGCCACCTCCGCTCGCCAACCCTGGCTGCCCCAACAGCACCGGCAATCACCAAACCCTGCCGTAACCTCCTCCTTGCTCCTCCGCAACCGGTGACCCCGACCTCCTCACGACCGTGACCCACTCCTGAACAGCCGCCCTCAACTGCTCTTCGTCCGACGTCGACGAGCTCTCCACGGCCACCCCCACCCCGACATCAACCTCTCTCCCCTTCAGTCTGCCGCCATCCTCTCCTAGACCAGCACCCCACAGCGCTGACCCTGACCTCTCACATCTTCATCATGACGGTAAGTCCGCCCTCGCTGCCTCCTCTCCGGAGATCACTTCAACCGCCACCATCTCAGGCCGCCGCCCCAACGCCTTGGCCGCCCGACTCTTTGCTGCCGTCCACACCCCCGCAAAGAGCCCGCCTACACAAAACACGTAAGTTGTCTCCCTGGGCTTCATCAGTGCAATATAGAGTAAACATTAGTTAGACTTTTAAACTTGTACCCATACTTTTAAAACATTTGAACTGTGAGCTTATGGGTTCATATAGGTCAGCTTTTTATTTATATATTGAACTGTAAATGTTTACAGCAGTGCCCTAGTGTCTATGAAAGCCCTTAAAGCTTTTGAGTGAATGCAAATGAAAAGGGCTGTCAATGAACAGTACCCCCTGTACCATATGCTAAGTAATAAAATCATATAGGTTATTATTAATGTTAGCAGATGTAATAAAATTGAGATATTAAGGACCATGTACCCCGAGGTTAATAGTAATATATACCTATAGGCTGTCACATGATGTTAATGCTAAAGTTGGTAAAATATGTGTATATAATATATCTACTATATTATATGTTAGTAAGTTATAATAATGTTAAGTATAGTTATTTATTATTATATTAACATGAGATAGATTTTAGTAGTATTATATTTAGTTAAATTCTTTAAGTTGACATCGTGAATCTCATGACGCAGATACGTCGCGTCCTTCCCTACCATTGCTTGGTCATCCAAATCGCGCCAAACAGGCAAGTGTGCGAATTTATACAAATTATTGGAGCATTAATATTTAATTGCATTTTCTGTGCGTGCGTGTGTGTGGATCTCGATTAAGTGAATTGATAATGCATGTGTGCGTGTGTGTGGACACTTATTAATTGAAAATTGACGATGACATTATATTGCACAACTTGCGGGTAATAGGGCACTCTCCAAGACAGCGAGAGTGGTCCGTTGTACGAATACACAGCCTGCGGGCAATAGGGCACTCTCTAAGATAGAGAGTGATCCCTTGTATGGATAACCTGCGGGGAATAGGGCACTCTCCAAGACAGAGAGAGTGATCCCTTGTACGCATAGCGTGTGAGCAATAGGGCACTTACCTAGCAGAGTGAGTGATCCCTTGTACGGACTTGTCTTGTGCACTTGGGTTGGGGTAGGGTTAAGCGGTCGCACGGTTCAGAGGGTTTGACTCTCCTCTAACTGTAAGGCATGAACCCTCATAACACACACCGTCTTGTCTTGTCTTGTCTTGTCTTGTAGCTGGTAGCACACGCTACGGCCATTGCCATGCCAAGTTTACCTTCATGCACCGTCTTTTACCTCCCTACCATGTTCATGTAAATTTCCATACTCGTTACTTTACATTCTGCTATAAATTCTTTGGAACTGCCATGCTAGAAGTACCCGACTTTACTTTGCTCGAATTGCCATGTTTAATGCTGCTGACACCTCATATAAAATCATTAATGCTTCATAATTTATTATTATTCGCATACTTTGCCTTGGGCCTTCTTACTTTTACTTGTAGGTCCTTGCTAACATACATTCATGTTTTTGGAATGTATGTCAGATCATAAGACAGGTTGCTTGGAGGACTTGTTGGAGATGCCAGACTTAGAGAGCCAGGTGTTTTCTGTAGACGCTGAGTCATTTCTGCGGAAGACTAGAGACTCTTTTCTGTCATTGCTTTAGATTCTACTTTAGTACCTTGTAGTAGGGTTTGTACCAATGTTGTAGTTTCCTTTGGCCATGCTGAGGCCATGTTGTATTATTTCATGTACGAACTCTGGACGTGGCTTTAATTTAATGAAAAGTTATTTTTATTATTCTGCTTGCATGCAAGAACCTGTACTTTGCTTGGTGTACCCCTACAGACGCTATTGGGCTCGAGCTCCACAGCTCCAGCCCATGCGGACCTTCATCTCATTCTTGCTTTCCATCGTTTTGGGAAGCGGGGCGTGACAATCATGAGTGTGCTCAACCAAATCACAATGACTAGCCTAGTCAGACCCTTGTTTTTGCGTCTAGCCTGACATATGCCGTCGCTCAGTGTATTCATGACACGTTGGTTTAGGTCAGGACTAAACTTACAACAATGGCTCAACTTACGCCGGCGCTCGGTGTATTCACGACACGACGGTTTAGGTTTAAGTCTAGACTACATCATTGGCTCAACTTACACCGACGCTCGGTGTATTCGCGACACGATGGTTTGGGTCAAGTCAAGATCTCGTCATATGTATTTAAGAAGTCGGTTTCCATAAGGTTGCCATGTCATAGCTTGTGTATAGCTCAACAACTGTAACATAGGTCCTATAGTTACCAACTCCTAAAACAAGGAGGGTTACGATTTATCTAGGACAAGATTATTATCGTCTTTGACTTAGGTATAGTCGATGGACTTATACAGTCATGATTCGACTCCTTGTGGTCTAGCGGACGCGACCAGGGAATTGACTAATCCCGGTCCACTTAACCCCTAGTCTAGGTAGGGTGATCCAGCAAACTTAGCCAAGCACATTGACCGGCATCATGATCCATTGAAGGAGACTTATCAATCTTATGTTCGTCCATCAACTAAAAAGGCTTTTATTAATACTAATTAATCCTTATCAACTAGGGGATCCTTAAAATTCGAAATTTTATGGATTTGTTCAATAATTTTAATTAGATCCTTATCAATTATAAGGTTTGTTCGTTCATCGTGCTACCCTAATTTTTATTAGGATTTTAATAAATCACTTACAACATTTTAAAATGTAGTCATTAAAAGAGAATTATTATTGAAACGATTAAAATAATAATCGTCGATTAAAGAGGCCTACCCTAATCGGGAGTTAGGTTTAAATCTTGTAAGTGTTCATTAAAACATAGCATGTCACAATTTAAAATTTATCTTATAAAATTTTAAAGAATTAATAGCTAACCGAAAGGGTTCATGAATAATCAAATTATACATTATTGCCATTAATATCAACCAACATTTTATCGCATAAAATAAAGGTTCAACTATGTGACATTAAAATAGAACATGCAAGTTAAAACATCTATCAAATAAATAATTAACATGCTCTCATTAAAATTTAACATTTAAATAAAAAGGATATGATTTTAAAATTTTAAAACATTTTATCTAATAAAATGTCGGTTTCATAAAAATCATCAAATAATTTTTATTATTAAACCTATGTGTTTAAAATCATTAAAACATTTTTGAATGCTTACTAAAAGTATTTTATCTCATAAAATAATCTTTAAAATCATTTAATCATAAGAGGCTTATATAAACTTTATCACATAAAATTTAAAATGTCGCTTAAAATTTTTCATGCTATAAAAACAATTTTTAAAACATTTAAAAGAAGGGTTCATACTTATTTTAACGTTATCAAATAAAGTTAAAATCTTTATATACAGATAGTAAGCAATTTTAATAATTAAAATAATATCGCAGTCTAAGATCATGCAAACCTAGGCTCTGATACCACTAAGGGTTTTGGCAGACCCTTAGGGCTCAGATCTGTGCCCGTCCTACATCAGATGAACAACAGATGGATTAAAAATCGCAACGAAAAAAACATAAAGCTAAACATTTTAGCTAAGGCCCTAAGGCGAGCCAGAACCTCGCCAAGATCTATGCCCACTTGGGTGGATTTGACCATCCCAAAAGGGATCTAGCATACTACGAAATTATTAAAAATTATTCTAAAAAGCTACTAACTGACATACCTGGAATCTTGGCCTTGGGACAGGCAAGATGTATCGCACCACCTTCTTTCGCTCCTCGAAGCCGAACCACCTTGCCCCTTCGAACCGATCTACCCGAGCCGCCTCCGAGCCGATCACTTGCTGAAGAAAGTTTCACTTGAGCAGACCCGCGTTAAAGATGTCTGGATCCGATCCAAACCACCTCGTAGTCCTGCTAGGACCCGATGAGAGGATAGGAAGAAAAAGAGGAGAGGAATATTTAAGTTCACGATCGAGCATGCTCAAAAGTTAGGAGCTTCTCGAGTCGTTCACTTGGTGTACTCTACAACGAAGAGGGGGCACCCCTATTTTATAGGGAGTCAGCTCCTCCCTTTTTGTCACGAGCAATGTGGGACAAAGTTAAATGAAGAGGGATTTAATTTAGTTAATGAAGTTAGTAAGCCTTTCTCAAAGGCCTAACTTCAACGAATTAAATCCACATATCCATTGAACTTCAGGCACCATATAAGCTATCATTTCGAAGAGCTTCGAATGGTGAACGCGTAGGAAAAAACGGCGACGAATTCTGACTTCGTTTGACCCCTCAAACAATTGTCCAAAGTTATGCAAAAAAATCATAGTTCGTAGCCGTCACAAGGGTTTCAAAAACCCTAAGTCAACTTAAGTTGCGGACGGGCCCGCTAAGCTTTGCGGGCGTGCCCATATTGGGCGCACCCGGAGTGGGCGCACAGCCCGCTGCCCTCAGCGGGCCGTGCCTGCTGACCACAGCGGGCCGCGCCCGTTACTCTTGCAGGTGGACCTGCTTTCTCAAGTGGGTCTAACCCACTCTTGCCTTTGACTGTTTTTGTGTTTCTGGGCTCGTTTGGGCTCTATGTTCGACGCGGTTTGAACCTACGTTCAGACTGAGACGATCCCGTCATCCAGATTATCTTTCCAATGCATTTATTCCATTAAATATTGTCATAAACAATTTACGAAACATTTAATCTAGTTTGCATCACATGCAAGGGTTGTCCCCTATCAAAACTTAAACCCACAATAAACTTGTGGACTTAAATATTCATTTTCATCGAATGAATTCCTCTTAACGTTCTTCCTATTACTAAGACGTGGATACTACTCGGTGTGAGACCCTACAACCTGACCCTACTACAGGTTGGGGCTCGAAATCCCTAGACGATGGTAACCACGAGCAGCTGGCATCGTCCCTGTTTCAGAATCATACTTACGTAATCGACACATTAACAAACATGTCTCGGGATCACTCTGACAGTGTCAGTGATGCATACTGTAGTTTAATCCCTTCGTCAAGACTGTGTCTCTGCATGGCCTAGGGTATGGTTCACCGTCAACCCCACTAGCGAGCATCGTTCAGTATACAGCGGTATTTGTCGTATTCACGTTGTACATCCTACAACGTACCCCAGCCGAGGATAAACACAAATACTGTACTGATCCAGTGACACTAACTGCCCTTTAACAGAAGAGACGAATCCCATCTTAGTCATCTACTTCTCTCGTGAGCTTCAGGTGTCACCCAACCTAAGATCTTTCAGAAGGCCGAGCCTCAAAGCTAGATCATAAATCTAAGTGACATTATTCATTCACAGGTTCGTACTGATGACTTCAGGTCTTAAGAAGCAGCTTGGCTATCATCACTCTAGAGTTATTATTGACAGTCTAGTTAAAGCTTAACCATTTAATAACTCTAAGTTGGTCGTTCAGTGAACTCATTCTCTAATGAGCACATGTGTCTAGTCTCCAACTTCGCCAAGTCGAATGACTATGAGATCATCATTACCCTAAGGTAAGACAAAGATACAATGGTCTAACCGATGCGTCGGTATCCTATTCTCGACAATCTATGACCATGAACCGTTTAAGACTTAAGTTTCTAATCGGTCACTAACTTCTCATAATTGAGATCTACATCTGGATACATAATGACCTGACTATAAGTCTAAGGAAATTATCTAAGTATATGATTCTACGAATTCATACTTAGGATAATTAATACCATATAATTATTAGAACAAGATGATTATCTTTGGATAAATGCCTCAAGGGCATACGTCTTCCAACAACTACTCTACGCACTATACACATGTGCTGCAAGCAACTAGAGGAGGTCTGATCTCTGCCAGCTATCCACAACAACTCTGATCTACAAAAGAAGGAACATGAGCTTTCAAAACAATTAGCAAAACTTCTTGGGATGGAGAAAGAGATGTTCCGTCAAAAGAGCCACCAAGATTGGTTTAGTCTGGGCGACAAGAATACTAACTTCTTATACACTGCCATGAGGGCAAGACATGGGCACAATAATCTGGGGCATTTGGTAGATGTTGACGGGAGTCAAAACAGATCGTATGAAGATTTAAAAGTTGATGCACCAAGATTCTATGAGGAACTATATAATCAATCTCATTATTGGAGCATGTTCCCAACTTAATACCTAAATGCAAATTGACTTGTGATGCAGCTGCTTGGCTTGAACGACGTGTCTCAAAGGAGGAAATTAAAGAAGCACTCTTCCAAATTGGAGTTGACAAGTCCCCAAGACCAGATGGTTACAATGGTTTTTTCTACCAACATAATTGGAATTTGATTGGTACAGATGTCACAGATGTTGTCCAATCTTTCTTTCGCTCCGGTTCCTTGCTGCTTCAAATAAACCATACTTTCCTCACTTTAGTGCCAAAGAATTCAAATGCTACTGGACTGGGTGATTATAGGTCGATTGCTTGCTGCAATGTGCTATACAAGGTGATCAGTAAGGTCTTATGCAACAGGCTAAAAATAGTTATTCATGAGCTCATCTCTCCAAATCAAGTTGCCTTTCTTAAAGGAAGGCTCCTCTATGATTGCGCTCTTCTTACGCATGAGCATATTCGGGACTTCAGCAATCCCATGTGGGGCAGAGCATGTCTTAAATTGGACTTGAGGAAGGCATTCAATAGTGTGAATCAGGAGTTTGTTTACTTTATCCTGCATCAATTTGGGTTTAACAGAACATTCTTCAATTGGATTAAGGAATGCATCTCTTCTCCAACCTTCTCTGTTATGGTCAATGGAGCTACAGTGGAGTATTTTGAAGGTAATAGATGACTAATGAAGGGGGACTATCTCTCCCCTTATCTTTTTGTTATGGTTATGGAAGCATTCTCACTTTTGGTTGCCAAGGCTATTGCTGCTCGTAGCATCCATCCAATGATGTGCACAGGTTCTATTTCCCACCTAATCTTTGCAGCTGACCTTTTAGTTTTTTGCTGTACTAATCCTCACTCCTTGGGTGGACTTAAGAACTTGCTCGAAGTTTTTACTAACTTCACAGGGCTTCAGATAAATTGGGATAAGAGTGCATCTATCTTTAGTAAGGGGACTAAGAACCCCATGAGCTTAGCAAATTACCTGGGTATCCAGCTGGTGACATCTATTACAACCTATTTGGGATTGCCACTTTCCACTAAATATCCTAAACCTCCTATGTATAACAGATTAGTGGACAAGTGCAAGAAAAGTCTTATGGGCTAGTCATCATCTATGCTTTCCATCTCGGGGCGTATTGAGTTGGTAAAAACAGTCATTTATGGCATGGTTTCTTTTTGAATGCATGCATTTCGCATCCCAAAATCCATTTTGCGTACTATCACATCAGCTTGCAGGAAATTTAGTTGGGGTTCTTCCTGCACTTAGGATGTATGTACCCCTAAAGAGGAGGGGGGAGTGGGTCTTCGATTGCTTACTGATCTCAATTTGGCGGTAGAGGTCAAATTGACTTGGCGTCTCCAATCTACAGAGGGTTCGTGGGCTAGTCATATGAGGAGAAGCTACGAGGACATTGATACTTTCTTTGCTGCTAAGAGCAAGACTAGTAATTCGAGCACCTGGAAATTTATGCTTCACTGACGGAGCAACTCTTTTCCGTGGACATATGCGTCTGGCGGAGCCACGGAAGGAGCAGTTGGAGCAGCTGCCTGCACCGACAAAGATACTGGATCCGCCTTTTGCTATAGGTGATATCAATCTAGTAGCGTAGCAATAGCGTAAAATTTTATGCTTTAAATAAACACGAATCCTCTCGACAGCGAGGGGACCGTATAGATTTGCTTGAATAAATATCACCTCATATGACGACAACAAATTTTTACACCCCAAACCCATTATATATATTAATTGCCCTCTTCATATTTTGATGTGTCACATCCTTTTTGCTCACCACCCATCGAGCATTTCTTTCAAGTGAATACTCACATTCTTATTCGTTTGACTCAATCTCGCTTAGCAAAGCCGTGAAATTTTTGATCGAGTCATTTGAATAGGATTGTTTGGCATAAGCTTGGGGAAAAGTGCTCTCATGCATCATTGTATTTGCATGTAGTATGATCGCACTAGAACGCAACCCAAGAGCACAACCTAGTCAAAGACTTGGTCAGCCCCGGATACACACCTAGAGAGCGATTGTAGTCTTACCGCAAGCGCACGGTGTAGCGGTGAGCGGGTATCGAACACGAGGAGGGCAAATGACGGTGTCCTCTTCAATTCACCTAGCTATAAGAACAGTCGATAAATATTCGCAATAAAGCGGTCACAGTCGTTCAATTGTATAAAGGAAATATCAAATTAATAAAGACGCCTAGGGGTAGGGAATCCCCGCTACAAACCGTATCTCGTCATTGTGATTCGTGGGTTTCACAATTGCTAGACTTGAAATTCGAGTGAACTAGTTGCAACTAAATGTAGAACCAAGCTCACGCTCTCGCGCTATTTCCGATCTATTGTAAACCTAGGGTAGGGTCCAATCTCTTGCAAACCCTAACCGAGGCAAGCTAGCATGAAGAACAACATCATCGTTCAATCGTACCTCGAGCCACTTCCGTGCAAACTTGAGCTAGGACCTAGGTTGGGATAGTTCCTACCCATCCAATCTCTTGCAAATGGGTATTGGTATAGAATTGCAATCGAAAACCCTAGTTTCGGTCCAATCTCTTGCAAACCGATTCCAGAGAAACCCAATTGTAACCCAATTCAAATTTCTAGGGCTTCCTATCGAGTTGGGATCCAATCTCTTGCAAATCCCAATCGGTATGAATCCCTAGCTATCCGTATTAAAGCAATCCCAAACTAACCCTAATCAATTCTAGCAAGAATTTCACCAATGCATCACAAATTAGAAATAGGGTTCGTAGGGTTCATCCCTATGCCCTAAGACGATAAAACTACTCACAATTCATAATGCAATTCATTAGAAATTCAATAATAAAAATAATAGAATTCATTGCAATAGACAATATATCAATAAAAATGAGGTTTTTGATAGAGAGAGAGACAAACCAATGAAGATTCAATAGCATCCAACAAAATAACACTTTTATCTCTCTCCAAAAAGCTCAATCTAATCTCCTAAAAAGTAATCTAAAAAAGGCTGTAAAAAGTTCTGAAAAAGCTCTCTAAACTAGGTTAAAAACTGGAGTTAAATACCCCCCAAAATCGCCCAAAGAACTGTGACAAAACTGCCCCTGCGCAGCTTGAAAATCGCAATTTACGCTACAGGCAGCGCGGCTCACTCGGCCGAGTGACAAATGTCATTCAGCCGAGTGACAAACCCTGACGGATTCCAGTAACTTCGGACTTTTGGGGGTCGTCTCCTCGGGAGTCACTCGGCCGAGTGACTTTCTCCACTCGGCCGATGTGATTTCTTCGTTCGACCGAGTCGGAACTCGGGAGCTGGCTGACGGATTACAGTAAGTCTGGGATTTTTGCTTGCCGTCGTCTTGATGCCACTCGGGCGAGTGGTGTCTCCATGGTTCGGCCGAGTGGGCTGGCGATGGTCGGCCGAGTGCACGCTGATACTCAATCTGCTGCGTATCCGATCTGGTCGGCCGAGCGGGCTGTCGATGGTCGGCCGAGTGACTTCTTCACTCGGCCGAGTGACATGCTGAAAATGCCCAATCTTCGTATTTTTGCTTCCTCGTCGCTCCTACGACATTCTTTCTTCTTCCACTCCTCTCCAATCGTAGAATTCCCCTCAAAAGAGTCACGGGTGACACTCCGGAGTGGGTGCATCTCAGAATCACTCCAAATCGCTCCAAATCTCCTGAAATACGACAAAAACAAGAAATCGTGAAAAGCATCGCAATAATGTCGAATAATCGTGAAAAACACGATACGAGCGATCAAAATGGCATGCAAACATGCAGAAAAAAGGTGTAAAATATGGAGTGATCAAAATCCCCCAAGCTTACCTCTTACTCATCCTCGAGGAAGATGAGTAGAAAGCGAACACGGTGGATAAAAAAATAAAGGAAACGATGGAAAAATGGAAAACGAAAAATGAAAAACGAAATAGAAAACGAAGAAGGAAGCTGCTAGATCATTTTTCTCAGGACGTGGGTTTTGCTTACTCACATAGCACGCATCGAATATAAAACACATGTCAAAGACTTTTATCTCGATATCATAATATAATGGTGCATTGGAAATAGAAAACCCAAGAATATCCATATAGCATGAAAAATGTAATAATTCTAGAATTAACATCGTCTGAAGCATCTAAAGAGGTATACAAAATCGTAGATCACACACTTTTCAATTGAATACTTTCTATAAGGAGTATAAGAGATATCACACAATAGAGTAGTAAGAATAGAAAAGCATGGTTTTCATGAAATGGATGCTAAGCGTAGATTTTTTGATTTCGTGAAACTTTTAGCAATCTTACCGAGTATAGAATATTACTTAGCCTATGTTGTCATGCACCGTCAAGTAGTCACTCTCTCACACATCATTGGATCCTCTCCCCCCAAGCTTATCCATAAGCGTGGTGGCATAAACAAAACAATATTTACATTCCCCGTTTCTTTTGAAGCTCCAAAAGTAAAAGAAAATAAAAATAAAAGCTAAAGAGGGAAGAAAGAGAGAAAGGGTATGAGATGGGATCGTTTTCGAATTTCTTTTCTCTTTTCTTTTCCTTTTCTCAAATCTTTTTCTTTTTCTTTTCTTTTTTTTCGAATAACATATATACACAAATGATCCCAAATCAAAAGAGAAGGATATACAAGTATTTTTTTTTCTTTTTGGTTTTGGGGAATTTGGAGCACATGATATAATAACGGGGGAAATGCCAATAATAGAATTGCTAAGGGGAGATTCACCAATGAATTTAAAATAGAGAAATAATGTTCAAGATATGTGGAGAAAGAAATAAATGTATCTCTCGGTTCACTCTATAGGACGTGCATGGCAACTTCAGCAGGGTAATTTAATCTACTCAGTTTAATCTCAAAAAGCAAACTAGTCCAGATTTATCAACGCTAGCAAACATTCAATCAACCTGAAGTGAAGCGTACAAATCATGCAATAAGAAGTGATAGGAGAAAAGAAAGCAGTACTCCAGATATAAGCCATCAATGCGTGAATCTTGGTGTGTTTTCTACGATAGCATACATATGAATCATCAGACATCAGCTAATAATAGAATTTCATCCATTTTCATACGGAAAAAGAAGTGGGTTACTATTTCTAAATGCAAAGCAGAACATAGCATATGATATCAGAAACAAAAGCTATGACATGACAAAATTAGCATGCATAAAGAGGAAAGCTAACACCACGTCATCATCATCACAGAAAAATCATCTCTAGCAAGAGATGAAAGAAATAAAGATAAAAGAAAATAGAAATATTTACAATGCAGCACACAAGGAAAATAAGAAAACCGTGATGCATGGCAAAAAAATGAAAAATTGATGAAAAATGGGTGCAAAAGCGGGAAAAAGACGTGAAAAACTAAAAATAAAAGCGATAAAAGAAAAAAGTGTGAGAACTCACTCCCCCAAGCTAAAGTGCACAGTGTCCTCAATGTGCAAAGTGTGGCACACCGAGAGACGTGAAATGGGCGGGGTGGGTGAGGACGCTTGCATGATAAAAAAAGAAAAATAAACAAAAAATATGATGCGGATGGGATGCATGCAAAGATCAGAGTGATGCAGATATGTGTCACCAAAAATACTCTCCCTCTCTCCCAAAAAAGATAGAAAATGGTGTGATCTGAACAGGGACCAAAATAGTGAGGGGCGGAGGGGGGGCAAAATACTCCAGGACCAGTAGAAAATGGGCGGCATAACGACAAAAAATATCAATGGCATCAAGGGTGTGCCTAAGCTGGTGGTGCTGCACCATCTCCGTCCTGTGGCGGAGGTGGAGGTGGGGGGGTGGTGGTGGTGCAGGGCGTGGCTGCTGGCTGGGTGGCTGTGGAGGTGGAGGCAGTCTCGCCAGTATCTGATTCAGGCAAGCCTGAATACTGGGAAGTAGCTCAAGGCAAGTCTGCATGGCAGTGACCGTGGAGGAGAGGGCCCTAAAATCACCTCTGAGTCCACTCACTACCCCCTCTAGAGCACGAATGCTCTGAAGGGTACAGTCAGGGGAGGGTGGAGCAGGGGGACGCACAGGTCTAGGCTGTGAAGGACTGTTGGATATGGACGACATAAATACACCCATGAGGGGATGTATGAGGGTATACGGACCTCAGATGTCGTGTGCACGAAGGCGTGCGCGAAGGGAACCTTTTCTCGTGTGAAAAGGACCACTCGATAAGTGGAAAAAGCCACTCGATAAGTGGAAAAAGCCACTTTATAAGTGCAAAATGGCACTTGACAAGTGGATTAAGAAGAAGATAAATGAATGTGCTAATATAGGCTAATAAGCTTATAATTGGTTATTTCCTACAATAACCACCCCTAAAGCCTATAAATAGGACCCAAGGGTAAGGCATTCATTCATACTTTCCATGCCATAAGTTTGCATAAGGCATCTTATGTTCTTCTTCTCCCTTCCATTAAAATCCTCTTCTAGTTAGAGATTTAGGCGGTGAAACTCTGCTTCGATCCTCCGTGACGAAGTATCGACCGTTGTGGCGAATCCGAGGGCGAAGTACCGAGATTACCGTGCCGCGTACGCAAGTGTAAGTCTCAACTTCATTTATCGATCCTAACATTGTTTTGACAGGATCCTTCATTGGTATCAGAGCCATATGGGTTCGCCCCGGTCAAACCGCCGTCCCGTCGAACCGATGAACGAGGCGTTGTCTTTTTCACGAATAGATATCCTATCATTATGGATATGGTAGGAACGCTTCGTGACGGAGAGAACGCAACGGTTGTTCTTTTCACGTTAGGGTCTCTTACCATTACGGATATGGCAGGAACTCTCCGTGACGGGAAGAACCGACCGTTCACATCGTCAAGCTCGCATTCTTCATGGATGCCGAGTCTCCATTCATAGGGAATGTGAACTCTCTTCATGTGGAGCGTGTAGTTTACGAACTTTAAAGTATGTTATTTTTCATTTTTGGCACACGGCCATTAGAAAATAACTACTTTCTCGACGAACGGGTGATTCATCGATGAACGGGTGCTTCATTGAGGAAGATGATGGTAGTTATCTCCATCAGAGAAGATGATTTTTGGTGCATGATCACCATGGCCAAATCGGCTATGAAGGCAATGCACCCCCCATCCCCATGCGGAAGGGGTTGGCTACGGCCAATAACCACCACGACCACCCCGTCGAGGGGGAGGAGTGCATGCGGCCACCCCATGCTAGGGGGGAGACTGGCCATGGCCAAAGGGCCATGGCCGGCCTAGGCCAATAGGCCATGGCCGGCCGGCCCTGGCCGGCCATGGCCCTGGCCGGCCATGGCCATGGCCGGCCGGCCCCGGCCCCGGCCAGGCCTGGGCCAGGGAGCCCTGGCCGTGGCCAAGGCCAGGCCTGGCCGAGACCAGGCCAGGGCCAGGGGGCCCTGGCCGGCCTCGGCCAAGGCCAGGGGCCTGGCCGGCCTGGTCGGCCTCGGCCAAGGCCAGGGGCCTGGCCGGCCCTGGCAGTGGCCAGGGCCGGCGCACTGGTCTCTGCCAGGGCCTGGCCGGCCCTGGCAGAGGCTAGGCCCAATGCCCTAGCCTCAGTCCAGGGCCTGGCCGGCCCTGGTCTCTGCCAGGGCCATGGCCGGCCTCGGCCAGGGCAGAGGCCCTGGCCGAGGGGCCAGGGCCCCTGGCAGGCCAGGGCGGAGGCCCTTGGCCGGCCCTTGGCCAGCCCCGGCCAGGGCAGAGGCCCTGGCCAAGGGGGTGCCAAATAACTGATTGGTCGGTATTAGTCGACCAATTCGGGATTATTGGTCGACCAATTTAGCCAGAGGCCTTGACAATGGTTTCGGCCCCGGCAACCTACAAGCCTAGCCCATACGGGGCCGACGGCAGTCGTCTGCGGTAAAATTCTCCAATAAGGGGGAAACGCCTGGATCCATACGGGAGCCGGCGACGATAGTTTGCAGAAAAATCCCCAAAAGGGGGATCCGACCTTGGCACGGCTACAACTCATCCCGGCAAGAAGTGCCGAATATTTCACTAGTATCATAAGGGTACTAAGTTGAAATATACATTTTTTGAAAAATACGTTTTCTAACGTTTTGAAAAATACGTTTTTCAAAAAACGCTTTTCCGCTGCAAAGTACTATAAGAGTACTTTTATTTGATAAAGTGATGGGGAAATACTGAAAGTTACTCTAGATGGTGATTGGAAACGTAGTGACCTTTCCGATTCTAGGGTAACATCTTCAGTATTTTTCGAAAGTAACTTATCAAATTATAAATGTCGTTCCAAGTGGGAGTTGAAATTAGAACTATCCAAATGGGATATTCTATTATCACTTCAAATGGGAATTATATTTTAAGAATTTTTCAATGCAATGTTTTTGATCAAACCTTCGGTTTTGTGTCTTTTGCAGCATTTTAAAAGTAAAATGTCTTCCGCTTCAAAGAATATCGTCGCTGAGTTAAACAGAGGTGAAAAACTCAACGGTGATAATTACAAACTTTGGTCCATCAAGATACAATACGTTTTAGAGGAGCAAGAAGTGCTCGAAACTCTAAAGAACGTAATGATTGAACCCGAGTTGGGCACTACGGCCCAACACAGACGAGACAAGGAAGCTTTTAATGCTTGGTCTCGGAAGAACAAGATAGCACACATTACGTTATTAAGCAGTATGGCTGATGACGTAATGCGCATCTTCCGAGAACATGACCTAGCCATGGACATATGGTCCAAGCTAGAAGAGAAGTTCGGTGGCACATCGGTGTCCAAACTTCGTGCCTTAACTATAAGGTTCGATTCATATAAGAAACGTCCAGATCATTCCATGGGGAAACATCTGCGAGATATGGCGAATCTTATCTCGGAGTTAAAGGACGCAGGTCATGTGCTCACTGATGAGCAACAAATCCAAGCAGTCATACGTTCCCTACCAAATGGGTGGGACCAAATGAAGATGCATCTCACTCACAATGAGAGCATCAAGACTTTCGGCGATGTTTCTAAGCACCTTGAATTAGAGGAAGAGCGGCTTGCGGCTGCCAAGCACATGGTTGCTAGTTCCTCACACGGGGGAAAGAAACGGAAAGATCGTTCAAAGTTCACTAATGAACGTAATAAGCAACCTGAGTCTACCAAGAAACCCAAACATAAGGGTGGGCACAAGAAATGGCACAAGAAGAAATACTTGAAGAGGATCAAGTGCTTCAAGTGCAACAAGCTCGGTCACTATGCTCGTTCGTGTACGAGTGGAGGCGACGAGGTAACTTGTAAATATACTAGTTACATATGTGTTTCTAGTTCAATATTTCTTGTGGAATCTAATCCATTTTGGATAATTGATTCAGGTGCCACCGACCACATAGCAAGGGGCAGACGGTCCTTCGTGGAGTATCACCGGATACCCCAAGGAACGAAGTGGATCTATGTAGGAAACAACACACGTGTTGAAGTGAAAGGCGTTGGGACTTGCAAGCTAGTCTTGGACAACGGCCGCACTCTCCTACTTCATGATGTTCTCTTCGCTCCAGATATTCGAAGGAATATAATATCTGTGGTCGTGTTAATGGGTCTTGGTTATAACTGGGTTTTTCATGATTGTAATGTGGACTTAAGTTGTAATAATACTCTTATTGGTACTGGGTTTGTATTTAAAGGATTTATTGTAATGAGTACAATGTATGACTCCTCATGTAATGAAAATTTCCTTATTGCAAATTCTAAGACTTATGAGTCTGATGTGATTTGTTGGCACGCAAGGCTTGGTCATATTGGACCAACGCGTATGGATAGACTTGCCAAACGTGGCCTTCTATCCAATGTTTCAAAGGTTGAAATGTCGACCTGCGAACATTGCCTAGTGGGAAAATCTTGTCGCAAGACGTTTGGAACCGGCACAAGGGCCGAGGTTCCATTACAGCTTATCCATTCGGACATATGTGGTCCGATGAATGTCAAGACAAGACGCGGGAAGTCCTATTTCATCACTTTTATTGATGATTTCACCCGATTCGGACATATCTATTTGATATCCCACAAAAGTGAAGCATTGTCTTGCTTTAAAAACTATATGAGTTTAGTGGAGAATCAATTAGATCGCAAGATTAAGGTCTTGCGAACCGATAGGGGCGGTGAATATCAATCAACAAGTTTAAAGGAACTTTGTGATGAAAAAGGCATAGTACATCAGGTAACTATGCCTTATACTCCTCAACAAAACGGTGTTTCAGAAAGGAGAAATAGGACTTTAATGGAAATGGTCCGTTCAATGATGGCGCAAGCTAACTTGCCAATCACCTTTTGGGGTGATGCATTATTGACGGCCGCTTTCATTTTAAACCGCGTACCCTCGAAATCAGTTAGCTCCCCTCCTTATGAGTTGTGGAACCAAAGGTCTCCTGACTTAAACATTTTGAAACCTTGGGGTTGTGCATCATACGCACATATTTCCTCCCATAAGTATGGCAAACTTGGGCCAAGGGGAAGGAAATGTATCTTTATACGATACGCAGAAAACTCCAAAGGTTATGTTTTTGTTAGTCAGGAAGACAATGGTGGGCTAATTGAGTTTGAGTCGAGGGATGTCACTTTCTTGGAAAACGAGTTTCCAAGACAGGGCGAGATAAGTCAGGACTTATCTCTATTTGAGATTTATGATCAAGAAGGATTACCTCATTCGAGTGGGAGAATTCTTGGTGAAAACGAAAATACGTTGCAATCTTCACCAATGGATTATACGAATGACGATTATCCTATTCCATACGGGAATAATGATCCAAGTGGGAGCAATTCTAACGACATTCCAAGTGGGAATGATATTAGAATTGATCTAAATTCGAGTCAACAAGGACTTAAAGAATCTCAAATACGACGTAGTAGTCGTACAAGGTTGGCTCCTCTAAGATTTGAGGATGAATTTCCGCAAACCTTTATGACTTTACTACAAGAAGATGACGAGCCTGCTACTTTCAAACAGGCCGTATCTTGCCCTGCTAAAGACAAATGGATGGAAGCGATGCAAGAGGAGTTAGAATCCATGAAAGTTAACCAAGTCTGGGACTTAGTTAACTTACCCAGAGGACGTAGAGCTATTGGGAACAAATGGGTTCTCAAGATCAAGCATAAGGCTGATGGCTCTATTGACAGATATAAAGCTCGCCTTGTCGCGAAAGGTTTTACGCAACAGGAAGGGATAGACTACGAAGAGACCTTCTCACCTGTTGTTTGTTTTACCTCGATTCGCCTGATTCTGGCAATGGTAGCTTGCTTAGACCTCGAATTACATCAAATGGATGTAAAGACTGCCTTTCTCAATGGAGAATTGGACGAGGAGATCTATATGGAGCAACCAACAGGGTTTGTAAAAGAAGGAAACGAACATAAGGTTTGTAAACTTCTTAAATCCATATATGGTCTTAAACAATCCTCGAGGCAATGGTATATACGATTTCAAGAAGTTGTCTTATCAAATGGTTTTACCATGCTTGATGAAGATAACTGCGTATATATCAAGAGGATTAAAAGCAAGTATATTATCATGTCTCTATATGTAGATGACATTTTAATAGCCAGAAATGACAAGGGCTTTGTGATGAGTATCCAGGCTTGGCTTTCATCAGTATTTGAGATGAAAGGCATAGGAAAAGCCGCATATATCCTTGGAGTTAAGATTTCAAGGAATCGTTCGAAGAAACTTCTTTCTCTCTCAGGAGACTTATATAAAGAAGGTTCTAGAACGCTTTGATATGCAGGACTGCAAGTCCATTGATATTCATATAAGCATATGCGATAATTTATATCTGGAATCGTGTCCAAAGAACCAAAAGGGAAAGGAAATTATGGAAAAAGTTCCATATTCCAGTGCAGTTGATAGTCTTATGTACGCTATGGTGTGTACGAGACCGGACATCTGTTTTGCCGTTGGAAATGGTAAGCCGTTACCAATCCAATCCAGGGCAAGTACACTGCAAAGCGGTTAAGAGGATAATGTGTCTTGTAAGATCAAACACATTGATATCCGATACGAATTTGCAAAAGACTGTGATAAAACCAAGAAGGTAGACATAAGGTACATATCTACGCATGAGATGATAGAGGATCCGCTTACGAAGGCGATCCCCAGAGATGTGTTTTACAAACACTTATCATCTCAAGGATTGCGTAAGAGCTGAGTTGTACCAATATAAATTCCCATGTCTGTAAATGATCAAATTTAATAAAAGAATAAGTTCTTTTTCAAATATTGCATATGAATTTCTTGAGAAATGTTTGTGTACATTTTTTGAAATCTCAGCTATACTTTCTAGTATGTCGGACAGATTGAGGTTGGCTCTCTCACATGATCAACCGCCTTATTCTATCAGACGGATAGAATAGAGATGAGACCTGTTTAAAGTCAAAATCATCAGACAGATGATTTAGAGTCATGACTTAAACAAAATGGTCGCATGAAAGATCTGCATCATATGGATGCTTACAGAAGATCTAAGAGGATTTTGAAATCCTATCTGTCTAAATGCGGGATGTGAGTCCAAAGGATTATTTGAGTAGAAAAAGGGACTCAAAGTCAGACATTGTGGTGTCTGATCATCATCCTTACAACATCATTGAGACATACACTCCCTGGGAAAGGAGCGATGTTGTAATACGTATTCATACTACGTATGCATTTTTGACCATTGGGTTAGAATAGTAAATAAGTTTACTATTATGTGAGACCCAAAGACCACATGGGTCTTAATGCATTACCCTTATGGACTCTAATTGGTTCCTTTAGATTTGACCGGGTGATTGCTATCTTAGCATGTTACTTATGGACTATGGTTAATTCGGTCCGGCGGGACATGTTAGAAAAGCAAGTCAAGTCAAGATCGAAAGGATCGCAAGAAGAGGAAGATTAATTTCGCATTCACATTTGGACTTTAAAGATTCAAAGCTGGCCAGCCAATTGCAAAGATGGGATTCAATTGTTGAATATAAAGTATAAGAAATGTGAAGAAATAATCTAGGGTAAAGCATGCGTTGATCTACTCAACTTTGCACCTCGAGGAGTGTTGTGTATCTCTAACAAGTGCACAACAGCGGACTTTATGCGCATGACGGTCACACGGCCTATTTCTCGGTATGACAAACAGAAGAGTTAAAAGGAAAATATGTTTCCTTACAATCCCCTCAAGTGTGAGTGGGAGATGTTGGATATGGACGACATAAATACACCCATGAGGGGATGTATGAGGGTATACGGACCTCAGATGTCGCGTGCGCGAAGGGAACCTTTTCTCGTGTGAAAAGGACCACTCGATAAGTGGAAAAAGCCACTCGATAAGTGGAAAAAGCCACTTTATAAGTGCAAAATGGCACTTGATAAGTGGATAAAGAAGAAGATAAATGAATGTGCTAATATAGGCTAATAAGCTTATAATTGGTTATTTCCTACAGTAACCACCCCTAAAGCCTATAAATAGGACCCAAGGGTAATGCATTCATTCATACTTTCCATGCCATAAGTTTGCATAAGGCATCTTATGTTCTTCTTCTCCCTTCCATTAAAATCCTCTTCTAGTTAGAGATTTAGGCGGTGAAACTCTGCTTCGATCCTCCGTGACGAAGTATCGACCGTTGTGGCGAATCCGAGGGCGAAGTTCCGAGATTACCGTGCCGCGTACGCAAGTGTAAGTCTCAACTTCATTTATCGTTCCTAACGTTGTTTTGACAGGATCCTTCAAGGACAGGGCTGCCTCACACGGGTGGTGTAGAGTATGGGGCCAACAAGAAAGTGCAGGAAGGGGGCTGTGCTCACTAGTGGATGCCCAGCCTCAGTGTGAGGCTGGGACGCAGGCTGGGATGAGGAGGCAGTAGCAGCAGTGGTGGAAGACAAAATCGGCGATGAGGCAGCAAGAGAGGTCGGTGACACAGGTGTGTGGACATACGTCACGACGCTCTCGGATAGGACAGCTGTGGTGGAGACAGAAGGGTCGGCCACTGGGGAGGAAGTGTAAGGACCAAAAGGTGACACCCCAGCGGACAGCAAGCTGGATAGGGTCCGCACAGCAGCAGGGAAGGAAGGCTTGCCGCTCTCTAGTATGGTGGGTGGATGCTCGGGAAGAAGTGAGGAAATAGGCTCAACCGAGATAGGCACAGCAGTGGTGGTGGTGGTGGTGGTGGACGACTCAGCAAGGGTACTCCCGACACCGACAGAAGTGGGGACAGAAGTGCCGGGAGGTGCAGACAGTGCAGGCTCGGGCTGAGGGATCACGGGGTCGACGGATGCAGGTGGTGCCTGATCAACTCCCTCGGCCTCTAGCACGTAGGCGGCGGGGATCAGGAGATCCATCGTCGGAAGCCAGTCCACATGTGTCGGTCCTAAATGTGTCCGAGCAAGGCTCGGGAGGATCATGTAATCGGCACTAAAGGGACCGTGCAACCATACCCAGTGGCGCTGGCTGTGGGGACGAAGCATCTTCATCCGGGCCATAACATCTATCGAGAGTACAGTGGGACCTGGGGCTCGTCGAAGGTCGGCCGGAAGGTCCTCGCCGGTCATCAGGGCTAGCAGAGTGATCAGGCCGTCGCAACAGATCGGTGAGCGAGCGCTCACCGATACTATGATGCGGTCCAAAAACCAGCTAGCGATATCAATCTCAACGGCGGGGACCAGGTCGTCGCTACCCCTATCTAGAACTCTGGGGCAAGTCATCGCGTAGCGCATATAGAGCTTAGGCGTAGACATCGTCCCAGGCTCGTACCTCCCAAGGAAGGTGGTCGCCATAAGGCGTTGTGCTATGCGGAGGCAGGGATGGACTATAGCTGAGGCCTTGGCCCTACTAGGGTCAAAGCCAAGTGGAGAACCTGTGATCCGTGTCCAAAAGGCGGAGGCGTCGAACGATGGCGGCGGGATGTGCGTGGGCGCGTAGGCACGGTCAGGGACAGGGACAGGAGGCCACAGGAAGAATGCACGAAGCATGTCGAGTGTGATCTCGCACTCTCGATCCATCAGGCAGAAGGTGCCTCCCCCAGGGGTCCGGTCGATCGAGCTCAGGACCTCAAGTGTCGGACGGATGTAAGTATTCGCCGACACGACAAGAAAATCGCGCCATCCCACGTTGTCGTACAACGTGAGTAGCCCCTCTAGTACCCCTAGGTGGTCAAAGTCTGCTAAGTGTGCGAACCTAGTGGGTACTGTCACGACCCGCTTCCCTAAAATGGAGGCGAGACGTGAAAAGGTCCGCACGAGAGTGGAGCTGTGAAGCCCCAAACCCGATAAGCGTAAATAAAACATAAGCAGGTCCCTGTAACCACAAACGGAGCAACAATAATAATAAAAGGAGAGACAGAAATAAAATTCTCATATCTCATAAATTGTCCAACATGAAAATAAGTCCAACATCCAGAAAGGCCACCAGGCTAAAAGAAAGAGTCTAAGGCCCAGAACAAGGCCAACAAAAGCAACAGCGCCACAAAGTATAGGTGCTATGCACCGACAACAAAATAGCAGTCTAAGCAAAAGGAAAACATAACGAAGGCACTAGGACTGGTCCCCAGTGCCCACGTACTCCCCGTCAAACACAAGCTCGGGCTCGGCGTCAGCAAACACCTCGTCCTCAACAAGGTACTCAGGCTCGGGATCTAACATGTGTCACCCAAAAGAGTAAAGGGGCACATGTCAGCAAGTCTAAAAGACTTGGGCAAGGAAACTGAAAGTAAGGCAACTAGCAACCTAGCAGTTTTAGTATGCATGCCATGGCAGTTATAATATGAGTGCACGAGCAAGACATGGTGAACAATAAGTACAAGAGAACAATTATCGGGACAAGACAAGAGTAGCCAAGCTACTAACAATCTCAATCAATTCACTATTCGCGTTTCACTGTTGTTTGTAGATGTTTACGCCCTTCAGCTGAATGGTATAACATTCACGCCGATCGGTGCTAAACACTACCCCACCCCAGAGTTTACGCATTACAACTGCAGTTGCTGATCAGGCAGACCCCCAGTTGAATGACCGCTTAACTCTTACCCCATCCCACACGTAAACAAGCCAGGGTCCCTGTACACGAGCCCAGCAAGTGAGCCAGGGTTGCCCCGCACGGGAGCTTGTTTTCCAAGTTCACAATTCAATATCGAGTGTTGGGGTTAGCAACTCATTATACTCGCTTCCGGTCACGAGCCAGGAAACACAAGTATTGTAGCGATGCTACGCAATCACGGAAACACTTAAAGCATGCAATGACATAACAATTAATTTGCGTACCGTAAATGGGATTTAAACATGACATGGTAATTGTGCAACATGATAAATGTCGAATCTAGCTTCGTTGTCAAGCTAGTTCCTAAATTTGCGCCTAGGCGAGTATCATTTCGTCGCCTAGCCTCTTTTACGCCTACAACAAGCAAATGGCCTAAAACATGGCCGAAATCCTAAGTGGCAAGTTTCACTTGCCTAGCCTCGGGGATGACGATCACGAGGGTTCGTCTCGCGAATGCTAATCTACGGGGAAATCGCTGTTATGGGGAATCAATCATCAAAACAACATTCATTTCATTAGGGTTTCATAAAAATACAAATAGGTTATGAAAACATCAAGAGATCGATTTCTTACCGTGAGGAGGCGGAAGAAACACTCCGGAGAACCTAAGGACCAGATCTGGAAACGAATGGAGAAGTTTGGAGAACTAGGGTTTTTGGGGGATTTTGGGGATTTGGTGAGATTTTGGGGAAGATTGGAGGTAAAAGGTGTTGATGGAGGGTTTAGATGATGGATCTTGGGCTTGGGATGAAGGAATAAGGGTTGTAGGTGGAAGGGGGCTCAATGGGGGAGAAACTAGGGTTTTGGGTCGAGTGGAGGAAGAAGAAAACGTTTGGGAGGGGTTTAAATAGGATGGGCTGGCGGCTGCCCAGAAATTAGGGTTTTAACACAGATTAGTCGGTCAAAGAGCAACCACTGACCGACTAGTTTGGTAACTAGTCGGTCGGTCGACCAACGCAGACCGACTAAGAGTAAACAGTAACTCGACTGTACAGAAGAACCAAGAATTAGTCGGTCTGAGTACAAAACTTAACCGACTAGTTTAACAACTAGTCGGTCGAAAGATGAACTTAGACCGACTAATAATGAATAGTACAGATACTAAAATTTAGATGATGTGTTAGTCGGTTAAAGAAGCATTGCCGACCGACTAGTTTACAACCTAGTCGGTCAACCAACGTTCTTAGACCGACTAACGATAAACAGTAACTCCTGAGAAATTTAGAAAGCCAACTAGTCGGTCCACGAAGGATTGCCGACCGACTGGATCGTCATCTAGTCAGTCGGTGCCCCTTCTTACACCGGCTAATAAGCATCAAAAGTTCCGATACGGAGCGCGGAGCTCCGGGATCGATTCCTAAGACTCCTAGGCTTGATCTAATAGTAAGATACGACCGTTATGAAGCCCGTCACGAATGACTTACTCCGAAATCGACGATCTTAAGGAAGAAATGAGAAACACGACGAAACGATCGAAAATGAAAGTTACGGAGACGAAGACCACACAAGAGGAGAAAGTCCTCCAAAACATATATTATAATATAATAAATCCAGATACATGAAAACCAGTCGTTACATCCTCCCCAACTTAAGAAAAATTCCGTCCTCGGAATTTCCAAACACTCACGTGTCCGGAAACAAAAGTGGGAAACGCTCTCGCATCTCATCCTCATTCTCCCAAGTAGACTCTCCAGGTGAGCCGTGTCGCCACATCACCCTCACAAGATTGACAATCTTGTTCCGAAGCGATTTCTGACGCATGTCCAGAATCTGCACTGGATACTGGTCATACGTCATATCGGGGCGAACGGTAATCTCCGAAAAATCCACAGCATGAGATGGATCGCTAATGTATCGACGAAGCTGCGACACATGGAAAACATTGTGAACTCCCTCCAAAGATGGCGGCAAGGCGAAACGATAAGCTACCTCGCCAACTTTCTCCAGAATGTCAAACGGTCCAATGTATCGCGGGCTCAACTTCCCTCGCTTCCCAAAACGAATCACACCGCGATTCGGGGAAATCTTCAAGAACACATGGTCGCCCGGTTGAAACTCCAAAGGACGACGTTTAGCATCCACCCAATGCTTAAAACGGTCCTGAGCAATCCTCAACCTCTCCCGAATGTTCCTGACGACCTCCACAGCCTCCACAATCATCTCAGGTCCCAACAACTCCCGATCACCAACGTCATCCCAACTCAATGGCGATCGACATTTCCTCCCATAAAGAGCGGCGAAAGGCGCCATGCCAATACTCGCCTAGAAGCTGTTGTTGTAAGAAAACTCCACCAGATGTAGATGTTCTTCCCACGAACCCTTGAAATCCAACATGCACGCCCTCAGCATGTCCTCCAAGATCTGAATCGTCCTCTCGGACTGGCCATCCGTCTGCAGGATGGTACGCTGTGCTGAAACTCAGACACGTACCCAAGCTCTTCTGCAAACTCTGCCAGAACTGAGATGTGAACCTCGTGTCCCTGTCTGACACGATACTCACGGGGACTCCATGAAGTCGCACGAATTCCTGCACGATTCACGTTACATCACTATCCAAACTAGGAAAAGGAAATAAAACGGAGAGTAAAAGAATTTTACCTCCATATATCTCCTTGCTAGCGCCTCAGTGGACTGTCCCACTCGGAATGGAATAAAGTGCGCGGATTTGGTCAATCGATCTACGATCACCCAAATTGCGTCATTCTGCTTCGGACTCTGAGGTAGTCCAGTCACGAAATCCATAGTGATGTGTTGCCATTTCCACTCCGGAATCGGAAGCGGTTGTAGCAACCCGGCCGTACGCTGATGCTCCACCTTCACTTGTTGGCAAACCAAGCACTTGGCTACACTCTGAGCCACACCCCTCTTCATACCATGCCACCAATAATTCAGACGAAGATCCTGGTACATCTTGGTGCCACCAGGATGCACAGAATACGGCGAACTGTGTGCCTCCACCATCAATTCCTCTCTAATGCCCCCAGCCGGCACACACAACCTGGCTCCAAACCTCAGCGAGCCATCCTCATGAATCAAAAAGTCAGTCCGCAGACCGGCTTCCACCTGCTCCCGAATCTTCACCAGCTTCGGATCCTCAGCCTGGCCAGCCTTAATCCGATCCACGATCGTCGACTGTACCTACATGTACATCAACGAAGAAGCCTCCCCAGGAAGGACAATCTCAACACCAGACTCGCAAAAATCCTGCTGCAATCTCCACTGCGAGGTCAAAATCATCACCACGGGAAGCCTACTCAGCGCATCAAGAACCACATTCACCTTGCCAGGGTGAAACTGCAAATCAATCTCATAATCTGTCATAAGCTCCAACCATCGATGCTGTCGCATGTTGAGCTCCTTCTGAGTAAAAATATACTTCAAGCTTTTGTAATCGATGAAAATCTTCACTTTCTCACTCAGCAGGAAGTGCCTCCAGATCTTAAGAGCGAACACAACGGCAGCCAACTCCAAATCATGCGTCGGGTAATTCTTCTCATGAACCTTAAGCTGACGAGACGCATACGCCACAACATGTCCGTGCTGATGCAACACACAACCGAGACCCTTGCCAGAAGCATCGCAAAAGATCTCAAATCCACCACTGCGATCAGGCACAACAAGAATAGGGGCAGTCGTCAACCTCTCCTTCAGAATACCAAAAGCACTCTCACAATCACCCGACCAAACAAAAGGAACTTCCTTCCGCGTCAACCTGGTCATCGGCTCAGCAATACGGGAAAATGCCTTAATGAAATGTCGATAGTAACCAGCAAGTCCAAGGAAACTCTGAATCTCAGACGCAGACGACAGAACAGGCCACTCTCTGATGGCCCTAATCTTCTCGGGATCCACTGAAATACCATCTCCAATCACCACATGCCCGAGAAAAGCAACTCTATCCAGCCAAAACTCGCACTTTGAAAACTTATCATACAAACGATGCTTCCTCAAGATCTCCAATACCATCCTCAAGTACGAAGCATGCTCTTCCTCCGACTTCGAATAGATCAGAATGTCGTCAATAAAGATAACGACAAACTTATCCAAAAAGTCGTAGAAAATCAGGTTCATTAGATTCATGAAAACTGCGGGCGTGTTAGTTACGCCGAAAGGCATAACCACAAACTCGTAGTGTCCATACTTCGTCCTGAACGCTGTCTTCAGAACATCTCCCTTCTTCACCTTCAACTGATGGTAACCACTCCTCAAATCCAATTTAGAAAACACCCTCGAACCTCCAAGCTGATCAAAAATATCATCGATGCGAGGCAACGGGTATTTATTCTTAATGGTCACCGCATTCAACTCCCGATAGTCCACGCACATGCGACGCAAACCATCCTTCTTCTTCACCAGCAGCACCGTGCTCCCCACGGAGACACACTAGGATTGATATAACCCTTCTGTAAGAGCTCATCCAACTGCTTCCGTAACTCTTCCAATTCTGCAGGTGCCATACGATATGGCGCCTTCGAAATCGGCTGCGCACCTGGAATAAGATCAATAGAAAATTCTAGAGCTCGATCAGGTGGCAAACCAGACATCTCCTCAGGGAAGACGTCACCAAAATCACGCACCACAGCTGGCCACTCCAGCTCCATCTGCATAGCCACAACCTCCACCGGCCTGGCCCGAAATCTGACAGGACCAAGCGAACTGCTACCACGACTGAACTCAAATACCGGATGTCCGGGAATCTCGAACACCACCTTCTTTCTCCTGCAGTCAATCGTAGCATAGAAGCTCGCAAGCCAGTCCATCCCAAGAACTGCATCATAGTTGATGATGTCGTGGACAATGAAATCAGCGAAAAGCTCATGTCCACAGACCACCAACGAGCAAGAATTGCAACCACGATGCACCGAGACCACGCCATTCCCTGTAACGATATTCCAACTCTTGGGAAGAGGGGACGTCGACAAGGAATGCCTCTCCATGAATTTCCGAGAAATAATGCACATCGATGCACCGGAGTCAAAGAGGACTCGTGCAGGAAATGTGCACACCAAAACCACACCTAACAAGCAATTAACAATCAAACCCTAGTCTAGCAAACGACCATGTTCAAGCAAACAACACAATCTAACATTCAACCCAGCTAGGAAAGTAATAGCTAGATTGAGGATTACCTGCGATAACCTCATCCACAGCCTCGCTCTCCACAGCGGTCATCAGAAAAGCCCGCCTCCTCGGCGGAACAGCCTGCTGAAAAGCCTGCCTCTGCAGAACAAGAGCTGCTCCACGTCCAGCAGGAACAGACGCTCGCTGCTGCAACGGCTGTGCTGCAACAGGTGCCCTCCGCAGCTGACCCGCATGCCGACAATCCTTCACGACATGGGAAGCATCACCACAAACCAGACACTGGCCCAAAAACTTCCGACATTGCTCCTTGATGTGGCCAGGCTTGCCGCAGAAATGGCAAGTCTTCAGAATAGGCCCTCCTGGCCTCTTAAACTGAGCTGGCTGATTAGGCTTGAAACCAGGCCTAACCACCGCTCTGGCCTGCTCCATAGGCCTCTTCCCAGCACCAGAAACATGCCCTCTCCTCTGACTCAGGTTCAGCTCCTGCCTCATGGCAGCGACCAAAACCTTCTGATAAGAGTCCAGATCAGAGGAAGACACAAAACTCTGGAGCTCCAAAGAAAGTCCCTGCAAGAACCTCTGAGCCCTCTCATCAGCATCCTGCACCATCTTCGGTGCGAACCGACTCAGCCTAGTGAACTCTTGGTGGTACTGGTCCACCGTCAAGCTCCCTTGCTTCAGATCAATGAAGCGCGGCAGCATCTCCTTCTTCGCAGCCTTCGGAAAGAATTCCTCATCAAACCTGGACTTAAAGGTAGCCCAAGCTATCGGCTCCACCAACATCTTCTCATCCGCATCCCACCAGTTCCGAGCATTATCCTTGAGTTTCCTCTTCGCCAAATCAACTCATCCAGCCGGGGTGATCTTGGCCATCTTCAAGTTATCCTCAATGTTCCAAATCCACTCATCGGCAGCCAGAGGACCCTCAGAACCATCAAAATACGCGGGACCCAGCTCCCGAAATTGCTTCGCTCCCGGCTCAGAGCGAGGGGCATCCGGAAGAGCCCGGGCAGCTCGAGCAAGTGGAGCATTCTGGACTTGCAGGAGCACGCCCTGCTGCACTTGCATCATCTGGAGCATCATCCGCATCATCTCACCGTTGGTGGGTTCCCGCTCAGGCTCCTCATCATGAGGGAGCGCACCACTACCCCCACCACGGGTGAATCGTCTTCCTGCCATCTAGTGACACAGAAAACGAAGCAGATTAGACTCATAGCTTATGACTCGAACGTCGAACTTAGTTTGTTGGACATTCTAATATTATTATCGCTATTCTGATAATCGCAGTTACAGAAGGACCTGCATGGGCCACCAACAAAACCTGTCACGACCCGATTCCCTAAAATGGAGGCAAGACGTGAAAAGGTCCGCACGAGAGTGGAGTTGTGAAGCCCCAAACCCGATAAGCGTAAATAAAACATAAGCAGGTCCCTGTAACCACAAACGGAGCAACAATAATAATAAAAGGAGAGACAGAAATAAAATTCGCATATCTCATAAATTGTCCAACATGAAAATAAGTCCAACATCCAGAAAGGCCACCAGGCTAAAAGAAAGAGTCTAAGGCCCAGAACAAGGCCAACAAAAGCAACAGCGCCACAAAGTATAGGTGCTACACACCGACAACAAAATAGCAGTCTAAGCAAAAGGAAAACACAACGAAGGCACTAGGACAGGTCCCCAGTGCCCACGTACTCCCCGTAAAACACAAGCTCGGGCTCGGCGTCAGCAAACACCTCGTCCTCAACAAGGTACTCAGGCTCGGGATCTAACATGTGTCACCCAAAAGAGTAAAGGGGCACATGTCAGCAAGTCTAAAAGACTTGGGCAAGGAAACTGAAAGTAAGGCAACTAGCAACCTAGCAGTTTTAGTATGCATGACATGGCAGTTATAATATGAGTGCACGAGCAAGACATGGTGAACAATAAGTACAAGAGAACAATTATCGGGACAAGACAAGAGTAGCCAAGCTACTAACAATCTCAATCAATTCACTATTCGCGTTTCACTGTTGTTTGTAGATGTTTACGCCCTTCAGCTGAATGGTATAACATTCACACCGATCGGGGCTAAACACTACCCCACCCCAGAGTTTACGCCTTACAACTGCAGTTGCTGATCAGGCAGACCCCCAGTTGAATGACCGCTTAACTCTTACCCCATCCCACACGTAAACAAGCAAGGGTCCATGTACACGAGCCCAGCAAGTGAGCCAGGGTTGCCCCGCACGGGAGCTTGTTTTCCAAGTTCACAATTCAATATCGAGCGTTGAGGTTAGCAACTCATTATGCTCGCTTCCGGTCATGAGCCAGGAAACACAAGTATTGTAGCGATGCTACGCAATCACGGAAACACTTAAAGAATGCAATGACATGACAATTAATTTGCGTACCGTAAATGGGATTTAAACATGACATGGTAATTGTGCAACATGATAAATGTCGGATCTAGCTTCGTTGTCAAGCTAGTTCCTAAATTTGCGCCTAGGCGAGTATAATTTCGTCGCCTAGCCTCTTTTACGCCTACAACAAGCAAATGGCCTAAAACATGGCCGAAACCCTAAGTGGCAAGTTTCACTTACCTAGCCTCGGGGATGACGATCACGAGGATTCGTCTCGCGGATGCTAATCTACGGGGAAATCGTTGTTATGGGGAATCAATCATCAAAACAACATTCATTTCATTAGGGTTTCATAAAAATACAAATAGGTTATGAAAACATCAAGAGATCGATTTCTTACTGTGAGGAGGCGGAAGAAACACTCCGGAGAACCTAAGGACCAGATCTGGAAACGAATGGAGAAGTTTGGAGAACTAGGGTTTTTGGGGGATTTTGGGGATTTGGTGAGATTTTGGGGAAGATGGGAGGTAAAAGGTGTTGATGGAGGGTTTAGATGATGGATCTTGGGCTTGGGATGAAGGAATAAGGGTTGGAGGTGGAAAGGGGCTCAATGGGGGAGAAACTAGGGTTTTGGGTCGAGTGGAGGAAGAAGAAAACGTTTGGGAGGGGTTTAAATAGGATGGGCTGGCGGCTGCCCAGAAATTAGGGTTTTAACATAGATTAGTCGGTCAAAGAGCAACCACTGACCGACTAGTTTGGTAACTAGTCGGTCGGTCGACCAACGCAGACCGACTAAGAGTAAACAGTAACTCGATTGTACAGAAGAACCAAGAATTAGTCGGTCTGAGTACAAAACTTAACCGACTAGTTTAACAACTAGTCGGTCGAAAGATGAACTTAGACCGACTAATAATGAATAGTACAGATACTAAAATTTAGATGATGTGTTTGTCGGTTAAAGAAGCATTGACGACCGACTAGTTTGCAACCTAGTCGGTCAACCAACGTTCTTAGACCGACTAACGATAAACAGTAACTCCTGAGAAATTTAGAAAGCCAACTAGTCGGTCCACGAAGGATTGCCGACCGACTGGATCGTCATCTAGTCGGTCGGTGCCCCTTCTTACACCGGCTAATAAGCACCAAAAGTTCCGATATGGAGCGCGGAGCTCCGGGATCGATTCCTAAGACTCCTAGGCTTGATCTAATAGTAAGATATGACCGTTATGAAGCCCGTCACGAATGACTTACTCCGAAATCGACGATCCTAAGGAAGAAATGAGAAACACGACGAAACGATCGAAAATAAAAGTTACGGAGACGAAGACCACACAAGAGGAGAAAGTCCTCCAAAACATATATTATAATATAATAAATCCAGATACATGAAAACTAGTCGTTACAGGTACTATCGAGCGATGGCAGATACGCTCGAAACGGGCGCGGTGTGCGTCGTTTCGAAACGTGATCCCCATCGGCCCGACAACGGGAGCGGGTGGAGGGACAGGATCGTCTGGGATAGGCTGTGTGGGTGGTGGTGGCGGTGGCGGGCTAGGTGGTAGGGAGTCCTCCCTAGCATGAGAGGGACCGGGGTCATCAGTCCGCCTCCACTTGGGGGCGGATCCCCACGTGCGCGGCCTGGTGCGGGGCGGCATGTGTGCCGCGAGTGCTCACCTAACTAGAATAATATGCGGCGTGCTAAAAAATGGAACAAGTGTATCTGTACACGCCGCGAGAGCAATAGGTGATGCGTACGAAGAGACGCCTCTGTCGCGAAGCTAAAAATGCGTCCAGAAGCTCCCCAAAGCTCCCCCAAGATAGCCTGCAAATCAAACAACGATATCAGCGGATAATACTCGAAATACATGGGGGAGATGGGGTATAATAGATAGATAAAAGAATTAATTTAAGTATAGGGCTCAATGGGTCGACGGATCGAGAGAAACAAGGAGAGAATGGGATTTCGGGGCAAACCGAGGCTAAACGAGACAATGGAGGCTGGGGCGGACGGCGCCGGCGAGGTGGAGCGGCGGGCTACCGGCGGCGGGGTGAGATCGGGCGGTCGCCGGTCGGAGGGAAGCAATTCGGGCACGGGGATGTTAAGCAGCGGCCGAGGGGAGACGAAACAGCGGAGTGCTCGGGTGAAAATGGCGAAAATTTGGGTTTTCGAAAATCGCGCCAGTCTCTCAGCTTAAATAGAGATTGTTACGACTCGGCCGAGTGTAAATGTCACTCGGCCGAGTGCGTAAACAAAAGAAATTTTGAAAATATCGTTCCCACTACGACTCGGCCGAGTGTCTTTTGTTCACTCGGCCGAAGGGAGAAAACTCCTTCGGCCGAGTGGCTCTACCACTCGGCAATTTTTAGGCTATGAGGGTATCTGTTTTACTCGGCCGAGTGACTTTACGTACTCGGCCGAGTGGCACTTAATGCTGAAATACACAAAAAAGTCTGAGAGTTGGTTCCGCAGACTTCCGTGGTTGGTGCCCCACTCGGCCGAGTGGGGTCCTTTGCTCGGCCGAGGAGCATATGATACTCGGCCAAGTGACGTGCTATTTTCTGCTTCGGGGCTTTGTTTTCGCTCTACTCTCTGTTTTTCTTCCTCCAGTTGGTTTCATCCTCCTCCCAAGGCCTGAGCGCATTCCTGGAGCGCTCTTCATTGCCTCTATTTTCCTCTATATGAGAGATCTCCTTTTCTCCTCTCCTGTCATAGAAATTAAGACCCATTGTCACGATTTTTATGGGCAAAAAGACTCTAAAAACTAACAAAAGTCTAAACTAAAAATGAAAATCAAATAAAAATAATGCAAAAACCGTCGGGTTGTGTCACGACCCGCTTCCCTAAAATGGAGGCGAGACATTAAAAGGTCCGCACGAGAGTGGAGCTGTGAAGCCCCAAACCCGATAAGCATCAATAATACATAAGCAGGTCCATGTAACCACAACAGAATAACAATAATAACACAAGGAGAGACTGAAATAAAATCTCACCTCTCACACATTGTCCAACAAGAAAATAAGTCCAACATCCAGAAAAGCCACCAGGCTAAAAGAAAGAGTCTAAAGGCCCAGAACAAGGCCAACAAAAACAACGTCATAACAAAGTATGGGTGCTACGCACCGATAACAAACAACTGTCTAACAAAAGTAAAACACAACGAAGACACTAGGACTGGTCCCCAGTGTCCACGTACTCCCCGTCAAACACAAGCTCGGGCTCGGCGTCAGCAAACACCTCGTCCTCAACGAGGTACTCGGGCTCAGGATCTAACATGTGTCACCCAAAAGAGTAAAGGGGCATATGTCAGCAAGTCTAAAAGACTTGAGCAAGGAAACTAAAAGTAAGGCTCTAGCAACCTAGCAGTTTAGTATGCATGACATGGCAGTTATAACATGAGTGCACGATTGAAACATGGCAAGACAATTTGTACAAGAGAACAATCATCGGGACAAGACAAGACAAGACAAGACACGAGTAGCCACGCTACTATCAAGCTCAATCAATTCACTATTCATGTTGTTTTGTAGATGTTTATGCCTTACAGCTGAATGGTTTTACATTCGCTGATTGGCCGCTTAACAACTACCCCAAACCCAAGAGTTTACGCCTTACCACTGCAGTTGCTGATCGGGCAGACTCCCAGTTGATTGGTCGCTTAACTCATACCCCCAATACCCACACGTAATGGAGCCAGGGTCCCTGAACATGAGCCCAGCAAGTGAGCCAGGGTTGCCCCGCACATGAGCTCGCATTATTAAACATTTGGCGTATGGGTGCACCTAGCCGGAAACACGCAATTCGGGCATTGGCTATCAACCAACACATGGCCCGCTTCTGGAACACGAGCCAGGAACACAAGCATTTGTAGCAAAGCTACGCAATCACAGAAACACTTAAAGAATGCAATGACATGACAATTAATTTGCGTACCGTTAATGGAAAGTAAACATGACATGGAAATTGTGCAACATGCTATATGTGTTGGAACTAGCTTCGTTGTCAAGCTAGTTCCCCAATTTGCGCCTAGGCGAGTATCATTTCGTCGCCTAGCCTCTTTTACGCCTACAACAAGCAAATGGCCTAAAACATGGCCTAAACCCTAAGTGGCAAGTTTCACTTGCCTAGCACCGGGGATGACGACCACTTCGTCACACGGACGCCAATCTACGGGGAAATCGCTGTTTTGGGGGAACAATCATCTAACAACATGAAATTTATTAGGGTTTCATAAAAATGTAAATAGGTTAAGAAAACAACGGTAGATCGATTTCTTACCAAGAGGAGACGGAAGAAACACTCCGGGGAACCCTAGGATCAGATCTGGAAAAGATTGGAGAAGTTTGGGGAAACTAGGGTTTTGGGGGATTTGGGGATTTTGATGGATTTGGTGAGATTTTGGGGAAGATGAGAGGTAGATAGAGTGAATGGATGGTTTGGATGATGATTCTAGGGCTTGGAATGAAGAAATGAAGCTTGGAGGAAGATGGGGGCTCAAGGGGGAAGATTTTAGGGTTTTGGGTCGTGTTGGAGAAGATGAAATCGTTTGGGTTGGGTTTAAATAGGTTGAGCTGGCGGCTGCCCAGAAATTAGGGTTTCCACACTGGTTAGTCGGTCAAAGAGCAACCACTGACCGACTAGTTTGGCAACTAGTCGGTCGATCGACCAACGCAGACCGACTAAGTGCAAACAGTAACTCCTGAACGAAAATAGGATTTTAGAGTTAGTCGGTCCATGAACAAATACTGACCGACTAGTTTGGCATCTAGTCGGTCGATGAACGTTCTTAGACCGACTAAGAGTAAACAGTAGCTGATACAAAAATAAGATGATGAGTTAGTCGGTTAAAGAAGCATTGCCGACCGACTAGTTTGCAACCTAGTCGGTCAACCAACGTTCTTAGACCGACTAACGATAAACAGTAACTCCTGAATAATTTTAGAAAGCCAACTAGTCGGTCCAAGAAGGATTGCCGACCGACTGGATCGTCATCTAGTCGGTCGGTGGCCCTTCTTACACCGGCTAATGAGCACAAAAAGTTCCGATACGGAGCGCGGGGCCCCGGGATCGATTCCTAAGACTCCTAGGCTTGATCTAATAGTTAGATACGACCGTTATGAAGTCCGTCACGAGTGACATACTTCGAAATCGACAATCCTAAGGAAGAAATGAGAAAATACGACGAATCGATCGAAAATGAAAGCTACGGAGACGAAAACCACACATGAGGAGAAAATCCACCAAAACATATATTATATTATATTAAATCCAGATACATGAAAAGCAGTCGTTACATCCTCCCCAACTTAAGAAAAATTCCGTCCTCGGAATTTCTGAATACTCACGAGTCCGGAAACAAAAGTGGGAAACGCTCTCGCATCTCATCCTCATTCTCCCAAGTAGACTCTCCAGGTGAGCCGTGTCGCCACATCACCCTCACAAGATTGACAATCTTGTTCCGAAGCGATTTCTGACGCATGTCCAGAATCTGCACTGGATGCTGGTCATACGTCATATCGGGACGAACGGTAATCTCCGAAAAATCTACCGCATGAGACGGATCGCTAATGTATCGACGAAGCTGTGACACATGGAAAACATTGTGAACTCCTTCCAAAGATGGCGGCAAGGCCAAGCGATAAGCTACCTCGCCAACCCTCTCCAAAATGTCAAACGGTCCAATGTATCGCGGGCTCAACTTCCCACGCTTCCCGAAACGAATCACACCACGATTCGGGGAAATCTTCAAGAACACATGGTCGCCCGGCTGAAACTCCAAAGGACGACGTTTAGCATCCGCCCAATGCTTAAAACAGTCCTGAGCAATTCTCAACCTCTCCCGAATATTCCTGACGATATCCACGGCCTCCACGATCATCTCAGGTCCCAACAACTCCCGATCACCAACGTCATCCCAACTCAATGGCGATCGACATTTCCTCCCATAAAGAGCGGCGAAAGGCGCCATGCCAATACTCGCCTGGAAGCTGTTGTTGTAAGAGAACTCCACCAAATGCAGATGGTCCTCCCACGAACCCTTGAAATCCAACATGCACGCCCTCAGCATGTCTTCCAAAATCTGAATCGTCCTCTCGGACTGGCCATCCGTCTGCGGATGGTACGCCGTGCTGAAACTCAGACGCGTACCCAAGCTCTTCTGCAAACTCTGCCAGAACTGAGATGTGAACCTCGTGTCTCTGTCAGACACGATACTCACGGGGACTCCATGAAGTCACACAACCTCCTGCACGATTCACGTCACATCACTATCCAAACTAGGAAAAGGTAATGAAACAGAGAGTAAAAAGAATTTTACCTCCATATATCTCCTCGCTAGCGCCTCAGTGGACTGTCCCACTCGGAACGGAATAAAGTGCGCGGATTTGGTCAATCGATCTACGATCACCCAAATCGCGTCATTCTGCTTCGGACTCCGAGGTAGTCCAGTCACGATATCCATAGTGATGTGTTGCCATTTCCACTCCGGAATCAGAAGCGGTTGTAGCAACCCGGCTGTACGCTGATGCTCCGCCTTCACTTGCTGGCAAACCAAGCACTTGGCTACACTCCGAGCCACGCTCCTCTTCATACCATGCCACAAATAATTCAGTCGAAGATCCTGGTACATCTTGGTGCCACCAGGATGCACATAATACGGCGAACTGTGTGCCTCCACCATCAGCTCCTCTCTGATATCCCCAGCCGGCACACACAACCTGGCTCCGAACCTCAGCGAGCCATCCTCATGAATCAAAAAGTCAGTCCGCAGACCGGCTTCCACCTGCTCCCGAATCCTCACCAGCTTCGGATCCTCAGCCTGGCCAGCCTTAATCCGATCCACGATCGTCGACTGTACCTGCATGTACATCAACGACGAAGCCTCCCCAGGAAGAACAATCTCCATACCAGACTCGCAAAAATCCTGCTGCAATCCGCACTGCGAGGTCAAAATCATCACCGCTGGAAGCCTACTCAAAGCATCCGGAACCACATTCACCTTGCCAGGGTGAAATTGCAAATCAATATCATAATCCGCCATAAGCTCCAACCATCAACGCTGTCGCATGTTGAGCTCCTTCTGAGTGAAAATATACTTCAAGCTTTTGTGATCGGTGAAAATCTTCACTTTCTCACTCAGCAAGAAGTGCCTCCAAATCTTAAGAGCAAACACAACGGCAGCCAATTCCAAATCATGCGTCGGATAATTCTTCTCATGAACCTTAAGCTGACGAGACGCATACGCCACAACATGCCCATGCTGATGCAACACACAACCGAGACCCTTGCCAGAAGCATCACAAAAGATCTCAAATCCACCGCTGCGATCAGGCACAACAAGAATAGGGGCAGTCGTCAACCTCTCCTTCAGAACGCCAAAAGCACCCTCACAATCACCCGACCAAATAAAAGCAACATCCTTCCGCGTCAACCTGGTCATCGGCTCAGCAATACGAGAAAAGTCCTTAATGAATCGCCGATAATAACCAGCAAGTCCAAGGAAACTCCGAATCTCAGACGCTGACGACGGAACAGGCCACTTCCTGATGGCCCGAATCTTCTCGGAATCCACTGAAATACCATCTCCAGTCACCACATGCCCGAGAAAAGCAACTCTATCCAGCCAAAACTTGCACTTCGAAAACTTAGCATACAACCGATGCTTCCTCAAAATCTCCAACACCGTCCTTAAGTGCGAGGCATGCTCTTCCTCCGACTTCGAATAGATCAGAATGTCGTCAATAAAGATAACGACAAACTTATCCGAAAATTCGTAGAAAATCAGGTTCATCAGATTCATGAAAACTGCGGGCGCGTTAGTTACGCCAAAAGGCATAACCACGAACTCATAGTGTCCATACTTCATCCTGAACGCTGTCTTCGGAACATCATCCTTCTTCACCTTCAACTGATGGTAACCACTACTCAAATCCAATTTAGAAAACACCCTCGAACCTCCAAGCTGATCAAAAATATCATCGATGCGAGGCAACGGGTATTTATTCTTAATGGTCACCGCATTCAACTCCCGATAATCCACGCACATGCGACACGAACCATCCTTCTTCTTAACCAGCAACACCGGTGCTCCCCACGGAGACACGCTAGGATTAATATAACCCTTCTGCAAAAGCTCATCCAACTGCTTCCGCAACTCTTCCAATTCTACAGGTGCCATACGATACGGCGCCTTCGAAATCGGCTGCGCACCTGGAACAAGATCGATAGAAAATTCCAAAGCCCGATCAGGCGGCAAACCAGACATCTCCTCGGGGAAGACGTCGCCAAAATCTCGCACCACAGCTGGCCACTCCAGCTCCATCTGCATAGCCACAGCCTCCACCGGCCTGGCCCGAAATCTGACAGGACCAAGCGAACTGCTACCACGACTGAACTCAAATACTGGAAGTCCGGGAATCTCGAACACCACCTTCTTCCTCCGACAGTCGATCGTAGCATAGAAGCTCGCAAGCCAGTCCATCCCAAGAACTGCATCATAGTTGATGATGTCGTGGACAATGAAATCAGCGAAAAGCTCATGTCCACAGACCACCAACGAGCAAGAATTGCAACCACGATGCACCGAGACCACACCATTCCCTGTAACGATATTCCAACTCTTGGGAAGAGGGGACGTCGACAAGGAATGCCTCTCCACGAAGCTCCGAGAAATAATGCACATCGATGCACCAGAGTCAAAGAGGACCTGTGCAGGAAATGTGCAAACCAAAACCACACCTAACAAGCAATTAACAATCAAACCCTAGTCTAGCAAACAACCATGTTCAAGCAAACAACACAATCTAACAATCAAAACCAGCTAGGAAAGTAACAGCTAGAGTGAGGATTACCTGCGATAACCTCATCCACAGCCTCGCTCTTCGCAGCGGTCATCAGAAAAGCCTGCCTCCTCGGCGGAACAGCCTGCCGAAAAGCCTGCCCCTGCGGAACAAGAGCTGCCCCACGACCAGCAGGAACAGACGCTCGCTGCTGCAACGGCTGTGCTGCAACAGGAGCCCTCCGCAGCTGATTCTGTAACGACTGCTTTTCATGTATCTGGATTTAATATAATATAATATATATTTTGGTGGATTTTCTCCTCTTGTGTGGTTTTCGTCTCCGTAGCTTTCATTTTCGATCGATTCGTCGTATTTTCTCGCTTCTTCCTTAGGATTGTCGATTTCGAAGTAAGTCATTCGTGACGGACTTCATAACGGTCGTATCTAACTATTAGATCAAGCATAGGAGTCTTAGGAATCGATCCCGGGGCCCCGCGCTCCGTATCGGAACTTTTTGTGCTCATTAGCCGGTATAAGAAGGGGCACCGACCGACTAGATGACGATCCAGTCGGTCGGCAATCCTTCTTAGACCGACTAGTTGGCTTTCTAAAATTATTCAGGAGTTACTGTTTATCGTTAGTCGGTCTAAGAACGTTGGTTGACCGACTAGGTTGCAAACTGGTCGGTCGGCAATGCTTCTTTAACCGACTAACACATCATCTAAATTTTAGTATCAGTACTGTTCATTCTTAGTCGGTCTAAGTTCATCCTTCGACCGACTAGTTGTTAAACTAGTCGGTTAATCTTTGCACTCAGACCGACTAATTCTTGGTTCTACTGTACAGTCGAGTTACTGTTTACTCTTAGTCGGTCTAAGAACGTTCATCGACCGACTAGATGATAAACTAGTTGGTCAGTATTTGTTCATGGACCGACTAACTCTAGAATCCTATTTTCGTTCAGAAGTTACTGTTTGCACTTAGTCGGTCTGCGTTGGTCGACCGACCGACTAGTTGCCAAACTAGTCGGTCAGTGGTTGCTCTTTGACCGACTAACCAGTGTTGAAACCCTAATTTCTGGGCAACCGCCAGCCCAACCTATTTATACCCAACCCAAACGATTTCTACTTCCTCAACACGACCCAAAACCCTAAAATCTTCCCCCTTGAGCCCCCATCTTCCTCCAAGCTTCATTTCTCCATTCCAAGCCCTAAATCCATCATCCAAACCATCCATTCACTCCATCTACCTCTCATCTTCCCCAAAATCTCACCACTACCCATCAAAATCCCCAAATCCCCCAAAACCCTAGTTTCCCCAAACTTCTCCAATCTTTTCCAGATCTGATCCTAGGGTTCCCCGGAGTGTTTCTTCCACCTCCTCTCGGTAAGAAATCGATCTACCGTTGTTTCCATAACTTATTTATAATTTTTGTGAAACCCTAATAAATTTCATGTTGTTTGGTGTTTGTTTCCCCCAAAACAGCGATTTCCCCGTAGATTGGCATCCGTGTGACGAAGTGGTCATCATCCCCGGTGCTAGGCAAGTGAAACTTGCCACTTAGGGTTTAGGCCATGTTTTAGGCCATTTGCTAGTTGTAGGCGTAAAAGAGGCTAGGCGATGAAATGATACTCGCCTAGGCGCAAATTGGGGAACTAGCTTGACAACGAAGCTAGTTCCGACATTTAGCATGTTGCACAATTACCATGTCATGTTTACTTTCCATTAACGGTACGCAAATTAATTGTCATGTCATTGCATCCTTTAAGTATTTCTGTGATTGCGTAGCATCGCTACAAAGTTCCTGGCTCGTGACCAGAAGCGAGCATAATGAGTTGCTAACCCCAACGCTCGATATATTGAATTGTGAACTAAGGAACAAGCTCCCGTGCGGGGCAACCCTGGCTCACTTGCTGGGCTCATGTGCAGGGACCCTGGCTTGTTTAGTGCGGGATGGGGTAAGGGTTAAGCGGCCAGGCAACTGGGGGTCTGTTTGATCAACAACTGTAGTTGTAAGGCGTAAACTCTTTGGGGTGGGGTAGTGTTTAGTGCCGATCGGTCTGAATGTTGTACCATTCAGCGAAGGGCGTAAACATCTACAAAACAACCGTGAAATGTGAATTGTGTTTAGTGCTGATCGGTCTGAATGTTGTACCATTCAGCGAAGGGCGTAAACACCTGCAAACAATGTGAATTGATTGAGATTGATATTAGCGTGGCTACTCTTGTCTTGTCTTGTCTTGTCTTGTCCCGATGATCGTTCTCTTGTACAAATCGTCTTGCCATGTTTTAATTGTGCACTCATGTTATAACTGCCATGTCATGCTTACTAAACTGCTAGGTTGCTAGTTGCCTTACTTTCAGTTTCCTTGCTCAAGTCTTTTAGACTTGCTGACATGTGCCCCTTTACTCTTTTGGGTGACACATGTTAGATCCTGAGCCCGAGTACCTTGTTGAGGACGAGGTGTTTGCTGACGCCGAGCCCGAGCTTGTGTTTGACGGGGAGTATGTGGACACTGGGGACCAGTCCTAGTGTCTTCGTTGTGTTTTACTTTTGTTAGACAGTTGTTTTGTTATCGGTGCATAGCACCTATACCTTGTTATGTCGTTTCTTTTGTTGGCCTTGTTCTGGGCCTTTAGACTCTTTTCTTTTAGCCTGGTGGCTTTTCTGGATGTTGGACTTATTTTCTTTATTGGACAATTTATGAGATGTGAGATTTTATTTCAGTCTCTGCTTGTGTTATTATTGTTATTCCGTTGTGGTTACAGGGACCTGATTATGTATTTTTGACGCTTATCGGGTTTGGGGCTTCACAGCTCCACTCTCGTGCGGACCTTTTCACGTCTCGCCTCCATTTTAGGGAAGCGGGTCGTGACAGGTTTTGTTGGTGGCCCATGCAGGTCCTTCTGTAACTGCGATTTTTGGAATAGCGATAATAATATTAGAATGTCCAATAAATTAAGTCCGACGTCCGACGTCATAAGCTATGAGTCTAATCTGATTCGTTTTCTGTGTCACTAGATGGCAGGAAGACGTTTCACCCGTGGTGGGGGTAGTGGCGCGATCCCTCATGATGAGGAGCCTGAGCGGGAACCCACCAGCGGTGAGATGATGCGGATGATGCTCAAGATGATGCAAGTGCAGCAGGGCGTGCTTTTGCAAGTCCAGAATGCTCCACTTGCTCGAGCTGCCCGGGCTCTTCCAGATGCCCCTCGCTCTGAGCCAGGAGCGAAGCAATTTCGGGAGCTGGGTCCCGCATATTTTGATGGTTCTGAGGGTCCTCTAGCTGCCGATGAGTGGATTCGGAACGTCGAGGACAATCTGAAGATGGCCAAGATCACCCCGGCTGGATGGGTTGATTTGGCGAAGAGGCAACTCAAGGATAATGCTCGGAATTGGTGGGATGCGGAAGAGAAGATGTTGGTGGAGCCGATAGCTTGGACTACCTTCAAGGCTAGATTTGAGGGTGAGTTCTTCCCGAAAGCTGCCAGGGAGGAGATGCTGCAGCGTTTTATCGATTTGAAGCAGGGGAGCTCGTCGGTGGACATGTATCACCAAGAGTTCATGAGGCTGAGTCGGTTTGCACTAAAGATGGTGCAGGACGCTGAGGAGAGGGCTCAGAGGTTCCTGCAGGGGCTTGCTTCGGAGCTCCAGAGTTTTGTGACCTCTTCTGACCGGGAGTCTTATCAGAAGGTTCTAGTAGCAGCTAAGAGGCAGGAGCTGCTTGTGAACCAGAGGAGGGGGTCTGCTGTTGGTGCTGGGAAGAGGCCTGTGGAACAGGCGAGAGCTGTGGTTAGACCTGGATTCAGGCCTAATCAGTCCGCTCAGTTTAAGAGGCCAGGAGGGCCTATTCTGAAGTCTTGCCATTTCTGCTGCAAGCCTGGCCATATCAAGGATCAGTGTCGGAAGTTTCTGGGCCAGTGTTTGGTTTGCGGTGATGCTTCCCATGTCGCGAAGGATTGTCTGCATGCGGGTCCACTGCAGAGGGCACATGTTGCAGCTCAGCCGTTGCAGCAGCGAGCGTCTGTTCCTGCTGGACGTGGAGCAGCTCTTGTTCCGTAGAGGCAGGCTTTTTAACAGGCTGTTCTGCCGAGGAGGCAGGCTTTTCTAATGACCGCTGCGGAGAGCGAGGCTGTGGATGAGGTTATCGCAGGTAATCCTCAATCTAGCTGTTACTTTCCTAGCTGGTTTTGATTGTTAGATTATGTTGTTTGCTTGAACATGGTTGTTTGCTAGACTAGGGTTTGATTGTTAATTGATTGTTAGGTGTGGTTTTGGTGTGCACATTTCCTGCACGAGTCCTCTTTGACTCTGGTGCATCGATGTGCATTATTTCTCGGAGCTTCGTGGAGAGGCATTCCTTGTCGACGTCCCCTCTTCCAAAGAGTTGGAATATCGTTACAGGGAATGGTGTGGTCTCGGTGCATCGTGGTTGCAATTCTTGCTCGTTGGTGGTCTGTGGACATGAGCTTTTTGCTGATTTCATTGTCCACGACATCATCAACTATGATGCAGTTCTTGGGATGGATTGGCTTGCGGGCTTATATGCTACGATCGACTGTCGGAGGAAGAAGGTGGTGTTCGAAATTCCCGGACATCCAGTATTTGAGTTCAGTCGTGGTAGCAGTTCGCTTAGTCCTGTCAGATTTCGGGCCAGGCCGGTGGAGGCTGTGGCTATGCAGATGGAGCTGGAGTGGCCAGCTGTGGTGCGAGATTTTGGCGACGTCTTCCCCGAGGAGATGTCTGGTTTGCCGCCTGATCGGGCTTTGGAATTTTCTATCGATCTTGTTCTAGGTGCGCAGCCGATTTCGAAGGCGCCGTATCGTATGGCACCTGCGGAGTTGGAAGAGCTGCGGAAGCAGTTGGATGAGCTTTTGCAGAAGGGTTATATTAATCCTAGCATGTCTCCGTGGGGAGCACCGGTGTTGCTGGTGAAGAAGAAGGATGGTTCGCGTCGCATGTGCGTGGACTATCGGGAGTTGAATGCGGTGACCATTAAGAATAAATACCCGTTGCCTCGCATCGATGATATTTTTGATCAGCTTGGAGGTTCGAGGGTGTTTTCTAAATTGGATTTGAGGAGTGGTTACCATCAGTTGAAGGTGAAGAAGGGAGATGCTCCGAAGACAGCGTTCAGGACGAAGTATGGACACTATGAGTTTGTGGTTATGCCTTTCGGCGTAACTAACGCACCCGCAGTTTTCATGAATCTGATGAACCTGATTTTCTACGACTTTTTGGATAAGTTTGTCGTTATCTTTATTGACGACATTCTGATCTATTCGAAGTCGGAGGAAGAGCATGCCTCGCACTTAAGGACGGTGTTGGAGATTTTGAGGAAGCATCGTTTGTATGCTAAGTTTTCGAAGTGCGAGTTTTGGCTGGATAGAGTTGCTTTTCTCGGGCATGTGGTGACTGGAGATGGTATTTCAGTGGATCCCGAGAAGATTAGTGCCATCAGGGAGTGGCCTGTTCCGTCGTCTGCATCTGAGATTCGGAGTTTCCTTGGACTTGCTGGTTATTATCGGCGATTCATTAAGGACTTTTCTCGTATTGCTGAGCCGATGACCAGGTTGACGCGGAAGGATGTTGCTTTTGTTTGGTCGGGTGATTGTGAGAGTGCTTTTGGTGTTCTGAAGGGGAGGTTGACGACTGCCCCTATTCTGGTTGTGCCTGATCGCAGCGGTGGATTTGAGATCTTTTGCGATGCTTCTGGCAAGGGTCTCGGTTGTGTGTTGCATCAGTATGGGCATGTTGTGGCGTATGCATCTCGTCAGCTTAAGGTTCATGAGAAGAATTACCCGACGCATGATTTGGAGTTGGCTGCCGTTGTGTTTGCTCTTAAGATTTGGAGGCACTTCCTGCTGAGTGAGAAAGTGAAGATTTTCACCGATCACAAAAGCTTGAAGTATATTTTCACTCAGAAGGAGCTCAACATGCGACAGCGTCGATGGTTGGAGCTTATGGCGGATTATGATATTGATTTGCAGTTTCACCCTGGCAAGGTGAATGTGGTTCCGGATGCGCTGAGTAGGCTTCCAGCGGTGATGATTTTGACCTCGCAGTGGAGATTGCAGCAGGATTTTTGCGAGTCTGGTGTGGAGATTGTTCTTCCTGAGGAGGCTTCGTCGTTGATGTACATGCAGGTACAGTCGACGATCGTGGATCGGATTAAGGCTGGCCAGGCCGATGATCTGAAGCTGGTGAGGATTCGGGAGCAGGTGGAAGCCGGTCTGCGGACTGACTTTTTGATTCATAAGGATGGCTCGCTGAGGTTTGGAGCCAGGTTGTGTGTGCCGGCTGGGAATATCAGAGAGGAGCTGATGGTGGAGGCACACAGTTCGCCGTATTATGTGCATCCTGGTGGCACCAAGATGTACCAGGATCTTCGTCTGAATTATTGGTGGCATGGTATGAAGAGGAGTGTGGCTCGGAGTGTAGCCAAGTGCTTGGTTTGCCAGCAAGTGAAGGCAGAGCATCAGCGTACGGCCGGGTTGCTACAACCGCTTCCGATTCCGGAGTGGAAATGGCAACACATCACTATGGATATCGTGACTGGACTACCTCGGAGTCCGAAGCAGAATGACGCGATTTGGGTGATCGTAGATCGATTGACCAAATCTGCGCACTTTATTCCGTTCCGAGTGGGACAGTCCACCGAGGCGCTAGCGAGGAGATATATGGAGGTAAAATTCTTTTTACTCTCCGTTTTATTTCCTTTTCCTAGTTTGGATAGTGATGTAACGTGAATCGTGCAGGAGGTTGTGTGACTTCATGGGGTCCACGTGAGTATCGTGTTTGACAGACACACGAGGTTCACATCTCAGTTCTGGCAGAGTTTGCAGAAGAGTTTGGGTACGCGTCTGAGTTTCAGCACGGCGTACCATCCGCAGACGGATGGCCAGTCCGAGAGGACGATTCAGATTTTGGAAGACATGCTGAGGGCGTGCATGTTGGATTTCAAGGGTTCGTGGGAGGACCATCTACATTTGGTGGAGTTCTCTTACAACAACAGCTTCCAGGCGAGTATTGGCATGGCGCCTTTCGCCGCTCTTTATGGGAGGAAATGTCGATCGCCATTGAGTTGGGATGACGTTGGTGATCGGGAGTTGTTGGGACCTGAGATGATCGTGGAGGCCATGGATATCGTCAGGAATATTCGGGAGAGGTTGAGAATTGCTCAGGACCGTTTTAAGCATTGGGCGGATGCTAAACGTCGTCCTTTGGAGTTTCAGCTGGGCGACCATGTGTTCTTGAAGATTTCCCCGAATCGTGGTGTGATTCGTTTCGGGAAGCGTGGGAAGTTGAGCCCGCGATACATTGGACCGTTTGACATTTTGGAGAGGGTTGGCAAGGTAGCTTATCGCTTGGCCTTGCCGCCATCTTTGGAAGGAGTTCACAATGTTTTCCATGTGTCGCAGCTTCGTCGATACATTAGCGATCCGTCTCATGCTGTGGATTTTTCGGAGATTACCGTTCGCCCCGATATGACGTATGACCAGCATCCAGTGCAGATTCTGGACAGGCGTCAGAAATCGCTTCGGAACAAGATTGTCAATCTTGTGAGGGTGATGTGGCGACACGGCTCACCTGGAGAATCTACTTGGGAGAATGAGGATGAGATGCGAGAGCGTTTCCCACTTTTGTTTCCGGACTCGTGAGTATTCGGAAATTCCGAGGACGGAATTTTTCTTAAGTTGGGGAGGATGTAACGACTGCTTTTCATGTATCTGGATTTAATATAATATAATATATGTTTTGGTGGATTTTCTCCTCTTGTGTGGTTTTCGTCTCCGTAGCTTTCATTTTCGATCGATTCGTCGTATTTTCTCGCTTCTTCCTTAGGATTGTTGATTTCGAAGTAAGTCATTCGTGACGGACTTCATAACGGTCGTATCTAACTATTAGATCAAGCCTAGGAGTCTTAGGAATCGATCCCGGGGCCCCGCGCTCCGTATCGGAACTTTTTGTGCTCATTAGCCGGTATAAGAAGGGGCACCGACCGACTAGATGACGATCCAGTCGGTCGGCAATCCTTCTTGGACCGACTAGTTGGCTTTCTAAAATTATTCAGGAGTTACTGTTTATCGTTAGTCGGTCTAAGAACGTTGGTTGACCGACTAGGTTGCAAACTGGTCGGTCGGCAATGCTTCTTTAACCGACTAACACATCATCTAAATTTTAGTATCAGTATTGTTCATTCTTAGTCGGTCTAAGTTCATCCTTCGACCGACTAGTTGTTAAACTAGTCGGTTAATCTTTGCACTCAGACCGACTAATTCTTGGTTCTACTGTACAGTCGAGTTACTGTTTACTCTTAGTCGGTCTAAGAACGTTCATCGACCGACTAGATGATAAACTAGTCGGTCAGTATTTGTTCATGGATCGACTAACTCTAGAATCCTATTTTCGTTCAGAAGTTACTGTTTGCACTTAGTCGGTCTGCGTTGGTCGACCGACCGACTAGTTGCCAAACTAGTCGGTCAGTGGTTGCTCTTTGACCGACTAACCAGTGTTGAAACCCTAATTTCTGGGCAGCCGCCAGCCCAACCTATTTATACCCAACCCAAACGATTTCTTCTTCCTCAACACGACCAAAAACCCTAAAATCTTCTCCCTTGAGCCCCCATCTTCCTCCAAGCTTCATTTCTCCATTCCAAGCCCTAAATCCATCATCCAAACCATCCATTCACTCCATCTACCTCTCATCTTCCCCAAAATCTCACCACTACCCATCAAAATCCCCAAATCGCCCAAAACCCTAGTTTCCCCAAACTTCTCCAATCTTTTCCAGATCTGATCCTAGGGTTCCCCGGAGTGTTTCTTCCGCCTCCTCTCGGTAAGAAATAGATCTACCGTTGTTTCCATAACTTATTTATAATTTTTGTGAAACCCTAATAAATTTCATGTTGTTTGGTGTTTGTTTCCCCCAAAACAGCGATTTCCCCGTAGATTGGCATCCGTGTGACGAAGTGGTCGTCATCCCCCGTGCTAGGCAAGTGAAACTTGCCACTTAGGGTTTAGGCCATGTTTTAGGCCATTTGCTAGTTGTAGGCGTAAAAGAGGCTAGGCGATGAAATGATACTCGCCTAGGCGCAAATTGGGGAACTAGCTTGACAACGAAGCTAGTTCCGACATTTAGCATGTTGCACAATTACCATGTCATGTTTACTTTCCATTAACGATACGCAAATTAATTGTCATGTCATTGCATCCTTTAAGTATTTCTGTGATTGCGTAGCATCGCTACAAAGTTCCTGGCTCGTGACCAGAAGCGAGCATAATGAGTTGCTAACCCCAACGCTCGATATATTGAATTGTGAACTAAGGAACAAGCTCCCGTGCGGGGCAACCCTGGCTCACTTACTGGGCTCATGTGCAGGGACCCTGGCTTGTTTAGTGCGGGATGGGGTAAGGGTTAAGCGGCCAGGCAACTGGGGGTCTGTTTGATCAACAACTGCATTTGTAAGGCGTAAACTCTTTGGGGTGGGGTAGTGTTTAGTGCCGATCGGTCTGAATGTTGTACCATTCAGCGAAGGGCGTAAACATCTACAAAACAACCGTGAAATGTGAATTGTGTTTAGTGCCGATCGGTCTGAATGTTGTACCATTCAGCGAAGGGCGTAAACACCTGCAAACAATGTGAATTGATTGAGATTGATATTAGCGTGGCTACTCTTGTCTTGTCTTGTCTTGTCTTGTCCCGATGATCGTTCTCTTGTACAAATCGTCTTGCCATGTTTTAATTGTGCACTCATGTTATAACTGCCATGTCATGTTTACTAAACTGCTAGGTTGCTAGTTGCCTTACTTTCAGTTTCCTTGCTCAAGTCTTTTAGACTTGCTGACATGTGCCCCTTTACTCTTTTGGGTGACACATGTTAGATCCTGAGCCCGAGTACCTTGTTGAGGACGAGGTGTTTGCTGACGCCGAGCCCGAGCTTGTGTTTGACGGGGAGTACGTGGACACTGGGGACCAGTCCTAGTGTCTTCGTTGTGTTTTACTTTTGTTAGACAGTTGTTTTGTTATCGGTGCGTAGCACCTATACTTTGTTATGTCGTTTCTTTTGTTGGCCTTGTTCTGGGCCTTTAGACTCTTTTCTTTTAGCCTGGTGGCTTTTCTGGATGTTGGACTTATTTTCTTGTTGGACAATTTATGAGATGTGAGATTTTATTTCAGTCTCTGCTTGTGTTATTATTGTTATTCCGTTGTGGTTACAGGGATCTGATTATGTATTTTTGACGCTTATCGGGTTTGGGGCTTCACAGCTCCACTCTCGTGCGGACCTTTTCACGTCTCGCCTCCATTTTAGGGAAGCAGGTCGTGACAGATTCGCATGCCGACAATCCTTCGCGACATGGGAAGCATCTCCACAAATCAGACACTGGCCCAAAAACTTCCGACACTGATCCTTGACGTGGCCAGGCTTGTCGCAGAAATGGCAAGACTTCAGAATAGGCCCTCCTGGCCTCTTAAACTGAGCAGACTGATTAGGCCTGAATCCAGGTCTAACCACAGCTCTCGCCTGTTCCACAGGCCTCTTCCCAGCACCAACAACAGACCCCCTCCTCTGGTTCACGAGCAGCTCCTGCCTCTTAGCTGCTACCAGAACCTTCTGATAAGATTCCCGGTCAGAGGAGGTCACAAAACTCTGGAGCTCCGAAGCAAGCCCCTGCAAGAACCTCTGAGCCTTCTCCTCAGCGTCCTGCACCATCTTTGGTGCAAACCGACTCAACCTCATGAACTCTTGGTGATATAGGTCAACCGACGAGTTCCCTTGCTTCAAATCGATAAAACGCTGCAGCATCTCCTCCCTGGCAGCTTTCGGGAAGAACTCACCCTCAAATCTAGCCTTGATGGTAGTCCAAGCTATTGACTCAACCAACATCTTCTCTTCCGCATCCCACCAATTCCGAGCATTATCCTTGAGTTTCCTCTTCGCCAAATCAACCCATCCAGCCGGGGTGATCTTGGCCATCTTCAGATTGTCCTCGACGTTCCGAATCCACTCATCGGCAGCCAGAGGACCCTCAGAACCATCAAAATATGCGGGACCCAGCTCCCGAAATTGCTTCGCTCCTGGCTCAGAGCGAGGGGCATCCGGAAGAGCCCGGGCAGCTCGAGCAAGTGGAGCATTCTGGACTTGCAAAAGCACGCCCTGCTCCACTTGCATCATCTGGAGCATCATCCGCATCATCTCACCGCTGGTGGGTTCCCGCTCAGGCTCCTCATCATGAGGGATCACGCCACTACCCCCACCACGGGTGAAACGTCTTCCTGCCATCTAGTGACACAGAAAACGAATCAGATTAGACTCATAGCTTATGACGTCGGACGTCGGACTTAATTTATTGGACATTCTAATATTATTATCGCTATTCCAAAAATCGCAGTTACAGAAGGACCTGCATGGGCCACCAACAAAACCTGTCACGACCCGCTTCCCTAAAATGGAGGTGAGACGTGAAAAGGTCCGCACGAGAGTGGAGCTGTGAAGCCCCAAACCCGATAAGCGTCAAAAATACATAATCAGGTCCCTGTAACCACAACGGAATAACAATAATAACACAAGCAGAGACTGAAATAAAATCTCACATCTCATAAATTGTCCAACAAGAAAATAAGTCGAACATCCAGAAAAGCCACCAGGCTAAAAGAAAAGAGTCTAAAGGCCCAGAACAAGGCCAACAAAAGAAACGACATAACAAAGTATAGGTGCTACGCACCGATAACAAACAACTGTCTAACAAAAGTAAAACACAACGAAGACACTAGGACTGGTCCCCAGTGTCCACGTACTCCCCGTCAAACACAAGCTCGGGCTCGGCGTCAGCAAACACCTCGTCCTCAACGAGGTACTCGGGCTCAGGATCTAACATGTGTCACCCAAAAGAGTAAAGGGGCACATGTCAGCAAGTCTAAAAGACTTGAGCAAGGAAACTGAAAGTAAGGCTCTAGCAACCTAGCAGTTTAGTATGCATGACATGGAAGTTATAACATGAGTGCACGATTGAAACATGGCAAGACAATTTGTACAAGAGAACAATCATCGGGACAAGACAAGACAAGACAAGACAAGAGTAGCCACGCTACTATCAAGCTCAATCAATTCACTATTCACGTTGTTTTGTAGATGTTTACGCCTTACAGCTGAATGGTTTTACATTCGCTGATTGGCCGCTTAACAACTACCCCAAACCCAAGAGTTTACGCCTTACCACTGCAGGTGCTGATCGGGCAGACTCCTAGTTGATTGGTCGCTTAACTCTTACCCCCAATACCCACATGTAATGGAGCCAGGGTCCCTGAACATGAGCCCAGCAAGTGAGCCAGGGTTGCCCCGCACATGAGCTCGCATTATTAAACATTTGGCGTATGGGTTCACCTAGCCGGAAACACGCAATTCGGGCATTGGCTATCAACCAACACATGGCCCGCTTCTGGAACACGAGCCAGGAACACAAGCATTTGTAGCAAAGCTACGCAATCACAGAAACACTTAAAGAATGCAATGACATGACAATTAATTTGCGTACCGTTAATGGAAAGTAAACATGACATGGAAATTGTGCAACATGCTATATGTGTTGGAACTAGCTTCGTTGTCAAGCTAGTTCTCCAATTTGCGCCTAGGCGAGTATCATTTCGTCGCCTAGCCTCTTTTACGCCTACAACAAGCAAATGGCCTAAAACATGGCCTAAACCCTAAGTGGCAAGTTTCACTTGCCTAGCACCGGGGATGACGACCACTTCGTCACACAGACGCCAATCTACGGGGAAATCGCTGTTTTGGGGGAACAATCATCTAACAACATGAAATTTATTAGGGTTTCATAAAAATGTAAATAGGTTAAGAAAACAACGGTAGATCGATTTCTTACCAAGAGGAGACGGAAGAAACACTCCGGGGAACCCTAGGATCAGATCTGGAAAAGATTGGAGAAGTTTGGGGAAACTAGGGTTTTGGGGGATTTGGGGATTTTGATGGATTTGGTGAGATTTTGGGGAAGATGAGAGGTAGATAGAGTGAATGGATGGTTTGGATGATGATTCTAGGGATTGGAATGAAGAAATGAAGCTTGGAGGAAGATGGGGGCTCAAAGGGGAAGATTTTAGGGTTTTGGGTCGTGTTGGAGAAGATGAAATCGTTTGGGTTGGGTTTAAATAGGTTGAGCTGGCGGCTGCCCAGAAATTAGGGTTTCAACACTGGTTAGTCGGTCAAAGAGCAACCACTGACCGACTAGTTTGGCAACTAGTCGGTCGGTCGACCAACGCAGACCGATTAAGTGCAAACAGTAACTCCTGAACGAAAATAGGATTTTAGAGTTAGTCGATCCATGAACAAATACTGACCGACTAGTTTGGCATCTAGTCGGTCGATGAACGTTCTTAGACCGACTAAGAGTAAACAGTAGCTGATACAAAAATAAGATGATGAGTTAGTCGGTTAAAGAAGCATTGCCGACCGACTAGTTTGCAACCTAGTCGGTCAACCAACGTTCTTAGACCGACTAACGATAAACAGTAACTCCTGAATAATTTTAGAAAGCCAACTAGTCGGTCCAAGAAGGATTGCCGACCGACTGGATCGTCATCTAGTCGGTCGGTGGCCCTTCTTACACCGGCTAATGAGCACAAAAAGTTCCGATACGGAGTGCAGGGCCCCTGGATCGATTCCTAAGACTCCTAGGCTTGATCTAATAGTTAGATACGACCGTTATGAAGTCCGTCACGAGTGACATACTTCGAAATCGACAATCCTAAGGAAGAAACGAGAAAATACGACGAATCGATCGAAAATGAAAGCTACGGAGACGAAAACCACACATGAGGAGAAAATCCACCAAAACATATATTATATTATATTATATCCAGATACATGAAAAGCAGTCGTTACAGGTTGCCTCCCGACAAGCGCTCGTTTAAGGTCTTGAGCTCGACCCCTTTGGATTTTCGATTTAGCGCGGGATGTTGGGTGCATATGAGATGCACCCGTCGAACTTGCCGGGAAGACCGCTCGGGTTTGGATCGTGGTAATGCGTGGCCTTCCTCAGCTCCCCTTCATCTTGAGCAATGTTGGGGGATGGTTCCCCCAAGCTTGAGCTTGTTCCGGTCTTTGACTTCGCCAGTGACACCGATCTTCGAATCGGTGGAGCTTTCTTCGGATTCTTTGATGTCGAGAGCTTGCAAATCTCTCGTATTCTCGCGACATCAGCGTCGCCATCATCATTCGCCGTGGAGCTATTGGGAGAGTCCTCCATCTTCTCTTCTTCGCCCAAATCTTGGCCTTCTTCGAAGCTTTCATCGTGGAGTGCACCGATGGAGTAGGGGATAGCCTCTTCTATAACCTCATCAAGGAGGTCCACATAATCTAGCTCCTCATGATATGGCATGTAATTCATAGCCTTTGGTATATGGAGCTCTACTTCAATGTTGCCGACATTCAAGGTAAGAGTCCCTTCCCGCACATCGACGATTACACCGGCGGTGGCGAGGAATGGGCGTCCAAGTATGAGCGATGTGTCACCCTCCTCCTTGATGTCCATGATCACAAAATCACAAGGCAAGCATATGCCTCCCAGAACTTGGAGTGGGATGTTCTCCGCTATCCCAACCGGCCTTGTAATCCGACCGTCCGCGAGTTGAATCCTCATGTCGGTTGGCTTTAAATCCGTGCCGGTATTCAACTTCCGGAATATGGTGAGAGGCATTAGGCTCACACTAGCGCCCAAATCAACCAATGCTTTTTGTAAGGAGACGCCTCTGAGTGTGCAAGGAATCCGGAAACTCCCAGGATCTTTAAATTTGGCGGGCTCCTTTTCCTTCCTAGTGAACCAATCTCCTTGTTCCGCGAGCATGATCTTCTCCTTCCTTTTCCTTCCAATAATCAAGTCCTTTAAGAACTTTGTGTAGGACGGTATTTCCATTATGACATCAAGGAAACAGATATTGAGGCTCACCCATCTCAAGTATTCGAGGAACTTGGCTAGCCTCTTCTCGATCTTGGCTCTAGCTAGCCGTTGAGGGAAAGGCACCGGTGGCATGAATCGGCGCTCATCAATAGGTTCCTCCACTCTAGATTTTGCTCTTTCTTGCGGCTCCTTCTCTTTTTCCACCTCAATCGTCGGCTCGCTCTCTTCTAGAATTTCCACTACGGGTTCCTTGGCTTGAGTCATGACGGGAATGGTATCCTTCCCGCCTCTTGTCGTAACCATAACCACCGCATTGATATGGCCGGTGTTGCCCCGTGGATTTGGCTCGGGTTGAGCCGGCAATTGTTGGTTGTTTCGATTGAGCAACGCAAGTTGCTCCCCAATTTGAGCGACGACGGTGGTAAGTGAATCTTGTCCCACCTTCAAAGTGACGTTAATCTTTCTCTGCTCCACCATAAACTCCTCTACCTTAGCTTCAAAATCCGAACGTGGTTGAGCTTGCGGAGGGTTGGGATTTCTCCAACCTTGATTATACCCTGGTGTCCTATAAGGTCCCACTTGTTGCCTATGTGGGAAGTTTTGTTGCGGTGGCCCCCTTGGTTGATAATTCGGTTGTGGTGGTGGAGCCCGAGCTTGAGGAGTTTGTTGTGGCGGGGGGTTCAAGGCACCATCATTATTATCATAGGAAAAACCCGGATGGTTTCTAGCGGCCGGGTTGGCCCAATATCCGGAATTCCCCGCAACATACTGAATTTGCTCCAAAGCTCCTTCTCCATGCTCTCCTCCTACATACATGGCTTGGGATTGGTCTTGCCAATCACTCATATGGTTTGTCGGTGCGGATGTAGAAGGAGCTCCATGCGGCTCGGTAATGTATTTCTCCAATCTCTCCACTACCTTGTGGAGAGAGTCAAATTTGCTAGCAAGCTCCGCCATGGCCTTGGCCTCATAAATACTCGTGGGCTTCAAGGAGAATGAAGAATGTCCTCGCTCGTCCCCCACTGTTGGTTGTTGGAGGCCATCTCCTCTAGCAAGGCCGTAGCTTCATCGCGGGTCTTTGACAAAATAGCTCTGTTGGCGGTAGCATCAATAATCTGTTTTGTGCCCGGTTGGAGTCCATTGTAGAAACTGTGGACAAGCTCCCAATCCTCTATGCTGTGATGAGGGCATTGATGTTGCAAGTCCTTGAAGCGCTTCCACGCCTCATAGAGGGTCTCCTGCGGTCCTTGCTTGAAGGACATGAGAGCACTTCTTATCTTCACCGTCTTGGAGGGTGGGTAAAATTTGTCGACGAAGGCACTCGCCAATTCATCCCAAGTGGTGAAGATTCCTTCAGCCTGCGTCCTCAACCAATATAAGGCTTTGTCCTTGAGTGTGAAGGGGAAGAGGCGTAGTCTGATAGCATCAACGGAGACGCCTGGCATTTGGAAAGTGGCGCACTTGGACAAGAAAAGTTGGATGTGGTAATGCGGATTCTCATGTTCATTCCCATGAAACGGGTCTTGTTGCATCAACACTACCAATCCAGTCTTCAGCTCGAAATTTTTGTCCGCCGCCAACTCCGGCATAGCTATGGACGAGGTCGTGGAGGAAGTCTTAGGCCGAAGCCTATCTCTAATGGAAATGATCCTCGCCATTCGTGCGGCTATCTCCTCCGGTGTCTCAGGGTGGGTCATAAAATTCCCTTCCGTATCGAGCCTCCTCTCCGCTCTGATCCTCCTTAATGTACGTTCGATCTCTGGATCGTATAGTATTTCTTCGGGGTCCGCTGTGGATCTCGTGTACATGCAAGGAAAAATAGAGTTTCAAAGAAATAGTTAGCATAAAGGAAGGGTAAAATAAAAATAGTAATAGTAAAACAAAAAGAAAAATAGCTAGGTAGGTAGAATCAAACACTATCGCCTCCTCGGCAACGGCGCCAAAAACTTGATCGCACCGAAACGCAACCCAAGAGCACAACCTAGTCAAAGACTTGGTCGGCCCCGGATACACACCCGGAGAGCGATTGTAGTCTTACCGCAAGCGCACGGTGTAGCGGTGAGTGGGTATCGAACACGAGGAGGGCAAATGACGGTGTCCTCTTCAAATCACCTAGCTATAAGAACAGTCGATAAATATTCGCAATAAAGCGGTCACAGTCGTTCAATTGTATTAAGGAAATATCAAATTAATAAAGACGCCTAGGGGTAGGGAATCCCCGCTACAAACCGTATCTCGTCATTGTGATTCATGGGTTTCACAATTGCTAGACTTGAAATTCGGGTGAACTAGTTGCAACTAAATGTAGAACCAAGCTCACGCTCTCGCGCTATTACCGGTCTATAGCAAACCTAGGGTAGGGTCCAATCTCTTGCAAACCCTAACTTAGGCAAGCTAGCGTGAAGAACAACATCATCGTTCAATCGTACCTCGAGCCCACTCCCGTGCAAACTCGAGCTACGACCTAGGTTGGGATAGTTCCTACCCATCCAATCTCTTGCAAACGGGTATTGGTATAGAATTGCAATCGAAAACCCTAGTTTCGGTCCAATCTCTTGCAAACCGATTCCAGAGAAACCCAATTGTAACCCAATTCGAATTTCTAGGGCTTCCTATCGAGTTGGGATCCAATCTCTTGCAAATCCCAATCGGTATGAATCCCAAGCTATCCGTATTAAATCAATCCCAAACTAACCCTAATCAATTCTAGCAAGAATTTCACCAATGCATCACAAATTAGAAATAGGGTTCGTAGGGTTCATCCCTACGCCCTAAGACGATAAAACTACTCACAATTCATAATGCAATTCATTAGAAATTCAATAATAAAAACAATAGAATTCATTGCAATAGACAATATATCAATAAAAATGAGGTTTTTGATAGAGAGAGAGAGAGAGAGACAAACCAATGAAGATTCAATAGCATCCAACAAAATAACACTTTTATCTCTCTCCAAAAAGCTCAATCTAATCTCCTAAAAAGTAATCTAAAAAAGGCTGCAAAAAGTTCTGAAAAAGCTCTCTAAACTAGGTTAAAAACTGGAGTTAAATACCCCCCAAAATCGCCCAAAAAACTGTGACAAAACTGCCCTGCGCAGCTTGAAAATCGTAATTTACGCTACAGGCAGTGCGGCTCACTCGGCCGAGTGACAAATGTCATTCGGCCGAGTGACAAACCCTGACGAATTCCAGTAACTTCGGACTTTTGGGGGTCGTCTCCTCGGGAGTCACTCGACCGAGTGACTTTCTCCACTCGGCCGATGTGATTTCTTCGTTTGGCCCAGTCGGAACTCGAGAGCTGACTGACGGATTACAGTAAGTCTGGGATTTTTGCTTGCCGTCGTCTTGATGCCACTCGGGCGAGTGATGTCTCCGTGGTTCGGCCGAGTGGGCTGGCGATGGTCGGCCGAGTGCACGCTGATACTCAATCTGCTGTGTATCCGATCTGGTCGGCCGAGCGGGCTGTCGATGGTCGGCCGAGTGACTTCTTCACTCGACCGAGTTGTTGAATATTGGACTCCCCGGATTTGGTTTTGGATGATGAGCAAACATAAATAATTCATGAACTAACAATTTGTGAGCGCAGTATTGGAGATCGTCGCCAATTTCACGAGAATATTCAAAGCGACATCTCAACACTTCCAAAAGCTCATATTCATGCCTAAAGCTTCGTTGAAGCTCTTGCGACGCTTTGGAAAATATGAAGATTCAATCGAAGCTATTGAAGACCGTTTATTAAGGTTTTATTTATAGTCTTTTAGTTTCGATTGATAGAATGTTAAGCCTTGAGTATATCTTACGTTTCTATCTTCAGTTCGCTCATTTCGTAGCTCTAGGATTCTTGCACAAGTTCACTCTAACTTCCTCGAAGCGTCGCGCTTCGATTCGGACTTTGTTGTGCATGTTAGTTGGTACAAGAACAAGTACTGACCGACTAGATGGTGATCTAGTCGGTCGGCCACTGTTCTTGGACCGACTAGTTTCTGTCAGTTAATTTCTTGGACTTTACTGTTTACAGTTAGTCGGTCTACGTTGACTCACCGACCGACTAGTTTGTGAACTAGTCGGTCAGTGATGCTTCTTTGACCGACTAGTTGTGACTTACTGTTCACTCTAAAATTCTCCTAAGCTACTGTTTACCGTTAGTCGGTCTAAGAACGTTTGATGACCGACTAGTTGACAATCTAGTCGGTCAACTTTTGTTCTTGGACCGACTAAGTCAACTTGCCTTCAGACTATGTTGTTTTGCCTCTTAGTCGGTCTACGTTCATTGGATGACCGACTAGTTGTGAAACTAGTCGGTCAGAAAGTCTTCTTGGACCGACTAGTTTTCTAGGTCTGAAATTCTATCTCTTCTCAGATCTGCTCTTAGTCGGTCCATGCTGTTTGACTGACCGACGAGTTGATGAACTAGTCGGTCAGTGATTGTTCTATGACCGACTAATTCTCCCAGATTTCTTTCCGTTGGAGATTGACCTAACTTGTTTTTATGGGACCCTATAAATACGAACCTAGGTCATTTCTATCTTCAAAAAAACAGAGCTGCCATTAAGAGATTCATTGAGTTCTAAAGAGATAGCTATTCTCCCTCAAATCTAAAGCTCTCTTCCTCACAAGAAACCCATTCTCTCTCATTTCTAGATCTAGAGAGAAGCTTGTTCTTGGTGAGCTCTTCAAGCTATTGCTTGATCCAAGTCTCCAACTCTTCCCTAGGCACCCATTGCTGCTCATTTCCTTGGTGCTAGGGCTTGGTGACTTCATCTTCCTCAAATCCTTCATTCCACCTATTGGGTAAGAAAAACTCAAGGTATAGGATTTTGTGGTAAGAGTATTTATTTCATTTAAACTCTTTATATTGCTTATTGGCTCTCTCGGTTGTGAGAGAAGTTTGTGATCCCGGGTTGTGGGATTCACTTTGCCATTGCATGTATGATTTGATCTTGTGAAGGTTTTTCACAAGATATTCATAGTGGAAATCTTGAGTTAGGGTTTCTAACTCAAGTATCCGGAGGGGATCCGGGTGGTTGGGATGTAGGATCACCGGGAACAAGTCGGGGAGACTTGGGTGGATCCGAACCCATTAACATCGTTTGTTTGCTTTGTTAATTTCATTGTTGTCATTCAATTTAAGCTTCCGCAAATTGATTTGGTGGTTGTTTGCAATTTAATTTGGAATTATACGCCTTATTATTTTAAAGTACTATTCACCCCCCCCTCTAGTACTTGTGCAGTAGCTGGTAGGGCAGTTTTGTCACAATAGAATTCATTGCAATAGACAATATATCAATAAAAATGAGGTTTTTGATAGAGAGAGAGAGACAAACCAATGAAGATTCAATAGCATCCAACAAAATAACACTTTTATCTCTCTCCAAAAAGCTCAATCTAATCTCCTAAAAAGTAATCTAAAAAAGGCTGCAAAAAGTTCTGAAAAAGCTCTCTAAACTAGGTTAAAAACTGGGGTTAAATACCACCCAAAATCGCCCAAAAAACTGTGACAAAACTGCCCTGCGCAGCTTGAAAATCGTAATTTACGCTACAGGCAGTGCGGCTCACTCGGCCGAGTGACAAATGTCATTCGGCCGAGTGACAAACCCTGACGAATTCCAGTAACTTCGGACTTTTGGGGGTCGTCTCCTCGGGAGTCACTCGACCGAGTGACTTTCTCCACTCGGCCGATCTGATTTCTTCGTTTGGCCCAGTCGGAACTCGAGAGCTGACTGACGGATTACAGTAAGTCTGGGATTTTTGCTTGCCGTCGTCTTGATGCCACTCGGGCGAGTGATGTCTCCGTGGTTCGGCCGAGTGGGCTGGCGATGGTCGGCCGAGTGCACGCTGATACTCAATCTGCTGTGTATCCGATCTGGTCGGCCGAGCGGGCTGTCGATGGTCGGCCGAGTGACTTCTTCACTCGGCCGAGTGACATGCTGAAAATGCCCAATCTTCGTATTTTTGCTTCCTCGTCGCTCCTACGACGTTCTTTCTTCTTCCACTCCTCTCCAATCGTAGAATTCCCCTCAAAAGAGTCACGGGTGACACTCCGGAGTGGGTGCATCTTAGAATCACTCCAAATCGCTCCAAATCTCCTGAAATACGACAAAAACAAGAAATTGTGAAAATCATCACAATAATGTCGAATAATCGTGAAAAACGCGATACGAGCGATCAAAATGGCATGCAAACATGCAGAAAAAAGGTGTAAAATATGGAGTGATCATAGTTGCATTAGGATTTCATGTCATTCATTTCATCATTTTTCATTCACCCCCTTATTATTATCGTTGTTCCTCATATTCTTCCACTATGATCACATTGAGGACAATGTGAAGTTTAAGCTTGGGGGAGTGCATTTCCATGCCATTTAGATTCATTAGTTGCATTTTTACTTTATTTTAGCATTTTTACTTTATTTTAGGGTTTTTAAAAAAATTTCAAAATTTTTGCATCATCTTTTTGATTTTTCCCATCTTATTTTCCTTTTATGTGTGTTCATGCATCATGTTGTGTGCTTGATTTTCTTTTCTTTCCTCTCTTTTATTTTTTTATTTTTTATTTCTTTATTTTCTTTTCCTCTTTTTGCTAGATATGTTCCTTATGATGACATCTCTTATTGCTTTAGTAGCCATCACAATGCTTATTATTCCATGCCATGCTACTTAGAGTATTCCATAGTCTTGCTATTCACATGTGCTTGCAAATCTATTTCTCTTGATGACTCCTCTAGGTAATTGCATGGTATTCATTGAAACTGAATTTATGGATTAGTGTTTAGTATGCTTTTGTTGGAAGTGCACCAAGATTCACGCATCAATTGTATAATGGAAGCATCTGCCTTATTGTCTTATTCGCCTTCTGTTGCATGCTTGATATGATTGTGCGCTTTACCGCTTGACTTCACTTTTTATTGAGATGATTAAGAATATCCATGCTTACATATGAGTTTTAGTTGAAGTATTATTTTATTGAACCGTTCGTGCACATCTTAGAGTGAACCGAGTGTTACATTATTTCTTTCTCCACATATATCTTTTTATTCTCTACATGTCGCTTGAGTTCACCTCCTAAAGCTACTTATATCGCATCTATTTCCCAAAAATCCCCACAAAAGAAAAAAAGGTTAGCTCCAAAAAGTCCAAAAGGCCAAAAAGGAGCCAAAAATCAAAAATACAAATCAAATTTCTCCTACAAAAATCCAAGAAGAAAAATGAGAAACAAAGTCCAAAAGAAAAAATATCTCCCTATCTCATTATTGGAGCCATAAAATACTTGGGAAAACAAAGGCAAAAATTCCATTTTCCATTATTATATTCCTTTGGATGCGACGCCTAAAGATAAGCTTGGGGGGTGAATTCATTTGACCAAATGAGCGAGTATGACCTTAGAATGGAGACGTGCATGAATGGGAATATTCGATAATGCTTAGACTTTGCAAAATATATTAGATATGGAGATTTTTCATGATTTGAAAGAAATATGTGAATGCCATGACTCTTATTCTATTCTCTATTGCATGCTTGGTGTGTATCTTATATGCTTCATTTATAAATCTTGATTGAAAAGTGCATCGCCAACATTCGTATATTAAATTCTATAAAATGCGTGATGTGGATATGAATTGATTGTATGAAATTAGAGAGTCCATCTTATTGTTCTTAAAAGCTTGCAAGTACCATGTCTAAGTAAGATTTGAAATCCTTATAGCATGTGATTCGTATTTTCCAAGTTATCGTGATGTATAGCTTATGGCTTGAGATCTGAGAGAATAATCTAGCAACCCCTTCCACATCGTGTTCTTTCTTTTTCATTTCATTTTATTTGTTTTCATCTCCCGAGTTCGTCTCTCTACTTATCTCCCTCGAGGACGAGTAAGAGGTAAGCTTGGGGGATTTTGATCACTCCATATTTTACACCCTTTTTCTGCATGTTTGCGTGCCGTTTTGATCGCCCATATCGCGTTTTTCACGATTATTCGACAATATTGCGATGCTTTTCACTATTTCTTGTTTTTTTCGTATTTCAGGAAATATAGAGCAATTCGGAGCGATTTTGAGATCATGGTTTGCAAGCGCTGAGGAGTGTCACCCACGGCTCATTTGAGGGCCATTCAGCGATGGAAGATGGGTGGAAGAAGAAGGAACTTCGTAAGAGCGATGAGGAGGAGTAACAGAGAAGATTGGGCATTTAAAGCATGCCACTCAACCGAGTGGAGCACTCACTCTGCCAAACAAGAAGCCCCACTCGGTCGAGCAGAACGGATACGCACACGGAGTTAATTTCAGCGTATACTCAGCCGAACGAAGAAAACCTACTCGGCCGAGTGAGAAATCTCACTCGCCCGAGTGGTACAGAGAAATTGTCCAGAGAAATACCGAAGTTACTGGAATTTTTAGAGATCCTTTGGAGACCTACTCGGCCGAGTAGAGAAGCCCACTCGACCGAGTGGAGAAGTCCACTCGACCGAGTGACGCCGATGACACACACGCCCAGATTTTCAAACAACCTTCCACTATTTTGAAATCTGCTATCATTCTAGTAATCAAAGTACTTTTCTCATATTTTTTATGGATAGTAGACTTCATTATGGTTCCAACGTCGCTAAGAACGCGCCAATCGGAGGTCGGATGAAATCTAGAGAATTTCTGCAAGTTGATGCTACAGTGCTGGAATTTCCACTCGGCCGAGTCATTTTCCCACTCGGCCCGAGTGACGGCTGGCCCAGATTTTAAGTTGCGGGCAGGGCTATTTTGTGGCACAATTTTGAGGGGTTTTCTATGGTTATTTGCTAGGGTTTTGGGAGGCTATATAAGGGGGTTTGTAGCCGTCATTAGAGGGGGGTTCCCATATGTTTTCTTAGGGATTATTTTAGAGGTTAGGCCATGCCCTAGGCCCCCTCTTGGATCTAAAAGCTTGTAATTGGATTGAATTTCTTCATCAAAGCTAAGTATCCTTGTTCTTATTGTTTGAATCATTGATTTGATATCTTTTTACATGCAAGCAATGTTTGTTATCGATTTCTCTATCATTATTGCTATGCTTGAGTAGAATCGATGTTCTAGGGCAAAGGGACGAACCCTATGGATCTAATTTCAGATTTGTGACGAATGAATCTCTATGTTGCTAGAATTGCTAAAGGGGTTAGGTTGTGATTGATGTATTACGAGTAGCTAGGAATTTCCATCGATTTGGGGTTTGCAAGAGATTGGATTCCGATCGATGGGAATGCCTAGATACTCGATTTAGGTTTATAATCGAGATCCTTTAGATTTGGTTTGCAAGAGATTGGACCAAAGCTAGGATTTTTATTATAAATCTATGCCCATTTTTGTTTGCAAGAGATTGGACGAATACGAGCTATTACAATCTAGGTCGTAACTCGAGTTTGCACGAGAGTGGGCTCGAGGTGCGATTAGACGATGATGTCGATCTTCATGCTAGTGGCTTAGGTTAGGGTTTGCACGAGAGTGTGCCCTAATCTAGGTTGCTATAGATCGGTAATAGCGCGAGAGCGTGAGCTTGGTTCTCTATTCAGTTACGACTAGTTCACCTCAACGCAAGTCTAGTAATATTGAGACTCACGATCCACAAGGATGAATGCCGACCTGTAGTGGGGATTCCCTAGCCCTAGAAACTTTTTATATTGTATTTGAATCGATATTTGACCGACTTCTCCATCACCGATACCGACATCCATCACCATTGTCATTACATCATACCATACCCATCTCCACCAATAATACATCCGTAGTCAAACCAACCTAGGATAGATTGGAACTAACACCACCTCCTTGTGTTCGATACCCGCTCTTCACTTGACCGTGCGCTTGCGGTAAAACTACAATCGTTCCCCGGGCGTATATCCCGGGGCCGATCAGGGGCCTATGGGTTGGATTGAGGATCCATCTATTCTCCAAATCCATACTGTTCTGCAGCAAGTTACCCTATGGCAAGGTGCAGACTCTTGGGATTGGGCTCATGGACATGTATTCCATTTCTGTGATGCCTGGGAGGGCACTAGGAGGCAAGGTACTTTATTTCCCTATTACAGGTTGATCTGGTTTACAAATCATATTCTTAAGATGGCACTTACCCTATCGCGTGCTTTCCATGGGAAAATGATCACCAGAGACTTACTTATTAAATGGGGGCTAAATCCACCTGCCCATTGTGTACTTTGTGATGGCGGAACGGATGAGAGCGTCAGACATCTTTTCTTTGAATGTAGTTATACTTGCTATATCCTGTGCAGGAGTCTCCTCAACTTGGGAGTTTCTACCACCATAGATCCCTTACTCTCTGAGTGGGAGACACTACCTTGCCCATTTTACAAAAAAGGATGTTATGAGTTTGCTTGCCAAAACCATCCTTGCAGCTATGGTTTGGTGATCGCTCCCGGATATACACCCAGAAAAACAATGTAGCTTTACCGCAAGTGCACGGTTTAGTGGCAAGCGGGTATCGAATCGCATGGAGGACTAATGACGGTACTCTATTTGAGTTACTAAGCTACTTAGTGGAAAATCATTTGAGAATGGATGGTATAACAATCGTTCGAGTAGACATGCAAATTCAATATAATAAAGATGTCTGGGGCTAGGGAATCCCCACTATGGATTTTCAAGTCATCAACGTGAGTTATGAACTACCATGCAATCAAACTTGGTTCAAGGTGAACTTGCCGCAACTAATTGGAGAACCAGCGTACATGTCACGCTACACAAGTCTATAGCAATCTAAACTAGAGCCTCGCTGTCGCGCAAGCCTAGTCCATACCACTAGCATTAAGATTGCAATTATGTCCAATCCTAACTTAAGCTCGATGTCGTGCAACTTGGGTTCAGATATAGATCATGATAATTCGTATTCATTCACCATCATGCAACGAATATGAGTATAGGAGACCAATTAAAATGCTAGCTTTGGTCGCTGTCGCGCACCAAATCTAGGAAATTTCGATTGTAATCCTAAATCGAATATCTAGGGCTTTCCTTAGATCAAGATCCTCTGTCGAGCTCACGAGATCCAAGAGAAATCCCTATCTACCCGTAGTAAATCAATCAAGATCTAACCTTTCTAACAAGCCTAATATCATAGCAATTCAATAGATCTCAGAAATCAAACATTAGATCCATAGGGTCCATCCCTTTACCCTAGAGCAAAGGAACTGCTCACAAATCATAGTAGAAATCGATAGGAAAGAAAGATTAACAATAGAATTCATCATGCAATCAAGATTCAATAAGAGGTATAGCATAAAAATCAAAACTTGCAAGAGATCCAGACAAACCAATGTCGCCAAAGAAGCTCACAATAGAAAATTAAGATCAAATCTTCAATCTATCGCCAACACAAAAGCTTAACTACAATTAAAAACTAAGGAAAAATTGTTCTAAGAAGTCTATCTGGTCTCCCCTGGGGCTGGAGACAAAACTGGACTAAAATACATGCTCAAAAGAACCAAAAAATACAGACCAAACTGCACATGCACTGCCTAGTTTTCCCGACTGGACGTCTACGCTACTCGGCCGAGTGGGAATCTTACTCGGTTGAGTATAATTCTACTCGGCCGAGTATGACAGTCTGCAGATCATCCCAAAAAACAGAGAAGTCGACTTGGATTTCTTCAAAATCTTGGCCTCCACTCGGGCGAGTGAAGTTCTTACTCGGCCGAGTGGAAGTCACCACTCGGTCGAGTACATTGTGGCGCTCAGGCTGTCAGATATCATCGTGTCAGCTTTGCCCGGTCGAGTAAGCTGCTTCACTCGGGCGAGTGTGCTGCCTTACTTGGCCGAGTGGCCTGTTCCAGAGCTCCTTCCTTATCCTCCTCGCTTCCTCGTCGATTCTTTCGATGCCCTTCTTCTTCCTATCATCCTCCAGCGTCGTTAACTCTCCGATATGATCATGGGCGACGCTCCAATACGTGTGCAAGTCCCCTAGGCTCCAAATTGCACCTGCTTGCCCCAAATCTCCTGAAATCAGACGAAAACAAGAAATAGTGAAAAGTATCGAAACATCGTCAAATAATCGTAAAAATCGCGATATGAACAATCGAAATGGCATGCAAATAAGCCGAAATAAAGTGTAAAATATGAGCATATCAAAATCCCACAAGCTTACCTCTTACTCGTCCTCGAGGAAGATGAGTATAAAGGTGAACTCATCGAATAAAAATAAAGAAAAAGGAATGAACGAAAAAGAAGATGAAGAGGTGAAGATGCTAGATTATTCTCTCAGAACTTCGAGTTGCACACCCAAATAGCACGACCAATGAATATAAACATGCTAACGCTTTTTACTTCGATACCATTTCATATAGGTGCTTTTGATAGAAAAACTTAGAACATCAAAAATCATATGAAATATGAAATCATTTTAGAATCAACATCATCAAGGGCGTGTAAAACGATATACATAATCGTAGATGACAAAATTTTCAATTGACCGCTTTTTACTTGGAGTATAAGAGATATCACACATTTAAGATCGATAAGAATAGAAAAAGATGGGTTTCATGAATTTCATGCCAATATTCAATTCGTAGACGTCGTTATACTCTAAGTAATCTCCCTAAGTATCAAAAATTACCTAGCTTAGGTTGTCATGCACATATAGGTAGTCACTCTCTCACACGTCATTGGATCCCCTCCCCTAAGCTTATCTATAAGCGTGGTGGCATCAAATATTTAAATACGTTTTTTCCCCAAATTTTTGTAGCTCCAAAGAAAAATAGGAAAGAAGGAAAGAATGGATTGTGTATATATAATGGAACTTCCATTTTGGTTCTCTTTTCTCTTTTTTCTTTTGATTTTAGATTTTTTTTATATACACAAGAACAATCCCAAATAAGATAGAAAGATATATACACTTTTTTTTAGATTGTGGGATTCATGGAGCTTATTCTTTTTAGCATGGGGAAATGCAAATACAGGATTCACCTAGGGGAGATTCACCAATGACTATAAGTATAAAAATAGAGTTCAAGATATGTAGAGAAAGAAATATACATAACGCTCGGTTCACTCTTTGTATGTGCACAACAACTTCAGCAGGGTAATGTAATCTACTCAGTTTGACAACAAAAAGTAAACTAATCCAATCATATCAAATGGCAATCATTCATTCAACCTGGATGTTCAAAGCGCATTTCATGGAAAAAGAAGTGATAATAGAAAGGCAAAGTAGTACTCCAAGTAAAGGCAATCAATGCGTAAAGCTTGGTGTGTTTTCTACGAAGAGCATACAATAATAGTTCCTTGACTCAGTTAACGCTAAACTTTCATTCAAATTCATATAATGAGCGATGGAAGTTATTTTTCTCAAATGCAAATCAATGTATCGCATATGATATCAGAAATGAAAACGATAGCATGGCAAGAAAATACGTGCATAAGAGTAAAGTAAACTCCAAGATATAGTCATCAAAGGGAATTCATCTCTAGCAAAGAAAGTAAAAGAGGCCAAGACGAAAATAAAAAATTAACTGTACATATGCAAGACACTCCAAAAGTAGGAAAACGTGATGCATGGCAAGAAAATGAAAAAGTGAGTGTAAGTGAGTGAAAAATAAAGAAAGGTGAAAAATAAAGGTAAAATGAAGAAAATAAAAAGTGCGTATGTGCACTCACTCCCCCAAGCTAAACATCAAATTGTCCTCAATGTGATAAGTGTGGCACTAGGACGCATAAGATAGGGGAGGGGGTGAGGATACATGGGTGATGCGAAATAAAAGGAAAATAAAGAAAGTAAAATATGACATGATATATGCAGATGATGAATGCAACAGGCATGCAAAAAATGTATGGAAACTAAAAAATGGATACAAAAATGTGGGCCAAAAGTGCCTACTCTCCCCCAGACTGATATATATAATTGTGCCAAGCAAAAATTGATCAAAACATGCCGGCAAGCAAAATGATGGCAAAATGATGGGGCGAGAGGTGGACCAGAAATATGACAGGCGTCAAGTGTATGTGCCTAGACTGGTGGTGAAGCGTCGTCACCTCCCTGTAGTGGGAGCAGTGGTGGTGGAGGTGTAGGCTCCTGAGGGATTGGCAGGGGTGGTGGTGGGTTAAGCTGCGGTAGGCGCTCTAGGATCTGGTTCAGAGTGTGCTGAATACCAAGGAGAAAGGCGACGCATGCCTGTATAAAGCTAACAGTGGTGGTGAGAGCCCTAAAATCCGCTCTGAGCCCACTCACTACCCCCTCGATAGCACGGAGATGCTGTCAAAAGGAGTCAGGAGCGGGAGCAGAGGGTCACATAGGAGGAGGTTGGGGCTGTCGCACACGGCCACCGTAAACAAGTGGGGCCACTAGTGGGTGAGGGTGAGGGGCGGTGCTCACTAAAAATACTCAGCCTCTGTGGGAGGATAAGATGCAGGAATGCTCCCAGAAGTGTGAGCAGTGGCAGAGGAGGAGGAGACAAGCAGAGAGGTCATAGACACAGACGTGGTGATAGACGTCACGACTCGCTCGGTGAAAATGGTGGCAACGGAGACAGACAGGTCAACGGCTAGGGAGGTCATAAAAGCAGCAGAGAATGACTCCCCAGGGGTCGAAAAATCAGGTGAGGATAGGGTCTCGGCGGTCGCAAAGGAGGAAGGCTTGCCTCTCTCAAAGGCTATGGGGTGGTGCTCTCAAGGCTCGTGTAGGAAATGGGATCAACACATAGTGACACAGAGGTATTCGTGGGGACAGAAATAGCAACAGATGAGCTCTCGGCACCAGCATAGGTGGGACAGATGTGTCGGTCTCGGGAATCAGATCAGGGGCAGGCTGTGGAATGGGGATCTTCGGGGCTAGAGGGCCGAGAAGGGGCTCCTACTGGGCGTCCTTGGGCTCGAGTACGTAGACTGCTGGGATGAGGAGGTCCATCTCTGGTCTCTACACCCCACCTGCCAGTCCAATGTGGGTCTGAGTAGGACTCAGAAGCACCATGTAATCAGCTGAAAACGGACCCTGTAGCCAAACCCAGTAGCACTGACCATGAGGGCACAGCATCCTCATACGGGCGATAACATCTATAGATAGTGGAGCGGGGCCCGTAGGTCGAAACAAGCCAGCATGAAGCTCAATCTCACACATGGGAGCAAGCAAGGTAATCAGCCGCCGCAACAAATCGCCATCCTAGCGGTGACAGAGGATACTATGCGGTCAAGATACCACTAGCTATATCAATCTAAATGGCATGGACTAAGACATCCACGTCGCCCTCTTGGGCTCTCTCTCTCTCTCTCGTCATCGCGTGAGCATATAAAGCTCAGGCATCGACATCGTCCCAGGCTCATACCTCGTAAGAATGGTGGTCGCCAAAAGGCGCTGAGCAATCCATAGGCAATGGTGGACGATAGAGGAGGCCTTGGCCCAGCTAGGGTCAAAGGGAAGTGGGGATCCTGTTATCAAGGTTCAGAATGTGTGGGTATCTAAGGAAGCAGGGGTGTGGTGCGTGGGACCATAAGCTCGGTCGGGGTCGGGGACAGGGGGCTAATGGTAGGCACGGAGCATATCGAGAGTGATCATGCACTCCCTATCCATCAAGCGAAAGGTGCACCCCTGGGAGTCCTACGAATAGAACTCAGGACCTCGAGGGTTGGTCGGACATAAGTGTCCGCTGACACTGACAGAAAATCACACCACCCCACGTTGTCGTACAACTAGAGTAGCCCTTGAAGTACCCATAGGCGCTCAAGGCCATCTATGTGTGCGAACCTAGAGGGGACGATCGAACGCTAGGAGAGCCTCTCAAATTTGACACGGTGTGTGTCGTCTTAGAAGGTGATCCCAAACGTGTCGATCACCGTGGTGGGCTGTGCTGGTGGGGGTGGAATGAGTGAAGTGGGTGTCGGGAGTGTGGGAGGTGGTCACTAGGAGGCGGGGAGTCCGCTCTAGAGGAAGATGGACCGGGGTCCCCGCCCTCTTCTGCTTAGAAGCGGGCTATCGCGCCCGAGACCTAGTGCGTGGGGGCATGGTGGTGTCGTTAGATGTGCAGAAAAATACAAAATAAAATACGCAACGAGTGTACCAAGCATGATGCGACTCCTCGTAAGTAACCAGAACAAGAGTCGCCTCCCTTGCAGCTCCAAATCAGCGCAGGATCTCCCCCAAGCTACCCTGAAGCACAAAAACAATATATTAGCAACGAATATCAAAAAATATAAGGGTTGATCAAGAGAAATAGGCGTAAATAGGGTTCAATTTGGAATTGGGGTTGAATTGGGCTTACAAATAGGGCAGGGGAAGAGATGGAGAGATTGGGCGAAATGGGGAGGGGTGGTCGCCGGCGGTCGATACTGGAGAGATCGCCGGTGATCACCGGAGTTGGCATCGTCGGGGCTGCTCGGACGCGAGGCTTGGTGGCTCGGGCAAGTGGGGCACAGGTTCGGGCGAGTCAGAGGGAGGAGGGGAGAGGAAAGTGATTTGGTGATTTTAGAATCCGAGCACTGTCGATTTGGATATTTAAAGGGCGAAGTCGGTTTGAGTCACTCGGCCGAAAGACGATAATCACTCGGCTGAGTCACCCCAAAAGTATTTGAATTTTGTTGCATCGATAGGGTCTGATTACTCGGCCGAGTAGTCTGAGTCACTTGGACGAGTGACAAGTTCCATTCGGCCGAGTGGCAATTAAAAACAGAGCATGGGTTTTCAAAAAATTTACAACAGTCTCCTACTCGGTTGAGTAGGAATAGTCACTCGATCGAGTGGACTAAGTTACTCGGTCGAGTAAACAGGCCTCGTAGTACAATATTTAGACCAATATGTGTCAAATTCACTCGGGTGAGTGACAGAGTCACTCGGGCGAGTGGCATATAATTTCCAGAGAGAGGTTTTTTCTAGACTTCCCTAACAGTGAGTCAGTCGTGCGAGTGGATTCTCCACTCGGCCGAGTGGCTTCTCCACTCGACCGAGTGACTATATCACTCGGTCGAGTAAGTTGTCTGCTTCAGCTTCCTACTCTCTGTTTTGCGGCGCTTTCTGTTTCTTTCTCTCCCGTCAGTTCCTTCCTTCCATTGGCATTTAAGTGCATCCCTATAGTGCTCTCCATCGTTATGGCTGTCCTCCATTCATATAGACTCTTATCATCTTCTTCCTGAAATGAAAAACGTAGCCCGTCGTTAGATTCTTCCTAGACTCTTGACTCTATAAACTACTAAAGGTCTAAAACAAAAACAAAAGAAAAATTCAACTAAAAACTAAGATAGAACCGTCGGGTTGCCTCCTGACAAGCGCTCATTTAAGGTCTTAGGTTCGACCCCTTAAGATTTGGTGTTTAGCGCATGATGTTCAGCGCATAGGAGATACGCATGTCGAACTTCGCGGAAAGGCCTTGAGAGTTCAGATGTAGCGCTAGCTCTTCTTTGGCCTCCCTAGTGTGCATATCCTCTCTAATAGTAGCTAAGGATGTTTCCCCCAAGCTTGCGTTCTTCGTATCTTTCTTCTTTCCCGATGCTTGAGGTATGTTTACCGGTGACGCTTTCTCCATATGCTTCACCGTAGAGAGCTTGCAGAGCTCTCTAATCCTCACAACGTCAGCATCGTTCTTTTCTTCGTCGGTGAGCTCGGTCACTTCCTCGATGAGAGGATCCGATGGTTCTCCATCGGGGTGCCTTCTTCGGTATTTGGGACTTTGTCAAGGCTCTTCGTGTCCAAGGCTCCAATGGCATAAGGCATGGCTTCATCTATTACCTCATCAAGGAGGTCCACGTAGTCCGCTTCTTTCGGCCAAGGTCGTTGCTTCATTGTCTTGGGAAGATGAAATTCAACCGCTATGTTGCCAACGTTGAGAGACAACGTTCCTTCTCTCACATCTACTATGACTCCGGCGGTGACTAAGACGGGGTGTCCAAGTATAAGTGATGTATCGCCCTCCTCTTTTATGTCCATAACGAAGAAATCGCATGGTACGCAAAGACCTCCCGGTATTTGAAGTGGCACGTTCTCGGCAATCTCCACCAACCTAGTAATTTGCCCATCGACGAGTTGGATCTTCATATCTGTGGCTTTGAGGTCGGTCTCCGTGTTGAGCTTTTTGAACATAGTAAGCGGCATGAGGCTTATGTTCGCTTCCAAGTCTACCAAAGCTTTTTGGAGGGGGACTCTCCCAATGCATGGAATTCGAAAGCTTCCGGGGTCTTTCATCTTCTTTGGCATCTTCTCATTGTTGACAAACCAAGTACCTTGCTCGGCTAGCATGATCTTCTCTGCTCGCTTCTTCTTCATGATCAAGTCCTTGAGGAACTTGGCTTACGTCAGGATTTCAATTATCGCATCCAAGAATGGGATGTTTAGGTGATTGAATCGGAAAACGCACAAAGGCACGCGTTCCACTCCCAAGTGTAGGAGTGTCAATGCAATAAAATATAACACGGTGAGTACCGGGTCGGATCACAAGGATAAGGCGTTCTACACTCGCAAAATTGATCGATAAAGAAAGGTAATAGCGTGAGACAACCACCTTGCTAATGTGAATGGTGTGGGAAAATGTGTGGTGAATCTATCTTCCTAGCCAAAATGGTTAGGGTTAGAGAACCAAAGGAGAGTTAGGATAGCTAGGAGGAGAGTATGGGTTGTGGGTTCATCAAGATGGGTGCCAATCAAGCCCAAATGCCTCAAATAACTAGATTGATCATCCGGCTAAGAAATCCCAATCGGAATATTTAACATTAAAGAACACAACAATTTGCAATAGGGATGGATGTATCATCAAAGCACTAATCAAATTTAAACATGGTCTCTTCTCAAAGAGTGCCCACTTGGGTCTTAGCCAATTAAAATGTGACATAATAATTCATCCAACATCAATAATATAATAGCCAAGAGGCATTGAGAACTAAGATCAACAACCCATCATAATGAATCACAACCCACACCAATCACACTACTCAATCATACTAAACAAGATGAAAATTTCATTCAAAATCAACCCCAAGTTCAATACAAAAAAGAAGTGCAAAAATACAAAAGGGAAAGGAGAGATTTCACCCAAGATCTCCCTATGATGAAGCATCTCTCTCACTTGAGCACCTCCTCCAAGATTCCATCATCCTCCCATGGCCTCCAAGCTTCCCTATTTTGAGATAGAAATGAGATTAGGGTTGAAAAACAGCCCAATATCGGGTTAAAACCCCTATTTCAGCTTATCGGATCTGCAATAGGCAACCGGGTCGAAAAAAATCCTTACAGTTCGGGTACAAATACCCACTAAAACTGCTGAAAAGGGGCACCCGATCGGGTGGAAGTTCACCCGATCGGGTGGAAACAAACAGAGACACTGAACTGCTGAAAATGGGCTCACCCGGTCGGGTGGATAGCCCACCCGATCGGATGGAAATCAGATTCCAGACAGCCCAGAGTTTCAGCACCTAGCTGCGCTCAGAAAATTCCAGAAAAGTGTAGAAAATCGGATTTGGGCATGAGACCTATCATTGGAAAGCTGACGAAGATGCTGGCATTAAAAAAATAAGAGATCACCCAAACTCCCACTGGAATGATAGCAAATCTTCAATGAATACAGTAGCAGTGCACGCAAGGGGGCCCGAAGCTCCAAAAAAATCCTAGAAAAATTCCAGAAAATTCAGAAAATTCCCAGGAGTACCTGAAAAATAAGAGGAGCTAACATTGGTCCATAGAAATCACATTTTATGTATAAAAAGAGAATAGGCTTTAATATTACACAATATCGCAAAAACGCACGTATTAAAGCCAATATTAACATGATATACACATAAAATGCCCAGAAATGGGGGGGAATATGCAATTTATATCCCGAATCATTAGGCTAGTCCCTCCCAAGTACTCCAGAAATTTAACGAACTTCTTCTCCATCTTGGCCTTTGCCAACCGTTGTGGAAATGGTATGGGTGGCATATATGTTCGCTCCTTTTGAGGTTCATCCGCTTCAGATTTTTCTTCATTGTTTGCCGTCTTGGGGCTCTCTTCTTCATTAATTTGCTCCTTTTCAACCAGAATTTCCTCCCTTGGGCTTTTAACTTGAACTATAGCGGAGTGGTATCCTTCCTGCCTCTCGTAGCCACCGCAACTACCGCATTGATGTGGCCAGTGTTGCTCCTCGAGTTTTGCTCCAGTTGAGCCGGCAATTGTTGCTGAGCCTTGTTGAGCAAAGTGATTTGCCCCGCCAATTGTGCCACAATAGTATTGAGAGAATCTCGGCACACCGTCAATTTCGCATTGATCTTGTTTTGGTCGGCCATAAACTCCTCAACTCTAGCTTCATGCTCGGATCTTGGTGGTGCCGGCGGAGGGTGTTGTGGCCTCCATCCTTGATTATATCCGGGTCTATAAGGCCCCGCTTGTTACCTTGGTTGATATTGTTTTTGTTGGGTCGACCTTTGTTGATACGGCTGTTGTTATTGAGGGGGTAGGGCTTGTTGTTGTTGAGGTGATGGTTATTGATGAGGGGGAGTCAAGGCTCCCTCATTGTTGGCATAGGAAAATCCGGGGTGACTTTTGGTAGCCGAGTTCACCCAATAACCGTTGTTACCCCCACCGGCAATGTATTGCACTCGCTCCATGGCTCCTTCTTTTTTCTCGCTTCCAACAAACATGACTTGGCCTTGGTTTTGCCAATCACACATGCTCCCTTCGGATGTCAATGTGTTGGTCACTCCATATGACTCGCACATCCTCTTTTCAATCCTCTCCACAACCTTGGAGAGAGAATCAAACTTTATGGTCAACTTTTCCACTACCTTTGCTTCATAGATACTTGCCGGCTTCGATGATGATGACGATTGGCCCCTCTCATCAGCCCATTGCTGATTGTTGGAGGCCATCTCCTCTAGCAACATCGTGGCATCCTCTGGTGTCTTTGATAGAATAGCTCTGTTGGCCATGGCGTCAATTATCATCTTTGTGTACGGTCGCAATCCATTGTAGAAACTGTGAACAAGCTCACAATCGTCGATGCTATAGTGGGGGCATTGATGCTGGAGATCTTTAAAATTCTCCCACGCTTCATAGAGAGACTCTTGGGGCTCTTGCTTGAAAGATATCAAAGAGTTTCTTATCTTCACGGTCTTGGATGGCAGGTAAAAGTTGTTGACGAACGCACTCGCTAGCTCGTTCCAAGTAATGAATGTCCTATGAGCTTGCATCCTTAGCCAATATAAAGCTTTGTCACGAAGAGTGTAAGGGAAGAGATGCAACCGGATAATATCCTCCGGCACATTCGGCATCTGAAAAATGGCGCACTTTGCCAAGAATATTTGTAGGTGATAATTCGGGTTCTCTTGAAAATTCCCATGGAAGGGGTCTTGTTACATCAGTACAATAAGCCCCACCTTCAGTTCAAAGTTCTTGTTGGCCGCCAACTCTGGCATAAGTATGGAAGATGTAGTAGCCGAATTGTTCGGGGTAAGCCTATCCCGAATGGAGACGAGCCTAGCGGCCTGCCGTAATCGCTCATCTCTAGTTTTCTCCGCCATTTGGTTCTTCTCTAGAATTGATCTCTTTTCTGCTCTCAGTTTCTTTGTCGTGCGCTCGATCTCAGGATTAAATAATATGTCTTCGTCGGATGCCTTCGACCTCGTGTTCATGCACAAAAAAAGAGAAACTAGAAAGGTTTATTAGCGCAATATAGGAATAAAATAAAATAAAAATAAAATAAAGAAAGAAAAATAGCTAAGTAAAGAAAATAAAATACAGTCGCCTCCCCGACAACGGCACCAAAAACTTGATCGCTCCCGGATATACACCTGAAAAAACAATGTCGCAAGTGCACGGTTAAGTGGCAATCGGGTATCGAATCACAGGGAGGACTAATGATGGTACTCTAAATTAGTTACTAAGCTACTTGGTGGAAAATCTTTTGAGAATGGATGGTGTAATAATCGTTCGAGTAGTAATGCAAATTCAATATAATAAAGATGTCTAGGGCTAGGGAATCCCCACTATAAATTTTCAAGTCATCAACATGAGTTATGAATTACCATGCAATCAAACTTGGTTCAAGGTGAACTTTCCATAACTAATTGGAGAACCGCGCACGCTATCGCGCTATGCAATTCTATAGCAATCTAAATTAGAGCCTCGCTGTCGCGCAAGCCTAGTCCAGACCACTAGCATTAAGATCGACAATTATGTCCAATCCCAACTCAAGCTCGCTGTCGTGCAACTTGGGTTTGGATCTAGATCGTGATAATTCGTATTCGTTCACCGTCGTGCAACGAATATGAGTATAGGATAACAATAAAAATGCTAGTTTTGGTCGTTGTCGCGCACCGAATCAAGGAAATTTCGATTGTAATCCTAAATCGAATATCTAGGGCTTTCCTTGGATCAAGATCCTCTGTCAAGCTCACGAGATCCAAGAGAAATCCATATCTACCCGTAGTAAATCAATCAAGATCTAACCTTTCTAACAAGCCTAATATCATAACAATTCAATAAATCTCACAAATCAAACATTAGATCCATAGGGTTCATCCATTTGCCCTAGAGCGAAGGAACTGTAGGAGGATATATGCCCATAAGGCAATTTATCCTTAGTATATGTATTGTTAAGATATTATATGGTATCAATTATCCTAAGTATGAATTCGTTGAATCATATACTTAGATAATTTCATTAGACTTATAGTTAGGTCCTTACGTATCCAGATAAGATCTCGATTATGAGTAGTAAGGGGAGTTAGTGTCACACCTGAAGCTCTCGAGGCGAGTAGATGACTAAGATGGGATTTGTTTCTTCCGTTAAAGGGGAGTTAGTGTCACAGGCTCAGAACGGTATTTGTGTTAATCCTCGACCGGGGTACGTTGTAAGATGTACAACGTGAATACAACAAAGACCGTTGTATACTGACCAATGTTGTTAAATGGGGTTGACAGTAAACCGTACCCTAGGCCAACAGAGACACAGTCTTGATGAAGGGACTATAGCTAACGGTATTCATCACTGACACAGTCAATGTGAACCCAACGATACTTTTGTCAATGGGTCGATCACGTTATGATGATTCTGAAACAGGGCCGACAACTGCTGCTCGTGGTGACCGTCTTCTAGGGGTTTCGAGCCTCCACCTGTACTAAGGTCAGGCTGTAGGGTCTCACACCAAGTAGTGCTCGTGTCTTAGTAATAGGAAGATAAATCAGAGGAATTCATTCGATGAAATGGAATAGTTAAGTTCACAAGCCAGTTGTGAGACTAAGTCGTAGATGGGGACAATGTTGCATTCGATGCAAACAAGATTAAACGTGTCGTAAATTGGTTACGACAATATTTGTAGGAACAAAAGCATTGGAAAGGGTTACCTGGTTGATGGGATCATCCCGATCTAAACACAGGTTCAAACCACATCCAAAACGGAGCTCAAACGAGCCCGGAAACGCAAAAATAGTCAAATGCAAAATTGGGTTAGACCCACTTGGACAAACGAGTCTGAGCCTTAGGCTGGCACGCCTGCTAAGCCTAGCGGGCGCGCCCGCAACTTAAGTTAATTAGGGTTTTTTGAAACCCTTTTGACAGCTACGAAAATTGACTTTTTGCCCATCTTTGGGCAATTGTTTGAGGGGTCAAACAAAGTCGAAATTCGTCGACGTTCATTCCTACGCGTTCACCATTCGAAGCCCTTCGAAATGATAGCTTGTTTTGTGTCTAAAGTTTAATGGATGAAGAGATTTAATTTGTTGAAGTTAGCCTTTGTGAAAGGCTTACTAACTTCAATTAGCCAAATTAAATCCCTCTTCTTTAATCTTTGTCCCACATTGCTCGCAACGAAAAGGGATAGGCCGACTCCCTATATAAATAGGGGTTCCCTCCTTTCGTTGTAGAGTGCACCAAGTCTTCGATCGAGTAGCTCTGAATTTTGAGCAAGCTCGATCTACGACTTAAACTATTCTTCCTCTCTTCTTCCTATTCTCCCGACGGGTCCTAGCAAGACTTCGAAAGGGGGGTTGGATTCGGATCCAGACGTCTGAGATGCGGGTCTACTCAAGTGAAACCTTCTACCGCAAGTGATCGGCTCGGAGGCGGGTGTCGGCTTGGGTGGATCAGTTCGAAGGTGTGAGGCGGCTCCGGTGGATCAGTTCGAAGGTGCGAGGTGGCTCGGGTGGATTGAGTCAAGGCGGTTCAGCTATGAGGAGCGTAAGAAGCCGGTGTGGTACATCTTGCCCGCCCCAGGGTTGAGATTCCGGGTATGTTCTTTAAAGCTTTTTAGTGTAATTTAATTTCTTCGCAGTAGGATAGATCCCGCTTGGGGTGGACAGATCCACCCCAAGTTGGCATAGATTGGGCTAGGTTCTGGCTCTCTCAGGGCCTAGCTAAAATGTTTAGCTAGCATGTTTTATTTTCCGCTGCGCTTTATGCCTCTGTGGTCCGTTCGACTTAGGACGGGCATAGATCTGAGCTCTGAGGGTCCGCCAAAACCCTTCAGTGGTATCAGAGCCTCGTCGTGCTTATAAATCTTGACTTGCGACGATTTTAAATTATTAAATTGCTTGTTTTTGAACATACGTATATTTTAACGTTATGTTAAAATTAGTTTAACAATTTTTTGTGTTTTTAAAAAATGTTTTTATAACATGAAAATTTTTTGGAGACATTTTAAATTTTATATGATAAAGTTTAATAAGTCTACTATGTTTAAATGCTTATAAAAAATTTTATGAGATAAAATAATTTTAGTAAGCATTTAAAAAGTTTTTGTTTTAAAAGGAGATTATGTAACATTAAGAAAAATTTTATTTCATGAGATAATATTAAAAAATTAATTTCTTTTAGTTACATAAAGTTTGAAAGATTTTTTAACTTTATCTGAAAGATTTAAAATTGATTTCAACGATTTTAAAAATGTTTTAAAATTATTTTGTAGTATATGTAACATAAAAGAAAAAAATTTCATGAGATGGAATTAAAAATTTATTTCTTTTAGTTACATAAAGTTTTAAAGATTATTTTATGAGATAATTTAATCTTAAAATGTTTCGTTAATTATAAAGCTTAGGTTTGTATTTAAAATTATTTGATAATTTTTATAAACCAAATTTTATGTGATAAAATGGTTGAAGCTTTAAAATTTTGGATCTTTAAATTTAAATGTTAAAATTTTAGATTAGCAAGTTAATTATTTATGTTGTAGATAATTTTAACTTGCATGTTCTCTTTATATGTCACATTATTGAACCTTTAATTTATGTAATTAAATTAGTTTGTTAATGTTTAATGGACATAATGAATAAATTATTCATGAACCCTTTAGGTTAGCCATTAAATTGATTAAAAGTTTATAAGATAAATTTTTTAATGACAAGTGACATGCTACGTTTTAAATGAACAAACACAACATCAAAACCTAATTCTCTATTAGGGTAGTCCCTTTAATTGACAATCATTATCATAAATTGTTTAAATAATGATTATCATTAAATGACTAATTTTGTAAAATGTTGTAATTGTTTTATTAAAATCCTAATAATTATTGGGGAAGCACGATGAACAAAATGAACCTTATAGTTGATAAGGATCTAATAAAAGTCATCAAACAAATCTATAAAAATTTCGAATTTTAAGGATCAACTAGTTGATAAGGATTAACCAGTATTAATTAAAAGTTATTTAGTTGACAGACGAACATAGAATTGATGAACATCCTCCAATGGATCACGATGTCGGTCAATGTGCTTGGCTAAGTTTGCTGGACCACCCTAGCTAGACTAGGGGTTACGTGGTCCCGGCTTAGTCATTTCTCTGGCAGCGTCCGCTTGACCGTAAGGAGTCGAATCATGACTGTGTAAGTCCATCGACTATACCTAAGTCAAATACGATAATAATCTTTTCAAGATAAATAGTAGCCCTCCTTGTTTTAGGAGTTGGCAACTGTAATACCCGTGTTACGGTTGTTGAGCTACACTCAAGCTGTGACATGGCAATCTTATGGAAACCGATTTCTTGATAACATCTCGACTTGACCCAAACTGTCGTGTCGTGCATACACTGAGCGCCGGCGTAAGTCAAACTAAAGATGTAGTCTAAGACCTAAACCAAACCGACGCGTCGTGAATACACCGAGCGTCGGAGCAAGTCAGGCTAGACGCGAAAACAAGGGTCCAACTAGGCTAGCCATTGTGATTTGGATGAGCACACTCATGATCACCAATGACTATGGGTAAAAATCAAAAGGGAATCATATTTAATATGATTGATGATGAGTTCGTCTGCTGACTGCAGAGTCGGACAACTTGTTGAGACACACTCAAGGTTGTCAGACTCAGGGTAGTCGGATCCCTCTCACACAAATGTTATTGTATAATAAACTGTTTATTATTATGGCTTTAATAAATTTAGTGGGAGAACATAGTTTTATTAAAAAAACATTGAAACTATACAACGAACATATGCTAATAAAATATCTATTTAATTACAGAATGGATTCGGGTCTATAGTACATGATAGAGAAGAATGTGATTCATGGGACCAACTATAAGTATTGGCTTAGGAATATCAAGTTAGTCCTATCACTAGGTGGGATTGGATACTTACTGTTTGAGGACCTCTGGAAAAGCCGGAAGAAGATGCAATCCTGAGGAAAAGAAAGCCTATAAAGAGTACCAGAGGGATGCCGAGAAGGCCCGGTGCCTTACTCCGACTTCAATGAACAACAATCTGAAGAGAAAGCATGAACATCTGGATGTTCAAAGCATGCTTCTCAATGCAGAGGAATTGTTTGGCAAGCAGTCCAAAGCTGTCAAGTTTGAAGCCACAAGCAACCTCTGAGGCACTAAGATGGAAACGGGCCCCGTACAAGATCATGTGATTAAGATGATCGGGTACGTGGAAGACGTCGCCCAGTTGGGTTTTGTCCTGGACAATGAGATGTCTGTGGACATCATCCTTAAGTCTTTAACCCCAGCCTTCAAACCTTTCATTACTAGTTTCATCATGAACAGTATTGAAACGGATCTTCCCGGTCTCCTCAACAAGCTTAGGCAGTTTGAGGAGATCGAGAAGAAATCGACTGTGTTGATTGTTGGCTCTGCTTCTTCAGACCAGCCAAAAGGTAAGGGTAAGAAGAGGCAGGTCCTACAACCAACCAAGGTGAAGAAGGGGAAAAAGAAGGCAAAGGGGGCTCCGTCCAAATCCGAATGCTTTCACTACCATAAAATAGGCCATTGGAAGAGGAACTGCAAGGTTTCCTTGCAGAAAAGAAGAAGGGGCATACTGATTTCTCTACCTCAGGTACAACAAATTCAATTTAATAAAGCATAATTATTTCTATAAATGCTTTATCACATAGTATGAGATACTAAGACATCTGTGTAATGTATACAGGTGGCTGATATGAAGCAGAGGATGGAAGAAGTTCCGAGGACGGTCGGCATCTGAGCAATCGTTGCTACTGGGGCTGTGCGATGACTTCAAGAGACGTGAAGAAGAAGGAACTGATACTTATTTCTTTTTATGAATAAAATGTATCGTTCCTTAAGTTAAATCAATGATTGAGTGTTTAATGCTCACGGTTTATTATGATAAACATATTATGATTCATTTTATGAACCATTGCTTTAATAAAATGTCTCGGAAAATGTGCTTCCTTTTGAAATTGTGATTTGTTGCAAATGGCTTAAATTTTTGTGAATGTGGCTGTCTGAGCTAGTTGCATTAATTCTCGAGCTGACAAGCAGAGCATCTGAATAATTTGATTGTTTGGAGCTGACTTAATTTTATAGCCAGTCAATAGTTAAATATAAGTTCCAGGAGCGTATAAATTGTGTATGATCACAATTATACGCATGTTAAGATTGATTCTTAATTCAAACTACATTTGATTCTTAAGAGTTATTATTAAATGTAGTTAAGGAAATAGTACTAAGTAGGCCGTTTGACTGAGTAAGTCAATATCAAGATTCCTTAAACCGATCTTGATATGACTCATTCGTCAAACCCAACCTGACACTGGTATGTTCCATCTAAGCACTTCTCAATTGGTTATGCTTATCATATATATTCTAAATATGATTTAGATATATAATAGAAGTATTTAACCAGATAATTCTTAAAGTCAGTGGGAGCTAGCTCATATACTTAGTTCCGATTTCTCGGACTAAGTAAAAAGGTTTCCAACTTATTTGAATCATCTATATAAGACTTTGAATCAAAATAGTTTTGATCTAATCGAATATATAGAGACGTAAGGTGTCAGTTATGTACTTGACATATTGACAAAAAATAATTGGAATGAGCTAAGACTGACTTATAGAAATGTTAGACCCTACATCAAGATTGTATGAGCTAATTGTTAGCTATACAAAGAAAAGAAAATTGATCCAAATCAATTTTCGAGGATCAACCTTGTGAGATCAAAAGATGTATAAATAAAAATCCATTAAAATGCATTAAAGATACTCGTTAGTAAATCCACTCTTAGGTTTGACATATGATGGTCCGATGTGACTGATATGCTATAACGGTATGAGATACCGAGATAAATAGCCTAAGTGCAAGTGGGAGATGTAGGAGGATATATGCCCATAAGGTAATTTATCCTTAGTATACGTCTTGTTAAGATATTATAGGGTATCAATTATCCTAAGTATGAATTCGTTGAATCATATACTTAGATAATTTCCTTAGACTTATAGTTAGGTCCTTACGTACCCAGATAAGATCTCGATTATGAGTAATAAGTGACAGAATAGAAACTTAAGTCTTAAACGGTTCGTGGTCATAGATGTGTCGAGAACTGGATATCGGCACATCGGACAGACCATTGTGTCTTGTCTTACCTTTAGGTAATGATGATCTCATAGTCATTCGACTTGGTGAAGTCAGAGACGAGACACAGGTGCTCATTGGAGAATGAGTTCACTGAACGACCAACTTAGAGTTATTATATGGTTAACTTTAACTAAACTGTCTATAATAACTTTATGGTGATGATAGGTACGATGTTCCTTAAGACCTGAAGTCATTTGTACGAACCTGTAAGTGAACAATGTCTCTTAGACCTATGATCTAGCTTTGAGGCTAGGCTTGCTGAAAGATCGTAGGTTGGGTTACACCTGAAGCTCTCGTGGTAAGTAGATGACTAAGATGGGATTCGTCTCTTCTGTTAAAGGGGAGTTAGTGTCACAGGCTCAGTACGGTCTTTATGTTAATCCTCGGCCGGGGTACGTTGTAAGATGTACAACGTGAATACAACAAAGACCGCCGTATATTGACCAATGTTGTCTAATGGGGTTGACAGTAAACCATACCTAGGCCAATAGGGACACAGTCTTGACGAAGGGACTATAGCTAACGGTATTCATCACTGACACAATCAATGTGAACCTAACGATACTTTTGTCAATGGGTTGATCACGTTATGATGATTCTGAAACAGGGCCGACAACTGCTGCTCGTGGTGACGTCGTCTAGGGGTTTCGAGCCCCAACCTGTAGTAAGGTCAGGCTGTAGGGTCTCACACCGAGTAGTATTCGTGTCTTAATAATAGGAAGATAAATAAGAGGAATTCATTCGATGAAATGGAATACTTAAGTTCACAAGCCAGTTGTGGGACTAAGTCGTAGATAGGGACAATGTTGCATTCGATGCAAATAAGATTAAACGTGTCGTAAATTGGTTACGAAAATATTTGTAGGAACAAAAGCATTGGAAAGGGTTACCTTGTTGATGGGATCGTCTTGGTCTAAACACAGGTTTAAACCGCGTCCAAAACGAAGCTCAAACGAGCCCTGAAACGCAAAAACAGTCAAAGGCAAAAGTGGGTTAGACCCACTTGGACAAATGGGTCTAAGCCTTAGGCGGGCGCACCCGCTAATCCTAGCGGGCGCACTCGCAACTTAAGTTAATTAGGGTTTTTTGAAACCCTTTTGACGGCTACGAAAATTGACTTTTTGCTCATCTTTGGGCAATTGTTTGAGGGGTCAAACAAAGTCGAAATTCATCGTTGTTCATTCCTACGCGTTCACCATTCGAAGCCCTTCGAAATGATAGCTTGTTTGGTGTCTAAAGTTTAATGGATTAAGAGATTTAATTCGTTGAAGTTAGCCTTTGTGAAAGGCTTACTAACTTCAATTAGCCAAATTAAATCCCTCTTCTTTAATCTTTATCCCACATTGCTCGCAACGAAAAGGGATGGGCCGATTCCCTATATAAATAGGGGTGCCCCCCTTTCGTTTTAGAGTGCACCGAGTCTTTGATCGAATAGCTCCGAATTTTGAGCAAACTCGATCTACAACTTAAACTATTCTTCCTCTCTTCTTCCTATTTCCCGACGGATCCTAGCAAGACTTCGAAAGGGGGTTTGGATTCGGATCCAGACGTCTAAGACGCAGGCCTGCTCAAGTGAAACCTTCTACTGCAAGTGATTGGCTCGGAGGCGGGTGTCGGCTCATGTGGATCAGTTCGAAGGTGCGAGGCGGCTCGGGTGGATTGAGTCAAGGCGGCTCGGCTACGAGGAGCGTAAGAAGCCGGTGCGGTACATCTTGCCCGCCCCAAGGTTGAAATTTCAGGTATGTTCTTTAAAGCTTTTTAGTGTAATTTAATTTCGTCGCAGTAGGATAGATCCCTCTTGTGGTGGTCAGATCCACCCCAAGTTGGCATAGATCGGGCTAGGTTCTGGCTCTCTCAGGGCCTAGCTAAAATGTTTAGCTAGCATGTTTTATTTTTCGCTGCGCTTTATGCCTCTGTGGTCTGTCTGACTTATGACGGGCACAGATCTGAGCTTTGAGGGTCCACCAAAACCCTTCAGCTACTCACAAATCATAGTAGAAATCGATATGAAAGCAAGATTAACAATAGAATTCATCATGCAATCAAGATTCAATAAGAGATATAGCATAAAAATCAAAACTTGCAAGAAATCCAGACAAACCAATGTCGCCAAAGAAGCTCCCAATAGAAAATTAAGATCAAGTCTTCAATCTCTTGCCAATACAAAAGCTTAACTACGATTAAAAACTAAGAAAAAATTGTTCTAAGAAGTCTATCTGGTCTCCCCTGGGGCTGGAGACAAAACTGGACTTAAATACATGCCCAAAAGAACCAAAAAAAATACAGACCAAACTGCCCATGCGCCGCCAGAAACCCTAGTTTTCGCGAGTGGACGCTGCACGACTCGGCCGAGTGAGAATCTTACTCGACCGAGTGAGAATTCTACTCGGCCGAGTATGACAGTCTGCAGATCATCCCAAAAAACAGAGAAGTCGACTTGGATTTCTTCAAAATCTTAGCCTCCACTCGGGCAAGTGGAGTTCTTACTCGGCCTAGTGGAAGTCACCACTCGGTCGAGTACATTGTGGCATTTAGGCTTGCAGATATCGTCGTGTCAGCTTTGCTCGGCCGAGTAAGCTGCTTCACTTGGGCGAGTAAGCTGCCTCACTCGGCCGAGTGGCCTGTTCCAGAGCTCCTTTCTTCTCCACATCACTTCCTCGTCGATTCTTTCGATGCCCTTCTTCTTCCACTCATCCTCCAATGCCGTTAACTCTCCGATATGATCATGGGCGACGCTCCGGCACGTGTGCAAGTCATCTAGGCTCCAAATTGCACCTGATTGCTCCATATCTCCTGAAATCAGACGAAAACAAGAAATAGTGAAAAGTATCGAAACATCGTCAAATAATCATAAAAATCACGATATGAGCAATCGAAATGGCATGCAAATATGCAGAAATAAAGTGTAAAATATGAGCCTACCATTTGGCATATCTAGAAAGAAAGGAATATGAGGATCTTTGATAACATTAAAAAAACCACAACTCTACTATTTGAGGATATTGATGCATATATCAGAATTACGCTGAGAGACCAAGACCGCACTGACCCAGATGCAGCTGAAGCCATATCTAATTGGGAGTTTAGAGATGAAGGATGTAACGACCACTTTTCGTTGTGCGTTGTTCGTGCACGTGCTTTTGGCCGTGCACGTGTTTGTTTTAGACTTTGTTTGTTTATGAACACTTTAGTGTGATATGCCGTTGTGAACGTCTCTGAGAGTATTAAATAGTGGCACTAAATTGGAACGACGTTTCTCGAGTCGTTTTCCCGCAATTTAAACTTATTCGATGAGACGTGGCGATTTTCACTTTTGACGGGAGACGTTTCTATTTTTAGTTTCGTCGTCCGACGTCAAAATTGAGATCCGTCTTCTTAGTTAGCTCACTCTCGTCATCACGATCACCCCGATATTTATTTTATAATTTTTGGAGTTTATTTGACCACTTTTATATTTTTAACAAGTTTTATAATATTTTTAATAATTACGTTTTAAATTAATTTCGGCCAAATAAAATTTATTTGAGTTTTAAACGTATTAAAGAATTTTTGAGCCAATTTCCAGCTCATTTGGACCAAGTAAAATCCTTGGGTGAGTTGGAGAAGTTGAATTTCAAATTTAAAACATTTAAAACATTTTAAAAAACATCAATTTTAGTCTTGATTAGCATGCAATAGGTTGGGGGTCCTAAGGGTGCAAAGCGTTACCTCAACACGACGCGAAAGCTACACCGGCGTCGGGTAGCGACGCCGTGGGTTGAAATAAGAGAACGCGCTCCAAGTCCTGATTCCAATATATATTCCTCGCTGGAAAATTCAGAGCATCGACCGGGGCAACGGTTCCAGATTCCAAAGCTAGCACGTGCGACGACGGGCTACGGCGTGTCGCAACGTCGTACACGGCGATTCGTCGAAGAGAAAGCACCTAGGTGGGGCCCACAGTAGTCCTAGGGACCTTTGGGGGACCCACAATACCTCTGGAGAACTTGGGGGGCCCACGGAGGCAAGTGGTGCGACGGATGCGGGGTTGCGACGAGTGGCTCTCGGTCGTACACAGCCAATGCAGGGGATTCCATCGGTCGGGCTCATGCGGCGGGGCTGTGCAGCGCTTGCGGAGATGCGGTCGTCGGTCACAGCGGCCGCTGCGAGGGGATCCTTCGGTCAGACACTGCGGATGCGAGGGAGCGGGCGCTGCAACGCTGCGGGGGTTGTAACGGAGCGGGGGAGCAGGCGATGCGGGCGCTTGGGTCGGTCAGACACAGCGGGCGGGTCGGTTGGGCGCTTGGGCTACAGCGGAGCGGGGGTTGCGATGCGGAGCGGTGGAACGGGCCGGTCAGATCGATGGGTTCTCTCGGTCAGAGTGGGGTGCGAGCGTTGCAATGGAGCGGCGGGCGACTGGGTGCGGAGCAGGCGCTTGTGCGGGCGAGGGCCTCGGTCAGACCGAGGGAAATGGAGGGGAAACGTCGGTCGTGCGGCAGCTGATCGTCGCAACATTGCGACGAATTGTCGCAACGTCAATTTTGGGTTTTGGAAGAGGCTAGGGTTAATTTCTTGCAAAAATAGGTCTTCCTAGAGGTTGTTTATATAGTGTAGATGGGTTGACTAGGTCTAGGGCTAATCCTAATGAGATTAAAAGTTTAAAATAATTTAAAATTTGAAATTCAACTTCTCCAACTCACCCAAGGATTTGACTTGGTCCAAATGAGCTGGAAATTGGCTCAAAAATTCTTTAATACGTTTAAAACTCAAATAAATTTTATTTGGCCGAAATTAATTTAAAACGTAATTATTAAAAATATTATAAAACTTGTTAAAAATATAAAAGTGGTCAAATAAACTCCAAAAATTATAAAATAAATATCGGGGTGATCGTGATGACGAGAGTGAGCTAAATAAGAAGACGGATCTCAATTTTGACGTCGGACGACGAAACTAAAAATAGAAACGTCTCCCGTCAAAAGTGAAAATCGCCACGTCTCATCGAATAAGTTTAAATTGTGGGAAAACGACTCGAGAAACGTCGTTCCAATTTAGTGCCACTATTTAATACTCTCAGAGACGTTCACAACGGCATATCACACTAAAGTGTTCATAAACAAACAAAGTCTAAAACAAACACATGCACGGCCAAAAGCACGTGCACGAACAACGCACAACGAAAAGTGGTCGTTACATCCTCCCCACCTTAGAATAAAGTCCGTCCTCGGACTTTCTAATATATCTAGTCGCTCTAATAACTACCCCAAATCAAGTCACATTATATTTCAAACCAGGTATAGTCATTACAGGTGCTCATATACGCACTAGGTAGTCAAACATTGATACTACCAACAAGTATATATATACATTCACGTACGTCATATACTTATACTCATTATAGTCAGTCAACTTCATACATGTATTTAAATTATGTATATAAACATACATCCCTTATATAACTACTACTCACAAAACAATAGTTCAAATACTCACATAAGAATAGTCTTTCACTTAGCAAATACAATCATTGCTCTACGTATAGATAGCTACCTATGCACAAACATCAAGGGTATACTACCCTCTAATAATCCCTAGTATAGTATAGCTATCCACACCAAAATCTATGACTACTAACACATAAATAACTTCATAATATCACGAATAACTTCGAGTATATATATATCACGCAATAGGCAAACATCAATATACTATGGGGGGTATACTCATTCAAGCTCACGTACGTAACTCAGGTACATGCACAACGACTACCTCACAAGGTCCAATGGCCTACTAACAACTTAGAGTTGACACAGACATTGACGAGCACTAAGCCTAAGCAATAGAGGGATGTCGAGGTCGAGGGCGTGACGAGGGAAGGATCGATAGGCACGAGTTCAGATAGGACGAATACAAGGAGATAGCTTGGTTAGACGAAACATAGACTCAATGGTGATGTTTAGGTCGTGGGAAAGGGGGAGGTAGTGGTACTTATATAGGATTGAGAAATGAAGTAACATAAGCTAAAACACGCGAAATTGAAAACTGTTGTACTTCAAAAGTTAAAATCCTCGCCTGTAAAGAAATATTTGCAGATCGATAAAACGAGTTGTTCAAAATAAGTTTGAGTCGAATATTCATAATAAGAGGAAATGGTTTATTGGCCTATCACAAATCATTAGGAAAAGAAAGTAAATCATTCACACAGACATTAAAGACACAAATTTTTCAGAAAATTGTTTACGTCAGTAATCTAATATAATGTTGTCAAAAGTTTTTGAAAGTCAAAGAATGGAATCAAGCAACGGAAGAATTTAAGCTCAGGTTAAATGCTTTCAAAACTTTTAGGCTATGGAAAATTTAAAATATTCAATTTTGAAACTACTTTTAGAGAACCAGGGTTTGCCAAAAATGAGAACTGATTTACACAAGGTTCTTAATATACGAGTACAACCAGTCTGGTACGAATATAAAAATAATTGGAAGTATGTATGGTGCACGGAGAAATAATAATAATGACTTAGTAGTAGAATTATCAAGATCGAATAGCAAGTCTTTAAAATCAAATCATTGAGGGTCTAAATCAGGAAGTGGTTATGAAAATAGTAATTTTGCAAAAATCTAAAGTAGCGAAAACGACGAGCAAAACCAACTTGCTGAAAGCTGAAATTCCATGTGTCTTGAAAAGTATATGAATGGCATAAATCAGGAGGGAAAATTACAAGTTGAATAAGAGTACGATTCAGAATAAAATTAATATGTGAAGGGACGACGCATTTGCATAAGTTCGAAAAACATAGGCTGGGAAAATACTATAAGCTAGTATTCAAAAATTCCGACAACGTTTTAAAAATTTAAATCAATGAAGGAGTATGAAGTATAAGTATATTAAAATTTTGAACAAAGTTAAACTTAGTGGTAGGGAAGATTGAAAAATATTTTCAGAAGGTTCAAGATTTGCAATGGAGATGTTTGAAAATTGACGACGATCGTCATGAGGCGATCTCGTGAATCGAGGCAAGGAAATTTGGTCAGGTGATTAGAACATACATACGCCTAGGATATGAACCAGGAAAGTCTACGGAAACTCCTACGGTCGACCAACTAAAGATTAAGAACTAAGCGCTAAGACTTTCTAAGGAGCTAGACGGTAATGAAATGCGTTCAGCTTGGTCCGAAATTGATGAACCCAAACGAACGACTGAAGGAAATTATAGAAGTCTAATATGGTCAGAGGTAGACAACGACCACTAAGGTAACTCCTACGACGATTAAATCAATTGCTACAAGGGAGTCTATCTAATAATCAGGGGCCTCTAACTAGCAAGCACAGACGTCTAACTAAGTCTTCTTACCACCTAGTGTCATAAGAAAATGACTAGACTCAGGGCTTATTACTCGGATATTGCAATTTATTTAATGGACATTCCGTTATTATCGTTGTTCTGTTAATTCGCAATTGCAATATTAGACCTGCATGGGCCACCAACAAAACCTGTCACGCCCCGCTTCCCAAAAATATGGAGGCGAAGCGTGAGAAGGTCCACTCAGACTTGAAGCTACAAAGCTGCAAGTCCGATAAGCGTCAATCGAATTTAAAACTGCAGGTCCTTGCAACGCGAGCGAAACAAGATAATAATAATGAAATGAGACAAAAGAATAATCTCAGAATATCCATAAATATAAATTCCAACATTGCAGAAAAGCCACCAGGCTGAAATAAAAGAGAGCCTAAAGGCCTAAACATGGCCAATAAAAGTACATCGTACAAAACAAGGTGACACGCACCGACAACTAACAACAAACCTAAAGCAAAAGAAAGCTCAGCAAAGTCACCAAGAAAGATCACTGACATCCACAAAACTCCTCCTAGGCAGACATGGACTCAGGCTCAGCGTCAGCAACTCATCACGTACACAGCAACGGTCTCTGGCTCAGGTCTAACATGTGAGATTAAGGAACGAAGCGTTAAGACCTATTGCATGCTAATCAAGACTAAAATTGATGTTTTTTAAAATGTTTTAAATGTTTTAAATTCACTAATCAAAGATAAATAATATGGACTTTAGGCCGGTGGACTTGTGCACGTAGGATAATTGTGATTTTTGGACTCATTAGACGGTGTGCTCAGATGTCGTACTTGCAGGCAAGTGAAACTTGCCAACTCTTGTGTAGGGCCATGTTTTTAGGCCACTTCCTTGTTTTCAGTGTAAAAGAGACTAGTCAGTGAAATGATAGCTGGCTAGACGCCTACTTGATCTAGTTTGACAACGAAACTAGATCCGTCACCTAATTGATCTGGCTTGACAACGAAGCTAGATCCAACCCTTTAAACTTGTTGTTCATGCATACTAAACTGTCACGTTTACTTTCCTTACCTGTACGCACTTTTAACCGTCATGCATTGCATCTTACATGTCATCCAAATTGATTGTCGCATCGTAGCACACGCTACAAAATACTTGTACAATCCGTGTTTCCGTGTTACCGGCTAGGTGCACCCCTATGCCATACTTGTTAAAAACACTTCCTGGCTCGTGATCCAGAAGCGAGCATTCCAAGTTCGGGGGTAAGTCCCTGGCTCGATACACGTGGAGGGGTAGGGATAAACGGTCACTTGAGCTTAGGAGTGGCCTGATCAGCCCTCTAGCCAAAAGACGGAATCTCTGTGCACGAGGTGCTTACTTTCCTTGTCTTGTACTTGTCTTGTGAATGATTCATGAAATACTGGTCATCCATGCCATGTTTAAATGCCATGCTCGTACTTTACTTTACTTTACCTGTTGCACTCATACTTTAACTGCCATGTCATCGCATTCAAGCTAGAACTGCTAGGTTGTTCACTTTACTTTCAGTTTCCTTGCACAAGTCTCTTGTAGACTTGCTGACATGTGCCCCTTGCTCTTTTGGGTGTCACATGTTAGACCTGAGCCAGAGACCGTTGCTGTGTACGTGATGAGTCGCTGACGCTGAGCCTGAGTCCATGTCTGCCTAGGAGGAGTTTTGTGGATGTCAGTGATCTTTCTTGGTGACTTTGTTGAGCTTTCTTTTGCTTTAGGTTTGTTGTTAGTTGTCGGTGCGTGTCACCTTGTTTTGTACGATGTACTTTTGTTGGCCATGTTTAGGCCTTTAGGCTCTCTTTTATTTCAGCCTGGTGGCTTTTCTGCGATGTTGGAATTTATATTTATGGATATTCGGAGATTATTCTTTTGTCTCATTTCATTATTATTATCTTGTTTCGCTCGCGTTGCAAGGACCTGCAGTTTTAAATTCGATTGACGCTTATCGGACTTGCAGCTTTGTAGCTTCAAGTCTGAGCGGACCTTCTCACGCTTCGCCTCCATATTTTTGGGAAGCGGGGCGTGACAAAGGATGAGAACTATTGTAAATTTTATATTTTCAAAGATGGGTAAAGACTTGATAGTAGAGAGTGACAGTTATTGTGCCATCTCCTCTCTCTACCAAATCCAAACTCCATCAGCTTCCATATTGTTTTGTACATTACACTACTCAATAAAGATACACACTAACTTTTCTATATATACACACACACACTTACTTTTCGGACTTTATTTCTGGGTTGATCCAAATTCTACCAGTTTTCTTTGGTGCGGAGGAGGAGAATACATCCATATTTACACTTGTGTGAGTTTGAAAAAACTATGCAGCTCTTTGTTTGCTGAAACATGTGCATTGATATAGTTATCTTAAACATTTCATGTATTCCTTAAAAGATGATGCTATATATTGGTTCAATGCTTTGCCTCATGACTCATTATCTACTTGGTTATCTTTTTAGGCCGAATTCCTACAAATATTTCTTCCTAATTTCAGGAATCAGGCAATGCGGAGGCAAGCATATAGGCAACTGGTTGCAAGTTTCGATCAATTTAACGGATAGACCTTTTGCCAAGTTTGGGAGAGGTTCAATAAGATATTGCTTGAATGTCTGCAGCATGGGTTTGACACATCTCGTATCATTTATTTTTTCTATGGAGGAATGCAAGTGCATGTGTAGAAGTTCTTAGAAGGGATGAGTGGAGGCAAATTCGTTGACATGCCCCTATGGGAGCCTGGAGATATTACTTGGAGGATATTGCAAAGCATGAGAGGACTGCACCACCACAACCTCCTTGTGATGGCCAATATTCACTTATATCAGAGGAGGATACATCCACACTTCAACTAATGTTGCAGATGCAAAATCAATAATTTCAGCAACTCAATGAAAATTTTCAGCATAGGTAAAACCAACAACTTGAGAAATTCAATGAAATTTTTTCAAGAATAGCAACATCATTAGAAACATGTATTATCACTGAACCATATCATGCCGATGATCGTATCCAATGCACCACTTCATAGGACCAAGAGATGGATGATGGGGTGCATGTTAGCCATGTGGAAGACACAATGCACTTCTATTTTAATGATGATGAGGACGAGATGTCGAGGGCATGGACGAGATTGCTAGTAATGTAGAGCCCGAGCCATGTTTCTCTTTTGATTCATCTCCCCATCTTGAGGCATACAAGAGCATCGAGAGCACTGCATAACATGTATATATTGACGAGGAGGATGTGTGTGAGGGTAAGGACGATCTCAAAGAGCCTGAACCATATCCACTTCCATATTTGTCTCTGCAGCCACTTTCCCTTTCTCCAGAGGTAATGCATCAAACCGAGTTTAGTGATCTTTTTTAGGGAAGTTCCCATCAAACCTGCCCTTTATTTCTGAATCTCAAGTTTCAATTCCATATATTTTAGATTCAGATCATCATAACATGGAGTTTAATTCTTTTTTCAAATATGACGACCCATTATGTCAAAATTTTATGGATAAGCAAGTTTGTCCATCCATTTTTGGCATAATGTATCTCATGCATGATACATGTACAAATATGAAGGAGGTATGCTGTATTGTGTCAATGCTAGGCCATAATGGTGTGAGAGGAGAAAAGATGCATGTTGAGGAGTGCAAGGAGCTGATAGACAACTTCACTTACCATTTGACTACGTTGTTTTCTTTCCAGTAGTGTAGATTTTTATTTCTGCATAATTTTATAGTGTAGTTTTGTCCAGTCGAACATGGCTAGGCAGGTTTGGCTAGGTTGGGATCACTATCCCCAGTCAAAGATGGGGTGATCCAAAGCCCTAGGCACAAATAATTCTAGACACCAATTCGTAGACGCCTTAAGAATGCCTATTATTAAAATGTGTTACATCGATTAAATTTAGGTTCATTTTTCCTAGTTAATCCTAATTAACTAGGCGTATCCTAAAACTAACATTTTAGGATTTAAATAACTTTATTTTTATCCTAATCAACTATTAGGAAGTTGAAATTATTATCACATAACAATTTTATGTTTCATAATAATTTAATATATTAATGCCTATCCTAATTAGGTATTATGGATCTAAACAATTATCACATAATAAATTTAGATTATAGCAGCATTAATCTAACAATAATTATCATATAATTATCACAGATCTATTCTAAATAATCACAAGATTTAAAAGAGATCTAATTTTCAAAAATAGGTTTTTGAATTTTTTTAAATAAAACCATCATATTATCAAAAGAAATTTACTAGCTAAAACCAAATCGTCATCTCATGGAGAAACATCCAGCATCCTATGCATTTTATAATTGTAGAAAATATAGATCAAGGTAGACCTAGCTCTAATACCAATGCTGTGATCACTCTGATATCATTGAAACGCTATTAAGACCCATCACATGGCGCCCTAGACCCATCAAATGATCCCTCACGAACTTGTTTTACGACATGCCTCTCGACAACGCCTAACCCATCATAAGATCCCCATCTTAACGGGTCGTGGTAAAGTAAGAGCGATTACTTCGGGTCAGCTCATAACCCGAGAACCGTACTCAAGCATCAACAAGCTCTGATACTAATGCTGGGTCTTCTACGATCCTAAGGGCTCAAAATCGACGTTCGGCCTTAGTCTGGCGGATGAGGAAACATAACAAGCAGCAAAAAAATCTTAAAACCATTTTAAGAAAGCCCTAAGAAAATAAAACCCTAACCAGAATCTCTACTATCTCAGGGTGGGTTTGACCAACCCCTAAAGATAGATCTACAAAACTACTGTAATTATAAAATAAATGCATGAAGGTAAAGTACTAACCTTTGCCTTGCACGTTAGCAAAGCACAGATTCCCTCGAACCAATACCCCACGTTAGGGGCTGAACCGCTTTCTTTGAGCTAGACCGCAACACAAGGCAAGCACCATCCTTGTCGTCGAGTCAACCACATGCTCTAGAAAGTTTCATCTTGAGTGGATCCGCTGTCAAGATTCCGGATCCAATCTGATCTCCTTCATAGCCTTGCTAGGACCCGTTCAGGAGCAAAGAAGAAAGAAGAAGAAAGAGGGAATTAACTTTGGCTTTAGATCTGGACTTGCTCACGTTTAGGTGGAGCTACCTGAATCCAAACTTTGGTGCAGAGTGCACCTGTAACTTTTGTACATCTTGGAAGATAAGGATTAGGCCCCCTTTTATAGCCTGGGTTAATTCATTCTTTTCCTCTCACTTCCAATGTGGGACTAATCTTAATTAGATAATTAATTGCTCAAGTTTTGCCTCTAGCGGAGGCTCAACTTTGAGTAATTGTTTCTCCCACATCAAAGAACCACTGATGGCATATCATATATGAAATCGAAGAGCCATGAATAATGAATGCATAGAAATAAACGGTGTGTAATGCTGAGGTCGTTTGACCCTCTAAACATACACGTAAAATTGGCCCAAAACTCCAAACAATGAATCTAGACAGATTTGAGTCCAGATTCATTATTTCTTTGAGCAATTATTTCTCTCTCACCAGTGATCCCCTAAAGGAATAAAATATGTCATTTCGAACGGCTTTACATGGTGAACGCATATAAACAAACATCGTGCAATTTTGAGGTCGTTTGACCCCTCAAATGCGTTGACCCCTTCCAAAAAGAAATTTCCAGCCGTTTTTTGACTATGGTAAACCCTAGCTAAGTGGGTCCCTAATCCTTAATGGGTTGCACCAAACCCAAGCTTGTGCAGCAGGTCTGGGACATTCCCGAACCCCATTTTGTCAAATGGATCCTTTCTATGCGTTTGTGCGTACCACATCATATGTGATCTAAAGCTTCCTTCGCAAACCCTTTTGCGATATTATCAATTCACATGCATCATATGCCTTATTCCCATTAACTATCTATTACTTGACGAAGTCTCACTCTGCTACAAGTGGTTTCGAAACCCCGGACGGCAGTGACCACGAGCAGCAGGTGCCGTCTCTGTTTCGTTATTATAATTATATGGTTAGCCCCTTGACATGAGTATTCTTGGGACCCCCCCCTGACTATGTCTGTGATGAATAGCATTGTCTTAGTTCCTACATCCTAATAGCTTCGTGTCTGGTCGGCATCATTCGGTCTTAGCTAATATTTATTGGATCCAATCCAACATACCATGGCCATGGTTTTTCTACTAAAGACCGTACCGACCGACTCTTGCGACACTAACTCCCCATAACGGGAGAGACGAATTATTTTTTGGCCACTACTCTCCTCGTATGCTTCAAGTGTCATCCATCAAGAACCTTTCAACCGGGCTTGTCCTGAAACTAGATCAGAGATCAAAGTGACACGGTTCACCTATAGGTTCATACAATGACCTCAAGTCTAAAGACCAATTTTCCTATCATCACTTAGAGCTCACCATTGACAGATTAGTGTATGCTAACCATGTGATAGCTCTCGTTGAGTCGTTCAGTGAACTCATTCTCCAATGAGCACATATGCCTTGTTTTCGACTTCGCCAAGTCGAATGACTATGAGATCATCGTCACCTATCCATGGTGAAGACAAAGACACAATGGTCTCTCCGATGTGTCGATATCTTTTTTCTCGAAACATCTACGACCACGAACGATTTTAGACTTTGCTACAAACATTCAAACACTTCTCCATGATCGAGGTCTCCATCTTGATATATATTTGACCTCGTATTAAGTTTCATCACTTTACCTAAGTTCCAATGAACACTACATTATAATTTACTTGGGTAAATTTTTACCAAACAGTTTACTGTAATTTCGAACAAGATGCTTGTATTAGAGATAAATTGCCTCGATGGCATACAAATCTCCCAACAGATACATGTATGATATGTATGATATATATGATAGCTGAGACAACTTGCCATATGTAGCTTTCCTTAAAACATGGCTTGTCACGGCCCGCTTCCCAAAAATGGAGGCGAGACGTGAAAAGGTCCGCACGGGAGTGGAGCTGTGAAGCCCCAAACCCGATAAGCGTCAATAATACATAAGCAGGTCCATGTAACCACAACGGAATAACAATAATAACACAAGGAGAGACTGAAATAAAATCTCACATCATACATTGTCCAACAAGAAAATAAGTCCAACATCCAGAAAAGCCACCAGGCTAAAAGAGAAGAGTCTAAAGGCCCAGAACAAGGCCAACAAAAGCAACAACAACAACAAAGTATAGGTGCTACGCACCGAAAACAAAACAACTGTCTAACAAAAGTAAAACACACGAAGACACTAGGACTGGTCCCCAGTGTCCACGTACTCCCCGTCTAGCACAAGCTCGGGCTCGGCGTCAGCAAACACCTCGTCCTCAACGAGGTACTCAGGCTCAGGATCTAACATGTGTCACCCAAAAGAGTAAAGGGGCACATGTCAGCAAGTCTAAAAGACTTGAGCAAGGAAACTGAAAGTAAGGCAACTAGCAACCTAGCAGTTTAGTATGCATGACATGGCAGTTATAACATGAGTGCACAATTAAAACATGGCAAGACAATCTGTACAAGAGAACAATCATCGGGACAAGACAAGAGTAGCCAAGCTACTAACATTCTCAATCAATTCACATTGTTGTAGGTGTTTACGCCCTTCGGCTGAATGGTACATCATTCACACCGATCGGCACTAAACACAAATCACGTTTCACTGTTGTTTGTAGATGTTTACGCCCTTCAGCTGAATGGTTCATCATTCACACCGATCGGCACTAAACACTACCCCACCCCAGAGTTTACGTCTTACAACTGCAGTTGTGGATCAGGCAGACTCCCAGTTGAATGACCGCTTAACCCTTTCCCCATCCCACACGTAAACAAGCCAGGGTCCCTGCACATGAGCCCAGCAAGTGAGCCAGGGTTGCCCCGCACGGGAGCTTGTTTCTTAGTTCACAATTCAATATATCGAGCGTTGGGGTTAGCAACTCATTATGCTCGCTTCTGGTCACGAGCCAGGAACACAAGTAGTGTAGCGATGCTACGTAATCACGGGATCACCAAAAGAATGCAATGACATGACATTTAATTTGCGTACCGTTAATGGAAAGTAAACATGACATGGTAATTGTGCAACATGCTAAATGTCAGAACTAGCTTCGTTGTCAAGCTAGTTCCCCAATTTGCGCCTAGGCGAGTATCATTTCATCGCCTAGCCTCTTTTACGCCTACAACAAGCAAAATGGCCTAAAACATGGCCTAAACCCTAAGTGGCAAGTTTCACTTGCCTAGCACCGGGGATGACGACCACTTCGTCTCACGGATGCTAATCTACGGGGAAAATCGCTGTTATGGGAAAACAAACAACAAACAACATGAAATTTTATTAGGGTTTCATAAAAATATAAATAGGTTATGAAAACAACGGTAGATCGATTTCTTACCGAGAGGAGGCGGAAGTAACACTCCGGAGAACCCTAGGATCAGATCTGGAAAAGATTGGAGAAGTTTGGGAGAATTAGGGTTTTGGGGGATTTGGGGATTTTGATGGATTTGGTGAGATTTTGGGGAAGATGAGAGGTAGATAGAGTGGATGGAGGGTTTGGATGATGATTCTAGTGCTTGGAATGAAGGAATGAAGCTTGGAGGAAGATGGGGGCTCAATGGGGGAGATTTTAGGGTTTAGGGTCGAGTGCGGGAAGATGAAATCGTTTGGGAGGGGTATAAATAGGATGGGCTGGCGGCTGCCCAGAAATTAGGGTTTTAACACAGATTAGTCGGTCAAAGAGCAACCATTGACCGACTAGTTTGGCAACTAGTCGGTCGGTCGACCAACGCAGACAGACTAAGTGTAAACAGTAACTTCTGAATGAAAATAGGATTTAGATTTAGTCGGTCCATGAACAAATACTGACCGACTAGTTTAGCATCTAGTCGGTCGATGAACGTTCGTAAACCGACTAAGAGTAAACAGTAACTAGTGTCAAAATTAGATGATGTGTTAGTCGGTTAAAGAAGCATTGCCGACCGACTAGTTTGCAACCTAGTCGGTCAACCAACGTTCTTAGACCGACTAACGATAAACAGTAACTCCTGAATAATTTAGAAAGCCAACTAGTCGGTCCAAGAAGGATTGCCGACCGACTGGATCGTCATCTAGTCAGTCGATGCCCCTTCTTATACCGGCTAATGAGCACAAAAAGTTCCGATATGGAGCGCGGGGCCCCGGGATCGATTCCTAAGACTCCTAGGCTTGATCTAATAGTTAGATACGACCGTTATGAAGTCCGTCACGAATGACATACTTCGAAAACGACAATCCTAAAGAAGAAACGAGAAAATACGACGAATCGATCGGAAATGAAAGCTACGGAGACGAAAACCACACATGAGGAGAAAATCTGCCAAAACATATATTATATTATAATAAATCCAGATACACGAAAAGCAGTCGTTACATCCTCCCCAACTTAAGAAAAATTCTGTCCTCGGAATTTCCGAATACTCACGAGTCCGGAAACAAAAGTGGGAAACGCTCTCGCATCTCATCCTCATTCTCCCAAGTAGACTCTCCAGGTGAGCCGTGTCGCCACATCACCCTCACAAGATTGACAATCTTGTTCCGAAGCGATTTCTGATGCCTGTCCAGAATCTGCACTGGATGCTGGTCATACGTCATATCGGGGCGAACGGTAATCTCCGAAAAATCTACCGCATGAGACGGATCGCTAATGTATCGACGAAGCTGCGACACATGGAAAACATTGTGAACTCCTTCCAAAGATGGCGGCAAGGCCAAGCGATAAGCTACCTCGCCAACCCTCTCCAAAATTTCAAACGGTCCAATGTATCGCGGGCTTAACTTCCCACGCTTCCCGAAACGATTCACACCGTGATTCGGGGAAATCTTCAAGAACACATGGTCGCCCGGCTGAAACTCCAAAGGACGGCGTTTAGCATCCGCCCAATGCTTAAAACGGTCCTGAGCAATTCTCAACCTCTCCTGAATATTTCTGACGATATCCACGGCCTCCACGATCATCTCAGGTCCCAACAACTCCCGATCACCAACGTCATCCCAACTCAATGGCGATCGACATTTCCTCCCATAAAGAGCGGCGAAAGGCGCCATGCCAATACTCGCCTGGAAGCTGTTGTTGTAAGAGAACTCCACCAAATGTAGATGGTCCTCCCACGAACCCTTGAAATCCAACATGCACGCCATCAGCATGTCTTCCAAAATCTGAATCGTCCTCTCGGACTGGCCATCCGTCTGCGGATGGTACGCCGTGCTGAAACTCAAACGCGTACCCAAGCTCTTCTGCAAACTCTGCCAGAACTGAGATGTGAACCTCGTGTCTCTATCAGACACGATACTCACGGGGACTCCATGAAGTCGCACGACCTCCTGCATGATTCACGTTACATCATTATCCAAACTAGGAAAAGGAAATAAAACGGAGAGTAAAAGAATTTTACCTCCATATATCTCCTCGCTAGCGCCTCAGTGGACTGTCCCACTCGGAATGGAATAAAGTGCGCAGATTTGGTCAATCGATCTACGATCACCCAAATCACGTCATTCTGCTTCGGACTGCGAGGTAGTCCAGTCACGAAATCCATAGTGATGTGTTGCCACTTCCACTCCGGAATCGGAATCGGTTGTAGCAACCCGGCCGTACGCTGATGCTCCGCCTTCACTTGCTGGCAAACCAAGCACTTGGCTACACTCCGAGCCACGCTCCTCTTCATACCATGCCACCAATAATTCAGACGAAGATCCTGGTACATCTTGGTGCCACCAGGATGCACAGAATACGGCGAACTGTGTGCCTCCACCATCAACTCCTCTCTGATATCCCCAGCAGGCACACACAACCTGGCTCCAAACCTCAGCGAGCCATCCTCATGAATCAAAAAGTCAGTCCGCAGACCGGCTTCCACCTGCTCCCGAATCCTCACCAGCTTCGGATCCTCAGCCTGGCCAGCCTTAATCCGATCCATGATCGTTGACTGTACCTGCATGTACATCAACGAAGAAGCCTCTCTAGGAAGAACAATCTCCACGCCAGACTCGCAAAAATCCTGCTGCAATCTCCACTGCGAGGTCAAAATCATCACCGCCGGAAGCCTACTCAAAGCATCCGGAACCACATTCACCTTGCCAGGGTGAAACTGCAAATCAATCTCATAATCCGCCATAAGCTCCAACCATCAACGCTGTCGCATGTTAAGCTCCTTCTGAGTGAAAATATACTTCAAGCTTTTGTGATCGGTGAAAATCTTCACTTTCTCACTCAGCAGGAAGTGCCTCCAAATCTTAAGAGCAAACACAACGGCAGCCAACTCCAAATCATGCGTCGGATAATTCTTCTCATGAACCTTAAGCTGACGAGACGCATACGCCACAACGTGCCCATGCTGATGCAACACACAACCGAGACCCTTGCCAGAAGCATCGCAAAAGATCTCAAATCCCCCGCTGCGATCAGGCACAACAAGAATAGGGGCACTCGTCAACCTCTCCTTCAGAATACCAAAAGCACTCTCACAATCACCCGACCAAACAAAAGCAACATCCTTCCGTGTCAACCTGGTCATCGGCTCAGCAATACGAGAAAAGTCCTTAATGAATCGCCGATAATAACCAGCAAGTCCTAGGAAACTCCGAATCTCAGATGCAGACGACGGAACAGGCCACTCCCTGATGGCCCTAACCTTCTCGGGATCCACTGAAATACCATCTCCAGTCACCACATGCCCGAGAAAAGTAACTCGATCCAGCCAAAACTCGCACTTCGAAAACTTAGCATACAACCGATGTTTCCTCAAAATCTCCAACACCGTCCTTAAGTGCGAGGCATGCTCTTCCTCCGACTTCGAATAGATTAGAATGTCGTCAATGAAGATAACGACAAACTTATCCAAAAAGTCGTAGAAAATCAGGTTCATCAGATTCATGAAAACTGCGGGCGCGTTAGTTACGCCGAAAGGCATAACCACGAACTCATAGTGTCCATACTTCGTCCTGAACGCTGTCTTCGGAACATCTCCCTTCTTCACCTTCAACTGATGGTAACCACTCCTCAAATCCAATTTAGAAAACACCCTCGAACCTCCAAGCTGATCAAAAATATCATCGATGCGAGGCAACGTGTATTTATTCTTAATGGTCACCGCATTCAACTCCCGATAGTCCACACACATGCGACGCGAACCATCCTTCTTCTTCACCAACAGCACCGGTGCTCCCCACGGAGACACACTAGGATTAATATAACCCTTCTGCAAAAGCTCATCCAACTGCTTCCGCAACTCTTCCAATTCTGCAGGTGCCATACGATACGGCGCCTTCGAAATCGGCTGCGCACCTGGAACAAGATCGATAGAAAATTCCAAAGCTCGATCAGGTGGCAAACCAGACATCTCCTCAGGGAAGACGTCGCCAAAATCACGCACCACAGCTGGCCACTCCAGCTCCATCTGCATAGCCACAACCTCCACCGGCCTGGCCCGAAATCTGACAGGACCAAGCGAACTGCTACCACGACTGAACTCAAATACTGGATGTCCGGGAATCTCGAACACCACCTTCTTCCTTCGACAGTCGATCGTAGCATAGAAGCTCGCAAGCCAGTCCATCCCAAGAACTGCATCATAGTTGATGATGTCGTGGACAATGAAATCAGCGAAAAGCTCATGTCCACAGACCACCAACGGGCAAGAATTGCAACCACGATGCACCGAGACCACGCCATTCCCTGTAACGATATTCCAACTCATTGGAAGAGGGGATGTCGACAAGGAATGCCTCTCCACGAAGCTCCGAGAAATAATGCACATCGATGCACCGGAGTCAAAGAGGACTCGTGCAGGAAATGTGCACACCAGAACCACACCTAACAATCAATTAACAATCAAACCCTATTCTAGCAAACAACCATGTCCAAGCAAACAACACAAACTAACAATCAAAACCAGCTAGGAAAGTAACAGCTAGATTGAGGATTACCTGCGATAACCTCATCCACAGCCTCGCTCTCCGCAGCGGTCATCAGAAAAGCCTGCCTCCTCGGCGGAACAGCCTGCTGAAAAGCCTGCCTCTGCGGAACAAGAGCTGCTCCACGACCAGCAGGAACAGACGCTCGCTGCTGCAACGGCTAAGCTGCAACAGGTGCCCTCCGCAGCGGACCCGCATGCCGACAATCCTTCGCGACATGAGAAGCATCACCGCAAACCAGACACTGGCCCAAAAACTTCCGACACTGATCCTTGATGTGGCCAGGCTTGCCGCAGAAATGGCAAGTCTTCAGAATAGGCCCTCCTGGCCTCTTAAACTGAGCAGACTGATTAGGCCTGAATCCAGGTCTAACCACAGCTCTCGCCTGTTCCACAGGCCTCTTCCCAGCACCAACAACAGACCCCCTCCTCTGGTTCACGAGCAGCTCCTGCCTCTTGGCAGCGACCAGAACCTTCTGATAAGATTCCCGGTCAGAAGAGGTCACAAAACTCTGGAGCTCCGAAGCAAACCCCTGCAGGAACCTCTGAGCTCTCTCCTCAGCGTCCTGCACCATCTTTGGTGCAAACCGACTCAGCCTCATGAACTCTTGGTGATACATGTCCACCGACGAGCTCCCCTGCTTCAAATCGATAAAACGATGCAGCATCTCCTCCTTGGCAGCCTTCGGGAAGAACTCACCCTCAAATCTAGCCTTGAAGGTAGCCCAAGCTATCAGCTCCACCAACAACTTCTCTTCCGCATCCCACCAATTCCGAGCATTATCCTTGAGTTGCCTCTTCGCCAAATCAACCCATCCAGCCGGGGTGATCTTGGCCATCTTCAGATTGTCCTCGATGTTCCGAATCCACTCATCGGCAGCTAGAGGACCCTCAGAACCATCAAAATATGCGGGACCCAGCTCCCGAAATTGCTTCGCTCCCGGCTCGGAGCGAGGAACATCCGGAAGAGCCCGGGCAGCTCGAGCAAGTGGAGCATTCTGGACTTGCAGGAGCACGCCCTGCTGCACTTGCATCATCTGGAGCATCATCCGCATCATCTCACCGTTGGTGGGTTCCCGCTCAGGCTCCTCATCATGAGGGAGCGCATCACTACCCCCACCACGGGTGAAACGCCTTCCTGCCATCTAGTGACACAGAGAACGAATCAGATTAGACTCATAGCTTATGACTCGGACGTCGAACTTAATTTATTGGACATTCTAATATTATTATCGCTATTCCAAAAATCGCAGTTACAGAAGGACCTGCATGGGCCACCAACAAAACCTGTCACGACCCGCTTCCCAAAAATGGAGGCGAGACGTGAAAAGGTCCGCACGGGAGTGGAGCTGTGAAGCCCCAAACCCGATAAGCGTCAATAATACATAAGCAGGTCCCTGTAACCACAACGGAATAACAATAATAACACAAGGAGAGACTGAAATAAAATCTCACATCTCATACATTGTCCAACAAGAAAATAAGTCCAACATCCAGAAAAGCCACCAGGCTAAAAGAGAAGAGTCTAAAGGCCCAGAACAAGGCCAACAAAAGCAACAACAACAACAAAGTATAGGTGCTACGCACCGAAAACAAAACAACTGTCTAACAAAAGTAAAACACACGAAGACACTAGGACTGGTCCCCAGTGTCCACGTACTCCCCGTCTAGCACAAGCTCGGGCTCGGTGTCAGCAAACACCTCGTCCTCAACGAGGTACTCAGGCTCAGGATCTAACATGTGTCACCCAAAAGAGTAAAGGGGCACATGTCAGCAAGTCTAAAAGACTTGGGCAAGGAAACTGAAAGTAAGGCAACTAGCAACCTAGCATTTTAGTATGCATGACATGGCAGTTATAACATGAGTGCACAATTAAAACATGGCAAGACAATCTGTACAAGAGGACAATCATCGGGACAAGACAAGAGTAGCCAAGCTACTAACATTCTCAATCAATTCACATTGTTGTAGGTGTTTACGCCCTTCGGCTGAATGGTACATCATTCACACCGATCGGCACTAAACACAAATCATGTTTCACTGTTGTTTGTAGATGTTTACGCCCTTCAGCTGAATGGTTCATCATTCACACCGATCGGCACTAAACACTACCCTACCCCAGAGTTTACGTCTTACAACTGCAGTTGCGGATCAGGCAGACTCCCAGTTGAATAACCGCTTAACCCTTGCCCCATCCCACACGTAAACAAGCCATGCTCCCTGCACATGAGCCCAGCAAGTGAGCCAGGGTTGCCCCGCACTGGAGCTTGTTTCTTAGTTCACAATTCAATATATCGAGCGTTGGGGTTAGCAACTCATTATGCTCGCTTCTGGTCACGAGCCAGGAACACAAGTAGTGTAGCGATGCTACGCAATCACGGGATCACCAAAAGAATGCAATGACATGACATTTAATTTGCGTACCGTTAATGGAAAGTAAACATGACATGGTAATTGTGCAACATGCTAAATGTCAGAACTAGCTTCGTTGTCAAGCTAGTTCCCCAATTTGCGCCTAGGCGAGTATCATTTCGTCGCCTAGCCTCTTTTACGCCTACAACAAGCAAAATGGCCTAAAACATGGCCTAAACCCTAAGTGGCAAGTTTCACTTGCCTAGCACCGGGGATGACGACCACTTCGTCTCACGGATGCTAATCTACGGGGAAAATCGCTGTTATGGGGAAACAAACAACAAACAACATGAAATTTTATTAGGGTTTCATAAAAATATAAATATGTTATGAAAACAACGGTAGATCGATTTCTTACCGAGAGGAGGCGGAAGAAACACTCCGGAGAACCCTAGGATCAGATCTGGAAAAGATTGGAGAAGTTTGGGAGAATTAGGGTTTTGGGGGATTTGGGGATTTTGATGGATTTGGTGAGATTTTGGAGAAGATGAGAGGTAGATGGAGTGGATGGAGGGTTTGGATGATGATTCTAGGGCTTGGAATGAAGGAATGAAGCTTGGAGGAAGATGGGGGCTCAATGGGGGAAGATTTTAGGGTTTAGGGTCGAGTGGGGGAAGATGAAATCGTTTGGGAGGGGTATAAATAGGATGGGCTGGCAGCTGCCCAGAAATTAGGGTTTTAACACAGATTAGTCGGTTAAAGAGCAACCACTGACCGACTAGTTTGGCAACTAGTCGGTCGGTCGACCAACGCAGACCGACTAAGTGTAAACAGTAACTTCTGAACGAAAATAGGATTTAGATTTAGTCAGTCCATGAACAAATACTGACCGACTAGTTTAGCATCTAGTCGATCGATGAACGTTCGTAAACCGACTAAGAGTAAACAGTAACTAGTGTCAAAATTAGATGATGTGTTAGTCGGTTAAAGAAGCATTGCCGACCGACTAGTTTGCAACCTAGTCGGTCAACCAACGTTCTTAGACCGACTAACGATAAACAGTAACTCCTGAATAATTTAGAAAGCCAACTAGTCGGTCCAAGAAGGATTACCGACCGACTGGATCGTCATCTAGTCGGTCGATGCCCCTTCTTATACCGGCTAATGAGCACAAAAAGTTCCGATACTTCAATGTTTTTGTAGCAACTTTCATGTAACAACAAGATTTGTTGTGCACAAAATCAAAGGGTGCTTAAAATTATGATCTGCTCAAAATTTTGTTGTTCAAATCAAAAATCTCATACCTTTCAATCAATCTCAATTGTATATCTTTTATGGCACAGTGTCTTTGACAATAAACTTGAATTACTTCACCTTATTGACTTACGCTTCCTCTCATCCATTTACAAAAGGGTGATGGTATCGACGCCAATTTAGTGCAACATGTGGTACATGACTTCCTTCCACACATTAAACCTCTATAAAATGATTACCATTCATAAGCCCAATCGTGATATATCGATAATAAGATAATGGTACTGGCTCCGTTCTTAGAGGCAAAAAGGTAAGACAATGTATGTTGGAAATAAATGTAGAACATAGTTATAGCAAGGTGTTATTAGAAGACCCATATCTAGCATATTCATCCGCCAACTATATAGGGGGTTGTCCTCCATATATGCCAATGTCACATTATGGTGTTTTACCCCTTCTTCACCAATAATTCTTATGTATTCATCTTTGTGTTTATTCAACTCTAGCCTCAAATCAGGTCTTACTGTTCTCCAATTGTCCTTCACGTTGCCAAGTAGAGGAGATATTGTCATGTAACTGTAGTTACTATCTACCTTTACATCATTGACATGTCATGCATATGGCCTTATACCTTTTGAAAATTTATTAATATATGGTGTATATGTTGAAGCTGCACGAGACCTATTCACACTTTCCTTCTCTCGTCATGGTGATGGTAACAAGTATAGTTTTGGGGTAGAGCCCACACTGGGAGTGGTGCAACTATCTTCAGCGGATAATACATGCTCAAATTGAGAAGGTTTATGCCAGGTGGATGTATCAATTTTCACCTTCTTTCTCATTTTTTGTCTACCCCTCACATTTGCCTTCACCTTCAGTATAATAAGCAAATTGGTCTCTGGGGTAGACGTTTTCTTCAACGTTACTAACAGTTACATCTTACTAGCACCATCCAGCTGTTCATATCGCTTGTATATACAATCTAATTCATCCTTTATCAGTACGTCATTTGAGATCACATCCTTCTTGGATTCAATGTCTAGCTTCTTCCACTGCAGATGTATGGAAGCTAAGGGAATGTGGTGATTTTTCTTTTTGTATTATATAATCTTTTGAGCACATGGTAATCCATAAATGTGTCGAGCTAGACAATAGCATAATTTTGCACCTGTATCTTTGATTCAGACTGTGCTATTTGCTGTAGAATTATCTCCATTGCATTCTTTGCCATAAATCCAATCTCTCCTTGAATAAGTGTCATGTCATGTTAGGCTGCATGTTACTCTTAGATTTCTGCAACGAGACATTGATCTCAGTATGATACAACTCCAGTAAATTATTCATTGTAGACCATGATGTGGCAAAACTACAGATGGATGAACCCAATTGCCTTTTAAGCTTTGCATGCAAACTCTATGCTCTGTTGGTTGTGACATTCTTAAAATTCAAAATTGCTATCAGTTCGCACCGAAACGAACTGCTTCTTATACTTGTCCAACCAAGATGTCTTCACATAGCTTAAGGCCTTTGGGTAAGTAATGAAATTTTTATCTAATGTATTAATTTGTTGCACATACTCATCTTCAGTCTGTGACAGCACTAACACATTCTACATTGAAATGAATGCATCACATCTCTCTTTAACTTCAAAATATTTCTTGCGAATTGCCAACACATTTCTAGAAATGTACCATTTACCTAATTGGTTCTTTGCGGAGGGAAATAGTTTGTTAATGTCATTCATATGCCCAAGCTCTATAATAGTCAAAATTATTCGTGGCATTGTGTATTCCACAAGAAAAGATCTCAACTACTTCAATGCCCATGTGTAGTAATCCTCCCTTTCAGCCTCCACGTAACAAAATGCGATTGAGAATGTCATTTCAGTAGAGGTAACACCTACAATCTTCAACAATGGTAGATAATATTTGTCTGCCTTATGTGTGCAATTCATGATCAAAATATTTGAAATACCCATAATATGAATGTGCCCAAAACAAACTCCTAACAACGATGTCGCTTCATCAAAAGAATGAAATTCAATATATTTCTTCTCACTCAAGATCTTCATTAGTTGTTGCATTTGAGATCTCCTAGCCATCTCCGCAACTTTTAGCTTCCGTCGTGCACTATATATAGTTTAATTGTGGTCACATTGTGCACATCACATTGCTTCGGTAATCTTAAAATTTCTATTGGCGTCACTAGACTATGTGACATGCCTATCATAGTTTCCTTCTCCGACCCTTGGAATCTTATTGCATATGAATGTCCCTTGAGGTACACCTTGGCTGGATGGTTATGCATGCCACATATGACTGTTAACATCCGCTAATCGTTAGTGGCCATCATCATAGCCTTCAAAGAGAACAAACATTCACACTTCTTGCTTCTGGTCATTTTGTTGGTCTTTTTTCTCATTACTTTTGTACTTGTGGCCACGACATTTCCTACATCCTTCACAAGCAAAGTATACAGTTCTGAGTCTATTACCCATGGTACTCATATTCATAGTCCTTTTACAACCATAATCCCATTTTCACTTTCTACGTCTTTTGCCTTGTTAACAAGTGCATCTCTAATTTGAAATTTGGTGATAATTGTAAACTCTTTTGTAAAATCTATAAGGCTATTTGACCAAACGCTGCTGGATATATTATCCCAAATTTTACATGAAATATCAAACTATTTGAACATAACTTAAATTTATGAAGCTATATTATTGACGAATAAATAGCAACTATTTCATACCTTCGATTGTTCTTCTTATTATAGATTTCCCTCCATATTCCCCTCCGTTTTATAAATTTCCATATCCATCTTAGTAATTTACATGCAGTCATTGCCAACAATTAATTTCGAGGAATAGTTTCCCAAAATATTCCCGCAATTTTTTTTCTCCCTAGTCTTTATCTACTAAAATATCATTCATAAACTCTTGTCTCAATTCTTTTTAATTCCTAAAAAATTTCTTAAATTTACCTACCAACTGCAGGATGATCCGACTTGCATTAAGTTTCCTTGAAATAATTTCAGGGCATGAAAATCCCCAAATCTTTTGATCTCACAATATTGGATCTCGTAAGAAATCTTCTGATCTCGCTTAGATCTCATGAAATCTTTGAAATTCTTTAAATCTCTCGGAAAAAATCAAAGCCTAGTGGCTTCTTTTTTGTGCGTTGCAACTAGATATGTGAGCGTTAAGAAAATTTCTAACAACTCAGGTATGCTCGCGTTTTGCAAAATGTGATGAGATATGCATGGTGGGTAATTTGGTGTGTGCGCCAAGTAATTTTTGGGGGGTCCCGAATGTGGTCGGTGAGTTATTTAGTCTGTGTGCCGAGTAATTCTTGTTGAGGGTCGGGATGTGCATGATGAGTACTTTGATATGCGCATCGAGTAACTTTAGAGGTATTTTGGAGTTTACTTAAAATTGACAGCTTGTTTATTTTCCATAAAGTTAGCAGTATTTGCACCGAGTAAAATGGTATGTTCAAAATTAACTCTTGTTATGAATGGGGGAGACCTTTGGTCTCCACCCACTAACATCTACCATTACACCCACTATTAGTGGGTGTCCCTTGGGTTCCATTATACTATAACTCTTATATGAATAATATTTATATGGCTATGGTTTAGACCATGAGCACTTACTTCTTACAATCCTAACACGTTATCACGCACGCTCATCAGCTGAACCGAATCCCTGCCGACGGACGAATCGCGAGGACGCGGATTGGGCTTCCTTCTCCAAACTTCGCTAGATCCGGCAGGTAGAATCTAGAGGTACATCTTATGGCTATGGTTTAGACCATGAGCACTTACTTCTTACAATCCTAACACGTTATCACGCACGCTCATCAGCTGAACCGAATCCCTACCGACGGACGAATCGCGAGGACGCAGATTGGGCTTCCTTCTCCAAACTTCACTAGATCCGGCGGGTAGGATCTAGAGGTACATCTTAGTAATCACTAGATCAATATTTTTCATGCACATGTTGTTAAATTTGTGATATTTTGTTTTCTTCTAAGAGATCTATAGCTTAATCTATAGAAAGATCGACAAGAAAATCAGTTTTCAAAAACACAGATTTACTGTTAAACATCTAATTTTAATAGATTACATAAATTAATATAAAAAATTTGGGCAACCGAAGCGCCGGACCCCCCCCCCCCCCCCCGGTCGGGGGGGCGTCCCGGCGCGCCCCGATCCGCCACACCCATGTCCCACCAGCGCGACACCCCCTTGACGATGGGGCCTCCGATCCCCCCCCCCCCCCGTCGGTGGTGGGGGCTCCCTTTTGCGTCGGAGTGCCGCCCCACTGTTGGGGGGCCTCCCTTTTGTGTCGGAGCACCGCCCCCTGTCGGGGGGCCTCCCTTCGCATCAGAGCGCCGCCCCCCTGTCAGGGGGGGCCAATCCCTTTGCGTCGGAGTGCCTCCCCCCTGTCGGGGGGCCGATCCCTTCGTTTCGGAGCATCAGCCCACTTTCGGGGGGCTGATCCCTTCGCGTCGGAGCGTTGCCCCCTATCGGGGGGGAGATCCCTTCGTTTCGAAGCGCCACACCCCGTCGGGGGCCTCCCTTCTCCTGGAGCGCAGAATCGCCTCCCCCCTGTCGGGGAGCCTTCTGATAGCCACCGCCCCTCTGTCGGGGTTGGGCTTCTAATCGCTGCCGCCCCTCTGTCAGGGGGCCTCCTGTATCACCACAGAGCTACTCTGTATCGCCCCTGGCGACTGCCCCCCACGGATTGACCCCTTCCTTTCCCCCTTTTACACTCTATCCCTTAGGGGCCATGAGCCCAGTAAAAAATAATAATAATAAATGTAAATCTGGATATTGTTGGATGACGGGCTGGATTTATTATAATATAATATATGTTTTGGTGGATTTTCTATTCCCGGTGCTAGGCAAGTGAAACTTGCCACTTAGGGTTTAGGCCATGTTTTAGGTCATTTGCTTGTTGTAGGCGTAAAAGAGGCTAGGCGACGAAATGATACTCGCCTAGGCGTAAATTGGGGAACTAGCTTGACAACGAAGCTAGTTCCGACATATATCATGTTGCACAATTACCATGTCATGTTTACTTTCCATTAACGGTACGCGAATTAATTGTCATGTCATTGCATACTTTAAGTGCTTCTGTGATTGCGTAGCTTCGCTACAAATGCTTGTGTTCATGGCTCGTGTTTCAGAAGCGGGCCATGTGTTGGTTGATAGCCAATGCCCGAATTGCTTGTTTCCGGCTAGGTGCACCCCTACGCCAAATGTTCAAGAATGCGAGCTCATGTGCGGGGCAACCCCGGCTCACTTGCTGAGCTCATGTGCGGGGACCCTGGCTCCATTACGTATGGGTATTGAGGGTAAGAGTTAAGCGGCCAATCAACTGGGAGTCTGCCCGATCAGCAACTGCAGTGGTAAGGCGTAAACTCTGGGTTTTGGGGTAGTGTTAAGCGGCCAATCAGCGTGAATGTGAAACCATTTAGCTGTAAGGCGTAAACATCTACAAACAACGTGAATAGTGAATTGATTGAGATTGATAGTACCTTGGCTACTCTTGTCTTGTCCCGATGATTGTTCTCTTGTACAAATTGTCTTGCCATGTCTTGATTGTGCACTCATGTTATAACTGCCATGTCATACATACCATAACTGCTAGGTTGCTAGTTGCCTTACTTTCAGTTTCCTTGCCCAAGTCTTTTAGACTTGCTGACATGTGCCCCTTTACTCTTTTGGGTGACACATGTTAGATCCTGAGCCTGAGTACCTTGTTGAGGACGAGGTGTTTGCTGACGCCGAGCCCGAGCTTGTGTTTGACGGGGAGTACGTGGACACTGGGGACCAGTCCTAGTGTTTTCGTTGTGTTTTCCTTTTGTTTAGACAGTTGTTTTGTTATCGGTGCGTAGCACCTATACTTCGTTATGTCGTTGCTTCTGTTGGCCTTGTTCTGGGCTTTTAGACTTTTTCTTTTAGCCTGGTGGCTTTTCTGGATGTTGGACTTATTTTCATGTTGGACTTATTTTCATATTGGACAATTTATGATATATGAGAATTTTATTTCTGTCTCTCCTTTTATTATTATTGTTGCTCCGATTGTGGTTACAGGGACCTGCTTATGTTTTATTGACGCTTATCGGGTTTGGGGCTTCACAGCTCCACTCTCGTGCGGACCTTTTCACGTCTCGCCTCCATTTTAGGGAAGCGGGTCGTGACAGGTTTTGTTGGTGGCCCACGCAGGTCTTTCTGTAACTGCGATTATCGGAAGAGCGATAATAATATTAGAATGTCCAATAAACTAAGTTCGACGTCCGATGTCATAAGCTATGAGTCTAATCTGATTCGTTTTCTGTGTCACTAGATGGCAGGAAGATGTTTCACCTGTGGTGGGGGTAGTGGTGCGATCCCTCATGATGAGGAGCCTGAGCGGGAACCCACCAACGGGGAGATGATGCGGATGATGCTACAGATGATGCAAGTGCAGCAGGGCGTGCTCCTGCAAGTCCAGAATGCTCCACTTGCTCGAGCTGCCCGGGCTCTTCCGGATGCCCCTCGCTCTGAGCCGGGAGCGAAGCAATTTCGGGAGCTGGGTCCCGCATATTTTGATGGGTCCGAGGGTCCTCTGGCTGCCGATGAGTGGATTCGGAACATCGAGGACAATATGAAGATGGCCAAGATCACTCCGGCTGGATGGGTTGATTTGGCGAAGCGGCAACTCAAGGATAACGCCAGGAATTGGTGGGATGCTGAAAAGAAGATGTTGGTGGAGCCGATCGTCTGGGCTACCTTCAAGGCCAGGTTTGATAGTGAGTTCTTCCCAAAAGCTGCCAGGGAGGAGATGCTGCAGCGTTTTATCGATTTGAAGCAAGGGAGCTCGTCGGTGGACCTATATCACCAAGAGTTTATTAGGCTGAGTCAGTTTGCACCAAAGATGGTGCAGGACGCTGAGGAGAGAGCTCAGAGGTTCCTGCAGGGACTTGCTTCGGAGCTCCAGAGTTTTGTGACCTCTTCTGACCGGGAGTCTTATCAGAAGGTTCTAGTAGCAGCCAAGAGGCAGGAGCTGCTCGTGAACCAGAGGAGGGGGTCTGTTGTTGGTGCTGGGAAGAGGCCTGTGGAACAGGCGAGAGCTATGGTTAGACCTGGATTCAGGCCTAATCAGTCTGCTCAGTTTAAGAGGCCAGGAGGGCCTATTCTGAAGACTTGCCATTTCTGCGGCAAGCCTGGCCACATCAAGGATCAGTGTCGGAAGTTTTTGGGCCAGTGTCTGGTTTGTGGTGATGCTTCCCATGTCGCGAAGGATTGTCGGCATGCGAATCAGCTGCGGAGGGCACCTGTTGCAGCACAGCCGTTGCAGCAGCGAGTGTCTGTTCCTGCTGGACGTGGAGCAGCTCTTGTTCCACAGGGACAGGCTTTTCGGCAGGCTGTTCCGCCGAGGAAGCAGGCTTTTTTGATGACCGCTGCGGAGAGCGAGGCTGTGGATGAGGTTATCGCAGGTAATCCTCAATCTAGCTGTTACTTTCCTAGCTGGTTTTGATTGTTAGATTACGTTGTTTGCTTGAACATGGTTGTTTGCTAGACTAGGGTTTGATTATTAATTGATTGTTAGGTGTGGTTTTGGTTTGCACATTTCCTGCACGGGTCCTCTTTGACTCCGGTGCATCGATGTGCATTATTTCTCGGAGCTTCGTGGAGAGGCATTCCTTGTCGACGTCCCCTCTTCCCAAGAGTTGGAATATCGTTACATGGAATGGCGTGGTCTCGGTGCATCGTGGTTGCAATTCTTGCTCGTTGGTGGTTTGTGGACATGAGCTTTTCGCTGATTTCATTGTCCACGACATCATCAACTATGATGCAGTTCTTGGGATGGACTGGCTTGCGAGCTTCTATGCTACGATCGACAGTCGGAGGAAGAAGGTGGTGTTCGAGATTCCCGGACATCCAGTATTTGAGTTCAGACGTGGTAGCAGTTCGTTTGGTCCTATCAGATTTCGGGCCAGGCCGGTGGAGGCTGTGGCTATGCAGATGGAGCTGGAGTGGCCAGCTGTGGTGCGAGATTTTAGCGACGTCTTCCCCGAGGAGATGTCTGGTTTGCCACCTGATCGAGCCCTAGAATTTTCTATCGATCTCGTTCCAGGTGCGCAGCCGATTTCGAAGGCACCGTATCGTATGGCACCCGCTGAGTTAGAAGAGTTGCGGAAGCAATTGGATGAGCTTTTGCAGAAGGGTTATATTAATCCTAGCGTGTCTCCGTGGGGAGCACCGGTGTTGCTGGTGAAGAAGAAGGATGGTTCGCGTCGCATGTGCGTGGACTATCGGGAGTTGAATGCGGTGACCATTAAGAATAAATACCCGTTGCCTCGCATCGATGATATTTTTGATCAGCTTGGAGGTTCGAGGGTGTTTTCTAAATTGTATTTGAGGAGTGGTTACCATCAGTTGAAGGTGAAGAAGGGAGATGTTCCGAAGACAGCGTTCAGGACGAAGTATGGACACTATGAGTTTGTGGTTATGCCTTTCGGTGTAACTAACGCGCCCGCAGTTTTCATAAATCTGATGAACCTGGTTTTCTACGACTTTTTGGATAAGTTTGTCGTTATCTTTATTGACGACATTCTGATCTATTCAAAGTGCATTTTGGCTGGATAGATTAGGGCCATCAGGGAGTGGCCTGTTCCGTCGTCAGCGTCTGAGATTCGGAGTTTCCTTGGACTTGCTGGTTACTATCGGCTATTCATTAAGGACTTTTCTCGTATTGCTGAGCCGATGACCAGGTTGACGCGGAAGGATGTTGCTTTTGTTTGGTCGGGTGGATATCATTTGCGATGCTGGCTCGCTGAGGTTTGGAGCCAGGCTGTGTGTGCCAGCTGGGGATATCAGAGAGGAATTGATGGTGGAGGCACACAGTTCGCCGTATTCTGTGCATCCTGGTGGAACCAAGATGTACCAGGATCTTCGTCTGAATTATTGGTGGCATGGTATGAAGAGGAGTGTGGCTCAGAGTGTAGCCAAGTGTTTGGTTTGCCAGCAAGTGAAGGCGGAGCATCAGCGTACGGCCGGGTTGCTACAACCGCTTCCGATTCCGGAGTGGAAATGGAAACACATCACTATGGATTTCGTGACTGGACTACCTCGGAGTCCGAAGCAGAATGACGCGATTTGGGTGATCGTAGATCGATTGACCAAATCTGCGCACTTTATTCTGTTCCGAGTGGGACAGTCCACTGAGGCGCTAGCGAGGACATATATGGAGGTAAAATTCTTTTACTCTCCGTTTTATTTCCTTTTCCTAGTTTGGATAGTGATGTAACGTGAATCGTGCAGGAGGTCGTGCGACTTCATGGAGTCCCCGTGAGTATCGTGTCGGACAGAGACACGAGGTTCACATCTCAGTTCTGGCAGAGTTTGCAGAAGAGCTTGGGTACGCGTCTGAGTTTCAGCACGGCGTACCATCTGCAGACGGATGGCCAGTCCGAGAGGACGATTCAGATTTTGGAGGACATGCTGAGGGAGTGCATGTTGGATTTCAAGGGTTCGTGGGAGGACCATCTACATCTGGTAGAGTTTTCTTACAACAACAGCTTCCAGGCGAGTATTGGCATGGCGCCTTTCGCCGCTCTTTATGGGAGGAAATGTCGATCGCCATTGAGTTGGGATGACGTTGGTGATCGGGATTTGTTGGGACCTGAGATGATCGTGGAGGCCGTGGATATCGTCAGGAATATTCGGGAGAGGTTGAGGATTGCTCAGGACCGTTTTAAGCATTGGGCGGATGCTAAACGTCGTCCTTTGGAATTTCAGCCGGGCGACCATGTGTTCTTGAAGATTTCCCCGAATCGCGGTGTGATTCGTTTTGGGAAGCGAGGGAAGTTGAGCCCGCGATACATTGGACCGTTTGACATTTTGGAGAGGGTTGGCGAGGTAGCTTATCGCTTGGCCTTGCCGCCATCTTTGGAAGGAGTTCACAATGTTTTCCATGTGTCGCAGCTTCGTCGATACATTAACGATCCATCTCATGCGGTGGATTTTTCGGAGATTACCGTTCGCCCCGATATGACGTATGACCAGCATCCAGTGCAGATTCTGGACAGGCGTCAGAAATCGCTTCGAAACAAGATTGTCAATCTTGTGAGGGTGATGTGGCGACACGGCTCACCTGGAGAGTCTACTTGGGAGAATGAGGATGAGATGCGAGAGCGTTTCCCACTTTTGTTTCCGGACCCGTGAGTATTCGGAAATTCCGAGGACGGAATTTTTCTTAAGTTGGGGAGGATGTAACGACTGCTTTTCATGTATCTGGATTTATTATAATATAATATATGTTTTGGTGGATTTTCTCCTCATGTGTGGTTTTCGTCTCCGTAGCTTTCATTTTTGATCGATTCGTCGTATTTTCTCGTTTCTTCCTTAGGATCGTCGATTTCGAAGTATGTCATTCGTGACGGGCTTCATAACGGTCGTATCTTACTATTAGATCAAGCCTAGGAGTCTTAGGAATCGTTCCCGGAGCTCCGCGCTCCGTATCGGAACTTTTGGTGCTCATTAGCCGGTATAAGAAGGGGCACCGACCGACTAGATGACGATCCAGTCGGTCGGCAATCCTTCTTGGACCGACTAGTTGGCTTTCTAAATTTCTCAGGAGTTACTGTTTATCGTTAGTCGGTCTAAGAACGTTGGTTGACCGACTAGGTTGCAAACTAGTCGGTCGACAATGCTTCTTTAACCGACTAACACATCATCTAAATTTTAGTATCAGTTACTGTTTACTCTTAGTCGGTCTAAGAACGTTCATCGACCGACTAGATGTTAAACTAGTCGGTCAGTATTTGTTCATGGACCGACTAATTCTAAATCCTATTTTCGTTCAGAAGTTACTGTTTGCACTTAGTCGGTCTGCGTTGGTCGACCGACCGACTAGTTGCCAAACTAGTCGGTCAGTGGTTGCTCTTTGACCGACTAATCTGTGTTAAAACCCTAATTTCTGGGCAGCCGCCAGCCCATCCTATTTATACCCCTCCCAAACGTTTTCTTCTTCCTCCACTCGACCCAAAACCCTAAAATCTCCCCCATTGAGACCCCATCTTCCTCCAAGCCATATTCCTTCATCCCAAGCCCTAGATTCATCATCTAAACCCTCCATCAACTCTATCTACCTCTCATCTTCCCCAAAATCTCATCAAACCCCCAAAATCCCCCAAAACCCCTAACTCTCCAAACTTCTCCATTTGTTTCCAGATCTGATCCTAGGGTTCTCCGGAGTGTTTCTTCCGCCTCCTCTCAGTAAGAAATCGATCTCTCGATGTTTTCATATCCTATTTGTATTTTTATGAAACCCTAATGAAATTTCATATTGTTTGATGTTTGTTTCCCCCATAACAGCGACTTCCCCCGTAGATTAGCATCCGCGAGCCGAACCTTCGTAATCGTCATTCCCGGTGCTAGGCAAGTGAAACTTGCCACTTAGGGTTTAGGCCATGTTTTAGGCCATTTGCTTGTTGTAGGCGTAAAAGAGGCTAGGCGACGAAATGATACTCGCCTAGGCGCAAATTGGGGAACTAGCTTGACAACGAAGCTAGTTTCGACATATATCATGTTGCACAATTACCATGTCATGTTTACTTTCCATTAACGGTACGCGAATTAATTGTCATGTCATTGCATACTTTAAGTGCTTCTGTGATTGCGTAGCTTCGCTACAAATGCTTGTGTTCCTGGCTCGTGTTCCAGAAGCGGGCCATGTGTTGGTTGATAGCCAATGCCCGAATTGCTTGTTTCCGGCTAGGTGCACCCCTACGCCAAATGTTCAAGAATGCGAGCTCATGTGCGGGGCAACCCCAGCTCACTTGCTGAGCTCATGTGCGGGGACCCTGGCTCCATTACGTATGGGTATTGGGGGTAAGAGTTAAGCGGCCAATCAACTGGGAGTCTGCCCGATCAGCAACTGCAGTGGTAAGGCGTAAACTCTGGGTTTTGGGGTAGTGTTAAGCGGCCAATCAGCGTGAATGTGAAACCATTCAGCTGTAAGGCGTAAACATCTACAAACAACGTGAATAGTGAATTGATTGAGATTGATAGTAGCTTGCCTACTCTTGTCTTGTCCCGATGATTGTTCTCTTGTACAAATTGTTTTGCCATGTCTTGATTGTGCACTCATGTTATAACTGACATGTCATGCATACCATAACTGCTAGGTTGCTAGTTGCCTTACTTTCAGTTTCCTTGCCCAAGTCTTTTAGACTTGCTGACATGTGCCCCTTTACTCTTTTGGGTGACACATGTTAGATCCTGAGCCTGAGTACCTTGTTGAGGACGAGGTGTTTGCTGACGCCGAGCCCGAGCTTGTGTTTGACGGGGAGTACGTGGACACTGGGGACCAGTCCTAGTGTTTTCGTTGTGTTTTCCTTTTGTTTAGACAGTTGTTTTGTTATCGGTGCGTAGCACCTATACTTCGTTATGTCGTTGCTTTTGTTGGCCTTGTTCTGGGCTTTTAGACTTTTTCTTTTAGCCTGGTGGCTTTTCTGGATGTTGGACTTATTTTCATGTTGGACTTATTTTCATGTTGGACAATTTATGAGATATGAGAATTTTATTTCTGTCTCTCCTTTTATTATTATTGTTGCTCCGATTGTGGTTACAGGGACATGCTTATGTTTTATTGACGCTTATCGGGTTTGGGGCTTCACATCTCCACTCTCGTGCGGACCTTTTCACGTCTCGCCTCCATTTTAGGGAAGCGGGTCGTGACAGGCCTGAATCCCGCAGCCAGCCCGCGGGCCTCTGGCCTGCAGGCCAAATTTCCTTTCTTATTCTGAAATTATTAAATATTTCAGATAATACCCTTTAAGTCCCTGGAAAATCCAGAAAATTCTGGAAATTTTGGAACAAATCCGAAAAAATTCTGGAAAAATTCAGAAAAATAAGGAAAAATCAGGGGGAGGATATTGAGTATGACTAACTCCTCTCAGGATATTTGTGGCAAGTTATAAATCTGTTTCTTAATTCTATAAGAAATTCATAATCAATCGCCTAATTTTAATTGGATTAAAATTATTATTATTTCACGATTTAATAATTACAAGGATCCTGAGATTGCTCTGTCATTAGTTACCTAACCTAACGGGTAATGACGTTTTCACGTGTCCCAAGTAATTATTAAACGTAAATTTTAAATATTTCTCCAATAAATTTGCTTGCGATGTTGAATAAAATAAATTGTTTATGCATGTGATGTTGCATAATTATTTTATATAAACTGCCTGGAATGTTATTAAAACTGTATTGTGATTTTTGGATCAGCCGTTATTAGTCACCACTATTTATTTTCCTCGCATTTTTTCCATTTTGAGTGAAAATGTAGTGAGGAACTAAATGTAAAAGCCAAAGCCCGGAGATACTTCGCCTGAAGACGGAGGCAAAATTGCTAATGCTGGGACCCCCAAAGGTTCCAAATTTTAATTTTAATTTTCTCGTACTTCGGATTGTATAATGGACTTTGGACTTTTATTGGTGGTGACCGGTCGATCCCCACAACTATTTTTGTTTTACTACTATGCATGTCTTAATTTTTGAAAAATAATTAATTCATGATTATTTCATGCTTAGTTAAATGGCAAAGATTGCGAGCGTCGATTTTGATGTTCTCAATGCGGCTGGCAAAAATTACTTGAGCTGGCAGCTGGACTTTGACGTCCCCTAGATTTAGCAATGTGTAGTCAGAACGGGGATACCAGATTTAAATATTTATTACCGCAAGCACACGGTGTTGTAGTGTGGCTTGGGGTCGAACACGGGGAGGTGTGTGTTGTGCTTGTTGTCAAACAGGAACCGGATCACCCGGTGGGTAAGCTAGCCTTATCGCAAGGTGGGTTGTCATGAAATGAAACTACGAAAGATGTAAGATACAAAAAGTAACCCAGGACCTTGGTTTCCACCCTATCATGTGTTCTCTCTATTACGACAGGCGGATAAGAATACGATCGGATTCTAGGGTTTAGTGGTGAGACGTTGCCTCTAATAACGGCTGATCCAAGAATACGATCCCATGGGCCCGATATTCTGGTCAATGCCCAGGATGATACTGAAGGGTTTTCTAGGACCCTTAGGGCACAAAAACTCTATTCACATCCTAAGTCGGATGGAACATAAACATAAAAACATTTGCAGCGGAAGAATAAACAAGTTAATCTAATTAACATGCAGTTAAACAATTTAACTTAGCCCTAAGGTACATGACCCTTAGCCAAGATCTATGCCGACTCGGGATGGATCTGACCATCCCAAGAAGGATCTAACCTACTACGATTAAATTAAACTAATGCTTATAAAACACATACCCGGAATCTCAACCCTAGAGCAGGCGAGATGTTCTGCACCGTCTTCCGAGCCGCTCCCCATCCCACACCGAGCCGCTTCTCAAATCGCTCCTCGAACTGCTCCGCATACCGAGGCGAGCAATCCTCGTGTCTCCGAGCCAACCATGCGCGGAAGAAATTTTCACGCGAGTGAAAGCCTTCGCCAAGATTTCGAATCCGAATTCGAACTCCTTTGTGGCTTTGCTAAATCCCTCAGGAGTAAGGCAGAAATATATGGAGAAGAAGAATATTAATTTAAGCCTAGATCCGAGTGTGCTCCAACATTTACGAGAGCCACTCAGATCTGGAGCTTGGGACGACTTTTGTGGAGGGGAGCAGACCCCTATTTATATAGGCGGCTGATTGCTCCCCTTTAGTCAAAATCCGATGTGGGACTAAATTTGGAGTTAAATCAATTCAATTTAGTTTGCCTTTCACAAAGTCCAAACTACCGTGAATTTTAACTCCCTCAACGTTGAGCTTCATGATTGATACAACCTATCAATATGAAGGGTGTTCAACGGTGAACGCATAGGAAAAAACGGCTCGTCAATCCGATTCCGTTTGACCCTCCAATTGATCGTCCAAAGATCAGCCCAATATCACATTTTCGCAACCAAAACCAGTCGTCAATACAATCTGCCTAGGGTTCGCAACCCTAGGCATGTGGGGCCCACCAGCGGGCCCCGCTGCCTTGTTTTGCACACGCGCCAGCCCACTGGGGCGCTGACAGCACGCGCCCCAACAGGCGCATGCCAGACACGCGCCTGTTGGGGCGCGTGCGAAAATTTGGCCTATTTGGGCGTCTGCAAACAAGAGGGCCCGGCCCTTTGGGCCGGGCCAATTAAGGCCAAGTTTGTTATTTTTTTATTTTGTGTTTCTCAAACAGCAAAAAGCACATGTGCCTGATTTATTTGGGCTTCTATTTAAACACTTTAAATAGAATTTTTGGACTCGTTTGGACTCCGTTTCTGACGTGGTTTGAACCTGTGTCTAGAGCGGGACGATCCCGTCATGCAGGTAACTTTTACTTGCGTTTATTTAATTAAATATAGTCTTAAAAAATTTAAGACACATTTAATCTCTTTTGCATCATATGCAAATTAGTTCCCTATCTTAGCTTAAATTGTCATTTGCATCAAAATGCAATTTTCTCTTCCTTTGCATCAAATGCAAATTATTCTCACTAACCCTATTACTAGACGAAGGTCGCACTCTGTGTGAGACCCTACAGCCTGACCCTTACAACAGGTTGGACTCGAAGCCCTATACGGCAGTGACCACGAGCAGTGGTTGCCGTCCCTGCTTCAGGAATCATCATTATGTGGTTGACTCATTGACATGAGTATTGTCGGTACCACCCTGACTGTTTCCGTGATGAGTTCTGCAGTTTTAGTCTCTTCATCTAAACTATGTAGTGTAGATCAAGTCTAGGTTACGGTCAAACTGTCAACCCCAATAACTTGACTCTGGTTAGTTTCCATCGATCTTTAGTCAACTAATGTTGGACTTCTTTCAACATACTCTGCGCAGAGATTTTACTAAAGACCGAACTAACTTTACGACACTAACTCCCATTGACCGGGAGAGACGAATCCTCTCTTGGTCATTACTCTCCTCGTACGCTTCAAGTGACACCCAATCAAAGACATTTCGACAGGCCTAGCATCGAAGCTAGGTCAGTGATCTAAGTGATATCGTTCACGCACAGGTTCGTAAAATGAACTCAAGTCAAACGACCAACTTGCCTATCATCACTAAGAGTTATCATTGACAGATTGGTCAATATAACCATATGATAACTCTTGTGGATCGTTCAGTGAACTCATTCTCTAATGAGCACCTGTGTCTCGTCTCCGACTTTGCCAAGTCAAACGATCATGAGATCATCGCCACCGCTAAACGGTGAAGACTAAGACACAATGGTCTATCCGATGTTTCGATATCCTTGTCTCGAAACATCTACGACCACGAACCCTTTTAGACTTATGCTACAGACGGTCAAACATTTCTCCATGATTGAGATACTCATCTCGATACCTGTTTGACCTTGCATAAAGTCTCAGGACTTTACCTAAGTTAATATCTAATGTTTACTACATTATAACTTAGATAAATTATTACCAAACAGCTTACTGTTATTTCGAACAAGACGTTTGTGCTATGCAAACAGAGATAAATAGCCTCGAGGGCATCATCTCTCTACATCTCCCACTTGCACTCAGGCCCATTTATTCCGGTATCTTATACCGTTTTTACACATAAGTTTTCCCGACTTCATGTGTAGAGCCTTCGTGAGTGGATCTGCTAAACCGTCTACTCTATAGACTTAGGGGTTTTTTATGTTTATATTAGACCAACCATTTGAATCTTATTCAAATAATTCACTTGATCTTTCGGAATCCATAATATTTTATTTCCTTGGATCTTATCCAGTCCATCGTACTTTACGATAATAATTTTAAATTAGTTACTGGTCATTTCAAATAGCTCATATCTATTTCTGATAAAGTGTCAACCCTTTTGATTACTTTGTCAAAATAAATGTTCCATCCCTTTGATGCCTCGCATGTAATTTATACGCTCCCACTGACCTTGAAAACTTTCTGGCTAATTTATATAAGTTGGTCGTCTAAATCATATTTAGAAAACAAACAAACTTATAAGTGAATGTTCCAATTTTCATGGTCAACTTGAGCATTTACATCGAGTTTAGTCCTAGTAGATCTGTACACATCTCTTGGCGAAAAATAGTTTCATTCTAATCCGTTTATAGGAATTAGGATGAAAACCGTTCTCGACCAACATGATTGCACTTCACTATTTTCCTTTCTGCACCAACCTTTCAACTTAAAGATTTACTTGCAGAAAGTGAGGAAACATATTCCTTAGGCACGTAAACTAAATTCCAAAATTTATTTACGCACACGGACCTATTCTAATTGCATCAAGTTATAAATCGGAGTTACTACTCCGAATTTCATCCTAGAAGTTGACTAAGTCATCATCAATTATGATGTCTGACTCGACTCTTCGTCTCATAAGATTCTAGTAATTATACAACTTCTTAATGATCAATTTAATGAATATCTTATAGATAATGTCCTCATAGAACATTATCAAAACCTAGGCATTACTATCTGGGTCTTAACCCAGAGGGAGGACTTAACTCAGAGTCACTTGCTATGGATCGCACCAAGTCTAACTAAGTGTGATTCATACTGTTTAACACACCGACGTGTTAACAGGCCTGACCTGATAGAAAATCATATTTTCTTTTAATTACGCAAGATTTTATATAGCTAAGTATTTGACCATTCGATCTAATCGAATCATTTTAAATACTTTTGTCATTTCGTTCTTTATTTTATCAGACTTGTGTTTCATCAAGAACACGTGTCTTAATAAAATATACGAATAACTTATTTTGGTTAATCTAGACTCGGGTACATCAGTATGTACGAGACTGAGTTCGACAACTCATTCTCCCACTGTCTTACAGATGGGTTTCGGCCATTATATCTAAGAGGATAAGACTCACAAGTGTCCGTAGACTTCATAATACGAGAGGTCAGACCCCTCTGTATATGACTTGTGAAGCTTAGTCTCTGATACGGCCTAGTCTATTTTGCCATATAAGTTAGCTACTATCTTGCGTATTTATATATTAACATTTAATATATATATTATCGTTATACATATTACTCATTTCTTCAGAAGCAATGTGACGATATTCGTCAAAATGTGTTAACCTTTTGTATAACAATAATTATGAAATCGTGACATCAAAATATGCCACATTTTCTTTTCCTCCTACTTATGCCTTTACTAATGATAAATTAAATTATTTAACTCGATTGACTTTCCGGAGTGCCTTCTTCCTTTTCTAAATCATATTTAGATATTAAATAACCCAACATCAATAAATAGCTATGCAAGCATCTCATGTATACAAACGCCTGAGCTTTGCAACAAGTTGCTGTTGGATATGGAAGACGTTTGTACACCCTTGTGGGGGATGTACGAGGGAATACGGACCTCGAACGTCGCGCACACGAAGTCGTGTGCAAAGGGAATCTGTTCCCTTGCGGAGAGGATCTCTGGATGAGTGGGAAAGTCGCATTATATATGCATAAGTGCATGCGACATATGGCTAATAAAGGGGGAATATCTTAAGCTTATGTTGTACCATGCATATGGTACAACTTAAGCTTATAATGTGCCATGTATCATGGTACACCTTAATTAAGTTGTTCCAAAGGAACAACTTACCCTAAAATAACTACCTTGGGGGCTATAAATAAGACCCAAGGGTAAGCCATTTCTTACACCTTTTGCATGGAATTCATGCATGCAACTTCATTCTAGCGAAGCTCTGCAGAAATCCTTTCTCTTCCTCTATCCAAGTTCTTAATCTAAAGTAGAGATTTAGATTGTGGATTTAGTAGCCTTACTCTGTTCATGAGTAGACTCGATCCGTCATGGCGAATCCGAAGGCGAAGTTCATAGACTACCGTGTCGCGTACGCAAGCGTAAGTCTCAACTTCATTTATCGATCCTAACTCTGTTTTGGCAGGATCCTTCATTGGTATCGGAGCCATAAGGGTTCGCCCCGGTCAAACCACCGCCCCGTCGAAACTATGAACGAGTCGTTGTCTTTTTCACGAATGGGTCTCCTACTATTACGGATATAGTAGGAACGCTTCGTGACGGAGAGAACGCAGCGGTTGTTCTTTTCACGTTAGGGTCTCCTATCATTACGGATATGGTAGGAACTCTCCGTGACGGGAAGAACCGACCGTTCACGTAGTATGTTGTTTTTCATTTTTGGCACACGGCCATTAGGAAATAACTAATTTCTCGACGAACGGGTGCTTCATCGACGAACGGGTGCTTCATCGAGGAAGATGATGGTAGTTATTTCCATCGGGTAAGAGGAAATTGGTGCATGTGCACCATGGCCAAATGGGCTATGAAGTCTATGCACCCCCCCTCCACTTGCGGAGGGGGTTAGCTACAGCCAATAACCACCGGCGACCACCCCATCAAGGGGGAGGAGTATGTGCGGCAACCCCATTCAAAGGGGGTGGCCGGCCATGGCCAAAGGGGCCATGGCCGGCCAATGCCAAATGGCCTTGGCCATGACCGGCCATGGCCAAGCCATGACCGGCCATGGCCAGGCCGGCAGTGGCCGGCCAAGGCCAGGCCGGCAATGGCCGGCCTTGGCCAAGGCCTGCCGGCCTGGCCGGCCCTGGCAGAGGCCTGGGCCGGCCCTGGCAGTGGCCAGGGCCAATGCCCTGGCCTCGGCCAGGGCCTGGCCGGCCTTGGCCGGCCTCGGCCAGGGCAGAGGCCCTGGCCGAGGGGGCCAAGGCCCCTGGCCGGCCAGGGCAGAGGCCCTGGCCGGCCCTTGGCCAAGCCCCGGCCAGGGCAGAGGCCCTGGCCGGGAAGAAGTTGTAGACCAAAAATTGGTCGACCAATTTGGTGTTTTTGGTCGACCAATCCGACAAAAGGTCTGGGTCGATTGCAAACTTGCCAAATGACCCATACGGGGTAACAAAAGGCCTTGGTCAAACTCGAATGTGTCGATTAGTCCATACGGGGCTAACCACAGTGCCGACTAGTTCATACGGGACTAACGTTTTAATGAAGTTTTTCTTTGGGCTCTACTCCTTGAAGACTAGCCATAGTGCTCTACTTCATGCGAGATTAGCCAAGTCATTGTGCTCTACTCTACGGAGATTAGCCAATGTACTTATGAAATTGTGCTCTACTCCTTGAAGATTAGCCTTAGTGCTCTACTTCATGCGAGATTAGCCATGTCATTGTGCTCTACTCTACGGAGATTAGCCAATGTACTTATGACGTTGTGCTCTACTCTACGAAGATTAGCCAATGTATTTTAAATTTTTGAAAAATACGTTTTTCAAAAACGCTTTTCCGCTGCAAAGTACTATAAGAGTATTAACATTTGATAAAGTGAGGGAGAAATATTGAAAGTTACTCTAGATGGTGATTGGAAACATAGTGACCTTTCCGACTCTAGAGTAACATCTTCAATATTTTTCGAAAGTAACTTATCAAATTATGAATATCATTCCAAGTGGGAGTTGATTTTAGAACTATCCATATGGGATATTCTATTATCATTTCAAGTGGGAATTATATTTGAAAAATACGTTTTCAAACTCGTTTTTTCGTTGCTAGTACTATAAGAGTACTATTGTTTGATAAGTGATGGGGGAATATTGAAGGTTGTTCTAGATGGTGATTGGAATCATAGAGACCTTTTCGATTCTAGAACAACATCTTCAATATTTTTCGAAAGTAACTTATCAAATATAATATAATTCCAAGTGGGATTTGAATTTTTTAGAACTATCCAAATGGGATACTCTATTATCATTTCAAGTGGGAGTTATATATTTTAAGAATTTTTATGCAATGTTTTGATCGAACCTTCGGTTTTGTGTCTTTTGCAGCATTTTAAAAGTAAAATGTCTTCCGCTTCAAAGAATATCGTCGCTGAGTTAAACAAAGGTGAAAAACTCAACGGCGATAATTACAAACTTTGGTCCATTAAGATACAATACGTTCTAGAGGAGCAAGAAGTGCTCGAAACTCTAAAGAACGTTATGATTGAACCGGAGTTGGGCACTACGGCCCAACACCGAAGAGACAAGGAAGCTTTTGATGCTTGGTCTCGGAAGAATAAGATAGCACGCATTATGTTATTAAGCAGTATGGCTGATGACATAATGCGCATCTTCCGAGAACATGACCTAGCCATGGACATATGGTCCAAGCTAGAGGAGAAGTTCGGTGGCACATTGGTGTCCAAACTTCGCGCCTTAACTATAAAGTTCGATACATATAAGAAACGTCCAGATCATTCCATGGGGAAACATCTGCGACATATGGCGAACCTTATATCAGAGTTAAAGGACGCAGGTCATGTGCTCACGGATGAGCAACAAATCCAAGCAGTCATACGTTCCCTACCAAATGGGTGGGACCAAATGAAGATGCATCTCACTCACAATGAGAGCATCAAGACCTTCAGCGATGTTTCCAAGCACCTCGAATTAGAGGAAGAGCGGCTTGCGGCTGCCAAGCCAAGTGCAGAAGTGCACATGGTTGCTAGTTCCTCACACGGGGGAAAGAAACGGAAAAATCGTTCGAAGTTCACTAATGAACGTAATAAGCAACCTGAGTCTACCAAGAAACCCAAACATAAGGGTGGGCACAAGAAATGGCACAAGAAGAAAGACTTGAAGAGGATCAAGTGCTTCAAGTGCAACAAGCTCGGTCACTATGCTCGTTCGTGTACGAGTGGAGGCGACGAGGTAACTTGTAAATATACTAGTTACATATGTGTTTCTAGTTCAATATTTCTTGTGGAATCTAATCCATTTTGGATAATTGATTCAGGTGCCACCGACCACATAGCAAGGGACAGACGGTCCTTCGTGGAGTATCACCGGATACCCCAAGGAACGAAGTGGATCTATGTAGGAAACAACACACGTGTTGAAGTGAAAGGCGTTGGGACTTGCAAGCTAGTCTTGGACAACGGCCGCACTCTCCTACTTCATGATGTCCTCTTCGCTCCAGATATTCGAAGGAATATAATTTCTGTAGTTGTATTAATGGGTCTTGGCTATAGCTGGTTTTTTCATGATTGTAATATGGACTTAAGTTGTAATAATACTCTTATTGGTACTGGGTTTGTATTTAAAGGATTTATTGTAATGAGTACAATGTATGATTCCTCATGTAATGAAAATTTCCTTGTTGCAAATTCTAAGACTTATGAGTCTGATGTGAATTGTTGGCACGCAAGGCTTGGTCATATTGGACCAACGCGTATGGATAGACTTGCCAAACGTGGCCTTCTATCCAATGTTTCAAAGGTTGAAATGTCGACTTGCGAACATTGCCTTGTGGGGAAATCTTGTCGCAAGCCGTTTGGAACCGGCACAAGGGCTGAGGTTCCATTACAGCTTATCCATTCGGACATATGTGGTCCGATGAATGTCAAGACAAGACGCGGAAAGTCCTATTTCATCACTTTTATTGATGATTTCACCCGATTCGGACATATCTATTTGATATCCCACAAAAGTGAAGCTTTGGCTTGCTTTAAAAACTATATGAGTTTAGTGGAGAATCAATTAGATCGCAAGATTAAGGTCTTGCGAACCGATAGGGGCGGTGAATATCAATCAATAAGTTTTAAGGAACTTTGTGATGAAAAAGACATAGTACATCAGGTAACTATGCCTTATACTCCTCAACAAAACGGTGTTGCAGAAAGGAGAAATAGGACTTTAATGGAAATGGTCCGTTCAATGATGGCGCAAGCTAACTTGCCAATCACCTATTGGGGTGATGCATTATTGACGGCCACTTTCATTTTAAACCGCGTACCCTCAAAATCAGTTAGCTCCACTCCTTATGAGTTGTGGAACCAAAGGTCTCCTGACTTAAACATTTTGAAACCTTGGGGTTGTGCATCCTACGCACATATTTCCTCCCATAAGTATGGCAAACTTGGGCCAAGGGGAAGGAAATGTATCTTTATACGATACGCAGAAAACTCCAAAGGTTATTTTTTTATTAGTCAGGAAGACAATGGTGGGCTAATTGAGTTTGAGTCGAGGGATGTCACTTTCTTGGAAAACGAGTTTCCAAGACAGGGCGAGATAAGTCAGGACTTATCTCTATTTGAGATTTATGATCAAGAAGGATTACCTCATTCAAGTGGGAGAATTCTTGGTGAAAATGAAAATACGTTTCAACCTTCACCAATGGATTATACGAATGACGATTATCCTATTCCATACGGGAATAATGATCCAAGTGGGAGCAATTCTAACGACATTCCAAGTGGGAGTGATATTAGAATTGATCTAAATTCAAGTCAACAAGGACTTGAAGAATCTCAAATACGACGTAGTAGTCGTACAAGGTTGGCTCCTCTAAGATTTTAGGATGAATTTCCGCAAACCTTTATGACTTTAATACAAGATGATGATGAGCCTGCTACTTTCAAACAGGCCGTATCATGCCCTGCAAAAGACAAATGGATGGAAGCGATGAAGGAGGAATTGAAATCCATGAAAGTTAACCAAGTCTGGGACTTAGTTAACTTACCCAGAGGACATAGAGCAATTGGGAACAAATGGGTTCTCAAGATCAAGCATAAGGCTGATGGCTCTATTGACAGATATAAAGCTCGCCTTGTCGCAAAAGGTTTTACGCAACAGGAAGGGATAGACTACGAAGAGACCTTCTCACCTGTTGTGTGTTTTACCTTGATTCGCATGATTCTGGCAATGGTAGCTTGCTTATACCTCGAATTACATCAGATGGATGTAAAGACTGCCTTTCTCAATGGAAAATTGGACGAGGAGATCTATATGGAACAACCAACAGGGTTTGTAAAAGAAGGAAACGAACATAATGTTTGTAAACTTCGTAAATCCATATATGGTCTTAAATAATCCTCGAGGCAATGGTATATACGATTTCAAGAAGTTGTCTTATCAAATGGATTTTCCATACTTGATGAAGATAACTACGTATATATCAAGAGGATTAAAAGCAAGCATGTTATTATGTCTCTATATGTAGATGACATTTTAATAGCCGGAAATGACAAGGGCTTTGTGATGAGTATCAAGGCTTGGCTTTCATCAGTATTTGAGATGAAAGGCATAGGAAAAGCCGCATATATCCTTGGAGTTAAGATTTCAAGGAATCGTTCGAAGAAACTTCTTTCTCTTTCACAGGAGACTTATATAAAGAAGGTTCTAGAACGATTTAATATGCAGGACTGCAAGTCCATTGATATTCATATAAGCATATGCGATAATTTATATCTGGAATCGTGTCCAAAGAACCAAAAGGAAAAGGAAATTATGGAAAAAGTTCCATATTCCAGTGCAGTTGATAGTCTTATGTACGCTATGGTGTGTACGAGACCGGACATCTGTTTTGCCGTTGGAAATGGTAAGCTGTTACCAATCCAACCCAGGGCAAGAACACTGGAAAGCGGTTAAGAGGATAATGCAGTATCTTAAAGGAACTGCATATTTGCAAAAGACTATGATAAAACCAAGAAGGTAGACATAAGGTACATATCTACGCATGAGATGATAGAGGATCAGCTTACGAAAGCGATCCCCAGAAATGTGTTTTATAAACACTTATCATCCCAAGGATTGCATACGAGCTGAGTTGTACCAATATATATTCCCATGTCTAAGAAAGATCAAATTTAATAAAAGAATAAGTTCTTTTTCAAACATTGCATATGAATTTCTTAAAGAAATGTTTGTGTACATTTTTGAAATCTCAGCTGAATTGTGTGTATGTCAGACAGATAAAGGTTGGCTCTCTCACATGAGCAACCGCCTTATCTTATCAGATGGATAAGATAGAGATGAGACTAGTTTAAAGTCAAAATCATTAGACGAATGATTTAGAGTCATGACTTAAACAAGATAGTCGAATGAAAGATCTGCATCATATGGATGCTTACAAAAGATCTGAGATCTGTATCACAAGGATATTTGAAAGAGATCTCGTAGGATTTTTTAAATCCTATCTGTCTTATGCAGGATGAGAGTCCGTGAATATTTCACGAGTAGCAAAGGGACTCAAAAAGATAGGCAATGTGGTGTCTGATCTTTTCATCCGTACAACATCATTAAGACATACTCTCCCTGGGAAAGGAGTGATGTTGTAATACGTGTTCATACCACGTATGCATTTCGACCACTGAGTTAGTAGCAATAGTGTTTGTTATTATATGAGACTCAAAGGCCATACTGGTCTTAACTCTTACCCTCAAGGACTCCAATTGGTTCCTTTAGATTTGACGAGATGATCGCTATCTTAGCGTGTTACTTATGGGCTATGATAATTCGGCTCGGCGGGGCACGTTAGAAAAGCGAATCAAGTCAAGATCAGAAGGTTCGCAAGAAGAGGAAGATTGATTTCATATTCACATTTGGACTTTAATGATTCAAAGCTGGCCAGCCAATTGTGATCCAGATGGGATTCAATTGTTGAATATAAAGTATAAGAAATGTGAAGAAATAATATAGGGTAAAGCATGCGTTGAACTACTCAACTTTGCACCTTCGAGGTCGTTGTGTATCTCTAACAAGTGCACAACAACAGACTCTACGCGCATGACGGTCGCACGGTCTATTTCTCGGTATGATAGATGAAAGAACTAAGGGAAAGACGTTCTCTTACAATCCCCTCAAGTGTGAGTGGGAGATGTTGGATATGGAAGACGTTTGTACACCCTTGTGGGGGATGTACGAGGGAATACGGACCTCGAACGTCGCGCACACGAAGTCGTGTACAAAGGGAATCTGTTCCCTTGCGGAGAGGATCTCTGGATGAGTGGGAAAGTCGCATTATATATGCATAAGTGCATGCGACATATGGCTAATAAAGGGGGAATATCTTAAGCTTATGGTGTACCATGCATATGGTACAACTTAAGCTTATAATGTGCCATGTATCATGGTACACCTTAATTAAGTTGTTCCAAAGGAACAACTTACCCTAAAATAACTACCTTGGGGGCTATAAATAAGACCCAAGGGTAAGCCATTTCTTACACCTTTTGCATGGAATTCATGCATGCAACTTCATTCTAGCGAAGCTCTGCAGAAATCCTTTCTCTTCCTCTATCCAAGTTCTTAATCTAAAGTAGAGATTTAGATTGTGGATTTAGTAGCCTTACTCCGTTCGTGAGTAGACTCGATCCGTCATGGCGAATCCGAAGGCGAAGTTCGTAGACTACCGTGCCGCGTACGCAAGCGTAAGTCTCAACTTCATTTATCGATCCTAACTCTGTTTTGGCAGGATCATTCAGTTGCTTGTCTCAAAATCCGGTTGGGGTACATAGTCGTGCACTGCTCATGCACTCGTATTCGACTCAAACAGTTTGATCGAATTCTCGAACTTTGCGGATCAAAATTGTTTATCCATCCAACCTTGAGTGTAGCTCGACAAGTTGTAGGGAGAAACATACTTCGAATATCCTATATGTTCAAGCTGCCCTATATAGAGGCCAGTGACATGCAACGTGAATTTATTTGTTGGACCCAGAACTTAATGAAATCATATTTCTTAAGTCTGTTCTTTAGAATGTCATTTTAATGTCAACGAGAATATAGTTTAATTCTATCAATTAGAATTCAACTTGATATTCAATTAATCAACCTTTTTGACTAGTTAACTCATAAAATAAAATATTATATTTTGATTCCTTCGGTAAACATAGTCTTGCCCTAGTTTAGCATATGTTCAATATTAAATATAGGTAGATTGGCTTTTATCTATCTATATCCTCCCACTATTTTTACGATCATTTTTAAGCCTTAACAATGAACGATTTAATCGAATTAAATTATTAGGTAAGAGATCCAATCACCCTGAGCCGAACAACCTTGAGTGTAGCTCAATAAGTTGCCTGACTCTGTAATCGGAAGATGACTCTTCATCGATCATATCAAATATGACCCTCTTATCGGTTTTTACCCTTAGCCATTTGTGATCATGAGTATGCTCATCCAAATCACAATGTCTAGTCTAGTCGGACCCTTGTTTTCGTGTCTAGCCTGACTTGCCCCGGCGCTCGGTGTATTCACGACCCGTCGGTTTGGGTCAGGTCTTAGACTACATCATATGTATTTAAGAAATTGATTTCTATAAGATTGCCATGTCACAGCTTGAGTGTAGCTCAACAACTGTAACACGGGTCCTATAGTTGCCAACCCCTAAAACAAGGAGGGCTACGGCTAATCTTGAAAAAGATCATTAACGTATTTGACTTAGATATAGTCCAGGGTGTCATACAATCATGATTCACATCATTGCGGTCCAGCAGAACACATCCAGGGAATTGACTAAGCCAGGATCACTATCCCTTATATGGTGATCCAGCAAACTTAGCCAAGCACATTGACTGGATCATGGTCCATTGAATGAAGCTTGTCATTTTTATATGCGTGCCATAGACTAAAAAGCTTTTATTAGCAGCTAATTAATCCTATCAACTAGTTGAATCCTTAAATTCAAAATTTTAAGATTTGTTTAATAACTTTTATTAAATCCTTATCAACTATAAGGTTCACGTGCTATCCTAATTGTTATTAGGATTTTAATAAATTTATTAACAACGCTAAAAGCGAAGTCCTTTAATGAGAATTAATTTCATAACAATTAAAATTAAAAATTCATTAAAGGGACTACCCTAATCAGGAATTAGGTCTTGAAGTGTTAATGTTTGATTAAAACATAGCATGTCATTAGAATTTATCTCATAAATTTTAACGAGTTCTTTAATGGCTAACCTAAGAGAGTTGTCTTGTGTTTATCAAATAAGGGACAAGATGTCATACCATTAACATAAAGTTACACTAATTTTATCGCATAAAATAAAAGTGTACAACTATTTAACAATTAAATAGACTAATGTTTATCAAATAAACAAGTTTAGTATGCATACTTAAATTTAACATTTAAATTTAAAATTGTGATTTTTAAAACATTTTATTTTATCTCATAAAAATAATAACTTGTTTTAAAAGATCACCAAATTTGCATGTTATTAAAATTATTTATCGCATAAAAATTTTAAATCTTTAAAATCAGTTTTAAAAGTATCACATAAATTTAAAACATCATTTTAAAAAATTTCATGCTTAAAAATTTATCATATAAATTTTTTAAACATCTAAAATTATTTTAAATTTATCGCATAAATTTAAAGAAACATTTTCAAAAGGGCTTCTAAAACATTTTAAAAAAAAATTATCTCATAACTTTAAAACATTTTATACTGCATCTAAAAATATTTTAAAATTATCTCATAACTTTAAAACATTTTCAAAGTATTTTAAAAAGCATTTCAATGTTTAATAAAATCGCGGTGCTAGATCGTTACGCAAACCTAGGCTCTGATACCACTGAAGGGTTTTCTAAGACCCTTAGGGCACAAAAACTCTATTCTCGTCCTAAGTCGGACGGAACATAGACATAAAAACATTTGCAGCGGAAGAATAAACAAGTTAATCTAATTAACATGCAGTTAAACAATTTAACTTAGCCCTAAGGTACATGACCCTTAGCCAAGATCTATGCCAACTCGGGATGGATCTGACCATCCCAAGAAGGATCTAACCTACTGCAATTAAATTAAACTAATGCTTATAAAACACATACCCGAAATCTCACCCCTGGAGCAGGCGAGATGTTCCGCACCGTCTTCCGAGCCGCTCCACATCCCACGCCGAGCCGCTTCTCGAACCGCTCCTCGAACCGCTTCGCATCCCGAGGAGAGCAATCCTCGTGTCGCCGAGCCAACCACGCGCGGAAGAAAGTTTCACGCGAGTGAAAGCCTTCGCCAAGATTTCGGATCCGAATCCGAACTCCTTCGCGGCTTTGCTAGAGCCCTCAGGAGTAAGGCAGAAATATAGGGAGAAGAACAATATTAATTTAAGCCTAGACCTGAGCGTGCTCCAACATTTACGAGAGCCGCTCAGATCTGGAGCTTGGGATGACTTTTGAGGAGGGGAGCAGACCCCTATTTATATAGGCGGCTGACTGCTCCCCTTTACTCAAAATCCGATGTGGGTCTAAATTTAGAGTTAAATCAATTCAATTTAGTTTGCCTTTCACAAAGGCCAAACTTCCGTGAATTTTAACTCCCTCACCGTTGAGCTTCATGATTGATACAACATATCAATACGAAGGGTGTTCAACGGCGAACGCATAGGAAAAAACGGCTCGTCAATCCGAGTCCGTTTGAGCCTCCAACTGATCGTCCAAAGATCAGCCCAATATCACATTTTCGCAACCAAAATCAGTCGTCAATACAATCTGCCTAAGGTTCGCAACCCTAGGCGTGTAGGGCCCACCAGCGGGCCATGCTGCCTTATTTTGCGCGTGCGCCAGCCCACTGGGGCGCTGACAGCACGCGCCCCAAAGGGCACGTGCCAGACACGCGCCCGTTGGGGCGCGTGCGACAGAAATGGGGCGCTGCTTTGCAGCGCCTCTTTGGGCGCCTGCAAACAAGAGGTCCCGGCCCTTTGGGCCGGGCCAATTAGGGCCAGGTTTGTTTGTTTTTTTATTTATTTTGTGTTTCTCAAACAGAAAAAAGCACATGGGCCTGATTTATTTGGGCTTCTATTTAAACACTTTAAATAGACTTTTTGGACTCGTTTGGACTCCGTTTCTGAGGCGGTTTGAACCTGTGTCTAGAGCGGGACGATCTCGTCATGCAGGTAACCTTTTCCTTGCGTTTATTTAATTAAATATAGTCTTAAACAATTTAAGACACATTTAATCTCTTTTGCATCATATGCAAATTAGTCCCCTATCTTAGCTTAAATTGTCATTTGCATCAAAATGCAATTTTCTCTTCCTTTGCATCAAATGCAAATTATTCTCCCTAACTAATTTCTACCAATTACTAGACGAAGGTCGCACTCTGTGTGAGACCCTACAGCCTGACCCTTACAATAGGTTGGGCTCGAAGCCCTATACGGCAGTGACCACGAGCAGTGGTTGCCGTCCCTGCTTCAGGAATCATCATTATGTGGTTGACTCATTGACATGAGTATTGTCGGGACCACCCTGACTGTTTCCGTGATGAGTTCCGCAGTTTTAGTCTCTTCGTCTAAACTATGTAGTGTAGATCAAGTCTAGGGTACAGTCAAATTGTCAACCCCAATAACTTGACTCTGGTTAGTTTCTATCGATCTTTAGTCAACTAATGTTGGACTTCTTCCAACATACTCTGCACAGAGATTTTACTAAAGACCGAACTAACTTTACGACACTAACTCCCATTGACCGGGAGAGACGAATCCTCTCTTGGTCATTACTCTCCTCGTACGCTTCAAGTGACACCCAATCAAAGACCTTTCGACAGGCCTAGCATCGAAGCTAGGTCAGTGATCTAAGTGATATCGTTCACGCACAGGTTCGTAAAATGAACTCAAGTCAAAAGACCAACTTGCCTATCATCACTAAGAGTTATCATTGACAGATTGGTCAATATAACCATATGATAACTCTTGTGGATCGTTCAGTGAACTCATTCTCTAATGAGCACCTGTGTCTCGTCTCCGACTTTGCCAAGTCAAACGATCATGAGATCATCGCCACCGCTAAACGGTGAAAACTAAGACACAATGGTCTATCCGATGTTTCAATATCCTTGTCTCGAAAATCTACGACCACGAACCCCTTTAGACTTATGCTACAGACGGTCAAACATTTCTCCATGATTGAGATACTCATCTAGATACATGTTTGACCTTGCATAAAGTCTCAGGACTTTACCTAAGTTAATATCTAATGTTTACTACATTATAACTTAGATAAATTATTACCAAACAGCTTACTGCTATTTCGAACAAGACGTTTGTGCTATGCTCACAGAGATAAATAGCCTCGAGGGCATCATCTCTCTACAGATACGTTAGGTCTACCCGGGTTCGGGACGGTGGGCATTCCCATGTCCATTAACACCGACCGACTCCGAGAGCACTAAGCTCGCAACGATTACTCCCGACATTTCATCTTGTTGTTCCTACGCGCTAGGAATCAATGTCTACGCTAGGGGTGTGAGCTGTGGCTAGGGGATTAAACGCCAGTTTTATTTCCCATTGACCCGACGGTCAGAGGCGATCTTTCTCCCGCCAATGACAATAAAACACTCTGCGTAACCATCTAAATCCCTACATCCTATTGAAACCCTAATCCTATGGTCGTTCTAGGGAGAACCCACGAAGGGGTTTCCACCAACGTCCCAGATTAGGAAACTACTCAAAATTCATTGCAAGAGATTCAATAAAACAAAATTCAGCCATTAAAATTAAGATCAAGCAATAGAGAACTAGATCAAACAATAGTATTAGAACAATATCAAAGTGCCAAGGCAATCGGAGAACTTACAAAACAAGTTAAATTCGTAGCCGCCAAAATCCCTAAAAGCTGCTCAAAAAATGGGATCTGTTTTTTGGGAAAACCTAGGGCTGTATATATAATAAAGCGTCCAACCAATCCGATCGGTTGAAGCATCAACCGATCGGTAGAGACAAACGTTGAAACGGTCCTCAGCCTTTGAGATACTTCACCCGATCGTTGAACCGATCGGGTGAGTCGTCGGGTCGTGAGCTGGGGGAACTTCGGCTACAGATGAACCGATCGGTTGACAAGTCAACCGATCGGTTGGAATTCGGCTCCAAAAGACAGAGAGTTCTCACCACCACCCGATCTTTGAACCGATCGGATGGGGTCTTCTTCACTGTTGCTCCAGATCGGGTCGGATACACGTGCATGAACCGATCAGTTGGAACTGTCCAACCGGTCGGTTGAGGGCTGATTCTTGATATGAGTTGACGTATGGCCCTCAGGATCTCGTGTGACGCCTTCCGTTGCTCCGGGGACTCATGATATTTGCTTTATATGTCCCATACGCTGGAAATATCCTGCAATAGTACAAAAACACAAAGAAAGTGAAAAGAAACTAAAAATCACAAAAGAATAGATATGAAACAACGGAAATCAACGAAAAATCACGGAAAGACGTGCGTGAATATATAAAATATAAACATACGTCAAAATCCCCCAAGCAGAATCCTTCTTCGTCCTCGAGGAAGACGAGCGAGAGTAGGAGCTCGAAGGGAAAAATAGAAAGGAAGAAACAGAAAAGGAAAGCAAAATCCTAGATCACCCGTCAGATCCAACGAAAACAAACTCACCACACTAAGCAAGCATGAGATAAACATATCACTAAACCCAGGAACATGAGTCCATACAAGTGTCGTGGGTCGACGCGGTGAAGCGCAGGTGAGTGAGGTCGTGAGCTAGCAGACGGTGTAACTATCTGAATTGTGCAATAACGCTCCATATACACATACCCAAGAAATGACTCAAATATCGATTCAATTCGAATTAGCGGCGAAATATAGCTCAAGCATACAAGAGAATAGAGTAGGAATAGAAGCATATCATGTATCGGGGACTCTACTGCTAGGAACTAGGAGATCACCGCACGAATGCCAAGACGATTGCTAGAAAATTCTTATGCCAAGCGTGTTCGAAAACGAAGGGGGTTGAGTAGGTGTGGAGTAGAACACTTGGTGCAAACTCTCACCTTCCCTTTATTCACGGTGGATAGGAAATATATTCAGAACGGGAATTTTTTGGGTTTTGGGTATTTGTATATATTTTTTGGATTTTTGGCTATACATATTTTTTCTCTCTTTTTTTTCTTTTTTGGATATTTTCTCTCCCCTTTTTTATTTTGGCAAAAATGTGTACTCTCCCAAGTGGAAGAACAGTACACGACGAGGGGATTTACACCAAGTAAAACAAAAAAGAATTCGAATGCTAAACACTTGGGCAAAAGGAAAAAATTTCGTGAATCAGAACATAAGCAAAATGGGTTATCCTAGTCCTATTGGTAGAGTCCCGACACATGCGATTTGAAGCGTTATATATATATATATATGTATATATATGTGTGTGTGTGTATATATATATATGTATATATATGTGTATATATATATATGTATATATGTATATATGTATGTATATATATATATATATATATATATATATATATATATATGTATTTCATGCATAAAGAAGCGGACAGTGGAGGCAAAATACCGCATATTCGAAATTGAAGCATGATAGTCTAGGGATCATCCAAGGACAGGTATATAAAACAAAATCACAACGTAGAAGCACACCAAACAGCTAGTCATGACAGGCAACTCACACAAAAGCAAGTGAACCCACGGAGCATGAAATGCAATAGGACTCGGCTTCCTAGGGTTAGTGAAAGTGATTATCGTAGCTAAGCTAAGTGCGTGTGTGATTCCGTAGTAGTTCATCATGTGGGGTCATCTCTAGGAGAGGGAGAATAGAAAAGAAGGAAAGAAAAAGAAAAACACGATGAAAACGACTCAAAAATGGGAAAAAGGACACAACTAACGCACAAAGTGCGACTCCCCCAAGCTGAATCTTGCATTGCCCTCAATGCAATAGCAATAAAAGCGGGGGGGCAACGAAATATGGGAGGGAAGTGCGCACCGACAAATAAAAGTGAAAAACATGGAAAACACACGAAACGAGACATAAAGAAATAAAGAAAATAATCACTCGAACCAACTATATTACACACATGCACACGAACACATATAAACATGCATACAACAACGACATGACATGATAACAACCACACACAAAAATTGATTTCCCCCAAGCTGATCATGACGGTGCTAGAAAAAAGATATGATCAAGATGATGCAGAACAAGTGGCTAGGGGGAAAATTAGTCTGAGTTGCTATCGGAAGAATTGTATAGAGATGGTGAGGACGGTGGGGAATAGTGGACGAAAGAAGATTGTGAGGACGAAGAAGAGGGTGTGCCGACAGGGGAAGGAGGGGTAACGGGCTGGATCATAGGCGCATCGAAATTGATCGGTGGATCGTGGTGGATAATGATGGTTCCAGGTGACCCGTCATAAGGGTGCCAATCGGGAGGATCCAAGGGTGGAAAATGTACTGGTGTAGAATACCAAGGATCCGGATAGAATTCACACGGTAAATGAGAGGTGCGAATGGGGATTCGCTCAAGAGATGATGGTGGGAGGACGGCAAAAGGAGTATTGTCATGACTATAAAGGTAGACTGCGCGTTCGCGACCAAAAGGGGTGATCATACCGATATCGATCAAGTAGTCGCGATCGATACGGGTACGTCCCGATAAAATTTGGAGGTCAGACGACAGCCTCATAATATGACTGACAATTAGGGTGATCATCTCGCCACAACAAATAGGTCTGGAGGTTGCACGGCTAACAGATAAAATCTCGTGGATGATCCAATGGCCTGTATTGATGGGTAATGGGTCATGTCCACGGATCCTGTCGTGAGACATGGCATACAGAAAGAAAAGCTCGTCCCTAGACACCGTGGAAACATCAACGCGTGAAAAGATGGTGTTGGCAAGGAGGCAATGGGCGAAGCGGTAGCATGGGTGAATAATATAGGAGGCAAGTGCTCCCGATGGAAAAACTGGATACCAGGTGAATCGTTGCCAAACACCATCATCCTGGAAGTAAGAATAGATATCAGACCGATCATGAGTTGAGCATTCAACATGACGATCGGGGTGAGGGAAATTCAGCGAATTGTTAAGCTCGGCAAATGTCATAGTAAAATCGGAATTGAAAACTCGGAAAGCGAATCCCCAATCGTACACTTCGAGAGAAGAAAGGAACTCGAGTGAGAGATTCCGATGTGTGTGGGTGTTACGAGGTGGAACTCGCGTACAATGAATTTGTATTATGGGGAACCAAGGGCACGGTGGTTATATGGAAATGAGGGGTTAGGTAGGCTGTATTACAAGTGATTAGTGGGATGAAGAGGTTGGATCCGTTGCCGGTGGAGCTCACGGGATCGTATCTCGTCGGACGCAGCTGAGGAAGGTTGGACGGCGGGAGGCTGACGCTGACTTTGGTCAAGGGGCGAGCTCTCCTGCAGCACGAACAACTCGTCAGAAGGGCGGGGTTGGGGTTCAACCCTTAGCCCCTCCGATGCCTAAGTCAGTAAAAGGTCTTAAATGGGGGGCTAGACACGCCGGCCGGACTAACTGTGTGTCCGCCTTGCGTGACGAGCTATAGGTGGGAGAACAAAGATATGGAGGACCTTTGCTCTCGTGTGTGAATGATAGAAGATGAGAGAGTTTTTCTAACCCCTTCTCCGTAAGAGGAGAGGAGGTATTTATATCTGACGGGTGATGACTAGGCGTGTTGAGCTGGCTCGGGTGTCAGCGGAAGCTTCAGACGAGGACGTCAGGAACAGGAGTCCCTGATCCGCTTCTGTCAGGCGGTGCAACGGCCGATGGGTGCTTTTGTCGGGATGTCAGGGCCAAAAGCACTAACCGTCGGATAGGTTAGCCGTATGGGGGTGCTTTGTCAGGTGGTCGGGTGATGTATGTGTCAGCTGTGTCCTTATCCTAGGCTGTTTGTCGTTAGTGACGAACTAAGGCCGGGCTGTGTCACCCTAGGTGCCGCGGTTCGCGGGGGTCGGGCGGACCGTCCCGATCGGTCGGTCCTGGGGTATGGCCCGCTGGTACGGAAGGGTACGTCCGCGCCCATCAGTAGGCCTGGCCTAGCTACCCGAGCGTCCCCCAGTGCCTTTCCCCGGTGGGTCGGGCGGCTGCGGTTGTCCGCCTCAATCGGTTCGGGAAACGCTGCAAGGCGCGCCTGACTCCGTGATGCCCCGGACTTTTCAGGGCGGCGGTCCTTTTGTGATATGGTGAGTTAATGGGGTATGTTAGCGGATCCGGGCATGGGTCGGACTCTTACGATTTCTAGGTCGTAACAATTGCCCCGGCATTCGAGTCTGAGGCGGTAGCCCGGCTCGGCTCGGATGGCGTAACATTACCCTTTAACCTGACTCGGACTTGGATCCAAGCTCAGGGGTGGCAACGCTGCTCCCGCGGGGTATTGCCCGCTGTTGCGGGATCGCGAGGTCTCCTCCCGAGTGGGGACCAGGTGGGGCGTTGCCCCATAACGGCGTGCCGCTTTATGTGGCGGCGGGGTCGGATTTTGGGGGAGCCCGACTTTTTGAGAAGGTTGTGGTTTTTGCGGAGATGTGTTTACCGGACGTGTTTGTGATTTTCGCGGGACTTCAGCCGCACTGTGCCTGGTGGACCTCCCAGCTGTTGTGCTCTTGGGCTCAGGGGAGGAGTCCATAAGGGGGAATATTATTCATCAACCTTTACCGGAGATTTAGATGATGTTTACAACGATAGCGCAGGTGCGACCCCACCTATGGTCGGGACGGGAGGTGGTTTATACTCGTCGCCCGCTACGTCGGGGTGGGCAGATCCCCGTTGTCGGGCGGTCTTCCCTTTTATTGACCGCTGAATTCCTTCTGCCTCATTGTCCGGGGAGGAGCCGACGCGCCGTGAATCACCATTTGGTTTAATCAGGGATGCAGTCCCGTGGTGGTTCCCCCTTCGGGGGGGGCTGACCCTTGTTTTTCGGGTGGAGCTTCTTCCTTTCCCTTTCCTCGCTTCCTCGCGATCTGCCTCGCCGTCGCCGTGCTGGAGAGTTCCTCGCTAGGGATCCCGCGCACCGAGGGGGAACCCCGGGGGAGGCGGAGGACGAGGTAGCGGTGGCGGCGTCGCCCTCCATGGGGGAGTCCGGTGGGCCGGTTCCGCGGGGAAGATTGGGGGCCGGCAGACAGGCGGGTCGCTGGGAGACCCGTGGGGGGTTTCCGCCCTCACGCCCGGTAGGGATCACCATAGGGTGAGTGTGAATTGGGGTGTGGCGGCCCGTGGCTAGCCTTCCGGACCTTTCGTTTAATCCGGTAACGAGCAGGAGGAAGGCTGGCGGACGGGGCCTCCCATGCGTAAGGGGAATATCCGGTTGGAGGTGGGGCTATGGCGGCCATCGTCGGGGGGAGTGAGGTCCGTCGGTGGATGTCGGCTTTCTTCGTAGCTCGGTGGGGCGTTTGGGGCCGTTTTATGCCCGGAGTGAGGGGATGGGAATCCCCTGCGTCTCTCTTCCTCCTTGCCCCTGACCTCTGAAGGGGGGTATTTATAGCGAGATTCTGTGGAAGGGTTTTTCTTGGGTAATGCGGGGGATTAGTGCCGTTAATGGGTTCCGCGGAATCCCGTGCTTTGGGAATCGATTTTCCCTGGCGGTATCCGGCACTCTGGCCTCTCGGGGGGCGTGTTGCTGCCGATGGCGTGTTGTCCAATCGTCCTTTCGTTATGTCAAGTCGCATCGTGGCGCTGCTCTGACGAGACAGGGCCTTGCGACCGGTCTGTTCTAGGTCACGTGTCTTGGCTTCTTGCGTGAGTTACACAATTCCTAATCATGCCACCAACATTTCCGTGTCTGGGACCGCTAGGTCGCGGGGAAGGGGATGTTGTCGGCTTGCGTTGCCTTTGGCGGGGCGGGGAGTCGGCGAAGGGGTTCGGGATGAGATACGCTGTCCTATCATGATATGATTTTGGACCGAACCGGGTACGTAGGGCGAGCATTTAGTTCACCCCTTTCCTATTGAGCGAAAGTTGTCGGTGACTTTCAGGGAGCGGGGGCGGGGGGAGCTCGGTTCGAAGCCTCGTATCGCGGGGTACGAGCTACAGTGTTCTCCGAAAAATCTGAGTGTATGAAGAAGAATGTTTTTATTTTTATTTAAATGTGTAAGAGCTGAGCTACAGCTTGTACATGAGTTCTTAGTTCGTCACCCGTTGTGGGGTCAGATCCGGCTCGGGGAGGGGCTTTATAGCTATCCTCGCCCGGTCGTGTGGGCTAACTGACTTCCGGATCTAGGAGTGACCGAGGGCCGTGCGGGCCCGCTTTGACTGGAGCCGTTTTTGGCACGGAGGCGATTGGTCGCCTTCTGTTCTGAAGTGTTGAGAGGTCTCTTTGGCGATCGGGCCGCTGTCCCCCCGTTGCTTCGTCATCTCCTGCCGCGGAAAGGGTTTTCCTTAGTCCGGAAGAGGCGCCGAGGAGGGAAGCCGTCCTGCTGCGGTTTGCTCCTTGGGGAGGTTCTTGAGCATAGGGCCGTCCTCCGCCGCCCTGTGCCTCGCTGCTTCGGTTTGAGGGTGGGGCTCGGCGCCCGATGGTGCATGGGCGAGCTGACATGCCATGACTCGCCGTTTGGGCTAGTCAGGGATGCAGCCTTTTCGAGGTCCTCGGCCGGAGGTCGAGGGCGGGGAGGTACTGGCCAGCCAGTGTTGGGGGCTTTCGCCTACCCAGTCGGCTTTGAACAGATGCCATTCTTTCCCCGACTCGTCCTTGTTTAGGGGACGGAGGCGTGAAAGGTGGATTTCGCTTGTGTAAGCGGAATATCCGGTTAGCGATCCGTTTGTAAGTGGAATATCCGGTTGGCGATGCTGGAGATGTGGGCAACGCTGCCCTGGGAGGCAGGAACCATTGATGGCCGGTGACCTCCCTTTTGTTTGGGCGATTTATCTCTGCTCATTTTTCGGTGGGTGGGGGGATCAAATGGCGGTTTTTCATGTCTGCCGGTTCTCCTACTTTCAAAAAAGGGGGAGTGGCGTGTTCATAGGGAGATCTCACTGATGGTTTCTCCTTCTTTCGGAAGGGGGTGTGGCGTCTTTATAGGGAGTTCTCGCTGACGGTTTCTCCCTCATTTATTGCACCGAGTTGGCATTATTAATGGGCTCCTCGAATTCGCGTCCGTGGGAAACCGCCTCTGCCAGGTGGCTTTCACGGGTCCTCTTTTAGAGCGCATTGTTAATGGTAGCGTGTTTTTCGAGCGTCCTTTTATTTCGTTGAGTCCCATCGGGGCCGCCGACTCGGGAACTGATGCCATTTCGTCCCGGTTCGTGTGCCCCTGTTCCCTTTTGACTTTCCGAGAGTCATGGGTACGTGGTCCCTTTCGGGTTGGCCCCGCCCCCGAGGGCGGGAGGGGGGAGCGGACGTGTAGCCCGGCCCGTGCCCTTCCCTGGTTTGGGTGGCTAGGGTTGGCCCTGCCCCAGAGGTCCGGAGGGGGGAGCGGGCACGTAGCCCGGCCCATGCCCTTCTCTGGTTTGGGTGGCTAGGGTTGGCCCTGCCCCAGAGGTCTGGGAGGGGGGGAGCGGGCGCGTAGCCCGGCCCGTGCCCTTCTCTGGTTTGGGTGGCTAGGGTTGGCCCTGCCCCAGTGGTCTGGAGGGGGGAGCGGGCGCGTAGCCCGGCCCGTGCCCTTCTCTGGTTTGGGTGGCTAGGGTTGGCCCTGCCCCAGATGTCTGGAGGGGGGGAGCGGGCGCGTAGCCCGACCCGTGCCCTTCTCTGGTTTGGGTGGCTAGGGTTGGCCCTGCCCCAGAGGTCTGGAGGGGGGAGCGGGCGCGTAGCCCGGCCCGTGCCCTTCTCTGGTTTGGGTGGCTAGGGTTGGCCCTGCCCCAGAGGTCTGGAGGGGGGGAGCGGGCGCGTAGCCCGGCCCGTGCCCTTCTCTGGTTTGGGTGGCTAGGGTTGGCCCTGCCCCAGAGGTCTGGAGGGGGGGAGCGGGCGTGTAGCCCGGCCCGTGCCCTTCTCTGGTTTGGGTGGCTAGGGTTGGCCCTGCCCCAGAGGTCTGGAGGGGGGGAGCGGGCGCGTAGCCCGGCCCGTGCCCTTCTCTGGTTTGGGTTGCTAGGGTTGGCACTGCCCCAGAGGTCTGGAGGGGGGGAGCGGGCGCGTAGCCCGGCCCGTGCCCTTCTCTGGTTTGGGTGGCTAGGGTTGGCCCTGCCCCAGAGGTCTGGAGGGGGGAGCGGGCGCGTAGCCCGGCCCGTGCCCTTCTCCGGTTTGGGTGGCTAGGGTTGGCCCTGCCCCAGAGGTCTGGAGGGGGGGAGCGGGCGCGTAGCCCGGCCCGTGCCCTTCTCTGGTTTGGGTGGCTAGGGTTGGCCCTGCCCCAGAGGTCTGGAGGGGGGGAGCGGGCGCGTAGCCCGGCCCGTGCCCTTCTCTGGTTTGGGTGGCTAGGGTTGGCCCTGCCCCAGAGGTCTGGAGGGGGGGAGCGGGCGCGTAGCCCGGCCCGTGCCCTTCTCCGGTTTGGGTGGCTAGGGTTGGCCCTGCACCAGAGGTCTGGAGGGGGGGAGCGGGCGCGTAGCCCGGCCCGTGCCCTTCTCTGGTTTGGGTGGCTAGGGTTGGCCCTGCCCCAGAGGTCTGGAGGGGGGGAGCGGGCGCGTAGCCCGGCCCGTGCCCATCTCTGGTTTGGGTGGCTAGGGTCGGCCCTGCCCCAGAGGTCTTGAGGGGGGGAGCGGGCGCGTAGCCCGGCCCGTGCCCTTCTCTGGTTTGGGTGGCTAGGGTTGGCCCTGCCCCAGAGGTCTGGAGGGGGGAGCGGGCGCGTAGCCCGGCCCGTGCCCTTCTCTGGTTTGGGTGGCTAGGGTTGGCCCTGCCCCAGAGGTTCGGAGTTTTATCGAACTGCAAAACTTGTGCATGAATAACCATATTGGGAAGAACGGATGGATACGAACACTACGTATAAGAAAAAGAAAGACTCACAACTATTGGTAGAATTTCAGCAGATGTTTTGCGTTCCAAGGGTGGGCCAGTTCGCTCCCTTCGGGGGTAGCCAGGATGTACGTGGCCGGCCCGACAATGTCGATGACCGTGTAGGGTCCTTCCCATTTAGCGGCCAGCTTTCCCCGCTTTGCTGTCTCGGGGCGGAAGGTGGCATCTCGGAGGACCAAATCGCCGATCCTGAAGGTCCGCGGTTTCACCCGGGAGTCGTAAAACCGTGCCATCCTTTGGCTGTGCTTGACGAGGCTAGTCAAGGCCCGGTCTCGCACCTCGTCTATCAACTCCAAACTGAGACCGAGTCCTTCTCCGTTGGTTTCTTCGTCGAAGAGCTTTAGCCGGAGTGTCTCCTCGCCGATTTCCACGGGAACGACCGCCTCCGATCCGTATGCTAGCATGAAGGGGCTTTCCCCAGTCGAGGCCTTGTGGGTGGTACGATAAGACCACAGGATCCCTGGCAGTTCGTCGACCCAAGCCCCCAGAGCGGCGTCCACCTTCTTTTTCATCGGGTTCAGGATACATTTATTCGTGGCCTCCGCCATTCCGTTGCACTGTGGGTGGGCGACTGACGCGAATTGGAGTTTGATTCCCCAGCCCGAGCAGAAGTTGCGGAAGCCCTCGTAATCGAACTGCTTTTCGTTATCCGTGACAATGGAGCGGGGAATCCCAAAGCGGCATATGATGGATTGCCAGATGAAGCCCTTCATATCCGTCCACGCGATTCGCGCCAGCGGCTCTGCCTCGATCCATTTTGTGAAGTAATCCACGGCGACGACTAGGTATTTCCTTCCCCCGGAGACCTTTGGGAATGGCCCCAGGATGTCGAGCCCCCACTTGGCGAAGGGGATCAGGCTCAAGATGGGCATTAGGTTGGCCGGGGGTGCAGTCGTCCGCCGGCAGAACTTCTGGCATGCCTCGCACTTCTTGACGTACTGTACCGCATCCCGTATCATCGTCGGCCAGTAGTACCCTTGGCGCATCACTTTGTGGGCGATGGTGTGCCCGCCATGGTGGTTACCGCAAAAGCCTTCATGCACCTCGCGGATGAGTTGCTCAGCCTGCGCCGGGCCCAAACATTTCAGGTAGGGCAGGACGTCGAAATTGGCTCGGCGGCGGCGGTACAGCACTCCGTCGAGAAGTACGAATGAAAGGGCCCGCCTTTCCACCTGTTTTGCCAGCATCTGTTCCTCGGGTAACTCGCCCGCCTCTAGGTACTTCATTATGGGGGTCATCCACGACGTCCTCGTGTCCGCGCACATCAGTTCTCCCTCGTCGATGGTTGGCGTCGCCAGGTTTTCCACGTAGATTGCCTTCCCAATCTCGGCCGCCGAAGAGGAAGCCAGCTTTGACAGGGCATCCGCCCGGAGGTTGTTGGAGCGGGGTAGGTGTTGGACGTCCGCTTTCTCGAACTTTCGAAGTTCGATCTGGATGCGGTTTAGGTATCGCTTCATTGTTTCCTCTCGGGCTTCGAAGCCCCCCAGGATTTGTTGGATGACGAGGCGGGAGTCACTCAGGAGCAACACGTTCGTCGCCCCCACCGCCCTTGTGAGCTTCAACCCGTTCACCGCGGCTTCATATTCCGCGACATTGTTGGTGGCCGGGAAGCTGAAGCGCAGGGCGTACTCCAGCGAACATCCATCCGGGGTTTGAATGACTATACCTGCTCCTGTCCCAGAGCCTGTTGCGGAGCCGTCGACGTGGATTGTCCATAATTCGCCCACTGTCGTCGGGGAGGGTGCTGAGGGTTCACCCACCCCGGTCCTCCGCGGGGACGTGGTCTCCGACGGGAGCTCCGTCCGGTCCCCCGGTGGGACTTCCGTTGTGCATTCCACCACGAAGTCGGCCAGCGCTTGGGCCTTGATTACCGTCTGGGCTTTGTAAGTTATGTCGAACTCGCTGAGCTCGACACTCCAATTGAGCATTCTCCCCGACCGCTCCAGCCTTTTCAGGTTCTTCTCGAGGGGCATGTCGGTGTGGACGATTATGGGGTGGGCCTGGAAGTAGGGTCGGAGCTTCCGGGCCGTGGTGATTAGGCAGTAGGCGGCTTTCTCGATAGGGCTGTAACGAGTCTCCGCCTCCCGGAGGATCCGGCTGGCGTAGTAAACGGGGCGTTGCACTCCTCCTTCCTCCTTGATCAGGACGGAGCTAACGGCCCCCTCGGTGGTCGCCAGGTACAACCCCAGGGGTTCGCCCTCCTCCGGCCGCGCGAGGAGCGGTGGGCTCTGTAGGTATGTCCTCAGCTCCGCGAACGCCCTGGCACAGTCGTCATCCCACGGGATCACCTTCCTTTGATCTTTAGCTTCGCCCAAGGCTGTGCGCAAGACCCTGAAGAAAGGGAGCGATTTCTCCGCTGATTTCGACAGGAATCGCCCCAAAGCAGCGATCCGGCCGTTCAGTCGCTGCAAGTCCCGGATCGTCCGGGGCTCCGTCATACCGATGAGGGCCGTCACCTTGTCGGGGTTCACCTCGATTCCCCGCTTCGTTATCATGAAGCCCAGGAATTTTCCCGATTGCACGCCAAAAATACACTTCGCGGGGTTTAGCCTCAAGTTGTACCGGCGGACCCTCCGGAAGGTTTCCTGCAGGTCTGTGAGGTGGTCGGGGGCCCTTCCGCTCTTTACCAGCATGTCGTCGATGTAAACCTCCAGGTTTCGCCCCACCTGAGGGTTGAATATTCGGTCAACCATTCGTTGATAGGTCGCCCCGGCGTTCTTCAGACCGAAGGGCATCTTGGTGTAACAGAAGGTGCCTTTATCCGTGACAAACGATGTCTTCTCCTCATCTTCCTCCGCCATCGGTATCTGGTTGTACCCCGAGAAGGCGTCCATGAAGCTCAACAACTCATAGCCGGACGCCTGGTCCACCAAGTGGTCGATTCTGGGTAGAGGGAAGCTGTCCTTCGGGCATACCTTGTTGAGGTCGGTGAAGTCGACGCACATGCGCCACTTCCCACTGGGCTTCTTCACCAAAACGACGTTGGCGAGCCAGTCGGGATAGTCCACCGACCGAACAAATTTGGCCTCGAGGAGTCGCGCTACTTCTTCCTCGGCCGCCCTCTTCTTTTCGCCCCCTGCACTTCTCTTCTTCTGTCGGACAGGTCGGGCTTCCGGGTCCGCATTCAACCTGTGGGAGATTACTCTTGGGTCCACCCCGGGCATGTCTGCGGGTGACCATGCGAATATGTCCGCGTTTTCTCGGAGCAAGGCAATGAGGGCCGTCCTCAACGCGGACGGGAGTTTCGTCCCGACGGAGACGGTTTTTTCCTCATCCGAGGCCACTGGGACCTCCTCCACTTCCTCTGCCGGGGTCGGCCGCTGGTCGCAAAAGTCCTCCCTCTCGTCAGGGATGAGAGCCGTCAGGGGCCGCCTCGGGCTCCTGGGCAGGGATGGCGCCTGGTTGTGGTCTCCGGGCACCTGCCGTCCTCCCCGCACCTGTCCCACCCCCCGCGGGGTCCGGAACTTCATCGTCTGATGTTGCAGGCTGGGGAGCACCTCGATGGCCGTCATATATGGACGCCCTATGATTCCGTTATACGCCGAGGCGACGTTGACGATGACAAATTGCGCTTCCCTGGTGACGACCATCGGTGCCTCCCCCAGGGTCATGGGCAGGGTGATCGTTCCCTCGGTGGGGATCGCATGGCCGGTGAAGCCAGCGACAGGGCCCACACAGGGCTCTAAGTCTGCGCGCCCCCACCCCATCCTCTCGACCGTTGTTAGAAACAGGATGTCACAGGAGCTACCGGTGTCATTCAGGAGCCGGCCAACGTCGATCGCCCCAATCCGAGCCTCGATGACGAGGGCGTCATTGTTCTGGCTCCGTGCCCCCCGACCGTCCTCCTCGGTAAAGGTGACCGTGGGTCGGGGTATCTTCCTTCGCTTCGGTCGGCGGTCGGCGCCCGCCATCATCACCTGTCGGGCCTCGGCCTCCAGGATTGCGGGCGCCCGTCCCACCGAGGTTGGGCCTCCAGTTATCATCTCAATTCGCATGACTGCCTTCAGGGGGCGGGGCTCCTCCTTATCGTGGTTTGCCAGCGGACCCCGTCCCTCCTCCTCCAGGAGGTCTCTCTCGCCTGTCGCTACCCGCCTTCCCGCGACAAAGTTCCCCAGGTGACCCGCCTGGATCAGTCGTTCGATCTCTCTTTGGAGGGAGTAACAACGGTCGGTGTCATGACCGTGGTCCCGGTGATAACGGCAGTATCTCCGGGGGTCCCGCCTCGCTGGGTCCGTCCTCGTCTCCCGGGGAGGCTCCGGCAGTAGCCCGGCCCTTGTCGCCGCGGCCAGCACCTCCATCATGGGGGCATTGAGTCGCGTGTAATGCGTCAGTGGGGGGTCTTCTCGTCTCGGGATGACTCCGGGGGGGCCTCCGCGCCGGGGCGAACTCGCGCGCCGGGCCGAGGCGATCTCGTGGACGAGGCTCGGGCGGCTCCCGCCGTGGTAGGGCCATCTGATCGCGGCCTCGGCCCCTCTCTTCTTGCCTCGGCCGAGGGGGCGGTCGGGGTCCGTCCTGGGATGGTTTCGCCGGGGGGAATACGCCCTTTGCACCGAGGGTCTCTTCGGCCAACGCGTGCCTCTCCGCCATTGCAACCAGCGCTTCGTAGTCGGTCGGCGGGTCCCGGAGCAGGGATTTGTGGAGGCTCCGAGTCCGCAACCCCGCCTTGAAGGCCAGCATTAGCACCTCATCGCCGCATGTCACCACCGCCCGCCTTTCTTCCTGAAAGCGGCGGAGGTATCTTCCCGTTCTCTCCCCCTCTCCTTGGACTATCGTGCAGAGATAGTCCAAAGGCTTCTTCTTCGTCCGCCCGGCCCGGAACTCTTGGCAGAACCTGTGTGACAGCTCGCCAAAGCTCCCGACGGACCTCGCGGGCAAGCCGAAGTACCAGTCCAGCGCGGTGTCCCTCAGGCTTTGGGAGAAATGTCGGCATAGGAACGCCTCGTCCACAACCTGGGCCTCCATCGCCCCCCGGTATTGTTGCACGTGCGTGAGGGGGTTGCCCCTTCCATTGTACATGGCCAAGTGAGGGGGTTTGAACCTTTTGGGCCTTGGGGCTGACGTGATCCACCGTGCGAGCGGGGTGGCCTCCTCCGGATAGGTAGGGCGATCCGGGGCCTCTCCTCTCTGCCATTCGGGGGTCTGGCTTCGATCGCGCCATGGCCGACGACGGTCCTCCGCCCCCGGGGAGTAGCCCGACGGTCGCCTGGCGGGGCTCCTCTCCTGGGCCGAGGACTCGACGGGTTGCGGGCTACGGTTATCCCAGCGCCAGCTTCTCCCGGCCAACTCTCCTCGGGCCTCCATCCGTTCCTGATTCTCGCGGAGGAGCCTTTCGCGCTCGGCGGTGAGGAAGCGTAGCTGTCGACAAACGGCTTCCTCGTGCAGGGTATCGGAGGGGTGGTGCTGACGAAGCGGGCCGCCTCCTCCAGGCGGGGACCTGTTCAGCAACGGGTCCCGCCTGTCCCCAAGCCGCCGGCCCGTCGCCGTCTCTTCAAGAACCTCTTGGTTACTCATGTTTCCTCTCCTTAGCCTCTCGTGTTCCGCGATGATGAAGCGGAGTTGGCGGCGGGCGGCCTCTTCTTGTTGGTAGGCCCTCCGGGCGGTCTCGGCCGCCTCGTCCAAGCGCCTTTGCGCCGCGGCCGCCTCCCCCAGGCGCTTCCACCGCCGCGCAACTTCCACCTCCTCTTCCAGGAGCCTTTGCTGGGCCGCAATCTCCTCCGCGAGCCCCCTGTTTTCTCCCTCCTATTCGAACTGAAGGCGGAGGTTCCGCCTCACGTTCTGGGGCTCCGAGGGGCTGGGTGGCGGCCCCGTTCCGGTTGTCTGATAGCCTCCCCCGGCCTGAGTGACAGCCTCGAAGCTTTTCAAGACGACGTAGGATGAAGTAGGTTCGGTTTCGGTGCCCACGCCCGGGAGGGCGTCGGACGCCGGAGTAATTTGCAGAGAGAGCGGTTCCTGTCCCACAGGATCTTTGCCGTGGTCAGGGTTCCGCGGAATCGGCATGGAGTCTAACATGGGTGTGACCCTTCGTTCCCACAGACGGCGCCAATTGTTACGAGGTGGAACTCGCGTACAATGAAGTTGTATTATGGGGAACCAAGGGCACGGTGGTTATATGGAAATGAGGGGTTAGGTAGGCTGTATTACAAGTGATTAGTGGGATGAAGAGGTTGGATCCGTTGCCGGTGGAGCTCACGGGATCGTATCTCGTCGGATGCAGCTGAGGAAGGTTGGACGGCGGGAGGCTGACGCTGACTTTGGTCAAGGGGCGAGCTCTCCTGCAGCACGAACAACTCGTCAGAAGGGCGGGGTTGGGGTTCAACCCTTAGCCCCTCCGATGCCTAAGTCAGTAAAAGGGCTTAAATAGGGGGCTAGACACGCCGGCCGGACTAACTGTGTGTCCGCCTCGCGTGACGAGCTATAGGTGGGAGAACAAAGATATGGAGGACCTTTCCTCTCGTGTGTGAATGATAGAAGATGAGAGAGTTTTTCTAACCCCTTCTCCGTAAGAGGAGAGGAGGTATTTATACCTGACGGGTGATGACTAGGCGTGCTGAGCTGGCTCGGGTGTCAGCGGAAGCTTCGGACGAGGACGTCGGGAACAGGAGTCCCTGATCCGCTTCTGTCAGGCGGCGCAACGGCCGATGGGTGCTTTTATCGGGATGTCAGGGCCGAAAGCACTAACCGTCGGATAGGTCAGCCGTCTGGGGGTGCTTTGTCAGGTGGTCGGGTGATGTATGTGTCAGCTGTGTCCTTATCCTAGGCTGTTTGTCGTTAGTGACGAACTAAGGCCGGGCTGTGTCACCCTAGGTGCCGCGGTTCGCGGGGGTCGGGCGGACCGTCCCGATCGGTCGGTCCTGGGGTATGGCCCGCTGGTACGGAAGGGTACGTCCGCGCCCGTCAGTAGGCCTGGCCTAGCTACCCGAGCATCCCCCAGTGCCTTTCCCCGGTGGGTCAGGCGGCTGCGGTTGTCCGCCTCAATCGGTTCGGGAAACGCTGCAAGGCGCGCCTGACTCCGTGATGCCCCGGACTTTTCGGGGCGGCGGTCCTTTTGTGATATGGTGAGTTAATGGGGTATGTTAGCGGATCCGGGCAGGGGTCGGACTCTTACGATTTCTAGGTCGTAACAGTGGGCATAAGCAAACAGAAGGAAATCGCACCCAATACATTCGAAAAGTTTGGTGATGCCCCTAAAAAATCCGAGAGATTCGAGTGTGGGACGATCAGCAAAAAGGGTAGGTCGCATGGGGCGATGAAGAAGGTCGTGCAAACATTCGGATTGTTCTTCAGATGAAGGATTAATGCCAAGGAAAGAAGGGGGAAAAGGGCCGTGCAGGTAGTGTCTGCGTGATGATGATGCTGGCTCTTTTCCCTTCCTAGACATGGTAATAACGTAGGGGAAGAATAATAACGTGGGGGAGGGTGTCTATGAAGATGATATAACAGATGTAGTAGGCAGCCACAAAATCAAAACATTGCACACAAGAAGAGAAATATAGAGCTTGGAAAGAGGTTACCCAGCAATGACGCAAGTCCAAGCTCCCTAAAGATCCCACGATGTACGATGGAGTGATTTGGGGAGCCGTTGCTTGCTAATCCAACAAGAACTGAAATCTCAAAACTTTGGGGATTTAGGGTTAGGGTTAGGGTGATTTGTGGTTGAATGTGGTCGATGGGAGGGTTTGGATGGTGGGGGAGTGGTGGAGGAAATGGGGAAAAACGATTGGGAGTAGTGGGAGGGCTGGAAGAGATCGATTGTTAAGAAAGGAAGATGAAACGCTCGAAACGATTGCTAGAAGTCGAGTGAAACGATTGCTGGAAGTCGGGTTGTGTATATATAGGCGAACCGATCGGGTGAAAGTTCACCCGATTGGTTGGGTCATTATTTCGAAATTCTCTTGCTGATAGCAGCTACAGGTGAACCGATAGGGTGAGATTTCACCCGATCGGTTGATCGCTCCCCAAATTTCCCAAGAGCTCTGTAATCATCACCTGGTCTTCGACCTGATCGCCTCTTTCTATCAACCGATCGGTTGAATCTTCACCAAAAATTCTTGAGAGTTCTGTAGTCATCGCCCGATCTTCCACCCAATCGCTGCATGTGTCACCCAATCGGTTGGCTTATGTGCTGATACTGGCCATCCTCTGATACTGGCCACCCGATCGGTTGATGCATGAACCGATCAGATGGGGGCAACTTCCTGCACAAATACAAAAATTATCTAAGTCTCCCAGCGAAAATTTCTCATAGCAGAATTTGTTCCCCAAAAATAAGAAAAATTAATCCTATAAAAATCGACAAAAGTTCAGAACATGGGTTGCCTCCCATGAAGCGCTGTTGTTTAAAATCGTTTGCTCGACTCCTCAGTTCGTGATTAATTCGGATCCGAAGGATTTGTAGCGGAGCTACTGATCGTTGAGCCTCCGACCGGAGAGATTGCGGGCTCGCTGATCGCATAGTGTTTTAGACACTGCCCATTGACTTTGAACGGTTCATCTCTTCCCATTATCTCAATTGCTCCATGCGGGAAGACCTTGGTGACTCGGTAGGGTCCTGACCATCTAGACTTGAGCTTTCTGGAAAAGTGCATCAGTCTTGAATTGAATAGGAGAACTAAGTCTCCTTCCTTGAATTCTTTCTTTAAAATGCGCTTGTCATGCCACCGCTTCAACTTCTCTTTGTAGATCTGGGCATTTTCGTAAGCGTTTAGTCGGATCTCGTCAAGTTCATTTAGTTGTAGCCGTCGGTGGCTTCCTACCTCCTTGGCGTCGAAATTCAGATTCTTGACAGCCCAAAACGCCTTGTGCTCCAATTCCAAAGGCAGGTGACATGCCTTCCCGTAGACAAGTCGGTAAGGGGTCGTGCCGATCGGAGTCTTGAATGTAGTCATGTAGGCCCAGAGCGCATCTGAAAGTTTCGATGACCAATCCTTCCTAGAGCTAGCCACAGTCTTCTCAAGGATGCTCTTTATTTCTCTGTTTGAAACTTCCACCTGGCCACTTGTCTGCTAGTGATAGGCACGCCCGATTCGGTGCTGCACTCCGTACTTCTTCAAAAGAGCTTCCAATTTCTTCTTTATGAAGTGGCTCCTCCGTCGCTAATTAAGACTCGTGGCACACCGAATTTGGCAACCACCCGGGAATCATTGGTGGGGCTAGCTATCGCCTCTACCCAATTGGATACATAATCCACCACCACCAAGATAAACTGATTTCCAGAGGATGAGGGAAACGGCCCCATGAAGTCGATTCCCCAAACATCGAAGATCTCGACTTCCAAGATGTAATGCTGAGGCATTTCGTTCCTCTTGGATATGTTTCCCATTCTTTGGCACTTGTCACAAGCCTGGACATAAGCATAGGTGTCCTTGAAAAGAGTCGGCCGATAGAATCCACTCTGAAGAATCTTCGTCGAGGTCTTATAAGCACTCGCATGGCCTCCACATTGTTGATCATGGCAATGAGAAATTATGGAGGTCGCTTCTGTTTCGGGAATACACCTTCGTATCACCCCATCATTGCAAGTCTTGTACAAATAAGGGTCATCCCAATAAAATTTCCGAACTTCGTGAAAGAATTTCTTCTTTTGCTGATAGCTTACATTGTGGTGTACGATGGCGCATGTTAGATAGTTGGTGATGTCAACATACCATGGAGTCCAAACAGAAGAGATAGAGAAAAGATGCTCGTCAGGGAGCGAGTCATCAATAGGAGTGGCATCCGGGTCGAGAGTAGGCAACCTGGAAAGGTGGTCGGCGACGACATTCTCCGCCCCTTTCTTGTCCTTGATCTCTAAGTCGAATTCCTGGAGGAGGAGAATCCACTTTATAAGGCGCGGCTTGGCCTCCTTCTTGCTCAAAAGGTATTTGAGGGCGGCGTGATCGGTGTGCACGATTACCTTGGCACCCACAAGATATGACCGGAACTTGTCCATGGCATGGATGCCGGCTAGCAATTCTTTCTCTGTTGTCGTATAATTCCTTTGGGCTTCGTCGAGGGTCTTGCTCGTATAGTAAATGACGTGCAGATTTTTGTCCTTCCTTTGCCCCAAGATGGCCCCAACTGCATAGTCGCTAGCATCGCACATTAACTCGAAAGGTAGACTCCAGTCGGGCGGTTGAATCATATGCGCTGAAATAAGGGCTTGCTTCAGAAGGTGGAAGGCTTCCATACACTTGTCATCGAAGACAAATGGTGTATCCTTCACGAGGAGTTGAGTCAAGGGCCTAGAAATTTTAGAGAAGTCCTTTATGAACCGGCGGTAGAATCCCACATGCCCTAAGAAACCACGGACTCCCTAAAGGTTAAGTGGAGGCGGAAGCTTTTTGATCACATCTACCTTTGCCTTGTCCACCTCAATCCCACTTGAAGAAATAATGTGTCCCAATACGACTCCTTCTTGGACCATAAAGTGGCATTTCTCCCAATTTAGAACTAGCCCTTTATCTTGGCACCTTTTCAGGACTTTAGTCAGGTTGCGGAGACACGAGTCGAACTCTGTTCCATAGACGGAATAATCATCCATGAAGACCTCCATTATATCCTGGGAGTAATCGGAGAAAATCGCGGACACCAATCTTTGAAATGTAGTCGGGGCGTTGCAAAGCCCAAACGGCATCCTTCTGTAAGCATACGTCCCAAATGGACAAGTAAAAGTTGTCTTTTCCTGGTCATCATTGTGGTTGGGAATTTGTAGAAAGCCAGAGTATCCATCCATGAAGCAGAAGTAGTTGTGCTTGGCCAGTCTTTCGAGCATCTGATCAATAAAAGGGAGAGGATAGTGATCTTTCCTTGTAGCCTTGTTCAATTTCCGGTAATCGATGCACATCCGATATCCGGTGACGGTCCTCATGGGTATAAGCTCGTTTTTCTCATTACGAATGACCGTCATTCCTCCCTTCTTGGGCACAACATGTAGCGGGCTAACCCAACGACTGTCGGAAATAGGGTAAATAATCCCGGCCTGGAGGAGTCTAACAATCTCCTTCTTGACTACTTCCATCATGATGGGGTTCAATCTTTGTTATGGCGCGATGGAAGAGGCTTGCCCATCTTCAAGCAATATCCTATGCGAGCAAAGCCCCAAGATTATCCCCTTCAAGTCCTCAATCGCATACCCAAAAACATTCTTGAATCTTTTCAGAACATCAAGTAATTTAGTCATTTGTTCTTCGGGTAGCGAGGAGTTCACGATGACCGGCTGCGTCGAATCCTCCCACAAATATTCATACTTCAATCCGGGATGTAACTCCTCCATATCAACTTCATGTGGTCCCGACACATATTTTTCAAGCTGAGCATCCTCCAATGAAAGGATTTCTTCCTGGGTCTCCTGGATGCTAGCATCCAGAACTTCACTTTCAGCCGTGGTTTCGCATAGCGAAGCCTTGCAAGGTAGTGAGTGGATTACGGAGGAAGGCTCTGGGTCCCTCTCAAGTGCATGATAATCATCCTGGAAGAAGGCTTCAACGCGAAAACAGGTCTCAATAGTGGATAGTTCTCCACCACTACTTTCAGCTTCCTCATGGTCCCAAGATCTAGGGTGCTCTGTAGAGGTCTGCAAGGATAAGATAGATTCTTGCTCACCGCACTCGATAAACTCTGCCTGATGATCCTCCAGACAAACCTCCCCATAGGTGCAAAGCTCTCCTCCACTGAAGTCGGTACTGGGCATGTCAATAAATATCGCTTCATCGGGAGGAAAAAAATTGTCGTGTCGGGATGCTGCTGAGCATCATGATTCCTCTTTTGATTTTCTACAGCAGATGACAGAAAGGATATGATGCTCGAGGCGCTTAGAGATTCTGCCAGACTCTGGGCCAAACAGCTGACATGGTGTGCATGTGCCCAGATATCGCCTGAAACGGCACACGACATTCTTGCTGTGAGCAGAAAACCTGTACGAAAAGGAGAGAAAGAGGACTGCAAGGATAGAGAGAACATTAATAGTACAAGTTGTATGAATGGAGAGATAAGAAATAATGATGGAGGTATGGAGACATAGTCTACCAACCCTATACAATGAATATGTACAATATGTCCAAGTAAAATTAAAAAGTGAGTAGAACGTGAAAATTATCACCGGGTAAGGATGTGAACTAGTCTCATAGGTTCACAGTGTCCTAAATGAAACAAGCACGTTGCCTCCCTGGCAACGGCACCATAAAGCTTGGCGTCCCCTAGATTTAGCACTGTAGTCGGAACGGGGATACCAGATTTAAATATTTATAACCGTAAGAGCACGGTGTTGTAGTGTGGCTTGGGGGTCGAACATGGGGAGGCGTGTGTTGTGCTTGTTATCAAACAAGAACCGGATCACCCGGTGGGTGAGCTAGCTCTATCGCAAGGTGGGTTGTCACGAAATGAAACTACGAAATATGTAAGATATAAAAAGTAACCCAGGACTTTGGTTTCCACCCTATCGTGTGTTCTCTCTATTACGACCGACGGATAGGAATACGATCGGATTCTAGGGTTTAGTTTTGAGACGTTGCCTCTAAAAGTGATACCTATCGTCCCATGGGCCCGATATTCTGGTCGATGCCCAGGATGATACACTAGGTCTACCCGGGTTTGGACGGTGGGCATTCTCATGTCCATTAACACCGACTGACTCTGGGAGCACTAAGCTCGCAAGGATTACTCCCGACATTTCATCCTGACGTTCCCACGCGCTAGGAATCAATGTCTACGCTAGGGGTGTGAGCTGTGGCTAGGGGATCAAACGCCAGTTTTATTTCCCCTTGACCATGTTGGATATGGACGACATGAATACACACATGAGGGGATGTATGAGGGAATACGGACCTCAGATATCGTGTGCACGAAAGCGTGCACGAAGGTAACCTTTTCTCGTGTGAAAAGGACCACTCGATAAGTGGAAAAAGTCACTTTATAAGTGCATAAAGGCACTCGATAAGTGAATGAAGAAGAGGATAAGTAAAAGGGCTAATATAGGCTAATAAGCTTATAATTGGTTATTTCCTACAATAACTACCCCTAAAGCCTATAAATAGGACCCAAGGGTATGCCTTTTACACCATTCCATCCATGCCATAAGTTTGCATAAGGCAACTTATGTTCTTCTCCCTTCCATTAAAATCCTCTTCTAAATAGAGATTTAGGCGGTGAAACGCTGCTTCGATCCTCCGTGACGAAGTACCGACCGTTGTGGCGAATCCGAGGGTGAAGTTCAGAGACTACGGCGCTGCATACACCAACGTAAGTCTAAGTTATTATTGGATCCTAACGTCATTGTTTTAACAGGATCCTACATTGGTATCAGAGCCATACGGGTTCGCCCCGGTCTAACCGTCGCCTCGGTCTCACCGATGAACGCGGCGTTGTCTCTTTCATGAATGCGTCTCCTTCCATTATGGATATGGTAGGAACACGTCGTGATGGAGAGAACGCAATAGTTGTTCTTTTCACGTTAGGGTCTTCTGTCATTACGGATATGGCAGGAACTCTCCGTGACGGGAAGAACTTACCGTTCATCTCGCCGAACTCGCGCTCTTCATGGATGTTGAGTCTCCATTCATAGGGAATGTGAACTCTCTTCATGTGGAGCGTGTAGTTTGCGGCCTTGAAAACGCGTTATCTTCATTTTTTGGCGCATGGCCATTGAAGCAAAACCGTTTTCTCGACGAACGAGTGCTTCATCGGAGAAGACGATGGTATAGTTATTCTCAACGGAGAAGATGAAATTTTTGGTGCATGATCGCCATGGCCATATGGGCTATGGAGGCAATGCATCCCCCCTCCCCATGCGGAGGGGGTTGGCTACGGATAATAACTTCCACGGCCACCCCACCGACGGGAGTGTGCGGCCAACCCCATGCAAGGGGGTGGCCGGCCATGGCCATATGGGCCAGGGCCGGGGGGCCCTGGCCGCGGCCAGGCCAGGGCCAGGGTGTTGGATATGGACGACATGAATACATCTATGAGGGGATGTATGAGGGTATACGGACCTCAGATGTCGCGTGCACGAAAGCGTGCACGAAGGGAACCTTTTCTCGTGTGAAAAGGACCACTCGATAAGTGGAAAAAGCCACTCAATAAGTGGAAAAAGTCACTTTATAAGTGCATAAAGGCACTTGATAAGTGAATGAAGAAGAGGATAAATGAATGTGCTAATATAGGCTAATAAGCTTATATTTAGTTATTTCCTACAATAACTACCCCTAAAGCCTATAAATAGGACCCAAGGGTAAGGCATTCATTCCACACTTTCCATGCCATAAGTTTGCATAAGGCATCTTATGTTCTTCTTCTCCCTTCCATTAAAATCCTCTTCTAAATAGAGATTTAGGCGGTGAAACTTTGCTTCGATCCTCCGTGACGAAGTACCGACCGTTGTGGCGAATCCGAGGGCGAAGTTCCGAGATTACAGTGCTGCATACGCAAGCGTAAGTCTCAACTTTATTATTCGATCCTAACGTCCTTGTTTTGACAGGATCCTACATTGGTATCAGAGCCATACGAGTTCGCCCCGGTCAAACCGCCGCCCCGTCGAACCGATGAACGAGGCGTTGTCTTTTTCACGAATGGGTATCCTACCATTATGGGTATGGTAGGAACGCTTCGTGACGGAGAAAATGCAGCGGTTGTTCTTTTCACGTTAGGGTCTTCTGTCATTACGGATATGGCAGGAACTCTCCGTGACGGGAAGAACCGACCGTTCATATCGTCAAGCTCACACTCTTCATGGATGCTGAGTCTCCATTCATAGGGAATGTGAACTCTCTTCATGTGGAGCGTGTAGTTTGCGAACTTTAGAGTATGTTATTTCTTCATTTTGGCACACGGCCATTAGAGAATAACTACTTTCTCGACGAACGGGTGCTTCATCGACGAACGGGTGCTTCATCGAAGAAGACGACGGTTGTTATTCCCATCGGAGAAGATGAATTTCGGTGCATGATCACCATGGCCAAATGGGCTATGGAGGAAATGCATCCCCCCTCCCCATGCGGAGGGGGTTGGCTACGGCCAAATGACAACGAAAACCACCCCGTCGAGGGGGAGGAGTGCATGCGGCCAACCCCATGAAAGGGGGAGGCCGGCCATGGCCAAAGGGGCCAAGGCCAAGAGGCCATGGCCGGGCCATGGCCAGCCAGGGCCCTGGCCACGGCTAGGCCAGGGTCGGCCTCAGCCAGGGCCAGAAGGCCCTGGCCGCGGCCAGGCCAGGGCCTGGCTGCCCTGGCCGGAGGCCAGGGCAGGCGCCCTGGCCGGCCTCGGCCAGGCCAGAGCCAGAGGCCAGAGCCTCTGGCCGGCCTCTGGCCGAGGCCAGGCCCTGGCCAGAGGGCCCTGGCCGGCCCTGGCAGAGGCCAGGGCCGGCGCCCTGGCCGGCCCTGGCCTCTGCCAGGGCCACGACCGGCCCTGGCAGTGGCCAGGGCCAGGCCAAGGCCAGCCCGACCACTGCCGGCCCCGGCCCCGGCCAGTGCCGAGCCCCGGTCGAGCCCAGTTTCGAGCCCCGGTTGACCCTGTATTTGGTGGGGGGGTTTGCATGAATGTGACATGCATGGCTAGCCTGATCAGGCCCCGAAATGCAACCCAAGAGCACAACCTAGTCAAAGACTTGGTCGGCCCCGGATACACACCCGGGACGACGATTGTAGTTTTACCGCAAGCGCACGGCAAAGTGGCGAGCAGGTATCGAACACGAGGAGGTGGTGTTGTGCTCCAATCTATCCTAGGTTGGTTTGACTACGTATGTTTTATTGGTAGAGATGGCTATCGTATGATGTAATGGCAATGGTGATGGATGTCGGTGTCAAAGATATAGAAATCGGTCAAATATCAATTCAAATACAATATAATAAAAGTGTCTAGGGCTAGGGAATCCCCACTATGGACCGTCATGCATCATTGTGAATAGTGAATCTCAATATTACTAGACTTGCGTTGAGGTGAACTAGTCGTAACTGAATAGAGAACCAAGCTCACGCTCTCGCGCTATTGCCGGTCTATAGCAACCTAGATTAGGGTCCAATCTCTTGCAACCCCTAACATAAGCCTCTAGCATTAGGATCGACATCATCGTTCAATCGCTCCTCGAGCCCGCTCTCGTGCAAACTCGAGTTACGATCTAGGTTGTGATAGTTCGTATCCGTCCAATCTCTTGCAAACGAATATGTGTATAGATTTATAATAAAAATCCTAGCTTTGGTCCAATCTCTTGCAAACCAATTCTAGAGAATCTCGATTATAAACCTAAATCGAATATCTAGGCATTCCCATAGATTAGAATCCAATCTCTTGCAAACCCCAATCGATGGAAATCCCTAGCTATCCGTAATAAATCAATCACAACCTAACCTCCTAGCAATTCTAGCAATTTAGAAATTCATTCATCACAAATCCGAAATTAGATCCTTAGGATTCATCCCCAATCCCTAGAACAACAAATCTACTCTAGCATAGCAATAAACATATGAGAATCAATAAAAATTATTGCTTGCATACAAAAGATAGAAAAACAAAGATTCAAATAAAAAGAACAAAATACTTAGCTTGATGAAGATCTTCAATCCAAATACAAGCTTTTAGATCCAAGAGGGGGCCTAGGGCATGGCCTAACCTCTAAAATAAACTATAAGAAAACATATGGGAGCTAAGAAAACATATTGGAGAGATCCTCTCTAATGGTGGCTACAAACCCCTTAAATACTCCCCCAAAACCCTAGCAAGAAACCCTAGAAAACCCCTCAAATTCGTGCCCAAAAACAGCCCAAACTGCAACTTAAAATCTGGGCCCAGGCCGCACTCGGCCGAGTGGAACATGTGACTCGGCCGAGTGGAAATTCCAGCACTGTAGCGTCAACTTGCAGAAATTCTCCAGATTTCATCCGACCTCCGATTGGAGCGTTCTTGGCGGTGTTGGAACCGTCATGAAGTCTACTATCCATAACAAATATGAGAAAAATACTTTGGTTGCTAGAATGATAGCAGATTTCAAAAGAGTGGGAGGCTTTCTGAAAATCTGGGCGCTGCGTGTCCTCGGCATCACTCGGTCGAGTTGACTTCTCTACTCGGTCGAGTGGGCTTCTCTACTCGGCCGAGTGATAGACCCTGTAAAATTCCAGTAAGTCAGGGGTCTTGGGGGGTCTGTCTTCGGAGGTGACTCGGCCGAGTGGCTTTACTCACTCGGCCGCGGGGCATTCGGTACTCGGCCGAGTCGGAACCCTCAATCGCCTGACGGATTCCAGTAAGTCTGAGATTTTTGCTTGCCGTCGTCGTGATGCCACTCGGGCAAGTGGCGTCTCCGTGCTCGGCCGAGTGGGCTGGCGATGCTCGGCCGAGTGCACGCTGATACTCAATCTGCTGCATGTCCGATCTGGCCGGCCGAGCGGGCTTCCTTGCTCGGCCGAGTGACTCCTTCTCTCGGCCGAGTGGCATGCTAAAATGCCCAATCTTCTCCGTTTCTCCTCCTCGTCGCTCCTACGGAGTTCCTTCTTCTTCCACCCGTCTCACATCGCCGAATAGCCCTCAAAAAAGCCTTGGGTGACGCTCCGGAGTGGGTGCAAGTCCCTTAAGCTCCTTTTTGCTCCCGATCGCTCCATATTTCCTGAAATCCGACAAAAACAAGAAATAGTGAAAAGTAACGCAATATCGTCGAATAATCGTGAAAATCGCAATATGAGCAACCGAAGTGGCATGCAAATATGCAGAAAAAGGTGTAAAATATGGACCGATCAAAATCCCCCAAGCTTACCTCTTACTCGTCCTCGAGGAAGATAAGTAAAAAGACGAACTCGGGAGATGAAAAATAAGGGAAATGAAATAAAAGAATACGAAGTGGAAGGGGTCGCTAGATTCTTCTCTCAGATCTCAAGCCATAAGCTACACATCACGATAACTTGGAAAATACAAATCACATGCTATAAGGATTTCATATCTTACATAAACATGGTACTTGCAAGCTTTTAAGAACAACAAAAGGGATTCTCTAAATTCATACAATCAATTCATATCCACGTCACGCATTTCATAGGATTCAATATACAAATGTTGGCGATGCACTTTTCAATCAAAAGTTATAAATGAAGCATATATGATACACACCAAGCATGCAATGGAGAATAGAATAAGAGTCATGGCATTCACATATTTGTTTCAAATCATGAAAAATCTCCATATCTAATATATTGTGCTAAGTTTCAGCATTATCAAACTTCCCCATTCGTGCACCTCTCCACTCTAATGTCGCACTCACTCATATGGTCAAATGAGTTCACCCCCCCCCAAGCTTAGCTTGAGGCATCGCATCTAAAGGAATATGATAGTGGAAAATGGGATTTTTGCCTTGGTTTTCCCAAGTATTTTGTGGCTCCAATAATGAGATAGAGAAACATTTTTTTTTCTTCTTCTTTTTTTTTCTTTTTTTTGAACTTTTTTGTTTCTCACTTTTCTTTTTGGATTTTTGTAGGAGCTATTTGATTTGTATTTTTGGTTTTTGGCTCCTTTTTGGCTTTTTGGACTTTTTGGAGCAACCTTTTCTTTTGTAGGGATTTTTGGGAAATAGATGCGATATAAGTAGCTTTAGGAGGTGAGCTCAAGTGACATGTAGAGAATAAAAAGATATATGTGGAGAAATAAATAATGTAACACTCGGTTCACTCTAAGATGTGCACGAACGGTTCAATAAAATAATACTTCAACTAAAACTCATATGTAAGTATGGATATTCTCAATCATCTCAATAAAAAGCGAAGTCAAGCGGTAAAGAGTACTTTCATATCAAGCATGCAACAGAAGGTGAATAAGATAATAAGGCATATGCTTCCGTTATACAATTGATGCGTGAATCTTGGAGCACTTCCAACAAAAGCATACTAAACACTAATCCATACATTCAGCTTCAGCTAATATCATGCATTCATATATAGAGGAATCATCAAAAGAATATATAAGCAAGCACATGGATAGCAGGATACTGAAATACCCGAAGTAGCATGGTAATGAATAATAAGCATCGTGATGGTTGCTAAAGCAATAAGAGATATCATCATAAGGAACGCATCTAGCAAAAGAAGGAAAAGAAGGAAAAGAAAATAAAGAAAATAAAATAAAAGAGAGGAAAGAAAAGAAAATCAAGCACACAATTTGATGCATGAACACACATAAAAGGAAAATAAGATGGAAAAATCAAAAAGATGATGCGAGAATTTGAAAAATTTAAAAAACCCTAAAATAAAGTAAAAATGCAACTAATGCATCTAAATGGTATGGAAATACACTCCCCCAAGCTTAAACTTCACATTGTCCTCAATGTGATCATAATGAAAGAATATGAGGAACAATGATAATAATAGGGGGGTGAATGCAAAATGATGAAATGAATGACATGAGATCCTAATGCAACTACATGCACATACAATGATGCATGAGAGCGCCTTCTCCCAAGCTTATACCAAACAATCCTATTCAAGTGACTCAATAAAAAATGTCATGGCTTTGCAAAGCGTGATCAAGTCAAATGAATAAGAAAGTGAGTATTCACTTGAAAGAAAAGCTCGATGGTGGTGAGCAAAAGGATGTGGCGTATCAAAATATGGAGAGGGGAATTAATATATATAATGGGTTTGGGGTGTAAAAGATTTTTGTTGCCATCATAGGAGGTGATATTTATTCAAGCAAATCTATACGGTCCTCTCGCTGACGAGAGAATTCGTGTTTATTCAAAGCATAAAAATTTCTACACTACTGGATTGATATCAACTATAGCAAAAGGCGGATCCAGTATCTTTGCCGGTGCAGGCAACTGCTCTAACTGCTCTTTCCGTGGCTCCGCCAGGTGCATGCGTCCATGAACACCAACGAACTCCAGCAATGCGGCTCCCAGCACCTCTCCAAGGACTCCACCTGTACCCTGCAAGAGATAAGCCGCATCAATCTGATGTGGATAATTCTTCCCCAAAATAAATGTATTCCAAAGAGGGTCATCAACATAAGTATTTAAAATTAAAGACGGGTGACAACACTTCCCTGGAAATAAATCTCCACTCTCGTATACCACGTCGATCAACTCCTCATTGTTCGCCTCAGGTTGTTCAGGTAGCTTGGGCATATAAGCGTAGGTCTCATCAGGCAGCTCCTCATCATCGTCAGACTTATCCCATCGCACCTCCTGATTATATTCAATAGCGTCCATGGGTGCTAACTCCTCGCTCTCCTCCTCGTATACGTCCCATCGTACCTCTTGATCATATGTACATGAATCCTGCAAAAGGTGCAATGAGTCGTCAAAATCTGAATCATAGCAAGCATCATACACGGGAGGGTAATCAAATATAAAGGGCGAGGGAGTAAAGAGATCTCCTTGAAGGGGAGCCATAAGCTCTACGGGATTGTCCTCGGCGTCAGTGGAAGAGTGGGCCTCTGAGGGATGCTCAGCCTCTGTAGAAAGTAGAGGTGGCTGCGGTAGCTCGAAAGGAGGAGGGTAATGCTTGGGATCCTCATGAATGGCTGTGTCCTCGTCCCAATGCACGGCCTCCTCGGTGACAAGCTCTGGCTCCGCATGTAAGGCCTCCTCAAAAGCAAGCTCTGGCTCTGCATGTGAGGCCTCCTCGTCAATATACTCTGGCTCGACAGTGTGCTCCTTTACCTTCTCATCAATTATCAATGTGGGCTCTCTCTGGAATGGTGATGTTGGCTGCTCACGTGTGTTAGCTTGTGGGGATGTATCATGTGGAGGGGAATGCCCACAAGCAATCCGAAAATATAGTCTATCCCCCTCAAGACTGACATGGATGTCCTCCTCAATTGTTCCTGCAGCTGAAACACGGTTCATAACAAAATCTGCAAATAGTAGCTCAAATGCATCACCTGCTATAATGCTCTCTGAACCGGTGAACCGCACTGACTCCAAGAGGCCCTCCAATAATCTCTGAAATGCGTCCTCCTCTGGCTGCGCATATGACTCAATTTCTGCTTCCTTCACTGCCTCTTCGTCCATCCACTCTTCATATGCAATAGCTGTATCGTAGGAAGTGGGATCGACGACGGCACATTCTGGCTCTGGTAGTATGTCTGGCGATGCTGCTTGCCCATAATATGAAGAAGCAGAACTGATATCTTTGGAAATCTCTGCAACCCTAAGCATGAGCGCATTCATTTCAAGTTCCCTCTTCATCCCTTCCAATTGAAGGTTGTTCTTTTCAAGCCCGGCTTGCATTTCAACCTGGTGTGCATGCATCTCATCAAAAAAGATCATTTGTTTCTCATCAAGCTCGGGCCAGTGCGTCTCCTCAAAAAAATATTCTCCCATCTGAGCACTTTCAGCAAAATAGTACTCTCCCATCTGAGCACTCTGATCATAATAGTATTCTTCCATCTGAGCACTCTGATCAAAATCTGTGGTCAACATAGTATAATCCATAGCACCTGATCAACAAAGATAAATACCTGGAGAAAAATATCAGTGGTACAAAAGAATATAGAAATGATAATAATGGTGGCGGGGGTGAAAATTTCCTTTTTATTTATTTATTTTTTTTCGTAGTCTAATCAACCTAATTGTGACAAATTGGCACCCAACGGAAACACCTCCCCGGCAACGGCGCCAAAAACTTGATCGGGCCCCGAAATGCAACCCAAGAGCACAACCTAGTCAAAGACTTGGTCGGCCCCGGATACACACCCGGGACGACGATTGTAGTTTTACCGCAAGCGCACGGCAAAGTGGCGAGCGGGTATCGAACACGAGGAGGTGGTGTTGTGCTCCAATCTATCCTAGGTTGGTTTGACTACGTATGTTTTATTGGTAGAGATGGCTATCGTATGATGTAATGGCAATGGTGATGGATGTCGGTGTCAGAGATATAGAAATCGGTCAAATATCAATTCAAATACAATATAATAAAAGTGTCTAGGGCTAGGGAATCCCCACTATGGACCGTCATGCATTATTGTGAATAGTGAATCTCAATATTACTAGACTTGCGTTGAGGTGAACTAGTCGTAACTGAATAGAGAACCAAGCTCACGCTCTCGCGCTATTGCCGGTCTATAGCAACCTAGATTAGGGTCCAATCTCTTGCAACCCCTAACATAAGCCTCTAGCATTAGGATCGACATCATCGTTCAATCGCTCCTCGAGCCCGCTCTCGTGCAAACTCGAGTTACGATCTAGGTTGTGATAGTTCGTATCCGTCCAATCTCTTGCAAACGAATATGTGTATAGATTTATAATAAAAATCCTAGCTTTGGTCCAATCTCTTGCAAACCAATTCTAGAGAATCTCGATTATAAACCTAAATCGAATATCTAGGCATTCCCATCGATTAGAATCCAATCTCTTGCAAACCCCAATCGATGGAAATCCCTAGCTATCCGTAATAAATCAATCACAACCTAACCTCCTAGCAATTCTAGCAATTTAGAAATTCATTCATCACAAATCCGAAATTAGATCCTTAGGATTCATCCCCAATCCCTAGAACAACAAATCTACTCTAGCATAGCAATAAACATATGAGAATCAATAAAAATCATTGCTTGCATACAAAAGATAGAAAAACAAAGATTCAAATAAAAAGAACAAAATACTTAGCTTGATGAAGATCTTCAATCCAAATACAAGCTTTTAGATCTAAGAGGGGGCCTAGGGCATGGCCTAACCTCTAAAATAAACTATAAGAAAACATATGGGAGCTAAGAAAACATATTGGAGAGATCCTCTCTAATGGTGGCTACAAACCCCTTAAATACTCCCCCAAAACCCTAGCAAGAAACCCTAGAAAACCCCTCAAATTCGTGCCCAAAAACAGCCCAAACCGCAACTTAAAATCTGGGCCCAGGCCGCACTCGGCCGAGTGGAACATGTGACTCGGCCGAGTGGAAATTCCAGCACTGTAGCGTCAACTTGCAGAAATTCCCCAGATTTCATCCGACCTCCGATTGGCGCGTTCTTGGCGGCGTTGGAACCGTCATGAAGTCTACTATCCATAACAAATATGAGAAAAATACTTTGGTTGCTGGAATGATAGAAGATTTCAAAAGAGTGGGAGGCTGTCTGAAAATCTGGGCGCTGCGTGTCCTCGGCATCACTCGGTCGAGTTGACTTCTCTACTCGGTCGAGTGGGCTTCTCTACTCGGCCGAGTGATAGACCCTGTAAAATTCCAGTAAGTCAGGGGTCTTGGGAGGTCTGTCTTCGGAGGTGACTCGGCCGAGTGGCTTTACTCACTCGGCCGCGGGGCATTCGGTACTCGGCCGAGTCGGAACCCTCAATCGCCTGACGGATTCCAGTAAGTCTGAGATTTTTGCTTGCCGTCGTCGTGATGCCACTCGGGCAAGTGGCGTCTCCGTGCTCGGCCGAGTGGGCTGGCGATGCTCGGCCGAGTGCACGCTGATACTCAATCTGCTGCATGTCCGATCTGGCCGGCCGAGCGGGCTTCCTTGCTCGGCCGAGTGACTCCTTCTCTCGGCCGAGTGGCATGCTAAAATGCCCAATCTTCTCCGTTTCTCCTCCTCGTCGCTCCTACGGAGTTCCTTCTTCTTCCACCCGTCTCACATCGCCGAATAGCCCTCAAAAAAGCCTTGGGTGACGCTCCGGAGTGGGTGCAAGTCCCTTAAGCTCCTTTTTGCTCCCGATCGCTCCATATTTCCTGAAATCCGACAAAAACAAGAAATAGTGAAAAGTAACGCAATATCGTCGAATAATCGTGAAAATCGCAATATGAGCAACCGAAGTGGCATGCAAATATGCAGAAAAAGGTGTAAAATATGGACCGATCATAGCCCATACGTGGCGGACGGCAGTCGTCATGCGGCAAAATTCTCCTATAGAGGGGGGAAGCGCCTGGATCCTTACGGGAGCCGGCGACGATGGCTTGCAGAAAAATCCCCAAATGGGGGATCTGGCCTTGGCACAGCTACGGCTCATCCCCGGCAAATGGCCAGGAAGTGCCGAATATTTCGCTAGTATCATAAGGGTACTAGGTTGAAATATACATTTTTTGAAAAATACGTTTTCATACGTTTTGAAAAATACGTTTTCAAAAACGCTTTTCCGCTGCAAAGTACTATAAGAGTACTTTTATTTGATAAAGTGATGGGGAAATACTGAAAGTTACTCTAGATGGTGATTGGAAACGTAGTGACCTTTCCGATTCTAGGGTCACATTTTCAATATTTTTCGAAAGTAACTTATCAAATTATAAATATCATTCCAAGTGGGAGTTGAAATTAGAACTATCCAAATGGGATATTCTATTATCATTTCAAGTGGGAATTATATTTAAGAATTTGTAATGCAATGATTTTTGATCGAACCTTCGGTTTTGTGTCTTTTGCAGCATTTTAAAGTTAAAATGTCTTCCGCTTCAAAGAACATCATCGCTGAGTTAAACAGAGGTGAAAAACTCAACGACGATAATTACAAACTATGGTCCATCAAGATACAATACGTTCTAGAGGAGCAAGAAGTGCTCGAAACTCTAAAGAACGTAATGATTGAACCCGAGTTGGGCACTACGGCCCAACACAGACGAGACAAGGAAGCTTTTGATGCTTGGTCTCGGAAGAACAAGATAGCTCGCATTACGTTATTGTCCAGTATGGCCGATGACATAATGCGCATCTTCCGAGAGCATGACCTAGCCATGGACATATGGTCCAAGCTTGAGGAGAAGTTTGGTGGCACATCGGTGTCTAAACTTCGTGCCTTAACTATAAGATTTGATTCATACAAGAAACATCCAGATCATTACATGGGGAAACATCTGCGACATATGGCGAATCTAATCTCGGAGTTAAAGGATGCAGGTCATGTGCTCACTGATGAGCAACAAATCCAAGCAGTCATACGTTCCCTACCAAATGGGTGGGACCAGATGAAGATGCATCTCACTCATAATGAGAGCATCATGACCTTCAGCAATGTTTCTAAGCACCTCGAGTTAGAGGAAGAGCGGCTTGCGGCTGCCAAGCCAAGTGCAGAAGTGCACATGGTTGCTAGTTCCTCACACGGGGGGAAAGAAACGGAAAGATCGTTCGAAGTCTACTAATGAACGTAATAAGCAACCTGAGTCTACCAAGAAACCCAAACATAAGGGTGGACACAAGAAATGGCAAAAGAAGAAAGACTTGAAGAGGATCAAGTGCTTCAAGTGGAACAAGTTAGGTCACTACGCCCGTTCTTGTACGGATGAAGGTGACAAGGTAACTTGTAATACTAGTTACATATGTGTTTCTAGTTCAATATTTCTTGTAGAATCTAATCCATTTTGGATAATTGATTCAGGTGCCACCGACCACATAGCAAGGGACAGACGGTCCTTCGTGGAGTATCACCGGATAACCCAAGGAACAAAGTGGATTTATGTAGGAAACAACACACATGTTGAAGTGAAAGGCGTTGGGACTTGCAAGCTAGTCTTGGACAACGGTCGCACTCTCTTGCTACATGATGTCCTCTTCGCTCCAGATATTTGAAGGAATATTATATCTGTGGTCGTGTTAATGGGTCTTGGTTATAGCTGGTTCTTTCAAAATTGTAAAGTGGACTTGTTTTGTAATAATACTCTTATTGGTTCTGGGTATGTGTTTAAAGGATTTATTGTATTAAATACAATGTATGACTCTTCATTAAGTAATGAAAATTTCCTTGTCGCAAATTCTTCGACTTATGGGTCAGATATAATTTGTTGGCACGCAAGGCTTGATCATATTGGACCAACGCGTATGGATAGACTTGCCAAATGTGGCCTTCTATCCAATGTTTCAAAGGTTGAAATGTCGACTTGCGAACATTGCCTTGTAGGGAAATCTTATCGCAAGCCGTTTGGAACCGGCACAAGGGCCGAGGTTACATTACAGCTCATCCATTCGGACATATGTGGTCCGATGAATGTCAAGACAAGACGCGGGAAGTCCTATTTCATCACTTTTATTGATGACTTCACCCGATTCGGACATATCTATTTGATATCCCACAAAAGTGAAGCATTAACCTGCTTTAAAAACTATATGAGTTTAGTGGAGAATCAATTAGATCGCAAGATTAAGGTCTTGCGAACCGATAGGGGCGGTGAATATCAATCCGCAAGTTTTAAGGAACTTTGTGATGAAAAGGGCATAGTTCATCAGGTGACTATGCCTTATACTCCTCAACAAAATGGTGTTGCAGAAAGGAGGAATAGGACTTTAATGGAAATGGTCCGTTCAATGATGGCGCAAGCTAACTTGCCAATCACCTTTTGGGGTGATGCATTATTGACGGCCACTTTCATCTTGAACCGCGTACCCTCAAAATCAGTTAGCTCCACTCCTTACGAGTTGTGGAACCAAAGGTCTCCTGACTTAAACATTTTGAAACCTTGGGGATGTGCATCCTATGCACATATTTCCTCCCATAAGTATGGCAAACTTGGGCCACGGGGAAGGAAATGTATCTTTATACGATACGCAGAAAACTCCAAAGGTTATGTTTTCATTAAATCAGGAAGACAATGGAGGTCTAATTGAATTTGAGTCGAGGGATGTCACTTTCTTGGAAAACGAGTTTCCAAGACATGGCGAGATAAGTCAGGACTTATCTCTATTTGAGATTAATGATCAAGAAGGATTACCTCATTCGAGTGGGAGAATTCTTGGTGAAGACGAAAATACGTTTCAACCTTCACCAATGGATGATACGAATGACGCAAATCCTATTCCATACGGGAATAATGATCCAAGTGGGAGCATTTCTAACTTCATTCCAAGTGGGAGTGATATTAGAATTGATCTAAATTCGAGTCAACAAGGACTTGAAGAATCTCAAATACGACGTAGTAGTCGTACAAGGTTGACTCCTCTAAGATTTGAGGATGAATTTCCGCAAACCTTTATGACTTTACTACAAGATGATGACGAGCCTGCTACTTTCAAACAGGCAGTATCATGCCCTGCGAAAGACAAATGGATTGAAGCGATGAAGGAGAAGTTGGAATCCATGAAAGTTAACCAAGTCTGGGACTTAGTTGACTTACCCAGAGGACGTAGAGCTATTAGGAACAAATGGGTTCTCAAGATCAAGCATAAGGCTGATGGCTCTATTGACAGATATAAAGCTCGCCTTGTCGCGAAAGGTTTTACGCAACAGGAAGGGATAGACTACGAAGAGACCTTCTCACCTGTTGTTCGTTTTACCTCGATTCGCCTGATTCTGGCTATGGTAGCTTGCTTAGACCTCGAATTACATCAGATGGATGTAAAGACTGCCTTTCTCAATGGAGAATTGGACGAGGAGATCTATATGGAACAACCAACAGTGTTTGTAAAAGAAGGAAACGAACATAAGGTTTGTAAACTTCGTAAGTCCATATATGGTCTTAAACAATCCTCGAGGCAATGGTATATACGATTTCAAGAGGTTGTCTTATCAAATGGTTTTTCCATGCTTGATGAAGATAACTATGTATATATCAAGAGGATTAAGAGCAAGTACGTTATTATGTCTCTAGATGTAGATGACATTTTAATATCCGGAAATGACAAGGGCTTTGTGATGGATATCAAGGCTTGGCTTTCATCAATTTTTGAGATGAAAGACATGGGAGAAGCCGCATATATCCTTGGAGTTAAGATTTCAAGGAATCGTTCGAAGAAACTTCTTTCTCTTTCACATGAGACTTATATAAAGAAGGTTCTAGAACGTTTTAATATGCAGGACTGTAAGTCCATTGATATTCCAATAAGCATATGCGATAATTTATGTCTGAAGATGTGTCCTAAGAACCAAAGGGAAAAGGAAATTATGGAAAAAGTTCCATATTCCAGTGCAGTTGGCAGTCTTATGTGCGCTATGATGTGTACAAGACCGGACATCTGTTTTGCCGTTGGAATGGTAAGTCGTTACCAATCTAATCCAGGGCAAACACACTGGAAAGTGGTTAAGAGGATAATTTTGTAAAAGACTATGATAAAACCAAGAAGGTAGACATAAGGTACATATCTACGCATAAGATGATAGCGGATCCGCTTACGAAGGCGATCCCCAGAGATGTGTTTTACAAACACTTATCATCTCAAGGATTGCGTAAGAGCTGAGTTGTACCAATGTAAATTCCCATGTCTGTAAAAGGATCAAAATTAATAAAAGAATAAGTTCTTTTCAACATTGCATATGACTTTCTTGAAAATGTTTGTGTATATTTTAAATCTCAGCTGGTTTTTTAGTATGTCGGACAGATTGAGGTTGGCTCTCTCACATGAGCCACCGCCTTTATTATATCAGACAGATAAAATAAAGATGAGACCTGTTTAAAGTCAAAATCGTCAGACGGATGATTTAGAGTCATGACTTAAACAAAATGGTCGTATGAAAGATCTGCATCATATGGATGCTTTCAAAAGATCAAAGAGGATTTTTGAAATCCTATCTGTCTTATGCGAGATGTGGGTCCAGAAGATTATTTGAGTAGTAAAAGAGACTCAAAGTCAGACATTGTGGTGTCTGGTTATCATCCTTACAACATCATTAAGACATACGCTCCCTGGGAAAGGAGTGATGTTGTAATACGTATTCATACTACGTATGCATTTTGACCATTGGGTTAGAATAGTAATTTTGTTTACTATTATGTGAGACCCAAAGACCACATGGGTCTTAACTCATTACCCTTATGGACTCTAATTGGTTCCTTTTGATTTGACTGGGTGATTGCTATCTTAGCATGTTGCTTATGGACTATGGTTAATTCGGTCCGGCGGGGCATGTTAGAAAAGCAAGTCAAGTCAAGATCAAACAGGATCGCAAGAAGAGGAAGATTAATTTCATATTCACATTTGGAATTTAGAGATTCAAAGCTGGCCAGCCAATTGTAATCCAGATGGGATTCAATTGTTGAATGTAAAGTATAAGAAATGTGAAGAAATAATCTAGGGTAAAGCATGCGTTGATCTACTCAACTTTGCACCTCGAGGGGTGTTGTGTATCTCTAACAAGTGCACAACAGCGGACTTTATGCGCATGACGGTCACACGGCCTATTTCTCGGTATGATAAACAGAAGAGTTAAAGGAAAGATGTTTCCTTACAATCCCCTCAAGTGTGAGTGGGAGATGTTGGATATGGACGACATGAATACACCCTTGAGGGGATGTATGAGTGTATACGGACCTCAGATGTCGCGTGCACGAAAGCGTGCACGAAGGGAACCTTTTCTCGTGTGAAAAGGACCACTCGATAAGTGGAAAAAGCCACTCGATAAGTGAAAAAAGTCACTTTATAAGTGCATAAAGTCACTTGATAAGTGAATGAAGACGAGGATAAATGAATGTGCTAATATAGGCTAATAAGCTTATATTTAGTTATTTCCTACAATAACTACCCCTAAAGCCTATAAATAGGACCCAAGGGTAAGGCATTCATTCCACACTTTCCATGCCATAAGTTTGCATAAGTCATCTTATGTTCTTCTTCTCCCTTCCATTAAAATCCTCTTCTAAATAGAGATTTAGGCGGTGAAACTTTGCTTCGATCCTCCGTGACGAAGTACCGACCGTTGTGACGAATCCGAGAGCGAAGTTCCGAGATTACAGTGCCGCATACGCAAGCGTAAGTCTCAACTTTATTATTCGATCCTAACGTCCTTGTTTTGATAGGATCCTACACAGGGGGCCCTGGCCAGGCCAGGGCCGGCCCTGGTTGGCCTCGGCCAGGGGGACCTGGGGGCCAGGCCACCTGGCCCCTGCGGCCCTGGCAAGCCAGGGCCTGGCCGGCCCTGGCAGTGGCCAGGGCCCGGCCGAGGCCTGCCAGCCCTGGCAGAGGCCAGTGCCCGGCCACTGCCGGCCACGACCTCGGCCAGTGCCGAGCCCCGGTTGATCCTGTTTTTGGGGGGGGAGGCTTGCATGAATGAGACATGTATGGCTAGCCCATACGGGGCCGACAACAGTTCTCTGCGGCAAAATTCTCCTGCAAAAGGGGAGCGCCTGATCCATACGGGAGCCGGCGACGATGGCTTGCAAAAAAATCCCCTCAAGGGGGATCCGGCCTTGGCACGGCTACGGCTCAACCCCGGCGATGGCCATGGGATTGCCGAATATTTCGCTAGTATCATAAGGGTACTAGGTTGAAATATATTTTTTGAAAAATACTTTTGAAAAACACGTTTTCAAAATACGTTTTCAAAAATCGCTTTTTCCGCTGCAAGTACTATAAGAGTACTATCGTTTGATAAGTAAGGGGGAAATATTGAAAGTTGTTCTAGATGGTGATTGGAATCGTAGAGACCTTTCCGATTCTAGAGCAACATCTTCAATATTTTTCGAAAGTAACTTATCAAATATAATAATATCATTTCAAGTGGGAATTTTTTTCCAAGTGGGAGTGATATCTATGTATAAGAAATTTTTATGCAATGATTTTTGATCGAACCTTCGGTTTTGTGTCTTTTGCAGCATTTTAAAGTTAAAATGTCTTCCGCTTCAAAGAACATCATCGCTGAGTTAAACAGAGGTGAAAAACTCAACGACGATAATTACAAACTATGGTCCATCAAGATACAATACGTTCTAGAGGAGCAAGACGTGCTCGAAACTCTAAAGAACGTAATGATTGAACCCGAGTTGGGCACTACGGCCGAACACAGACGAGACAAGGAAGCTTTTGATGCTTGGTCTCGGAAGAACAAGATAGCTCGCATTACGTTATTGTCCAGTATGGCCGATGACATAATGCGCATCTTCCGAGAGCATGACCTAGCCATGGACATATGGTCCAAGCTTGAGGAGAAGTTTGGTGGCACATCGGTGTCTAAACTTCGTTCTTTAACTATAAGATTTGATTCATACAAGAAACATCCAGATCATTCCATGGGGAAACATCTGCGACATATGGCGAATCTAATCTCGGAGTTAAAGGATGCAGGTCATGTGCTCACTGATGAGCAACAAATCCAAGCAGTCATACGTTCCCTGCCAAATGGGTGGGACCAGATGAAGATGCATCTCACTCATAATGAGAGCATCATGACCTTCAGCAATGTTTCTAAGCACCTCGAGTTAGAGGAAGAGCGGCTTGCGGCTGCCAAGCCAAGTGCAGAAGTGCACATGGTTGCTAGTTCCTCACACGGGGGAAAGAAACGGAAAGATCGTTCGAAGTCTACTAATGAACGTAATAAGCAACCTGAGTCTACCAAGAAACCCAAACATAAGGGTGGACACAAGAAATGGCACAAGAAGAAAGACTTGAAGAGGATCAAGTGCTTCAAGTGCAACAAGTTAGGTCACTATGCCCGTTCTTGTACGGATGAAGGTGACAAGGTAACTTGTAATGATAGTTACATATGTGTTTCTAATTCAATATTTCTTGTGGAATCTAATCCATTTTGGATAATTGATTCAGGTGACACCGACCACATAGCAAGGGACAGACGGTCCTTCGTGGAGTATCACCGGATACCCCAAGGAACAAAGTGGATTTATGTAGGAAACAACACACATGTTGAAGTGAAAGGCGTTGGGACTTGCAAGCTAGTCTTGGACAACGGTCGCACTCTCTTGCTACATGATGTCCTCTTCGCTCCAGATATTTGAAGGAATATTATATCTGTGGTCGTGTTAATGGGTCTTGGTTATAGCTGGTTCTTTCAAAATGTAAAGTGGACTTGTTTTGTAATAATACTCTTATTGGTTCTGGGTATGTGTTTAAAGGATTTATTGTATTAAATACAATGTATGACTCTTCATTAAGTAATGAAAATTTCCTTGTCACAAATTCTTCGACTTATGGGTCAGATATAATTTGTTGGCACGCAAGGCTTGGTCATATTGGACCAACGCGTATGGATAGACTTGCCAAATGTGGCCTTCTATCCAATGTTTCAAAGGTTGAAATGTCGACTTGCGAACATTGCCTTGTAGGGAAATCTTGTCACATGCCGTTTGGAACCGGCACAAGGGCCGAGGTTCCATTACAGCTCATCCATTCGGACATATGTGGTCCGATGAATGTCAAGACAAGACGCGGGAAGTCCTATTTCATCACTTTTATTGATGATTTCACCCGATTCGGACATATCTATTTGATATCCCACAAAAGTGAAGCATTAACCTGCTTTAAAAACTATATGAGTTTAGTGGAGAATCAATTAGATCGTAAGATTAAGGTCTTGTGAACCGATAGGGACGGTGAATATCAATCAACAAGTTTTAAGGAACTTTGTGATGAAAAGGGCATAGTACATCAGGTAACTATGCCTTATACTCCTCAACAAAATGGTGTTGCTGAAAGGAGGAATATGACTTTAATGGAAATGGTCCGTTCAATGATGGCGCAAACTAACTTGCATATCACCTTTTGGGGTGATGCATTATTGACGGCCACTTTCATTTTTTAACCGCGTACCCTCGAAGTCAGTTAGCTCCACTCATTATGAGTTGTGGAACCAAAGGTCTCCTGACTTAAACATTTTAAAACCTTGGAGATGTGCATCCTACGCACATATTTCCTCCCATAAGTATGGCAAACTTGGGCCACGGGGAAGGAAATGTATCTTTATACGATACGCAGAAAACTCCAAAGGTTATGTTTTCATTAAATCAGGAAGACAATGGAGGTCTAATTGAATTTGAGTCGAGGGATGTCACTTTCTTGGAAAACGAGTTTCCAAGACATGGCGAGATAAGTCAGGACTTATCTCTATTTGAGATTAATGATCAAGAAGGATTACCTCATTCGAGTGGGAGAATTCTTGGTGAAGACGAAAATACGTTTCAACCTTCACCAATGGATGATACGAATGACGCAAATCCTATTCCATACGGGAATAATGATCCAAGTGGGAGCATTTCTAACTTCATTCCAAGTGGGAGTGATATTAGAATTGATCTAAATTCGAGTCAACAAGGACTTGAAGAATCTCAAATACGACGTAGTAGTCGTACAAGGTTGACTCCTCTAAGATTTGAGGATGAATTTCCGCAAACCTTTATGACTTTACTACAAGATGATGACGAGCCTGCTACTTTCAAACAGGCAGTATCATGCCCTGCGAAAGACAAATGGATTGAAGCGATGAAGGAGAAGTTGGAATCCATGAAAGTTAACCAAGTCTGGGACTTAGTTGACTTACCCAGAGGACGTAGAGCTATTAGGAACAAATGGGTTCTCAAGATCAAGCATAAGGCTGATGGCTCTATTGACAGATATAAAGCTCGCCTTGTCGCGAAAGGTTTTACGCAACAGGAAGGGATAGACTACGAAGAGACCTTCTCACCTGTTGTTCGTTTTACCTCGATTCGCCTGATTCTGGCTATGGTAGCTTGCTTAGACCTCGAATTACATCAGATGGATGTAAAGACTGCCTTTCTCAATGGAGAATTGGACGAGGAGATCTATATGGAACAACCAACAGTGTTTGTAAAAGAAGGAAACGAACATAAGGTTTGTAAACTTCGTAAGTCCATATATGGTCTTAAACAATCCTCGAGGCAATGGTATATACGATTTCAAGAGGTTGTCTTATCAAATGGTTTTTCCATGCTTGATGAAGATAACTATGTATATATCAAGAGGATTAAGAGCAAGTACGTTATTATGTCTCTAGATGTAGATGACATTTTAATATCCGGAAATGACAAGGGCTTTGTGATGGATATCAAGGCTTGGCTTTCATCAATTTTTGAGATGAAAGACATGGGAGAAGCCGCATATATCCTTGGAGTTAAGATTTCAAGGAATCGTTCGAAGAAACTTCTTTCTCTTTCACATGAGACTTATATAAAGAAGGTTCTAGAACGTTTTAATATGCAGGACTGTAAGTCCATTGATATTCCAATAAGCATATGCGATAATTTATGTCTGAAGATGTGTCCTAAGAACCAAAGGGAAAAGGAAATTATGGAAAAAGTTCCATATTCCAGTGCAGTTGGCAGTCTTATGTGCGCTATGATGTGTACAAGACCGGACATCTGTTTTGCCGTTGGAATGGTAAGTCGTTACCAATCCAATCCAGGGCAAACACACTGGAAAGTGGTTAAGAGGATAATTTTGCAAAAGACTATGATAAAACCAAGAAGGTAGACATAAGGTACATATCTACGCATAAGATGATAGCGGATCCTGTAACGGCCTGTATTTTTCCAATACTTTCAAATTAAGTATTTAAAGAAAATTCAATTTTAATTGTATTTTATAATGGTTTGTTAGGAGTCTTAAACTGATTTCAAAAATTTCCTATAAAAATATTTTGGAGCACCAGACTAGTTATGGAGTATTTTAGTAAGATCGGATTTCATCAAATACCTCTAAAAGATCTGATAAAAATTCGTTTTCAGATATTGCAGTTTTGGGTCAATGAATTTATTTTCTATACAAACGTCTTCAAAACTTTTTCAAACTTCTGTAGTAGCATCCTATAATCATTTAGGGCTCTCCACATTAATTTCGTAATTTTCTGATATCGTTTCAATAGAGAACCCGCAAACCCGCTTTCTAAATGTTTTGGCCAAAATCTAGTATTTCCGTAGCTCAAACCCTGGAACGGTCTTCGTATTCACGATCCTCGTGACAATACGATCCCGTGGGTATGTTTTCGTAATTTTTTGGACACGTTTACTAGTAGGGGCATTTTCGTAATTTCACTTTTGTATTTTCACAAATGACTTTTACTAATGGAGTTTATCTATAGCTAATTACCTCCTAATTAAACTACCCTAACCGTATCTACCCCCCTACCCATAACCCTCAGCTACCCATCTAACCCCCCTCATCTACCCCTCTCATCTACCCTTACTAATCACCATATTGCCATTTCCCTTACCCTATATAAGCTAACATGGCCGCTTCCCATTTTAATTAACCCACAGACCCGTTCTCTCTCTCCCTCTCTCTCGTTCTCTCTCATATCTCCCCAAGCCCGCGTTACGCCCTCTCTCTCTTCCGTCTCCTCTCCCGCTCTCTCTCCCTCCTCTCTCGTACTCACCTCCGGCGGCCTCGACCCGTGCTCCGTCGCCCTCCGCCTCCGAAGACCGCCAACAGCCGATCCGCCCCTCGACAGCCGCCGTGAGCCCCGCCGTCGCTCTCGGAGGGTCACGCCTCCCGCCTCTGCTGAAGCTCCGGCGAGCCCGCACCCTCCGCCACGCCCCACGGCGGGCATCAACTACCGTCGACGCCACCCTCGTCGCCGCCGCCATCGCCCTCACCCGCCATTGCCACCGCCTCACTCCGGAGCCCGAACTGCCGCTGCTCCGCCGTCGAGTCACGACGTCAAGCACCCCCGAACACGCCGCCGTTAGCCCCAACTCGCCTCGCACTCCTCGCCGCTGCCGCCTCCCCGCCGTCTGCTCGCTTGAGTCCGCCGCCGGCAACGTCGACGGACCCCCCCGACGTCGAAGGCCCCCGCCCCTGCACAGTACGACGAACGAACGCAGCGTAAGTTTGGAATGGCAAACTTGTAAATATCTCGAACTTTCGTATTTTTCGTATTTTTTAATAATTAATAAATGAGTTTATTGGTTTTAAATCCATAAGTAATTATATAGGGCCCAGAAAAATGTGTGACTAGTCCCAGAAAATCAGAAACGTCGAAACGAATCCATTGGCGCTAGTTTCGTCGCGATCAGGCAAGTATATTTCTCACAGTGAATTTTTAAAGTCAAAACTTAAATAGGTTAAAATTCTTTTAAAATTCGTAGCTTGCAATTTTTACGTATACGTACATCTGATAAAAATATATGTTACAGTACTTGTAAATACGATCGTTTTGACATCTTGTTTGCAGAATTCTGATGTACGGTTTAACCGGAATAAATCCTTGATCGAGGGTATTATTAATAATTTCTTGTTTTATAGATCCTTTTAAAATTCATAACCCGTGATTTTTACGTACACCAATGTACGATAAAAATATATGTCGTAGTACTAGTGAATACGATCGTTTTGACACCTTGTTTGAAGAATTCTGATGTACGGTTTGCTCTAAACAATTCCTTGAACATATGTTTTAAAAATCATTTCTTGATTTAAAATTGCTTTTTGGCTATTTAAAATTGTTTAAAAATTGTTTAAAAATCTTGAGAAATAACTACTAGTCTTAGAAAGTATTTTAAGCTAATTTAAACTCTTTTTCTTGGTTAAAATCATATCTTACTCGTTCTTTATTTATTTAAGTGATCCTGATGTTTTCATTTAATCGAGTCGTGAAGTTGTGAACTTTCACGAGACTGTTGTACAGACTATTGGAATACCGAGATTGAACTGACTGAATGGAAGATGGAACTTCAACAATATTGAATGAAAGATGGAACTTTAACAATATAAAATAGAAGATGGAATTTCAATATTGAACTGATAGTACACGTCCTGTTGACCGACACTTGGCTTGACCTGGGATTGGGGTAGTCTATGATCACAAGTGTTACAGAATGACTGGATGCGCCATACTAAATTACCTCCAACACATTACGGGGGTTAGAACCTTGACCGTTGCCATATCGGAACGGTGGGTAAGCCTCGGAGTTGCTCCCGTCGCAGGCTGCATGTTGGTTATCTCTAGTACTCTTGGACATGGACTTATCACTAGGATAGACTGGTTTTTGACTATTGTTCTAACATCTTTTCTGCAGGTTGCTACAGTGTGTTTATTTAATGCTAAATCGTCACAGGTTGCAAATGGTATTGCAAATTGTTATTGAATGATTAAATTGATACAGGTTGTAAACGGTATTGCAAATGGCTATCGATGATTAAATTGCTGCAGATTGCAAATGTTTAACTTCTTTAACTGCTTTAAACTGCTTTATCTCTTTTATTGCTTATTTTAAATTAAACTTATTGCTTGTCTTTAAAAGTCCAGCTTGGTTTAATTTTAAAATGTCTAACGTTTTGGTTTTGAGATTATCTTGCCGAGTAAACCTCGCTGACGGACATTTCATTTTGTTGTTTTACGAAATGTCCGTCAGGTATCGATAGTGAGTTCTTTGAAGACACTACTGCAGGAGTCGAGCCAGTGCTCGAAGGCTACGTGGAGTATCTACCCACAGAAGACTAGACTTTTACCTTCGCGTCAGCACTTTTATATATATTTGATTAATGTAATTCGTGTACCTTGTTTGTATTGGCCATACTAGGCCAAGCTGTATCTTAATTATTGTACACTGGATATGTAATAATGTTGTTTGAGCTGCTTCTTAAATTTGCAAGCAAGAATCTGCAATTTTTATACAGACGCTTAGTGTGTTTAAGCCAAGGAGGAAGAAAGAAAAAGATTCCAAAAAGAAAAAAAAAGTACTCCTCCTTGTTTTAAGCACATCGCGGACCCGCTCGCGTCCTCGCTCCCGGTAGAATGGGAAGTGGGGCGTGACAGATCCGCTTACGAAGGCGATCCCCAGAGATGTGTTTTACAAACACTTATCATCTCAAGGATTGCGTAAGAGCTGAGTTGTACCAATGTAAATTCCCATGTCTGTAAAAGGATCAAAATTAATAAAAGAATAAGTTCTTTTCAACATTGCATATGACTTTCTTGAAAATGTTTGTGTATATTTTAAATCTCAGCTGGTTTTTTAGTATGTCGGACAGATTGAGGTTGGCTCTCTCACATGAGCCACCGCCTTTATTATATCAGACAAATAAAATAAAGATGAGACCTGTTTAAAGTCAAAATCGTCAGACGGATGATTTAGAGTCATGACTTAAACAAAATGGTCGTATGAAAGATCTGCATCATATGGATGCTTTCAAAAGATCAAAGAGGATTTTTGAAATCCTATCTGTCTTATGCGAGATGTGGGTCCAAAAGATTATTTGAGTAGTAAAAGAGACTCAAAGTCAGACATTGTGGTGTCTGGTTATCATCCTTACAACATCATTAAGACATACGCTCCCTGGGAAAGGAGTGATGTTGTAATACGTATTCATACTACGTATGCATTTTGACCATTGGGTTAGAATAGTAATTTTGTTTACTATTATGTGAGACCCAAAGACCACATGGGTCTTAACTCATTACCCTTATGGACTCTAATTGGTTCCTTTTGATTTGACTGGGTGATTGCTATCTTAGCATGTTGCTTATGGACTATGGTTAATTCGGTCCGGCGGGGCATGTTAGAAAAGCAAGTCAAGTCAAGATCAAACAGGATCGCAAGAAGAGGAAGATTAATTTCATATTCACATTTGGAATTTAGAGATTCAAAGCTGGCCAGCCAATTGTAATCCAGATGGGATTCAATTGTTGAATGTAAAGTATAAGAAATGTGAAGAAATAATCTAGGGTAAAGCATGCGTTGATCTACTCAACTTTGCACCTCGAGGGGTGTTGTGTATCTCTAACAAGTGCACAACAGCGGACTTTATGCGCATGACGGTCACACGGCCTATTTCTCGGTATGATAAACAGAAGAGTTAAAGGAAAGATGTTTCCTTACAATCCCCTCAAGTGTGAGTGGGAGATGTTGGATATGGACGACATGAATACACCCTTGAGGGGATGTATGAGTGTATACGGACCTCAGATGTCGCGTGCACGAAAGCGTGCACGAAGGGAACCTTTTCTCGTGTGAAAAGGACCACTCGATAAGTGGAAAAAGCCACTCGATAAGTGAAAAAAGTCACTTTATAAGTGCATAAAGTCACTTGATAAGTGAATGAAGACGAGGATAAATGAATGTGCTAATATAGGCTAATAAGCTTATATTTAGTTATTTCCTACAATAACTACCCCTAAAGCCTATAAATAGGACCCAAGGGTAAGGCATTCATTCCACACTTTCCATGCCATAAGTTTGCATAAGTCATCTTATGTTCTTCTTCTCCCTTCCATTAAAATCCTCTTCTAAATAGAGATTTAGGCGGTGAAACTTTGCTTCGATCCTCCGTGACGAAGTACCGACCGTTGTGACGAATCCGAGAGCGAAGTTCCGAGATTACAGTGCCGCATACGCAAGCGTAAGTCTCAACTTTATTATTCGATCCTAACGTCCTTGTTTTGACAGGATCCTACACAGGGGGCCCTGGCCAGGCCAGGGCCGGCCCTGGTTGGCCTCGGCCAGGGCCTGGGGGACCTGGCCGCGGCCAGGCCAGGGCCTGGCCGGCCCTGGCAGTGGCCAGGGCCCGGCCGAGGCCTGCCAGCCCTGGCAGAGGCCAGTGCCCGGCCACTGCCGGCCACGACCTCGGCCAGTGCCGAGCCCCGGTTGATCCTGTTTTTGGGGGGGGGAGGCTTGCATGAATGAGACATGTATGGCTAGCCCATACGGGGCCGACAACAGTTCTCTGCGGCAAAATTCTCCTGCAAAAGGGGAGCGCCTGATCCATACGGGAGCCGGCGACGATGGCTTGCAAAAAAATCCCCTCAAGGGGGATCCGGCCTTGGCACGGCTACGGCTCAACCCCGGCGATGGCCATGGATTGCCGAATATTTCGCTAGTATCATAAGGGTACTAGGTTGAAATATATTTTTTGAAAAATACTTTTGAAAAACACGTTTTCAAAATACGTTTTCAAAAATCGCTTTTTCCGCTGCAAGTACTATAAGAGTACTATCGTTTGATAAGTAAGGGGGAAATATTGAAAGTTGTTCTAGATGGTGATTGGAATCGTAGAGACCTTTCCGATTCTAGAGCAACATCTTCAATATTTTTCGAAAGTAACTTATCAAATATAATAATATCATTTCAAGTGGGAATTTTTTTCCAAGTGGGAGTGATATCTATGTATAAGAAATTTTTATGCAATGATTTTTGATCGAACCTTCGGTTTTGTGTCTTTTGCAGCATTTTAAAGTTAAAATGTCTTCCGCTTCAAAGAACATCATCGCTGAGTTAAACAGAGGTGAAAAACTCAACGACGATAATTACAAACTATGGTCCATCAAGATACAATACGTTCTAGAGGAGCAAGACGTGCTCGAAACTCTAAAGAACGTAATGATTGAACCCGAGTTGGGCACTACGGCCGAACACAGACGAGACAAGGAAGCTTTTGATGCTTGGTCTCGGAAGAACAAGATAGCTCGCATTACGTTATTGTCCAGTATGGCCGATGACATAATGCGCATCTTCCGAGAGCATGACCTAGCCATGGACATATGGTCCAAGCTTGAGGAGAAGTTTGGTGGCACATCGGTGTCTAAACTTCGTTCTTTAACTATAAGATTTGATTCATACAAGAAACATCCAGATCATTCCATGGGGAAACATCTGCGACATATGGCGAATCTAATCTCGGAGTTAAAGGATGCAGGTCATGTGCTCACTGATGAGCAACAAATCCAAGCAGTCATACGTTCCCTACCAAATGGGTGGGACCAGATGAAGATGCATCTCACTCATAATGAGAGCATCATGACCTTCAGCAATGTTTCTAAGCACCTCGAGTTAGAGGAAGAGCGGCTTGCGGCTGCCAAGCCAAGTGCAGAAGTGCACATGGTTGCTAGTTCCTCATACGGGGGAAAGAAACGGAAAGATCGTTCGAAGTCTACTAATGAACGTAATAAGCAACCTGAGACTACCAAGAAACCCAAACATAAGGGTGGACACAAGAAATGGCACAAGAAGAAAGACTTGAAGAGGATCAAGTGCTTCAAGTGCAACAAGTTAGGTCACTATGCCCGTTCTTGTACGGATGAAGGTGACAAGGTAACTTGTAATGATAGTTACATATGTGTTTCTAATTCAATATTTCTTGTGGAATCTAATCCATTTTGGATAATTGATTCAGGTGCCACCGACCACATAGCAAGGGACAGACGGTCCTTCGTGGAGTATCACCGGATACCCCAAGGAACAAAGTGGATTTATGTAGGAAACAACACATTCTACCTCTCATCTTCCTCAAATCTCATCAAACCCCCAAAATCCCCCAAAACCATATTTCTCCAAACTTCTCCAATCATTTCCAGATCTGAACCCTAGGTTCCCCGGAGCGTTTCTTCCGTCGCCGTGGTTGCTCGGCGTTGTTCCTCCGTTTCCTATACGGTAATACTCGATTATTTAGTTTTAGCATAACCCATTTGTGTTTTTATGAAACCCTAATGAAATGAATATTGTTGTTGATTGTTTCTCCATGACAGCGACTTCCCCGTAGATTAGCATCCGTGAGACGAACCCTCGTGATCGTCATCCTCGGTGCTAGGCAAGTGAAACTTGCCACTTAGGGTTTAGGCCATGTCTTAGGCCATTTGCTTGTTGTAGGCGTAAAAGAGACTAGGCGACGAAATGATACTCGCCCAGGCGCAAATTGAGGAACTAGCTTGACAACGAAGCTAGATCCGACATTTATCATGTTGCACGATTACCATGTAATGTTTAATTTCCATTAACGGTACGCAAATTAATTGTCATGTCATTGCATTCTTTGAGTGTTTCCGTGATTGCGTAGCTTTGCTACAATGCTTGTGTTCCTGGCTCGTGTTCCAGAAGCGGGCCATGTGTTGGTTGATAGCCAATGCCCGAATTGCTTGTTTTCGGTTAGGTGCACCCCTACGCTAAATGCTTATGAAACGTGAACTAGAATACGAGCTCATGTGCGGGGCAACCCTGGCTCATTTACTGAGCTCGTGTGCGGGGACCCTGGCTCGTTTACATGTGGGTATTGGGGGTAAGAGTTAAGCGGCCAATCAACTGGGAGTCTGCCCGATCAGCAACTGCAGTGGTAAGGCGTAAACTCTGGGATTTGGGGTAGTGTTAAGCGGCCAATCGGCGTGAATGCCAAACCATTCAGCTGTAAGGCGTAAACATCTACAAACAACTTGAAACGTGACTAGTGAAATGATTGAGATTGTTAGTAGCTTGGCTACTCTTGTCTTGTCCCAATAATTGTTCTCTTGTACTTATTGTCTCGCCATGTCTTGCTTGTGCACTCATGCTATAACTGCCATGTCATGCATACTAAAACTGCTAGGTTGTTAGTTGCCTACTTTCAGTTTCCTTGCCCAAGTCTTTTAGACTTGCTGACATGTGCCCCTTTACTCTTTTGGGTGACACATGTTGGATCCTGAGCCTGAGTACCTGGTTGAGGACGAGGTGTTTGCTGACGCCGAGCCCGAGCTTGTGTTTGACGGGGAGTACGTGGACACTGGGGACCAGTCCTAGTGTCTTCGTTGAGCTTTTTCCTTTTGTTTAGACTGCTGTTTTGTTGTCGGTGCGTAGCACCTATACTTTGTTGCATTGTTGACCTTGATCTGGGCCTTTAGACTGTTTCTTTTAGCCTGGTGGCTTTTCTGGATGTTGGACTTAATTTTCATGTTGGACAAATTATGAGATATGAGAATTTTATTTATGTCTCTCCTTGTGTTATTATTGTTGTTCCGTTTATGGTTACAAGGACCTGCTTATGTTTTATTGACGCTTATCAGGTTTAGGGCTTCACAGCTCCACTCTCGTGCGGACCTTTTCACGTCTCGCCTCCATTTTAGGGAAACGGGGCGTGACAAAAGTGGAATGAAGCAATATGAGTAGAGCCGGAATCACTCTTGAAACACAAAGTCTTTCGACCAGTAGTCCAGACACCAAGAGGTGTAAAACCTGTGGGATACAGGTGGGTATTCGTAAGGAAAAGAAATGAGAATAATCAGATCGTACGCTACAAAGCACGACTTGTAGCTTAGGGATTTTTCCAACGACTGGGAATAGAGTATGAAAATACATATTCCCCGGTTATGGATGCGATCACATTCCGATTCATAATAAGCTTAACATCAATGGAAGGCCTAGAAATGTAGCTCATGAACGTTGTGACTGCATATCTATATGGTAATATAGATAAAGATATCTATATGAAACTTTCAGATGGTTTCAAAATACCAACAGAAATTAAAGATAAACCTCGGGACGTCTATTCTGTTAAGCTTCAAAGATCATTATATGGTCTTAAGCAATCGGGAAAAATGTGGTATAACAGACTGCGTGAATTCATTGTTCAACAAGGTTTCACCTATAATGAAGTCTGCACGTGTATTTTCATTAAAACCACGTGAACATGATTCATATTAATAGCTGTCTATGTAGACGACTTAAACCTCATCGGAACTCCTGTAGAGATTGATAATATATCTGCAAGCCACAAACTAACATTTGAAATGAAAGACCTAGGCAAGACTAAATATTGTCTTGACTTACAGATAGAACACCTCAGCGGAGGAATCCTGTTACACCAATCCATATACACAAGAAAATTACTTAAAAATTTCCATATGAATAAGAGCCATCCTCTAAGTACACCAATGGTAGTTAGATCTTTGGATGTACATAAGGACCCTTTCCGACCGCTGGAAGAGGAGGATGAAACATTAGGTCCTGAAGTACCATACCTTAGTGCCATTGGAGCACTTCTATATCTGGCAAACTGCACGCGTCCCGACATAGCGTTCGCAGTCAACCTACTAGCCAGATACAGTTTAACACCCATAAAGCGCCATTGGAACGAAGTTAAGCAGCTTCTGCTCTACCTCCAAGGGTCGACTGACCTGGGATTATTCTTCCCGAAAGGTGAATCTTCCACTTTGATTGGTTATGTAGATGCAAGTTACAGATCTGATCCACACACCGAGAAATCACAGACTGGTTTCGTGTTCACCTATGCTGGTATTGCCATCTCCTGGAAATCTGTGAAGCAGACCACCACAGCAGTCTCATCCAACCACTCAAATCTCCTGGCGATCCATGAAGCTAGCAGAGAATGTGTCTGCCTTCGTTCAGTCTTTCATCACATTCTAGTGAAGACCGGCCTAAAGACGGACGACCTTAAACCAACCATTTTATTTGAAGATAATGCAGCTTGTATAGCTCAACTACAAGCTAGTTACATCAAGGGCAATAGGACGAAGCACATCTCTCCCAGATTCTTCTGGACAAACGAGCTACAAGAGCAGAAGCAGGTTGAAGTATGTAAGATTCAGTCTTGTAATAATTTAGCTGATATGTTTACTAAGGCATTGCCTAGATGTATTTTTAAAAAGCTTGTAAAAGATATAAGTATGTGACAGCTGAAAGACCTATAAGCCTGAAGCTTGTACGGATCAGGGGGAGTCACTTGTGTATTGTACTCTTTTTCCTTAAGCTGCTGGTTTTTCCGACTGGGTTTTCCACAGCTAAAGTTTTAACGAGGCAAAATACGGTAACTCTGAATCCTGCAGTATCCACCCCACATTAGCGTATATGATCCTGAAGAATTTTTATGCTAAGAATGGATGAATGCAGGGGAGAGTTATGAATGGAGGAGACCTTTGGTCTTCACCTACTAACATACACAATTACACCCATTATTAGTGGGTATGTCTTGGGTTCCATTATACTGTAACTCCTATATGAATAATATTTATATGACTATGGTTTAAACCGTGAGCACTTACTTCTTACAATCCTAACAACTCCAATTTTTTAGACGCCAACTTTCTAATTGGCGCTTAATACCGGGTTTGGATCCGTATTCGAGTTTCATTTACGGAGCCGGATCCGTTTTCAGTACAACAGCAGCCGCATCGTCTGTGTATCTATTTAATCTATCAAAATCGAAATCGATCTCAGGGAGATTCAGAGATCCAAGCAAAATCGCCTTCAAAATGTTAGAAAGCGGACAAACTCCATTAATGCTTTTGAGAAGAGAGACTCCATTAATGATTTAGAGGGGGGAGGGGGAGGGGGAGGGGGAGGGGGAGAGAGATGAAGTGGTATTTGGTTGCAGCTCTTCTTACTCTTCTGACGAGTTCTCAGGTAGTCACCAAGCCCTAATCTGTATTCATTTCCTTTTTCAGCATGTTCTAATTACTAACTATTATTTGGGTTGGAATGATGCTCATTGCTAATTAATTAATTGAGCAATCATTGGAGGGGGAAATAATTCTTCCTTGATTTTGGACTTAATTAATGGAGCAACGTTGAAGAAGGAAACCTGAAGAAGGAGAGCTCGTGTTTCCCGCAATCTGGGAGAAAAATTGAGCTGCTTTTCTGCTGCATTTGACGGAAAAGCCAATTGGTGTCATTAAAATTTTTTGTTATGTACCAAACAACAATTCATTCAATTGAACGTCTAAAGAAAGAATCACTTGGAATCTGTGCAATCCGAACAAATAGATATTCGAATTAATAATCGTGTGCATAATCATGTATTTTGTTATAATTTTGACACTATTGCAGTAATTGACTGGGCAGTAAGTTTTTGGGATACTAGCCAAACATTTTAAAAGTGAAGGAACCTAGAATCTGTACTATTTGGGTATCAGTTAAGACAGTTCAAGATCTATCAGAAATGCATGATTCATTGTTTTGTGAAGGCTGTCGCGTGACTTTGCTGTGATACCTTCTTTTAATCCTTAGGAGCATTGGCTGTAAAACTTCACGTGAGCCAAGAATTGGGCTTATTATATGACTTATAGTATGTTATCTGAGTAAGCCTGCAATAGTCCTCAATGGAGATCCAGTAATCCTTCTCAATAATAAATCATGATTAAATTTTTTGAAGAGCACTTGCTAGAAGGAAAGGAAGTTAGGATTCAGTAGAGAAGTCGGTTTGCAAGGGCAAAAAGATAACACGTGATTTCAGTATCATAATATACAGTTGAACTTTTGTCTAATTCTTAGACAAATGAAAGGTTTTGTCTAATTCTTAGACAAATGAAAGGTAAGTGTGTAGGACATGGAAGAACATAGTCTTCTCATTTACTATTATATCTATTGAAATATTAAAAGATTAATTTAGTATTTGCTATGATGAAATTGAAAGTTTTAGAACCATATCATAGTTTTTTCTGAAGATGTAACATGAAGAAGATATAGAGGATGTTCAATGTCGGAGGCTTTTTTGTTACAAAATAGGCCAGCACATTGATGATGTGTTCAGGATGTGATATTTGATTGGAATTCGCTGTTTGGACCACTCATCTTGGAGTCCCAATGATATTGGACCATGTGGAAGCCAAGCTGAAGCTTAAGCATGAGAAGATGAGGGCTATGAGGGGAGTGCTTAGTGGGTACAGGTGTGGGGAAGGCTAGATTGTTTGTATCATGGAGATTAGCAAGCAGAAAAACACTAGAAGGGAGGGTTTAATAGTAATTTATAAATTTGATATAAACTTTTATAAAATCTTTTACCATTTTGCTGAAGAATTCAAATACTGTTACCAAGATGAAATTTTAATCAGCAAATATAATAAGCAAATATAATAACATGCAAGTGATATGAACATGTATACAGTTATGCAACAGAATATAAAATACTTGTAAGAATATAAATCAAGAGCACAAGCAATGTAAACATAAGGATATATACTGGTTCGGTCAACCCTGACATAATCCAGTCCCAAAGTCCCATATGAGATTTCCATTTCTCCTTTTCCAAATCGGAAGGCTGGCACAATTTTTCTTCTACACCACGACTAGGTGTATGAAACTACAACTTGAACAACCTTGAGCAAAACACCTCTTAACACTTGAGAGAACACCGTTCTCTCTTAAAGACAAGTGAGAAATACTTTCAACCTTTGATGGAGTCTAATTTTCCTATTCTTACATTGAAGCGTCTGTGTAGAAGTGAACCTATAAAGGATTTTGATCTCAAAAGAAGCTGAAAAATGAAGCTTTGGAGATCAAGAATGGCCAAAAAATAAGTATAGAACTTTGAGAAAAGAGGCCAAGGGTGAGGCGATTTCACTTTCAAAGATTTAGCAAAAAAGAGTTTTTCTCACAAAAGATTGATCTTTTCTTAATCTCATGAGTTTCCTCTATTTATATAGTGAAAAATGTGTGAAAACAGTTACACAAGATACCTTCAAAACGGTAACATATGGTTAGTTGACGGATTTTCGACTAGAGTATAAGGATTTGTTGATTAATTGACTCATTACTCGACTAATATATTACTATAGTTGACTAGCCAGTCAGTCAAAAGAGAGCTAACTCTTTGTTAGTCGAGTAATCAAGTAATTAATTGACTAATCGTTGAATGTTGGTCAACTAATTTGACATGATGACTAATAAATTTCGTGTTTGATAAGTCGACTAGAGTAGAGAAATTGATCGACTAATATTCTAGGAAGTTTATTGGGTTGGTCTTGAAAACTTAGGAATACTTTTCAAAAAAATTTCAAACTTTTTCAAACTTTTCTATGGTTTCCTAAGTGCGTGTGAAAGCTTCGACAATGCTTTAACATTCTAATCAAATGATAAGAATAAAATACATCAACATAAATACTTTTGCATTAAAGCTTCTTGATGTAGTCCTTGAAGTTCATGTCTTGTCTTTGATTCTTTGAGAGCTTTACTCCTTAAATATTGATTGAAATCATTTCTCTTTAATCTCTTTTATATTTAAACCTACATTCATAGATCATTAGCACATGAAATGTTTGCTTACCATCAAAACCAATAGTGGGGTGACTCAATACTCAACATTTTCCACCTTTTATGATAAAAACTGTACAATACATAAAATATGAAAGACATACATACTCTCTCATGCAAAGATGCATATTGTTAAGATAAGCATATTAAAAACTTCACATGCATCGTTGCATGTTAGTAATAATCATATTTAATTATTTATCATATGTATCAGTCAAAGTGCTAAATGAGTGCAAAGCATTCAATATAACTAATCTATATGCCATGTAGGTACTATAACCAATATAAAAAAGTTGGTATCCATGGAATATAAACAATATATATGGAAAATATTAAGCAGAGTAACTTTTCAATTTATACCAAATGTTACCAATTATTATATACCAAAGATGGCATTTGGGTAAGATACTCCCATATGACGTATTTTATTTCATCTTATATCTTCCTCTTTGACATTATCAAGAAAGGTGATTCAATATTTTGTAATATATTCTCAAATTTTCAACAAAAATTTATAAAGATGACTCTATATTCAAATAAAAAATTTTAAACATCTTTTAAAAACATGAGTCATGTGTCAAATTGTATCATTTGAGTAAATTTATCTAAAATTTGCAAGTAAATCAAAATTTTTATCAAATCTCAAAACGAATTAAAAAAAATGTAATCACTTCTCAAAATTTTTTAACAAAATTTTAAATCAAGTTTCTTACTTAATGCGTTTAGATGAGAATTCATTTCTATAGTAATCATTAATTATGAAACATGTTGAAATGTTTAACAATAATTGGGTGAGTCAATATATTATCAAAAATTGAAAGCCTTAAAGAGTCATACGTCAATTCAACAAAATTTCTCTTGAATATCTATAGTTCACATATGTAACCATTAGAAACAAATTGTATTACTTTACAATATGGAATGTGTTATGCGTTATGAGAGATTTGAAATATTCAATTGCATGTTATTCTTAACACAAGCATCAATACAAAATGTGTTACTTTAATATGAAACATTTGTAACATGTATGAGGTCTAACTCAAAAGAATGGTGTTAGAGTATCATAATATGATCAATAATCTCTAAAGTAAGTGTGCATGTAACATATATCTCAAAGTGACAAGTTATTTGAAACAAATATAAAAAAATGATTCTAATGACTATTTTCAATAGCACACAGAGAGAAAGCAAACACGCTTTATTTAACATAAAGATAGTTTTTACATTTCACAACAAAATAAATCCATCTCACCACATCTTCCATTACAACCCATCATAAATTCATTCCATAAACATTACAGCTTTCTCATCAATTACACAACAAACATGATTGAGTTCTACTCCTCCTAAGAGTTGCGATCCAACAACTCTCGGGGATCATTAAAATCGGTCTTAAGATTTGATAGTTCGTAACGAATCTGTCTAAGTTGGTACAACACGACATATTGTGTAGCCATCATCTTGTCCATTCTATCAGATAAGGATTGATAGTGATCAATTGGGAAGGAAGGACCAAAAGTAGGAGTAGGATGTAGTTGGGTTCAGGTTGGGGTTTCAAGTTCAAGTTTGTCTTGAGGTTCAGCAATAATATTAGGAAAATGCATCCTAACTAGTGCAGATCTATCAAATGGAATCATGCTAGGGAGGATTTCAGTTTCAGATTTAAAAGGAACTTTGAAGTGCATGAAAATCCCAATCAAGGTGCAACCATGATGGATTGATAAAAAAGTTATTTTTATGATATTATCATGTATTATTTGTGCCCAGTTGACGTTGACTTGCCTTAAAAGTGTATATACACATCTAGTTAAGTTAACTGAAATGTAGGTGAAACTGTCAGTCTTTTGAATCAGATTGTATGATAGGATTTTGGCAATCAACTAGCTGTTGGGTGAATGAGAATAGATGCTATGCCTGATCTAAAGTGTTGAACATTGTACATCATGTTAGACATTATATCATCATCATATATAGTAATTTCATGTAATTTTAATCTATAGCTATGCCTGATCTAAAGTGTAGAACATTGTACATCATGTTAGAAATTATATCCTCATCATCTATAGTAATTTCATGTAATTTTAATCTATAGCTAGAGAATAACAACATTGCCTATTTTGAAAACTAAAAATTTCATGCAAATGATTGTTTATGAAAATTTAAGGGATTCCATAATTAGCAAAATCCTTAAATTTACAAATCTTTCACACATTATATTCCTTAATTTTTTTAATAATTTCTCATCTAATTCGGATTTCTTAAGAAATTGATAAAATGCGTGAGGTGGAGCTTTAGATGAAGACCGCCTAGATGCTGTTCTTTCCCCTTTTGACATAATTCTAGCTAATATGATGAGAATGAAAATGCTTGAGAATCTAAAGGCTTGAAATCCAGAGAGATTATAGTTTTAAATGAAATGAAAACACAAGATAAAGCGTAAAAGATGATAAACATAAAAAAGCTTGAATCTTGGAGGAGATGGGGCTTGGCTGTCCAGCAATAGGGAAGAATTCGGCTGCAAGAGGGGCTAGGGTTTGAGAGAAGTGTTCAGTTCTAAGAGGGGAAAGTTTCATCGCAAAGATGCTTTTGTTGAAGAGTTGAACTAATTTGGACCTCAGGATATCAATTGGATGGTTGAGATTAGATCACTTAAAGGATTTGAGTCATTTAGGTCTAATAATATGGATGTCGGGTTCTCAGAATAAATGGGGTTGGATTCAAAAAATATATCAACTCAACAGAAATAGAGTTATGTTCTTGAAAAAAGAATGGATTAGTCGACTAGTCGGTGAACTCTTGTCGACTAGCGGTTGACAAAAATTTGGATTTGTCAACTAGTCAACACTTGTTAGTCGACTAATTAAAGATTTGGTCGGCTGTGAAGTGAACTGTGGTCGACTAAAAGGGCTCAGGGACAAAATTCATCAGGTTTTAAGTTTTAATATTCTATTTTCTTACCTAATTAGATTATCATTCAAATTAATTTTTTAAGTTAATTATCAAAAAATACACACAATTGCACACACGTAAATACGAACAAAAACACAAAATATTTTTAATTTGTTTTATGTTATGTAAGGTACCAATGAAATTTTCATTTGTATTTTAGGGTTCTCTACATAGGTCACAAGAAAATATTCATTCAACTGAAAATCAAATCCATTTGGGTTTGCATTTCCCATTATTTATATATTTATAATCTTTTGAAAAATATACATTTTGCATATAATATTATTTACATATGCGTATTTCATTTTATATGAACCCACTTTAGGTATTCATATTTTAATTGTTTGATTTTTCTTTTCATTAGTTCTTGTAGTCTAATATGTCTAGATTGGTTCATATTTTGCATTTTAGGATTTTTTACTTCTAGTTTCCTTAGCAAATTTTGTGTACCGGAATGCATGTGTTTGCTTAATTATATCGTTGGTATTCGATTAAACTTATTATATCTTAGACCAAATTTGTTATTTATTGTTTTTGTGAAGCAAGTAGATTATTTAAATTTACTTTTCTTTTATTAAACGTATCTACGTTTTTATAAAGTTCATTCTAACTTTAGTGTAGAAGTGTTTTTGTCATGTTCACTTAACCTATTGCGTAGGTCTTTACATTCTTTTATTAGAAGATTATTTTCCTTTTTTAATTTGAGATTCTCTTGTAGTTTCTTATCATCATTCTTAGAACAATCATCTTTTAAATTAAGATTTTCAATTTCTAATATCATATTTTCATCTTCTAATTTCTTAATTGTTTGAGCTGTCTTCCGATATAGTTTCATTCTTGAGCAAAGCAATTTCTTCTTTTAATTCAATATTTTTTTCTAAGTTTTTTACACACAACATCATTCACAAAACAATTTTCATGAATTCTTTTTAATTTAACATATTCTTTTATTAATCCTTCATGTTGGTCACATAAATTTTCAAATCTAATTTAAATATCATCTTCATGCTCATTATCAGATTCAGATTCAGAATCAAAATTACCTTTATCCGTGTGGCCCATGAAGCACACGTTAACACATTTTTTCTCGTTCTCTTCGTCTTCGTCAGAATTTTCCCATGTTTCAGCAAAAGCCTTCTTTATACTTCTTTGGCTCTTCATATTCATTCCGAGTGCGCCATATTTGATTTGCAGTTGTCGCTTCTGACACCTAATCAAAAATAACTTCATTATTACCACTTAACAAAATATTCATTATCTTGGCGTGAGGATTGTCATTTCTATTTCCGAGTCCGTCCATTGTGACGTGGGTGTTGTTGGTTTGTGGTAGGGCATCTCCACAAGACGTTGATAGATAAAATGTAGAACATCATTATCCTTCCTTAACATTTGTAGTTGGAGCTATCGAAGACCGGTGGAGTTGTGTGATGGATATTGGCTATTAAGCCCAATATGTTTTTGATAATGATCAACACATTATGTTATTGTTAATGACTCTACTTGTTGAAGTCACAGATCCATCTAAAAGGTTTCTTGAAGATTCTGACGTAAGAGCAAAATTGGGACGTAATTAGCAGTATGATATTAGTATCTTCATAGAGACAATGAGATGCTTGGGATGATAAATCAAAGGGGAGAATATTGGCTCAAGGCAATGGCAAAGCATGCATGAAGTAAAAACAAGCTCAAAGATGTATTTTTTATGCTTTTCTTTGTGTAATGTACACCTTATTCATATATTTTTGTATATTTTGTTAGATGATGTAGATGCATTCATTCTTATCTTACATCATCAAGTAGAAGACTTAGGATTATTTAAAATCCCTTTTAAACTCATAAAAATACTTTGAAAAAGTTTTGAAATGATTTGCAACGATTTTGAACTATTTTGAGCTATTTTTCCCTGTATCATGAAATAGCCGACTACTTTTACTAAAGTAGTTGACTATTTTGTGCGGGAAAAAGGAGCGTTTTCTCTGTTGCTGAAAAGAGTTGACTATATTTATGTTTGTAGTCGACAACCGTTATTCTATGAGTTGACTGCCAACTTTACTATAGTACTTCGACCCAACGACTAAAAAACACATTTCTGTATTTTACAAACGCAGTTGGAGGTGAATTTTAGGGAATAATTTTCAACGGGTTTTACCTCTATTTAAGCCTGTAGATGGCTGATTTTATAGAGACATTAATGATCATTTTAAGAGCATTTAAAGGCATTTACTCCATGTTTTCTTTGGTAAATTAATTCTCTCTTTTGAAAAAGAGTTAAGCTTTGAATCTTCGTCAAAGAGAGTTCGTCTTCCAAGTGTCATGCCCATTCATGCACTTGGTTTCACACTCATCCTAGCCCTCATTGCATATGGTAAGATCATCTACAAGGCTTAAGTAAGAGTGTATTTGTTTACATTTCTTTGTAATCTAGCTCTCGGTTTGTGAGAGCATATAAGAGGGTTTACTCTTTTGTATCCCAGTTTAGGAATTGTAACTATTGTTTGAGTTTTGGTACCCGTCTTAGGTGAGATTAGTAGAAATCCACCGCTTGGGTGATAAGGGTGGGACTGGATTAGGTGTAGCCGAAACACGATACATATTGTGTTTGCTACTGCTTTTGTCTCTATATTGTTTGTGTTGCAATTGTTTTTAATTAACATTTTGAATTGCCACTTACACTATTCACCCCACTCTAGTGTGTTGATTAGTGTTCATGGATCCTAACATTGTGATATTTTGACTAAGTTGGAATTTGGTCGACCCCCGGATACACGCTCCGGGGGTACGATGTAGCTTTATCGCAAGTGCACAGTTAAGTGGCAAGCATGAATCGAATCACATGGAGGATTAATGACGGTACTCTACTTTAGTTACTAAGCTACTTGGTGGAAAATTGTTTGGAAATGGTTGGTGTCACAGTCGTTCGAATATCAATGCAAATTCAATAGAATAAAGATGTCTAGGGCTAAGGAATCACCACTATGGATTTTCAAGTCATCAATGTGAGTTATAAATTATCATGCAATCAAACTTGGTTTAAGGTGAACTTGCCGCAACTAATTGGAGAACCGGTGCACGCTGTCGCGCTACGCAAGTCTATAGCAATCTAAACTAGAGCCTCGCTGTCACACAAGCCTAGTCCAGACCACTAGCATTAAGATCGGCAATTATGTCCAATCCCAACTCAAGCTCGCTGTCGCGCAACTTGAGTTCGGATCTAGATCGTGATAGTTCGTACTCGTTCACCGTCGTGCAACGAATATGAGTATAGGAAAACAATAAAAATGCTAGCTTTGGTCGCTGTCGTGCACCAAGTCTAGGAAATTTCGATTGTAATCCTAAATCGAATATCTATGGCTTTTCTTGGATCAAGATTCTCTGTCGAGCTCTCAAGATCGAAGAGAAATCTAGTAAAATAATCAAGATCTAACCTTTCTAACAAGCCTAATATCATAGCAATTCATGATCTCATAAACCAAACACTAGTCCCATATGGTTTATCCCTTTGCCCTAGAGCAAAGAAATTACTCACAATTCATATTAGAAATCAATGGAAAAGCAAGATCAATAATAGAATTCATCATACAATCAAGATTTAATAAGAGATATAACATAAAAATCAGAGCTTGCAAGAGATCAAGACAAACCAATTTGCAAAGAAGCTTCAAATAGAAAATTAAGAACAAATCTTCGATCCCTCGCCAATACAAAAGCTTAACTCCAATTAAAACCAAGGAAAAATATTCTAAGAGGTCTATCTGGTCTCCCCTGGGGCTGGAGACAAAACTGGGCTTAAATACATGCCCAAAAAAACAAAAAATCCAGACCAAACTGCCCCTACGTCGCCAGAAACCCTAGTTTTCACGACTGGCTGTCGGCTAGGGATGAGAATGGGCATGCCCAAAGCCCGTTTGGGCTTCCAATTGGGCATGCCACATCATCATCCCTACAAAATCCTTTAGCCCATTCTCATCCCTACTGTCGGCGCTACTCGGCCAAGTGAGACTCTCACTCGGCCGAGTGAGAAGTCTACTTGGTCGAGTAAGGCAGTCTGCAGATCACTCCAAAAACAGAGATTTCTTTAGAATCTTTGCCTCCACTCGGGCGAGTGGAGTTCTTACTCGGCCGAGTGGAAGTTACCACTCTGCCGAGTACATTATGACACTCAGGCTGGCAGATGTCGTCGTATCAGCTTTACTCGGCCGAGTAAGCTGCTTCACTCGGACGAGTGAGCTGCGTCACTCGGCTGAGTTGCCTGTATCTGAACTCCTTTCTTCTCCTCCTCACTTTCTCGTCGATTCTTTTGACGTTATTCTTCTTTCACTCATCCTCCAGTGCCGTTAGCTCTTCGATATGATCATGGACGACGCTCCGGCACGCGTGCAAGTTCTCTAGGCTCCAAATTGCTCCCGATTGCTCCATATCTCCTGAAATCAGACGAAAACAAGAAATAGTGAAAAGTATCGAAACATTGTCGAATAATCGTGAAAATCTCGATATGAGCAATCGAAATGGCATGCAAATATGCAGAAATAGAGTGTAAAATATGAGCATATCAAAATCCCCAAAGCTTACCTCTTACTCGTCCTCGAGGAAGATAAGTAAAGAGACGAACTTGGCGAATAAAAATAAAGAAAAAGGAATGAAAGAAAAAGAAGATGAAGAGGTGAAGGTGCTAGATCATTCTCTCAGAACTTGGAGTTGCATACTTAAATAGCACGAACAATGAATATAAACATGTTAAAGCTTTTTTACTTCGATATCATTTCATTTAGGTGCATTCGATAGAAAAACTAAGAACATCGAAAATCATATGAAATATGAAATCATTTTAGAATCAACATCGTCTAGGGCATATAAAACGATATACATAATCATAGATTACACACTTTTCAATTGATCGCTTTCTACTTGGAGTATAAGAGATATCACACATTTCAAATCAATAAGAATAGAAACAGATGGTTTTCATGAATTTCATGCCAATATTCAATTCATAGACGTCGTTATACTCTAAGTAATCTCTCTAAGTATCAAAAATTACCTAGCTTAGGTTGTCATGCATATATAAGTAGTCACTCACACACACGTCATTGGATCCCCTCCTCCAAGCTTATCTATAAGCGTGGTGACATCAAATATATATAAAAAACGACTTTTTCCCATATTTTTATAGCTCCAAATGAATAAAAGGAAAATAAGAAGGAAAGAAATAAGAGGGGATTGTGTATATACAATGGAACTTCTTTTTTCTTGTTTCTCTTTTCTCTTTCTATCTTTTTTTCTTTTGTTTTTTTCCTTTTTTTATACCGAAGAACAATCCCAAACAAGGTAAAAACATATATATTTTTTCTTTGAGATTTTTGGATTCTTGGAGCTTATTCTTTTTAGCATGGGGAAGATGCAAATATAGGATTCACTAAGGGGCCCAGATTCACCAATGACTATAAGTATAGAAATGATGTTCAAGATGTATGGAGAAAGAAATATATATAACGCTCTCTTCACTCCTTTTGTATGTGCATAGCAACTTCAGCAGGGTAATGTAATCTACTCAGTTTGTTAACAAAAAGTAAACTAATCTAGTCATATCAAATGACAATCATTCATTCAACCTGGAAGTTCAATACACATTTCATGCAAAAAGAAGTGATAATAGATATGTAAAGCGATACTCCAAGTATAGGCAATCAATGGGTGAAGCTTGATGTGTTTTCTACGAAGAGTATACAATAATAATTCCCAGACTCGGTTAACGCTAAAATTTCATTCATAAGCACATAATAAACGATGGAAGTTCTTTTTCTTAAATGCATAGCAATATATCGCATATGATATCAGAAATAAAAACGATAGCATTGCAAGAGAATACATGCATAAGAGTAAAACAAACTCCAAGATATAGTCATCATAGAGAATTCATATCTAACAAGGAAAATAAAAGAAATAAGGATGGAAATAAAAACTAACTATACATATGCAAATCACTCCAAAAGTAAGAAAACGTGATGCATGTCAAAATGAAAAAACAAATGAAAAAGTGAGTGAAAATAAGTGAAAAGTAAAGAAATGTGAAAAATAAAGGTAAAAATGAAAGAAAAATAAAAAGTGCGTGTGTACACTCACTCCCCCAAGCTAAACTACACATTGTCCTCAATGTGCTAAGTGTGACACTAGGACGCATAAGATAGGGGCGGGAAGGTGAGGATGCGTGCATGATGCAAAATAAAAGGAAAATAAAGAAAGTAAAATGTGACATGGTATTTGCAAGTGGTGAGTGCAAATAAAAAGGATGCAAATGATGGATGCATGATGGTAGATGGCATATGCAAAATGAATATGAAATGTGGCCCAGAGTTACATACTGTCCCCCAAACATACTGTCCCCCAAACTGATATATACAATGCCCTGTAAAAAGTGGTCAAAACATATGGGCAAGCAAAATGATGGCAAAACGATGGGACGAGAGGTGGAGCAAAGATATGATAGGCATCAGAGTACGTGCCTACACCGGTGGTGCGGCGCCATCACCTCAATGTGGTGGGGGCGGTGGTGGTAGAGGTGCAGGTTCCTGAGGGGCGGGCCGGGGTGGTGGTGCTGGAAGCTGCTGTAGGCGCTCTAGAATCTGGTTCAGCGTGAGCTGAATACCAGGGAGCATGGCAACGCGGGCCTGCAGGGTGTTAACGGTGGCGGCGAGAGACTTAAAATCCACTCTGAGTCCACTCATTGCCTCCTCGACAGTACGGAGCTGCTGGACAAGGGCGTCAGGAGCGGAAGTAGAGGGTCGAACAGGTGGAGGACCCTGACGGCTTGCTAGGGCTTTGCCGAGCCCTGACGAGCCAGCCAGGGCCCGCAGGACCCTCGTTGAACCGCCAGAGCCTGACGAATGCCCTGGCGGTTCGCTTGACCCTTCCGGGGCCATCAGCGGCCCGCAGAGGCATTCTGGCCCCCCCAACAATTGGAGCTGGGCCGCTGGCAATTCCTGGAGCATCCGGCGGCCATTCGGGGGAGAATCAGATAGCGAGGAGCTGACAGCGAGGGATTTGATGGTCGTCGGGATGATTGGGGAGCTAATTTCAATGATGAGGACCAATGGAGCGTGAGGCGGAGCTTGAGGGCTATGAAAGGTGCCCTGAGGAGTACCGTGAGTACTACAGAGAGGGAGGAGCTGATTGGGGAGGCGGCGTGAGGCATGAGAGAGATGGAGGCCCTGTGTATGTTGGACCATGCCATCCCCCTTATCGACGACATGATTTTCAGCTGGGGAAAGGAGCTCCATGAGGGGGTTTTTTTTGCGAAAAACAGAGTCAGGAAGCTGAAGATGCCCATCTTCAAGGGAGAGCCCAGATTCGTGGCTGTACTGGGTCGAGAGATCTTTGAGGTCTCTGTGATACCGGAGTAGTGGCTTAGGGCTGTTGGGGTCTGTCGGGAAGGAGAGGCGTTGTCTTGGTATTAATGGACGCAGCAGGACCAGCCTTTTCCCACGTGGGAAGAGTTTACGATGCTTTTGATGGAGCGATTTGGGGAGGTACATGTGGGCACTGCTTTTGAGAGGTTGTATGCACTGAGGCAGGATGTGGCCGTGATGGATTACATCAAAAAATTTGAGATGTTAGTTAGTCGGATCAGTGGTGTGTCAGGAGAGTCGCTGGAGGGAAACTTCATGACGGGGTTGAAGTCGAGTATCAAGTCAGAGGTGAGGGCCCATAGACCGACGAGTCTGCGAGCTTGCATGAGTTTGGTAAGGATTGTGGAGGATAGGTTGGACCAGGAGAGGAAGGCCCGCGGGCCTTGGGGAGGATCTTTTCGGGGACCGGCACCTGCAGGAGGGCCAAAGGCGGCCATAGGAGGAGGAGCACCAGCTGTGGGGACATGAGCCAGCAAGGAGAGATGGGCTGAGACACGACCAGGGGGCAGGTACGGCGGATGATGGAGGCGGAGATCCGGGAGAAGAGAGCTAAGGGGTTGTGTTTGAAGTGGGATGAGAAGTTTTCTCATGGGCACCGGTGTGGCGACTATAGACTGCAGATATTGATAGTGGCTGACGAGGAAGACGAGATAGAGTTGGAGGCTGACGATGAGGAAGATCAGGAGCACCCACATTTGGACCTGGCAGAGGTGTCGCTCAACTCTGTGGTTGAGTTTACTACGAACCACACCATGAAGTTACTTGGGCAGATTACAGAGCTGGAGGTGACGATGTTGGTCGATAGTGGGGCTACCCACAATTTCATCTCCCGTCAGCTGGTGGAGAGGCTGAGGCTAGAGATCAGTGACGTAGGCATGTTTGGAGTGGTGCTGGGGACATGACAGGTGGCACAGAGTAGTGGCATATGTAGATGGCTACTCCTTACTATCCAGGGGTATAAATCGTGTCCGACTTGCTTTCGTTGGAGTTGGGAAATACAGATATCATCCTGGGGATGAAGTGGTTGCAGACCCTTGGAGACACGAAGAGCAATTGGGGGCTACTCAGGTTGGAGTATCAGGAGGGGGAGCGGACCGATAGATCGGTGGGGTCACTCGGGGGTGCAGCGACCCACAGGAGGATGGCTAGAGAGCTATACTGGCCAGGGATGAAGAAGGACATCGCGCATCTAGTAGCCGAGTGTGATGTCTGCCGGCGTCACAAGTATTTGGCGATGGCTCCTGCAGGGCTACTCCAGCCCCTATCCTTGCCAGAGAGAGTCTGGAAGGACATTAGTATGGATTTTATTGAGGGTCTGTCGAGGTCAGAGGGCTTCACTGTCATATTTATTGTGGTGGACCGCCTCAGCAAGTATGCCCATTTCATTCCTATACGGCATCCCTACACAGCGGTGACTGTAGTTGTAGATTTTATGAAGGAGGTAGTGCGTTTGCATGGGTTTCTGGTCTCTATTGTGTCAGATCGCGACATGGTCTTCTTGAGCAGTTTTTGGCGGGAACTGTTCAAGGTGCAGGGGACCACTTTGAGGAGCACGGCCTACCACCCGTAAACAGATGGCCAGGCGGATGTGGTGAACAGGAGCGTAGATACATATTTGAGATGTTTTACATCGGAATCGCCGAAGCAGTGGGCCAGGTGGTTGACATGGACAGAATACTGGTACAATACTTTCTACCAATCGACGGTGCAGAGTACACCTTTTCGCATCCTTTATGGGCGCGATCCTTCCCATCTGATACACTATAACCGTGGGGCGACCCCCTGTGTCTCAGGTGGAGGAGCATTTGGAAGAGAGGGAGAGGATGCTGGATGAGCTGAAGCGGCACTTGTTGAGAGCACATCAGATCATGAAGATCAAGGCAGACATGCACAGGAGAGATGTGCATTTTGAGGTGGGCGATAAGGTGTATCTTAAGCTGCGACCATATAGACAGAAGACGGTGGCGCATATGAGCAACGGGAAGCTGGCGGCTCGCTATTACGGTCCTTTTGAGGTGTTGGCCAAGATTGGGAAGGTGGCCTGTCGCCTACAGCTGCCGGCTACGTCCACCATCCACCCGGTATTCTACGTGTCCCAGTTACGGTGTGTATCGGGGACCACACTTTGTCACCTACTCTTCTACACACCCTGACCGAGGACATGGAGATATTACTGGAGCCACATGAGGTCAAGGGTGTTCGTCAGAGTGCAGCTGAAGTTCAGGAGGTGCTTATCAGATGGCGCGGCTTGCCCGATTATGATGCTACGTGGGAGTCTCAGGAGGCTATCCGCCAACAGTTACCTGACTTCTACCTTGAGGATAAGGTGGCTCTTTTGGGGGGGGAGTAATGATGTGATTATTACCTATAGGCGGAGGAGACGCGTGGCTGATTCGTAATTTCTGAGATGTTTTATGCAATTTTGAGTGTTGGGGGGGGGGGGGGGGGGGCTTTTGTGTAAACGGGCTAATTTTGCAGGATATTGCTATGGCTGGCCATAGGGGTTCTTTTCATACTTATTTTGAGATTGTAAACCCTAAGACCAGTTTGTCTTCTTTGGAGGATTAGACTTTTTTCTCGAATAGAAAGTTAGGAGATTTCCCATCTCGAATTGGGGCTTATCCTTGTTATTTTCAGATAAAAAGCAATACAAAAATTCATCTTTTCTTGTTCTTTCGTCCTTAAATCCCTATTTTTCACACAAATCAGCCCTAGAATGAGGTGGCTGGGCCGTGGGCATTTTTTAATCTAAGAAAGAAAAGAAAAGAGTTAAGAATAAATGAGGAGAAAAGAACGAAAGCAGTTGGGCTTGGGCTACAGGCTTTTAAATGAAGGAAGAATTTAAGAAGAAGAAAGAAGAAGAAACAAAGAAAATCAAGGAAAGAGAAGAAAATTTAGGAATTTAATTAGAAAAGTTTATAGGAAAATTGAAGAAAATTTCCAATAATCCTATAGAATTTTCGGGTCATTACATCCCTTCATGCCATAAAATGCCTATAGACATTATATCACTTGACTCCTTGTACTTAAGAATGTTTTTGACAGACTTGTTGAATGGTTGAGGAAGTTTTGTCATAGCATGTGAAGTACAGTTCACCAACAAGGACAATTATCTTGTAATAGCCAATCTGGTGTATATTGATATTTTTTTTTCATTTCCCTTTTTTCTTTGTTTCTTTGACCTCAATGGAATAATAATTGCTTGTCATTGTACATTCTGTTTCTTATACTATATCTTATATTGCATCATGTTCTAACTTCTAATCTCAAAGAGGAGAGAGAGCAAAAGCTTTCGTGCTATCTGATAAACATGTTGTGCTGTAGAATAATTCTGGTCCTAATCATTGAACAAAAAATTCGCTTTTCCTTTCTTGTTTAAGAGTTCATCATGAGATCAATGAAATCCTTTTTCTATCTCGCTCTTTGTTATTTTTGTTTGTCATTTTCTGTACTTATATTTTGAGGATATTATTCACTATGCGGATGACTAGCTACTAACCCATGCTGTTGTGCAACTAATGTTAATTTAATTTAATCAGTTTCTGTTTCACATGCCAGTTCAGTTGCTAATGCTCTTATGACATTATATTTTTCCAAGTACAAAAATATTGGTATATGACCTGTGGAGATATTTCTTTTCAATTTTACATGTAACATGCTATAGAAAATTATTAATGTTGCTAATAGGTATTTAAATATTTGCATTTTCGTACATGCCAGGGAATTTTGACGACACTTTCACAGACAAATGGAAGATATAGATATGATTATGCGACCATTCCATTCCTTGCAGAAATCTTCAAGGTAACATTTGCTAACTTACTTCCGCACAAGTTTAAATCAATTACCCATAGGATTGGTCAAAGCTTCACATTGGTCCCTGTTTCTATATGTCCTTGACCTAAAATCTTTGTCATAAGACACATTGACGTTGTTTCCAGGTATAAATACTGATATGTGCTTAACCATACAGAAGATAAATTCATTCTCATGATGCCCTTTCTTATTCTAGATGAGGAGATGTCACCACTCTCCTGATCATATATGTCCCTAAATTTATTTTTTTGGTATTAAAGAATCAGGGTTGCTTTCTAATCAACTTTTTTTTCACACAGACACAAAGGATGTTTGAAAATAATTCACGTATTGCAACATCTTTGTTCTTTTACTGTTCTATTTCAGCTTCTGGTTTCCAGTTTTTTCCTTTGGAAAGAGTGTCAGGGATCAACTCCTCCAAAGATGACCACAGAATGGAAGAGTGTGCGGCTATTTCCAATTCCTTCTATTATATACCTTGTGCACAACAATGTCCAGTTTGCTACCTTGACATATGTGGATCCATCAACATACCAGATAATGGGGAATCTTAAAATCGTCACAACTGGGATTTTATTTAGGTATTTATCTTTATTTTGAAGCAATCATATTTAGCGACATATATCGTTGCAGTAGTAGTATCAGTTCTGTTTTCAGTCAACTTGCATACATCAAGAAACTTCGATGACATCTGGAGTATATCTAAAGTGCTCACCATTTTTACATCTTTCTTATTGATACTTTAGGTTGTTCCTTAGGAGAAAGTTGTCTAATCTACAGTGGATGGCTATTGTTCTACTAGCTATTGGAACAACTACTAGTCAGGTAACCTTGCTTTCATGGAAACTTGCTCATCTCTCAGTGTGATATTTGTTTCAAGTGGGCCTATAGATTGTGCTTTAATGCTACTAAGAAATAAAAATTGTTATACACATTCCACGTTCTAAAATTCATTAAATGAATGATGACATGTTGAATTTCATTTTGCACGGGAGGGTTCTAGCAGATCCTGTACATGTTATGGTATTCATTTATACTTGCATCTTCACTGTGTGCTAAACTCTAGATTGATGTTGAAATCCAAAGTAGACCTTTTCCAGGTAGTTTACTGGTGGCTAATTAGTTCAGCATGTTTGTGAAATTATATGATATTATTCAGTACATTATATATCTCTAGTTGGCAGGAGGAAAGCACAATGCGTGGAAAGTTTTTACTGGGTATTTAATGGAGGGTAGGTTGAATATAAATCTGGGCTTTGGAAAGGTGTAGTAACAGAAACTGAAAGTTGAAGGGGCATGATGGGAATTATGGTAGTGGGGAGCACTAGCTGACTCGGTATTTCTTTCACTGGGGGAGTATTGCATTGAGACTGTAGGCACCTTCTATGCATATGCAAGGAGATTGGATGAGGGTTTAGACTTGTGAGGTTTAGAATACCATTTCTCAGCTGGACATGTACCCACATATTATGAAATATCATAGTAGAAGATTCCTTGATATTTTAATTAAGTAGAAGAGCATGCTTTGTGATAACGACACGGAAGCCAAGGGTTTAACATCTAGGGTTAGTGATAGGATTGGGAAAGAACTAAATTATGTTTATAAACTAAAGGATAAAGATAAGGTTTTGGATCTCTCACTTCAGAGTTTGAATCAATTACTGCCTTCAGTATCTCGAATGAAAGAAAATTTCTTTGGACCTCACATCTCTTCCACTCTCGCACCTCACATGTTAAAAATTCAATAACTATAACATTTACAAACTTAAAATTTTCATTATTCAATCTTCGATCATGGTCCAGTAAGCCGACCCCAAAACTTTTAGGATGATGGCTAAGATTATGAAGAAGAATCTTTCATCATTAAAAAAAAATCAACAATAGACTCATATTTATAGCAAAAGAAATGAACTCCTATCTAGACTCATGCTCAAAGTTCTAATATAATTCAAATTTTAAAATAAAATAAAATAAAATATTCTTTCTCAAAAGAAAGCCCAAAAGATTTAAAAGAGAAACACTAAAAGGACTTTATAAAAGAAATAAGAGAGGACTCTAAAAACTAAAAGTTTAAATCAATTCAAACTTTAAAAGGAAATATTAATCACAAACTAATTTCTTATTCTTCTTCAATCATGAGCCTTTCTTGGAATATGATTTGGTTCAATTTCTAAAAGAATTTATATGTGATCCATGTTCATTCCGTAAGAAATCTTTTTTGGTTAGAGGAAACTCGATCTCAAGTTTTGAAATAGCACAATATGAAAAAACTTGAGCAACTATATCCGGAATAATAATCTAACGGGGCAAAGATGAGTATATGAAAGGACATAATACTTGCTGGTTCGTAGGCAAAAGATCAATAGGAATAATAAAGTCTATGTGCTCTATTTTAAGTTCAGTTAATAGTTCAGATGACGGCTTAAATGTGAACTTTGTTTGGAGCATTTATTTAGACTTGGTCTCTGATCTTGTTGGGAATAACGATCTAACGGTAGCTTCTTCTCGAGTTCGAACTAAGGCTCAGGAGCTGGCTCGAACTGTGTTGCTAGCCCTAAGTTTGGCTTGAACTCAGGCTTATGCTCAAAATATGGCATCAACTCGGGCTCATGCACCGGTTCTGGTTCTGACGAGGTGTGACTGTGGAAGAGCACAATTCCTGCACTCTCTTCTTTAATTCTTGTAAAAATTTTGTTGTATATCTTGTCCATTCTTTGATTGAAGCCACCTTTTGAATTTGATGATGGTGATAACGAATGACCCTTGCGAAGGTATTAATATCGAAGCTTGACTTTAATTAATGACCAATGTGTACAAATTTGATCATGCTCGAACCACCAGGATCAAGTTTTATCAGCTAATTTCTGTCTAATATATCAACATATCTCTTCATCTAATAAGTTGAGTTAGAAAACTATCCTTCCATCAGAAACTTTTAACTTTCAGTCTTTATGATCAAAGTATCCTAAAAAATTATGAGCACATTATGAATTAATCATACTTAAAAAATGGTTTCAAACTATGAAAGAAGGCTCTAATGTATCGATCTTTGTAAACGCCCATTGAAATCTTGAAAATAAAGGACTTAGCTAAATTAGGATCCAGTTGAAAGTAGGCCCAACATTAATGTAATAGTTTTTGGAAAAATTATTGTATCCGTGCGATACCGTAGCAGTTGTGATATTGTAGCAACTACAATATTGTAGCAATTGTGGCTACTGTAGTAATTTTTTGAATTATTAAAATTTTTTACCTGATTATTTTGCTAAATAGAAATCAATTTTTTGTGCTAAAATTGACTCTTTTTTTTTGCTTTAGCTAAAATCCAAAAGTGATTCTTTTTGTGGCTAAAAGAACTAAAATCAAGAAATGTAGCTATTACTAAAAGGGAAGAAGAGGAAGAGGAAGGTGGAATATGAATTTCAGCTTAGATACCAATTGATGAGATGTAGAAGCGAATGGTTTAACGGCTAGAGTTTGTACTGGAATTAAGAAATAACTTAATTAAGGGTTCTAAACCAAAGGAGAAAGATAAGGTTTTGGGTCTCATCCTCAAGATCGGATCGATCACCGACTTTACCACCTCACATGCAAAAGATTCCTTCTAACCTTTCGACTAGGCGAATAGCCACACACTCTTGCATTTCACATACAAAAGAGTCATTAACCATAAAGTTTGCATGCTTAAAATTTTCTTTATTTGATCTTTTGTCTACTACAGCTTCATATTTATGGCAAAAGAAATAAATACGTATCTAGACTCATACCTAAACCCCTAATGGGACTCAAACTCTAAAAATAAATTAAAAGACTCATCCTAAAATGGAAACTCAAAAGACCTAAAAAGAAACAATAAAAGGGCTAAATAAAAGAAGGATAAAAAAAACTAAAAGTCTAAATCGATTCAAAATTCGTAAAGAAAATCCTAATCAAACTCTAATTTTGTTTTCTTCTTCAATCAGGAGTTCTCCTTGGAGGAGGATTTGCTTACTTTCCCAGAAGAATTTGCATGTGCTCTACGCTCATTCCGCATCATTTGACTCTTATCTTTAAATTAAAATTTAGAATCCTTGCTCCTTAGGCCTAAATAATTAATTATATGCTCCAATATTTAAATTGTCAGATATATCATGATTACCTTTGGTATATATTCAGAACTCCAATTAACTCTCTTGAGTGAAACTGTTTGCCAGATTTGTTTCTATTTCTATTTGTTGCGACCTAAATTATCTATACAATCCACGCTTGTAAAATATGTACTACATTTTGGCATTATGTTGGAGGTTGCAATGTCTGTTCCTTTTTCTCGTGCCACGGGAAAATACAAGTAAAAGCTGGCAAGTAATTTTCTCTGTTTATTGGTTAAATTACTCATTTTCTTTTTATATTGGTTTTCATAAATTTAGTAAAGCCTAGTGTGAGCCACTATCCACATTGTTATTGGAGTATGTCCGTCCTTGATAGGTAACTGAGTTGTCAAGAATTTACACAAGTACAAAGGCTCAAAGCACATAATGACTGTCGTATGTGGTGTATCTTCCAAAGACTTCACTCAAAGCACATAATGACTGTCGTATCTGGTGCATTTCCAACGACTTCATCGGGCAATTTTGATGTTTGCAGATGCTATCTTTGGAGATTTCATGCAGGTGATTGATTGTTCTGTTACTTTATCAGAGAGCCTAGATACAAAGCATGGTGTATCTGATATGCTAACTCCATTGATGGTCGGAGTAAATGTGGTGATAGGAGTGGTATTACAGATTAGAGTTGGGTTTCTCCTTCCCACCGTACTTTTTAAGGTCATGTAGATTTTCAAATCCACGTCAAATCCCATGGCTTAACCCTGGACAGGAGATGAAAACCACCACTCTAAACTACGAAAAGGATAGAAGGAATTTTAGGTGAAGCGATGAGATTTGTAGATGTCAAAAAGAACATCAGTGGCAAAAGCACTTTGCTGGGCTGACACGTGAGGCAAAAGCTTGAGGAGCAAATGGTTTAGATATCTAGTAGTCCTAGCCATAAACGATGGATGCGAGGAGCTATGCGTCTCAGCCGGTGCACTGTTGTATCTAGCGTGTTAGTTATCCGGGTCGGGGAGTACATTGTGAAGGCCAGGTATTTGGGTGCACATACTATTCTCACGTTTATTTTGGTTGATTTATACCATAACACACTGCATCCATTGTTGATACGGTCTTCTGGTATTTTTGGTGGTTGCATTTGTTGCAGTATGGGAATTGGCTGCTAGGCCAACACTGGGGAAGGATGGTCTGGTGGTGGAGAAGGAACTCACTTTTCGTGGGTTTCATGAGTCTTCCCACTATCTGTTACGTAGAGGTTCATATTTCCAAAAATGAAAAAAAAAACTAACATGATGTCAAACATTAAATGCCGTTTTCAACTGGTTATATTTAATATTTATTTTATTATCTAAGTATAATCTCTAACCAAAAAAGACAGCAAAAAAATGCAAAAAGGATAAAGGAAAAATAAAATAAAATGTTTGTCTTGGATGTGCAGTAGTGTGTGTGTGCTAGTATGTGGTTTGTTTAAATTGTTCTGTTTGACATAGTATCATGAGAGCCAGAAAAGCCATTTCCGATTGATATCCTTTACTGTTTATCTCATTTATTTAGCTTTAATCAAAACTCCAAAGAGAAGGAAAAAAGGAAAATGAAAAAACAAGAAGTGATTATATTTTTCCATGGATTGCGCCATGTATGTGTTGGTTATCTGCCTAAGCATGTAAGTAGTCTGTATTAAGCTATTTTGCCCCACTCATGCATGCTGTCAAGATCTCCAATTCTACTGGGAGTTGCATGCTCAGCATCTTTGTTGCTTTATTCAATTAATTCTTTCCTTTGTATCCTAATCTTTTACTTAGATTTTTCCATGGTAACAGCATCATTCATGTGAACTATTGAGCAAACGATATTCATATTGTTGTCTTTAGCAGAAGCTTTTTCTGATTGATGCAGGTAAAAGGCTGCGGAGAGGCATCATGCAATTCACTCTTTTCAGCACCAATACAGGGATACATGCTGGGACTCTTGTCTGCCGGTCTTTCAGCACTTGCAGGTGTTTATACAGAATATTTAATGAAGAAGAACAATGACAGCCTTTACTGGCAGAATGTACAGTTGTACACGTAGGTACCTTTATCTGTTCTACATCGTGTTGTTACTGCTCCTTGGCTACTAGTAAAAACTCTATTTGACTTACGCTTCAGAGATACAATTATCGAACTATGAACTTTTATTTCTTTTGTACGAAAAATGTCTCAGGTTTGGAGCAATCTTTAACATGATACGGCTTCTATGTGATGATTTTAAAGTGGGGTTTGACAAGGGGCCATTGTGGCAGCGTATTTTTAATGGATACACAATCACCACATGGATGGTTGTTTTGAATTTAGGATCTACTGGTTTGCTGGTGTCATGGCTGATGAAATATGCTGACAACATTGTAAAGGTAATTATCCTTTTTTTTGTTTTTTTTCAGGGACTATAATCATATATTGTGTACATGTATCAATAATAGTTGTAGCGGCAAAGCCTATCATGGTAATTGGATAACCTGGTAAGTGATTATGCATTGTTAGAATCTGCATGCTGAATTATTCCTCATCTTTTTTAAGGAACGGTATTCTTTGCTTTATTATGTTCAAATTCATGATTAACTCATGAATGGTGGTTTCTGTATGCATCCAGAAATACATTTCATTATCTGTCAGCAGTATTTTGCTACAAATATATCAGTTAATGTACCAAGGAAGTTATTTTCTTTGAGAAAGGTACCAAGTAGTTCTAGGTAACATAGAACTTCTATCATGGAGCTGTGTTGTCTGTGACACACATCAGATGCGTGTATTGGACAAGCTGTTGGGCCGAAACCACTCCACACCACCGACAGATGGAGGAGGCAGCATGACCAACACATCAGAATACACAGGGTCGTCAGGGACCGAGGACGAGTATCATCAGCACAAGAAACAAACGAGAAGCGCTAATAGAGATAACAACTTTTAGGCCGTTGGCCGGCCAAGAGGGAACACCGATGAGCTTTATTACGAAAGGAAAGAACAAATACAAATATTCTCTTCGTCCAACGAAGAAGAAGCACACAAGATCTCTCTAAAAGCTCACAATACAATCTCTTTAAGTAGGTTATCACAAATGGCGGCTCTATCAAAGGTTGCAATGGTGTCCCCCATCAAAACCCTAACCCAAAACCCCATATTTATAACCCTAGGTTACAATAGGTGTCATCATTGGCTAGGATCTCCTAAGGATACGAATTCGGCAATTAACGACATCCAATCCAATCGTCGCTCTATGCAATTAATGCTGTCGCACCCTAGTAGGCCACCGCTGCACCCTAGTGGGCCGCATCCCAATGGGCCCCCTTCGACTGAGTGATCTTCTTCTGTAATGAACGACCGAAGTGCCGAGCCACACATACGAGCCATCACCATCGAGCCATCATACGACCGTTCGACCGAACACAGACTCTAACCGAGTTACGACAAACGATCCAATGTCGAGCGATCGACCACCAGACTCGAACTGACGACCGATCGACCAACTGCGCTGTAGAAGACCAAATGCTCAGCATACTCGTATCTGACTTGTGCAGAGTCAGATAGGTCGAACCCGATCACCTTCGAGTTATCTCTACACAAGACAACTCGTCTGTAGGACCAATGCTTCTCCTGCGTCGAATCGAGCCAACTTTCACACATGCTACTTTTATATTGAGCGTCCTTTTCTGTAATTTGTTGAAAGTCTCGTCTTGCCATGGTGTGCTAATGTCTATGTGTCCATTTATGTGCAACATAATAGTCTATAATGATTTAACACGATGGAATTTTCTTTTAAAATCCAATTAATATCCAGTTCCATCGAATGCATTCACGAATTACTACAAAGTTCTACGCTCAATTTATACACTGGCTGTTCTATTAAGGAAGCATGACATGCGTAGGTTAATACCTTGTCTAGATTGAAGAACATCTTCTATTGTTTGAAGTTGCAACTTTTCCCACAAACAATTGATATGAGAATTTGTTCTTTTCAAGTTATCCAACATTTACGAATGTTACATGGTATTTGAAAGCCTCATATAGATTGAAGAACTTGATTGTTATCGTCATAAAGTTATTTAATTTTTGCATGTTAAAATAATAATAATAATACATTCCCATCCCAGTAAAAAATAAAATGAGCTCCACCTTTGACGAGTAATAGTAGAGCTACATAAATTTATCAACTGTTATATGGAATGACTAGGCGCAAAGGGCACCTAGGCGTTGAATTGGCGGAATTCACTTGAGTGAGACAGATGAGATTGGAAATTAGTGGGTAGGTGTGAAATCCATAGATATATGAGGAATGCCAAAGTGAAGTCAGCATTGCTGACATTGGGTGTGTAGGCATGATTAGATACCCTGGTAGTCCATGTTGTAAACAATGCGACTATTGCAAGAAGAAAAATGGCGATTACTCACTCCTTACGAGTAGAATCGTTGACTAAAATATGAACTGAGTCTGAGCACACCTGTTGCCACTGATGGAAGTCCTCCCACCGAAAGAACTGGAGTAATCAACCAAAGAGCCCCACCAAGTGATTCTCCTCAACTTGGCAAAGAAAGACTTACTGAATTGGGTTTCGAAGTCCACTGGGGTATGGTTGACGAGAGGGATGATTAGAGTGGAGCTATATTGATGGCATATTTTTAGCATATTTGAGCCTATAGACAGAGGACATGTGGTAGTATAGAAATGTCGATTGGGCTGTTTAACGGCAGTGCTTTCAAGCTCCTGCTGTGAGAAACTCTTTAATGCTACACAACAAGTATTTAGAAAGTGTTAAAACATAAAAACGGAAGTATGGTTCACTTTGGATTGAATGGTTATCAACACTAATCGGTCACTTATCATGTTAACAGTCCATGTCATCGCTATTCTTTGTTGATCATGATCTACAAAATGTCCCTGTCTAATCATCAGTGATTTTTCATAAAAAATGAGGTGAAATACTAAACAAAACAAATATATGTGACATTGGATATAACCGACATGAGTTTTTGTTCTGACTAGGACATGAAAATGAACTTGGGAATTCTGTAATCCTTACATGAGCTAACAGTTTTATATGCATTTTGGTTTTCACAACAGTGTATATTTGCATATGTTTGCATCTTCTTTAGTCCATGAAAGGCCGTTAAAGCTATCATAATGGAAAATTAATGCAATGGGTAAATGATCAGGGATAGTGATGGTGGATGTGGAGAATTTGGAGATGAACTAGAGTTTGAAAAAAGAGAGAAAATATTTAGGCTTCACATCTTGATGAATCACTCACCAACTTAGGTAAATCACATGCAAGAGATTTCACAAGAAAAAATGGGTTCTCAAAAGTTGATAAACAATTCACTAAATCACAAAAGTTTCTGCCAACGATTGTTTTTGGCCAAAGAGTATCAATTACTACATGCACCACATGTGCCACAAAATAAAATTGGATATAACAAAATTGAACTTCATTAAACTAAGAACAAAAATTACTCCAATAAGTAGCTAAACTAGCGAAGTCTTCCATGCTAGTCACCACCAACCCTCAATGACTCTGAATCATTTGCCTCCATTGAATGACGATGAAATTAAGCGTTTGGCATGTCCTGTGAAAATTAAGAAGACAAAACTAGAGTTTTTCATATATTGCATTGCAAATGAAAAATACAAAGAAAAGAGTTCATATAGTCTTGTAAATAACAAAACGACTATTCTATCCTTAAGCAATAATTAACTTATTTTAACATCATCCCTCAAACCCATAATGCTGCTGTAAGGAACATAGAGAGTTTGCCAAAAAAACGGAAGCGTAAGCTGAATGTGACTTTGTAAACAGATCGACAATCTGCTTTGAAGAAGAAGCAAATGGTAATGTGCTAGTACCTCACTATTAGTGGTATTGAGTGACGTGACAATCAATCTCAATATGTTTTGTTCACATATGAAATATCCAATTACGAACAATCTGTATAGCACTCTTATTGTCGCAATACAATGGAGTCGGGTGACGAAGAGAGACCCACATATATGCAAGCAAACAATGTAGCCAAACTATCTCATATGTAGTAGAAGCTATGATGCGGTACTCTGCCTTTACGGAAGATTTAGAAACAATATCGTGCTTCTTGTTTTTCCAAGAAATTAAAGAATCACCTAAAAATGCAATATCCAATGGTAGACTTATGATCTGTAGGATCACAAGCTCAATCAACATCAGAATATGCACACAACTCTAAAACAAGGGAGGAGAAAGAATCTGAAACTGAGTCCCCCGAAGATATTGCGATAAACAGTAGCCCAATGGGCTGTAGTAGGTGAAGTGACAAACTGACTAACTACATTAACAGTATGTGTAATATCTGAGCAAGTGATAAAAAGATACACCAAGCTATCAACAACAGTTCGGTACAAACTAGGATCAGGCAAGACATGACCATTCGAAGGTTCATATCGAGCATAGCCCCAAGAGGTGTATCAACAGTCTTTATATCAGTAAGACGAGCCCGCTTAAATATATTGGCTATATACTTAGACTGAGAAAGAAGATAATCTTTTGGAGAAGATGCAACTTCAATACCAAGAAAGTAAAGTAGTAAGCCTAAGTCCTTCATAGTAAAATAATGAGCTAACTCCAACTTTAGCATCATAATGTCATCGACGTCATCACCTATATAATCATGTCATCAACATACAAAGATAGCAAAATATAACCGGATGTTGTGTTTTTGATAAACAAAGCTGAGTCATGCTGGCTAGGTCGAAATCCACGTGAAGAAACCACGATAGAGAACTTCTCAACATAGGCTCGAAGTGCCTGTTTAAGAATATAAAGAGATTTTCTGAGCTTACAAACTTCATCAGGTTGATGATGAACACTATAAGAAACTCTGTATACTTTTTCTTGAATATTGCCATTCAAAAGGGTGTTTTAAACATTCCATTTGAGATATGTCCCATCGACGAACCGATGCAACTACAATAAGGGTGTGAACTGTAGTTTTTGCAATTGGTGCAAAAGTCTCCTCATAATGCATACTGTATTCATAAGAGTAACACTTAGCGATCAATCTAGCTTTGTATCGTTCAATAGAGCCAAACTTGGTTTTGAATTTATAGACCCAGCAAGAACCAATTACTCGTTTTTTCGATGGTAGATGTATCAAATCACAAGTATGTTTCTGATGTAATGCAGTAAGTTCCTCAGCTATAACATCCTGACAAAATGGATCACAAATAGTCTCTTTATATGACAAAGGCTCAGAAAGACAATGAATAAATGCTAAGAAGGAACCAAAAGAGATAGAATAACAAGAGTAAGCAAAATCTGGTAGATGAGTTGACTTACGAGTACACATGGTAGGGAGGAGCAGGATGATCCATAATCTCAAGAAGTGATTGTGCAGGTATAGAAGGATTGGGAGCAATACCTATATTGGGAGCTAAAGTATATATTGAACTATCAACATTAACCCGATAAGAGTCATAATCTAAAGTGACAATATCAGTATCAGGAGTGAATGGATCAATGCAAATAAGATCAGACATAGTCATATTATGTGCATTAGCGAGAATAGAGAAAAAGGAATATGTTCAAGAAATACAACATGACGAGAGACATACCTTTTGACTGACTATGTTGGGAAATGAAATTTGATAAACATTTTCTCGTTATCATAAAGTTTTGATGATACAAATATGTATGTATATATATATATATAGCAAAAAATGTACCTAAGAATGACCTCGGGTAGAGATACCTGAGCACACCCCCGCTGTTCGGGGTTTGTGAGTATTTTTTTTGAAATTTTTTTTGCAGTAGGTAGATATACTTGTTATGTAGCTCCCCACAAAATTTCAGCTCGATCCGACACCGTTTGAGCCTCCGTTCATCGATTTCAAAAACGTTGCGCAAAACTGTCCAGAATCTGGACAGTTTTGCGCAACGTTTTTGAAATCGATGAACGGAGGCTCAAACGGTGTCGGATCGAGCTGAAATTTTGTGGGGAGCTACATAACAAGTATATCTACCTACTGCAAAAAAAAATTTCAAAAAAAAATACTCACAAACCCCGAACAGCGGGGGTGTGCTCAGGTATCTCTACCCGAGGTCATTCTTAGGCACATTTCCCTCATATATATATATATATATTATTTGTGCATACAAACTCTCTCTATGCCGATAGCTAGCTTAACAATTTATCATGAATCCAGATAAGACAATCATCATTCAAGATAGAACAACTCGAATTAAGTTTTGTAGCGAGAAGCATTACACGCAAGATGAAGCTCGAATGACATATTTTTGTATCTTGTTGTAATGATGTATTTTTTATTTTTCTTCTTGCACATACTTAGATTGTTTAAGTCTTGACGATCTTCTACCATAGCAACCTAGGCTTTCCACAAAATTTCTAAGTCATACATAATATTAGTCGACCAACATATTGTCCTAGTCGACTAACTGTCTCACACAAAATCACAATTCTAAGTCCAAGACATTATTCAGCTGACTGAGCCACTTTTGCGTAACTTTCATATTTTTGGTTCTAGTCGACTTATACTTTTTCATAGTCGACTAAGAGTCAGTTTCTCCAATGGCTATATTTCTGACCGTTTTACAGTTCTGGTCGACCGATAGTCTTTGTCTAGTCGACCAAAGTCAGTTACAACTGTCTCAAACAGATCTATTTCTGACCGTTTTATAGTTGTAGTTGACTAATAAGTTTTCTCTAGTCTACTAAGATTAGTAATCATAGTGTATTTTCTACTCATAGTCGACCAATAATTTTTTCTAGTTGACTAATGATAGTTCTGACAGTTTTGAAACTCGCCGTTTTCTGCCCGTTTTGAGCAGTTTCTTGGCAGTTATTCGGACACCTCTCAAGTCTATAAATAGAGCCCAAACCCTTTGCCATTCTCACCAACTTTCCCTCACTCATTATAAAATTTGGTTTTTCTCACTCTAAAAGAGGGTGATTTCAGATTTTCTACGGAGACGGTGCCGAAATTTTGCTCCATTTAAATTCGATCTTCAAGAGTGTTTCTACCAAATCTTTCAACCAAGAAACCTTGAAGATATTCTCACCTCCCTTATGATTATTCACATATCAATGCTATATGTGAAATTGTTTTACTTTAATTTTTGTTGGCCGAATCTCTCGTTGAAGAGATTAACAAGTTTTCGACACGGAAAGTGTTGGCATCTTTGTATGTTGTTTGCTTGCAGGGAGCAAGTGATTATAGTGGATTCCAAATCTCTACGGGGAGTAGAGGACTGGACGTAGGATCAAGATGACCCGAACCAAGATAATTCTCTGTGTTTGCATTTGTCTATTTTCTGGATTGTGATTATTTAATTCTGTACATATGCAATTTGTAGTAACTTTTAAATTAGTAATATTCGTCATGATATACACTATTCACCTTTGTCTAGTGTATTTAGTGTGAGATCCAACAAACTGGAATAAAATAACGATATCTCTTTTGACGTCCACTATTACCTAAACGATACAAATAGCAGACTCACAAGATAATTTATTACATCCAATATTCGGGCAAAGGACAAAACAAGTAGAATAAAAAAATACGAAGGGAAGAGTAATCAAGAGTAGATCTATATAATGACTCAAAATGTGACAAACCTGAATTTGGGAGATGTTGTTTTTGTTAATAAGATGAATTGCAGTTAGAATTGCTTCTCTCCAAAATTCATTAGGAACATATGTGGACAATAAAAGAGAGCAAGCTGTTTTAACAAGATGCATATGTTTCCTTTCAACTACAACATTCTGATCTGAAGTTTGTCTGTAAGCAGTTTGAAGAATAGTTTCATCGAAAGCAAGTAGGCCAGATAATTGATTAGAAGTATATTCTCTGCCTAAATCACATCAAAAGCATTTTATAACAGCAAAATGTTGAGACGAGCACGAAAAGCATTGAAGACATGTAAAAAGTCAGAGCGATGCTTCATGAGATAAACCCAACACTAACGAGTGCAATCATCGATAAATGAAACATAATATCTTGAACCCCTTTTATTGATTAGGAGAAGGTCTCACACATGGAAATGAATGAGATCAAAAGGGACCAAGAGAAGAATAGATACTTCTATTAAATGGTAAAGAAGATAATTTTGTCAATTTACAACCATTAAATCAGAAATATAATGAGGTTTCAAATTTTCTAATACTCCCAAGGAAACCAAAAAACGTAAACCAAAAAACGTAAACGAGATGCTGAAATATGACCAAGATGAGAATGCCATATATAAAAATTAGGAGAAGAATGACTTAAACGAAAAGATGACAAATCAATATTGGAACCTGCAAACCCTGTTACCTTTAGCTCATCCAAAACATTAAGTCCTTTCCTGTGGCATGTCCCAATTAACTTCTGGAATTGTGGATACTGCACATAACAATTGAAAGAGGAAAAAGAGGCTAAGTATCCAGATGCACATAATTGACTAACAGAAACAAGACTCAAGGTATGGTTTGAAATGTAATAGACATCATGTTGAGACAAGTGATGTGTAAGAATTAACCCAACACCTGTCAAATGCATGAGGATGTCATCAGTAGTTGCAATAGATATAGATGATTTAGGAAAGAGAAATAAATGAGGGCAAGTCAGGTGACATATGATGGAAAGCTACAGAAGCTTGAATCAGTAATAAATATGATATACCTAAAGAACTCGAGGATGACAACCCTATGTATGAGGTGGCAGACATTGCATGAGATTGGGTGACAATGAACTTCTAAAATTGTTCGAGCATATTTGGGTCTATTGACGATAGAACAAATGGTGATTGCAATGGTTGACAAGGCTGTTGTTGTTGTCTGTGATGTTGTTTGGCTCTACTTAATAGAATAGGACAATGAGATTTCCAATGATCTTTTTCTTTTCAATAACTATACTAATCAAGAGCAACCTTTAAAGGAGCCCGACTATTATTAAGATGTCTTTGAGGTGTTGCAAAAAATTGAGCGATGAGGAATTTGCTTGGTGCTTGGTGCTTGGTGCTTCTCTATTGCTATTGCTAATTTGCTAAAAGGAATAAATGGGTTTTGTAATATCTGCAGCAATTTTGCTCCCAAAAATCATCGCATGTTCCAACAATATCCTTCACAATCCGCAAAGTTCCTGATTACTCCCTTGAAATCACTCCCTTGAAATTAGAAGATACTGCAAACTTGAAACCCTAGAAATTTCAAGTTCAAACTTGAAAACAGATGATATTGCAAACTGTTGTTGGACTTGGGTGTAATCAAAGAGCGGCTCCAGCTTCTAGTCGGCTTCCTCAAAAATCCAACGTCTAGAAATTTCATGGAGGAAAGAAGAATTTGTTGCTGTTAATGAAGATATTGATCGGCTGGAAGTCAAAAGTTCAAAATCTAGAGGGCTTATCAAGGGTAGGATTCGTTGTCGTCAATGAAGATATTGATCAACAAGATATTGATCGTGAACAAAAATAATAAAATCCAAAGGGCTTGTAGAAAATCCAAGAAATCATGTAATTCAAAATCCGATGGCTCCGAAATCCTGCAGTTCAAAATCTGGCGGCACTCATGTCGAAACCTTACGAAATCATCGCCTTCTTCAAATCGTTGCCTTTTTCTTCTCGTTTCTTCTTGTTCAAGATCCAAACAAAAGGGGAGAAATCGAATCCAAGATGTACGAATTCATGAGAATCGATGGCGAAAAGGGGATGTTGACCTGGAGGTCGGCGGCGGGTAGATGCTGTAGATTCGTTGACGACAACAAACCCAGTAGCTACAAATTGGTCAAACTTGATAGCAATAGATCCGACGTTAGCAAACAGATCCGACGACTGTAAACATCGGTGAGATCCAATGAATAAATCTGATGCACAAATTAAAAAGACAAATTAGATGAGCAAAAACTGTGTGTGAGATTCAATGTTCTTCAATGCAATCAACAAATTCCATCAATGAAATTAACAAATTTCATTGACTATAGGCTCTGATACCATATGCAAATTGAGAAGAAAAAATTAGAGTTTCTCATAGATTGCATTGCAAATAAAAAATACAAAGAAAAGAGTTTATATAGTCTTGCAAATAATAAAAAGACTATTCTATCCTTAAGTAATAATTAACTTATTTTAACACGGATTGAGCTACTTAATCGTCTCAATACAGCATCTTCCTGGCGATAGATGTGGTGGTGGAACTGGAAGGCATAATGAATTGGTCAAAGTGGATAATATGGGAGTCAAATCATCAATGTTGAAAACTAGACTAATGCAAAGCTTTTGTGAATGTCCATCTCATGGATATTAGGATCAATTCTTCTTGGGCTTGTACGTCAAACATGAAAAATTTTAAGCTTCGGGAGAGAACCTGTCTAGACATGTCTAGGCGAACCCTGATCGTTATCTCATCTCTGTTGTGAATTCCCACAATCTTTTATGTTATTATGCAAACTTATAATTATTACAACTAAGTGTAATTTTTCAACATATCTCATGATATGGTTTACACAAGTGATGCACATAAGACTGATGGGTGCGCTAGTCTATCTCTTATGGGTGAAAAAAGCAGATATATGTGCCACTTATTCACAAGGTGAACCAACTTATTCATAAGGTGGACCGATTTTTTGCTTATCTTATCGATGACCAACCCGTTATGTTGATTTTGGATCGTCTCTTGGGTCTAGTATGAGTGAGCACAATTTTTTCCATATTAAACATAAATATACATTTGTTTGATCTCTCAAAACTCATCGTATCTATGTCATATAACCTTGGCATATCTAACAAACTATATGCAGTGGTCATGTGTAAGACGTAACCCCAAATGTGATTATAATAGCTCGTCAGCTAGATAGGCATGGCACAATATTGGGAAAGAGAACAAGCAGTTTTTTTTGGCTCAAATAACATTACATGGCTATGTCTGACATTCATCTTTCAACTCATCCTTTTTAAAGTTGATTTGGCAATAAAATTGACTTAACTACATCCATTAATCATCAATAGATAAGATTTCTCTCAAATCTGAACTAGGTAGGGAAAATATTAGTCATTCGTCAATCTTCCTCATCTTTAGGTATGACGAACACTTACTAGTATACAAACGTAGGCTAGACTCTCTTAATTCCTTATCAACAGTACTGGCATATCTTTAGGTATATGAGCCTCTTTGATAGTCCCACGATCATCTAAATTGTCATTGTGAGCCTCATCAATAAATAGAATTCACGTGGGACAATGGTAAGCAAAGTGACGGTATACATGCTACTTAAACTGTTAGGATCCGCTAGGGTTTTGTGAGGAAAAATATGATTTTATTGGAAGAAGATAGAAAATAACGAAAATAGTGGCCACGTTCGAGAGGTGGACCGTTATCTTATAGCTTTGATTTGAGACAAAGCCTAACTTCCCACCAATAGAGGGAATCTATAAACCTTTAAGAAGTTCTTATACAAATTTTAGCATATCTTCTAATTCCCCTCAGCTCCATATATAAAATAAGAGAATCATGTAGATTAGGTGGCACCTGATCTTATAGATCAGGTGCATGACACAAAAAGGCGGGCCATTCGTAAAGTACAAGCTCATGTGGGGCTTGTACTTTTCAACTTTTTGTGTCTTAGCACATTATCTTTAGATCAGGTGCCACATTTTCTATATTATTTTCATATAATAATCAGCTTTTCAGTGTAATTACAGAAATACCACTCGGGCTGAAAATTACCAAAACGCCCCTGGAATCAGTCTTCAGTCGCTGCCGCCACCTTTCGCCTGTGTTGCATATACGTGATGTTCCTATCATTACTTTTCCAAAAGAGTCACATTGTTCGAAGAGTGGAAATTTGGACATCGCTGCGCAATCACTTCAAAAGGCTCACATGTGGCTTAATGTTCAGAAAGTCACTTTCACTAAATCAGTACCTCGCGCTCTCCTCAACGTCCCTTTTGAACTCCTTACGGCACCTCTGGCTCCAAAACAGCCTCCATGTCCTCAGTCAAAGTCAACGGTAATGAGGGGGATGATGTGATCCCTGATGGCCTGTCGAAGCAGTGACACATGAAAGACTGAGTGTATGGTAAATGTAGGTGGCAACCTCAACTTGGAAGCAACTTGACTAATCCTCTTCTCAACCTTAAATGGACCAAAATACCGATGTGACATCTTCTCGTTCCTCCTATGGGCCAACGGTCACTGTCTATACGGGCGCAACTTCAAATACACCTTATCCCCCATTTCAAACTGTATCTCCTTCCTATGAGTATCTGCCTGATTCTTTATCTGCTGAGCCCTGGTCAGATGTGGCCTCAATTCCTCTAACACTCGGTCCCTCTCCAAATGCTGTTCCACCTGCGAAACTGGAGTAGGAATTGTGGCCATAATACAACAAATGAGGAGGGTCTAGTCTATACAGAATCCGAAAAGGCGTCGACTGAGTTGCGATATGATAAGAAGTATTGTACCAATACTCTATACAGGCTAACCATCTCGCCCACCGCCCCGGAGACTCCGACACGAAACAACACATATATGTCTCTATACCCCTGTGACGACCTCAGTCTGACCGTCAGTCTGGAGGTGATAGGCGGTGCTACGCTTCAACACTGCCCCATGCATCCGAAAGAGCTCCCGCCAGAAATGACTCAATAAAACCCGGTCTCTATCCATCATTATGGACTCTGGCATCCCGTGCTACCATAGAACCTCTCGTAAAAGGCCTCTGCCACAGACACCGTCGTATAATGACGACGAAAGGGTACAAAATAAGCATACTTGCTGGGCGGTCAATCACAACAAGAATGACAGAAAATCTAGAGGACTTCGGCAACCCATCAATGAAATCTATAATCACATCCTACCAAACTCCGTCTGGTAGAGACAATGGGTGCAACAATCCTCCAGGAGCCATTGCCAAATATTTGTGACGTTGGCAGACGTCACACTTTGCCACCATATCCGCCACATCCTTCTTCATCCCCATCGAGTATAACTCTCTTTCTAAGCGCCTATAAGTCTTGAGGACGTCAGAATTGCCTCCAACCATGCTGCCATGAAACGCCGGGAGAATACTCAAAATATGGATAGAAGTCCTAGGTATCACCAATCGCTCCTGATATAGTAATCTCTGTCCCTGCAAGGAGCAACCCGTGTACTTCTCTGAACCATATAAGAGTGCTGTTCGAATAGCTGCTAACCCCTGGTCCTACTCAATCTCCACAAGCAAAGGCTCACTATCATGTATTATTGGAACAGATAAGGTAGCCAATTGTACATCCTCACCATGCCTCGACAATGCATTTGCTGCCTTATTCTCTAACCCTGGCCGATACTGGATCTCAAAGTCATACCCAATCAGCTTCATGATCCATCTCTGATGCTTCTCAGTCACCATGCGTTGTTCCAGTAAATATTTTAAGCTCCTCTATTCTATACGTACCACAAAGTGACGTCCCAGCAAGTACGGTCTCCACTTTTGTACGACTAAAACAATGGCCATCAACTCTCTCATACACGGACTTCAGCCTTGCCCTTGCTGTCAACACCTAGTTGAAGTACACTATTAGTCTCTGATCCTGCATTAGCACATCGCCCAATCCATAGCTTGAAGTATCTGACTTAACCACAAATAGACTGTCAAAGTCGGGAAGGGCTAGCACAGGAACACTGGTCATGGCCTTTTTCAAGGCCTCAAATGCTCCCGTTACCTCCTTGCTCCATTGAAAGCTATCTTTTTAAGCTGCTTGGTCAGTGGCCAAGCCATAGTGCTGTATTACTTCACAAACTTCCTTAAATAGCCTGTTATTCCCTGATACCCTCTCAAACCACATTAAGTAGTAGGTCGTGGCCACTCCAACGTAGCTGCAATCTTCGTCTTATCTGTCGCCATCCCTTTCGCTGACACCATATGCATAGCTACTCCACCTTCTGTTGTGCGAACCAGCATTTCTTTCTGTTAGCATATAAGTGGTTGCGCTGAAGCTCCCGAAACACTATCTGCAAGTGGCCCAACGTGCTCCTTCAAGGACCGACTGTATGCCAGAATATCATCGAAAAAGACTAGTACAAAATGTTTTAGGTAGAGACGGAAAATCTTATTCATGATAGCTTGAAACGTGGTTGGGGTGTTGGTCATACCAAAAGGTATGACCAAAAACTCCTCTCATGAGTCCTGAAGGTTGTCTTGGCGACGTTCTCCGCTCGCCTTCTGACCTGATGGTAGCCAGACTTAGGTCAATCTTCGTAAAGATCAATGAAACATGCAGCTTGTCAAGTAGCTCATTAATAACTGGAATATAGAACTTATTGAAGACTGTTCCCTTATTCAAAGCTATTAATCCATGCAAAATCTGAAGCTCATGTTCTTCTTCTTAACCATCAAGACTAGGCTAAAAAAGGGTTCGCGCTAGGCTGAATCACCCCTGCCTGTACCATTTTCGCAACCATGAGCTCTATTTCATCCTTTTACACCTGTGGGTAACAGTAATGTCTCACACTGATAGGTGATACTTCCTCACACAAGACGATTGCGTGCTCATGGTCCCGTGGTGGAGAAAGACCATGGGGGGCCTGAAAGACTCTCTCGAACTGGATCAACAACCCCTGCACCTATGCTGGAATAGCCTATTCGACCTCGGCCTCCCCTGCATCATCTCTTACCATCCCCTACATCTCCACCAAAAAACTGTCCCCTCTAACTGAATCGTCCTTGCCATGGTTTTCAAGCAAACCATGGCTCTGCATAGACTATGGTTCCCCTTAATATAACTGTCCGTCCTCCATCCTGGAACTCCATCCTTAGCAACTTCCAGTTTACTTTAATATCACCTAACGACTTCAACCACAACATCCCCAATATCACATCAGTACTCCCCAAGCCCAGTGGTAGAAAGTCCTTTACAACTCGAATATCTTGAAGCATCATAATGAGGCCCATGCATACTCCTCTGCTATGCTTCACCTGGCCAGTCCACGTCATCATTTCAAAGCTGCCAGTGGCCAACTATAAGTCTTACTGCGCCACGACACGGGTTGAGATGAAGTTGTGAATGGTCCCACTATCAATAACCACTGTCACCGCCTGGTCAGCAATCACCACTGTCAACTTCATAGTGTGATTCGGTATGAACACCATCACAGAGTTTAATGAACCATTCGTGACATCCAAGTGATCATGCTCTGGTACTCTGTCTCCTCACCTGCCTCGAGCTCTACTACTGCATCATCATCTTCATCATTGTTCACTATCAGCAACTGAGAGTGCATTCGCCACATTGATGTCCTGTTTTAAAATTCTCATCGCATTTGAAGTAAAGGCCATTAGCGTGCTTTTCCCCCACCTCTCTTCCTCTATCATGAGCTTAAATTGCCACCTGGTCGTGTCTTACTGTCCTTCTATCTGTTGGTTGTGGTCCCTCCTGTTGGTGCCTTTTGACCAATTAATGGTGTCTGACTGCGAAAAGTAGATCCGCTCTATGCTCCCCTTGTGCACCGCTCCTCTGCGAGCCTATCCTCCACCATCCTCGTCAAACACATCCTGTCGAGCAACCCTCTGGGACTCCATTGACACTCCAAAACTCCATTGACACTCCCCGAACTCGGCCTGTTAACACCTCAAATTTCCTGATGTACTCCTTGACGGGTTCCTCTTATCTCAGTGCGTAGATCTGCTCATATAGGCCCCCCCGGGTCTCACTGGGTCGGTCTAGCAGGAAATCTTTGAATTCCTCCCATGAACGAACATGACATTGTCGTTCTCTCCATCGGTACCAAGAGCGGGCTTCACCCTCTAGACATATTCACAATGCTTTCAGTTTCTTTGCTTTTTAGTAAGGCGTGTTATCGCAAAATATCTCACCGTCCTGTAGATCTAACCATCATGGTCTTCTCCCTTAAATATAGACACTTTTAGCTTCCTGATCATGTTATCGGTGTTGAAATCTCCTCCTGCTACTCTCTATCTGTATGGGTCATAATAGTGCTGCCGGTGCGGGCCTCAGGGAACATTAATGTTTCTGAACCGGTCTCCCTCTTCTCTGTCGTAATTCTCCCAACAGTCATCTTCCTAATAAAGCCCCCCTCTATCATCCACGTATTCTGGAACATTGTCACGACACCTGGTAAACTCCTAGTAGTACAGATTGCATCGTTGGGGTCTCTCACATGCAAAGTCCACGACGTGGACTGCCAAAAGTCCCCAAAATCTCCGTCGATGCCCCAACGAGGCCGCACACTCTCCTTGAACTCCCGATGGGCCTGCCAGGGGGTCCGACAGACCTAGCGGCTCTCCAGCCGATGGCCGAGGCCATGTCTGACTGTTAGGGGGACACGAGGCCCCTGGCGATCCTACCAGATCTCGACAGGACCTTGGCGGGCTGCTAGGGAAACGTCGGAGCCATGGCGACCCGCCAGGGGGTCGGCTTGGCCCTGGCGAGCTACCAGGGAGCCGCGAGGCTCCTCGTGGCTACGCAAGGCCACGCAGGCCTCTGGCGTCCCTCCCCAAGGGCTGTGGGGCCCCTAGTGTTGCTACGGGACGCCGCTGCTTTCCTTTGGTGATGATTTCTCCTTCCTCGTACTCCAACTCAGCATCAGACAACAACCCTTCGCAGAATACTTCAATCTTTTCCTTCACCTTCTCCAAAGCCTGCGTCTTTTGCCATATATTGTAATGCCCTACGTAGCTACTGCACAAGTACTAGGGGGGTGAATAGTACTTTAAAATAATTAAGAGGATAATTCCTAATTATCTTGTAAACCTCAACCAACAATGCGGAAATGCGGAAATGTAAATATAGACAACAAATAAAATTAATCGCAAACAAACGAATTAACGGGTTCGGATCCACCCAAGTCTGCCCGACTTGTTCCCGGTGATCCTACGTCCCAACCACCCGGATCCCCTCCGGATACTTGAGTTAAAAACCTCTAACCCAAGATTTGCACTATGAAATTCTTGTAGATAAATCTCTACAAGACCAAATCATACACAATGTAATTGTGACTCCCACAACCCGGAATCACAAACAATCTCTCACAACCGAGAGAAAAACACTTGTTATATTAATGTAAATGAAATACAAACATACCGACAAAATCCTATGCCTGAGTAAAACTTACGATTTTAGAGCAAGAAGGATTTTGGGGAAGATGAAGAGGCACCAAACCCTAGCTCCAAGTAGATGACCAGCAATGGAGTCCTAGGTGGATGTTGGTGACCTAGAATCAAGCACTTGGCTTGGAAGGCTCACAATCAATGAATCTCTCTTTTGAAATAAGAGTGTGGGAGAGATTCTTGAATAGAAATGAATGAGCTTTGAATGAGATTTAATGCTTCTCTTTTGATCTCTAAACTTCAATTAATATCGGCCTTGAGTGCTATGAATGCAACACTCCAAGTATATATAGGATAGAGGAAAGAGAGAGCAACAATTGTGGCATTTAATGCTCTAACGGCTCTATTCTGAAGCAAACTAGTCGGTCAAAGAAGGATGACTGACTGACTAGTTCATCAACTAGTCGGTCGGTCAAACAACATGAACCGACTAAGAGGTGAACAGCCAAGAAGAGAAGTTCAGACTGAAGAGAACTAGTCGGTCCAAGAAGACTTGCCAACCGACTAGTTTCACAACTAGTCGGTCGGTGAGTCAACTGAGACAGACTAAGAGATAAAACAAATAGTCTGAGTACAAGTTGATTTAGTCGGTCTAAGAGCAAATGCAGACCGACTAGTTTATTAACTAGTCGGTCGACAAATGTATATAGACCGACTAACGATAAACAGTAAGTTAGGCTGTACAGTAGAAGCTCAACTAGTCGGTCTAAGAAGGATTCCTAACCGACTAGTTTCACAACTAGTCGGTCGGGGAACCTTCTTTGACCGACTAACTGTAAACAGTAAGTGAGCAAGAATTGAGAAAGCATTCTAGTCGGTTCAAGAAGCTTTGCCGACCGACTAGATTGCCATCTAGTCGGTTGGTTCTTCTTCTTGAACCAACTAATATGCACAAGAAGTCGTGAATCGAAGCGCGAAGCTTCGGGAAAGATCGTATGGACTTCTACTAAGATCCTAGCTCTAAGATATGAGCGATATGAAGATTAAAACGTAAGACCTACTCAAGGCTTAACATTCTACGAAAAGAAGCTAGAAGACATAAAATAGACTTGACGAACCGTCTTCAAAAGCTTCAATCGAATCTTCATGACTTCAATAATGGTCCTTGAGCTTCAACGAAGCTTCAAGCACACGTTCACGCGTTTTGAGAAGTCTTGAGATGTCGCTTGGGATGTTCATAGAAATTTGGCGACGATCTCCATAACTGCGCTCACAACGAGTTAGTTCACGATATTTATGTTTGTTCATCATCAAAATCAAATCCGGGGAATCAATACACAACATTCTCCCCCTTTTTGGTGATGACAAACCAACATAAATAATAATAAAAAATAATGATTCAAATGTAATTTACTTACTCCCCCTGCATTGATGACGTGTTAATTCCATATTCAATAATAATCATAAGCATCAAGTTGACGAGTAAAGTATAAAATGTGAATCCAATTATCGAAATTTAGGATTTGAAATCCATTTTTATATCTTAACTCCCCCTGAATCTAACATATCAAATTAGATTCTTGGAAAATGCTTTAAATTATCATTTAGCACATCGTCATTATTAATTCTCTCCCCCTTTGGCATTAGCAAAAAGTGTGGGAGGAGAACAACGACAACAACAATGGTTTCAAATAAAAGCACGGGAGTCGTAAAATACGACCACGGTCCAAATGACACCAAAGTAAAATACGAATTAAATCAAAGCGTGCCAATGAGACCAAAGTCGATAATCAAAAAATAAAATCATCAAAACTCAAATTAATATTACGAATTGAGTTATGGAATATACTCTCCAATATCAACATTCTTGGTTAATTAAGTGCATGGAAAACAATTCTATGTTTTCATAGAAAAAATTTCTATTTAACCAAGTTATTATCGTCGAGCGACGAAATCAATCATCAGAGGCAATAATATAATGTGCACAAGAAATAAATGTCAACATCGATGTATATAATTATATAAACCATGGGTACATCAAAAGTATACATCGCCAACATACATAAAAGCGATCCTCAGATCGAAGCACAAAATACAACATCATATCACAAAAGATATCGGAGTATCACATATATACAAAAATATCAAAAACTACATCCAAAATAACATCAAAATACATCACAAAATCCAGAACCACCAAATCTATCCTGCCCAAACTCTCTCACACTACATAAATCATCCAAAGTGCACTAGGAGAGTCCTCCAAAGAAGCTCAGGAGGCAGCGGGAGGATCTGCAGCAGCAGCAGGCTCTGCAGGAGTGGTGGTCACTGGGTCGGCAGGAGTGTCCACGGTCGCAACGGGAGTGGCCTCGGGAGCACCAGGCGAAGTATCCACCGCAGGTATGGTGGCACCAGGTGTGCTCTCGGGGTCACCGGCAGAAGTAGCAGCAGCACCGGAAGTACCCTCAGGGGCACGAGCAGCAGCAGATCGAACAAGCTCCAGTATCTTATCCTCATCCAACTCCTCCTCGTCGTCAGAAACAGACGGAGGAATCTCGATGCCAATGTGACGGCAGATGCGAGCGAGCATCTCCTCAGAACGAGCACAACGAGACTCCACACGTCTCAACGAACGTGCAAGCTCAGCGAGAGTAGGAGAGGGAGCAGGAGCAGCTGAAGCAGATGCTGAAGTTGAAGGGGTCGTCCTCTGAACGTGACGAAGCGCCGCAAGAGACTTCTAGACGGCCGTCGCATTCAGAGGGGGACCAAGGGGACGCTCATCATCGGGAGGGAGAGGGACCTGGAAGTGACAGAAGACGAGAGTCAATAGGCACGGGTAAGGAATGTGGGCTGACTTGGTGGACTTTCGAATACATTCGAAGGAGTCCATCTTGTCAAGAATAATCCGTGCCCAATTGATCTCACTCCCCATGAAAATAGCGTAGATGAGTTTGAGGAATGGCTGGGAAGGCAAGGAAGATGAGCCGTACTTCGGAAGGAGGCACAACTTCAAGATAAGGTTAAGAACCCAGGCATTCGGCTTAAAGGACTTCGAAGGGACGCCAATCATGGCAGGAGGGATCTCATGGAAGATCTCGGCGAGCATCACCTGATCAAGCTCAGAAATATCGTCAACGGAGATATCGGAAGGGAGGAGGCCAGACGAGGAGACACCAATCAGCTCCCCTAAGATTTCTGCCGTGAGGACAATCGGTGTCCCCAAGACAGTCGTCTCAATGGAGTGGGTCTCGTCGTACTGACCGTGAACACGGTTCGCATAGAACAGCTTGACTAGGCGAGGGTATGGATGTGGATTCGCCTTAGGGTCATGGCGAAGATAATCGATAAGGCCGGAATGTGAAAGAAGATCGGCTAGATGGGGGAAGTCGGAGAACTGTACGAAGTGCTCCAATAGCAGCGGGCAGTGCTCTATACGGTTATAAGCCGCGAGACACTTAGGGTCATCGCGACACAACGATATATCCACACCGCCAACTGGCATGAGAGCCTTCCCCTTAGATGGTCGGGTGCTAGAGGTAGGACGTGAGCTAGACGTCGGACGCGTGCTAGACCTAGGAGGTGGAGTAGGAGCCCTAGCGGTATGCTCGGTCTCCGGAATGTACTCGGTGTCGGAATCCGAAACACCGCGAGGAGTGGGAGCACGGAATGAAGCTGGCTTGCGCTTGGGCTGAGATTGGGCTCGGGGCTTCGCTATCGCCGTCCTCTTTCGCTTAAGAGGAGGCGAAGACGAAGAGGGATGGGTCGTTTTTGATCGGCGTTTGGGTTGCGGGCGGTCCGATGGTGGAGAATCGACGGTCATGGGCGATGGACGAGTAGGTTCGATCGGGATGCGTGTCTTTGCCATAAGCGAGACAAGACACGCGCGAAATCGAGAACTAAAACCCTAGAACAACCCTAGGCCGAACCCTAAAAACGAGATAAACCCTAACCCTAGATGTAGAAATCGGATTGAAACCTAGGTCTAAAGCTTGAAATCAAACCCTAGAAACTAGAGGAGAGTGAGGAGAATCACCAAGGGAGGAGATCGACGGCCGGAGTAGATCTAAGATGGCCGGAAAACGGCCGGAGATCGATCGGAATACGAAGGGGTTCAGGGGATTTTGGGCTGTGGAAGAAAAACACACCGACTAGAATAGGAAATAGTCGGTCGGGGGGAGCATAAGTCGACTAGGAAAGCGAAAAGACAAGCAGTCCCCGATGCAATTAGTCGGTCACAGTTCAAGCGCTGACCGACTAGATGATGATCTAGTCGGTCGGCCAATGAGCTTGAACCGACTAAGTGCAAATAGTAACTGAAGCCAAAATTCTGAGCAAGAGTTAGTCGGTCTGCGTTCATTTACTGACAGACTAGATCGCAATTTAGTCGGTCGGTCAATGAACATGAACCGACTAACAAAGTTCAAAAATTTGAAAAATAGAAATTTTGAGTTCTCTCCTAATCGCACTTCGACGAAACATCGTAATACTCTCATTAATCATTATACTACCCCATTAAACATCGAAAATCTTAAATTTGACGTTCATGAATATTTCGAGTATAAATTCCGAAAATTCAACCAAAAATCCAGAAAATTTCAATAATTCTAGCATGAGCAAATATAAACGAAATTGAATATCATGCAAGACTATTGAACAAAATATGAATCCTAAATCTCGGATTCACCCATAATCCCCAATTCTCGACGCAACCGCACAAAGGAGTCTTCCTGTAGGGGTTTCGTGAAAATATCGGCGATTTGCTTCTGGGTTTCAACGTACACTAAAATGATGTCCTTTTTAGCAACATGATCATCTAAGAAATGGTGACGGACATCGATGTGTTTAGAACGGGAATGGTATACCGGATTCTTAGAGAGACATATTGCACTTTGGTTGTCCACCATGATAGTGCAAGTATCACAGTTTATACCAAAGTCTTTAAGAGTGTGTCTCATCCAAAGAACTTGAGCACACGCGGCACCGGCGGCAATATATTCCGCCTCGGTGGTTGAAAGTAATACGGAATTCTGCTTCTTGGAAAACCAAGAGACAAGAGAATTTCCTATAAAATGTCAAGTGCCACTAGTACTTTTCCTGTCGGATTTGCATCCCGCATAATCTGCGTCACTATATGAGATTAACTCATATTTGCTAGATTTTGGATAAAGTAATCCAAAATCGAGTGTAACTTAAATAACAGAAAATTCGTTTTACCGCTACTAAGTGAGATTTCTTAGGTTGAGACTGATAACGAGCACATACACATACAACAAACATAATATCGGGTCTACTTGCGGTAAGATATAGTAAACTACCTATCATACCTCGATATAGACGAATGTATACATCTTTACCGTCCGTATCCTTAACAAGATGCGTAGTCGTGCTCATTGGAGTCTTCTTCCCGGAGGCATTCTTCATTCCAAATCGCTTAAGCAACTCCACCATGTACTTTGTTTGGTGGATTAAGATTGCCTTGTTCATTTGGCGAATTTGAAGACCTAAGAAATATTTGAGCTCACCCATGTGGCTCATCTCAAATTGATCCTTCATCACATTAGAAAACTCTTCGCAAAGAGTGAAGTTAGTAGCACCGAAAATGATATCATCAGCATAAATTTGAACTAATATAATATCATTATTCGAATACTTAACAAATAATGTGGAATCAACTTCTCCCATTTTAAAATCCAAATCCAAAAGAAAATTCTTTAGACGGTCATACCAAGCTCGAGGAGCTTGTCTCAAATCGTAAAGTGCTTTCTTAAGTTTGAAAACGTGATTTGGAAATTTTTCATTTATAAAACCCGGAGGTTGAGAAACGTAAACTTCCTCAACAACATCTCCATTTAAAAATGCACTTTTAACATCCATTTGAAAGAGTTTAAAATCTTTATGGCATGCAAAAGATAACAATAATCTAATAGATTCTAATCTAGCTACCGGAGCGAAGGATTCTTCGAAATCAATACATTCCTCTTGACGGTAGCCTTGAGCAACTAACCGAGCTTTGTTCCGGATGACGATTTGGTTTTCGTCGGTCTTGTTCTTGAAAATCCACTTCGTTCCTATAACAGTGTAGTTCTTCGAAGGCAATGGAACAAGCTCCCAAACCTCATTCCTCTCGAATTGAATGAGTTCCTCCTCCATGGCAAGGATCCAAGCACTATCTTCGCATGCTTCGCTAATATTCTTTGGCTCTATCGAGGAGGCAAAGGCACAATGAGCGAAGTAGTTGACTTGAGATCTCGTCTTGACACTATCAAGGATGTTGCCAATGACTTGCTCATGGGGATGGTCACGAACGGTATGAAGCCGTTTGGGAATTCCCTGATCACTAGGAACATTCTCAAAAGATTCATTAGTTGGGTTAGTCTCAATAGAATCAATAGAATTAGAATTACCAATAGAATCACATAAGACATCCATGGAGTCATCATCATTAGTAATTCTAGTTGGGACAAAACCTTCATTAAATGAAACATGAAGTGATTCCTCGATCGTTGAGGTTCGTTTGTTGTATATCCGGTAGGCTTTGCTACGGGAGGAATATCCAACAAATATCCACTCATCGGATCTCGGATCGAATTTGTCCAAACTACCATACGTATTCTTAATAAAACATTTTGCACCGAAAACCCGAAAATGTTTAACTTGAGGCAATCTACCAAACAACAATTCATAACAAGTTTGTTTAGTGCAGGGCCTCAAAAGTATCCTATTAAACACATAGCAAGCGATATGTACTGCTTCCGCCCAAAATTGATGGCCAAGTTGGCTATCATCAAGCATAGTGCGAGTACATTCCACTAGCGTCCTATTCTTTCTCTCAACAACACCATTTTGAGGAGGTGCGCGAGGGAATGAAAAGGTGTTTGTAATACCAACTTCATCACAAAAAGTTGAGAAAGACTCATTCTCAAATTCCCCTCCATGATCACTACGAATAGTGACAATGGTGGTTCCAATGAGATTTTGTACTTTCTTAACAAAAATTGTGAAGTTTTCAAAAGCATCATTTTTATTACTTAAGGAAAATACCCAAGTAAATCTAGAAAAGTCATCAACGATGACAAGTCCATATCTAGCATTACCTAATGAAGCAACTCTAGTTGGCCCAAAAAGATCTAGATGTAATAGCTCTAGAGGCCGCTTAGATGAAATGCTTTTCTTAGGTTTAAATGAAGATTTTGGAAGCTTGCCTCGTTGACACGAGTCACAAAAGCTTTTCTTTTGAAAGACAAGCTTAGGGAAGCCTCTTATAGAATTTAACTTGGAAAGTTTAAAGAGTGTTCCAAAGTTCACATGACCAAAACGTCGATGCCATAAGTGTTGTTCACTTGTGTTGGCAATGAGACATTGTTCATGTGATTTTGGAAGATCTAGGATATATATATCCTTATGGTGTGTGCCGAAAAACAATAAATCATTATTATCTTTTCTTAAAATATGGCACATCCTTTCGCAAAGCTAACTTTGTAACCTTTGTCACAAAGTTGGCTTATTGAAATAAGATTGTGGTTTAATCCTTTAACAAGGTAAACATCACTTATAAGTGGTTTAGAAGGATTACCCACTTTGCCAACACCTATGATGGTTCTGCTCTCGTTGCCTCCAAAGACGACGCGGTTTCCATTTGCAATGGGCACCACTTCGGGGAGCAATTGAGCGTCATCCGTCATGTGTTTTGAACACCGGCTATCGAGTATCCAATTATTCTTGGAGCCAAATTTGGATTTGTTGCTCCGTTTCTTTCTCTTGAGTACCTATAGATAGAAAATATCGTATCATGATACCCAAGGTCATTGGGTCCTAAAGATTAGACCTTTGGAAGCCAAGTCCAATTGGACTTAAACTTCCCCACATAATTATCACTATGCACGACATTCATAAAATTAGAATTCATATAAACTTGTTTTTCATTCATGCTTGTGTCCTTTGGGCTCCAAATGGTGAAGATTTTGGGAGCCCTATTCCTATTGAGATCATGCATGCGTTGTTGATTTCTACGTGATGCATGTCGTGGATAGGCATACGGCACATGATGAAATGGTGCATGATGATACTTATTCATATGATGATGTGAGTGAACATATGCATGTGGAGGAACACGTGCGTGAGGGTGTCTTACTTGGTGTGCACGTGCCCGTGGATGTGGTGCATAAAAATCATCATATGTGTGAGCATGTGGAGTAGGATGTGTGTTCTTACGTGACATGGTATTTGTGTATATATAAGCATGACCCTTCTTTGGAGGTCCACCCAAAGTGGGTTTCTTTCCAAAAGAGGGTGTGTACGAGGTGGAAGCACCATTGGTAGAACTACCAATAGAGGGTTTGCTCCCACTCGTCGAGGCATCGGAAGTCGGCCTAACAAAGGTAGTAGACGACTTGGATGAATTTCCCATCGTATACCCCAAGCCAATGTGGTGATTGGCCGGGAGTAAGTCATTTAGGATTTTATCCAAATGATCCTTACCCTTATTGAATTTATTAATTCGGCCTAATGTGCACTCATATTTCTCGGTGAGAGAACGCATAGAAGCATCCAAAGTGGATACTTGCGATGTGAGCACATAAACACGAGATTTGAGATTCTCATTCTCAATACTCAAAGTCGAGTTTTGAGAAGTCAAATCCGCTATCTTGTGTTCCTCCGAATCCTCAATGTGAACATGTTCAAGTTGAGACTTGAGATCTACAATCTCATTTCTCAAGTCTTCAACAACGGTGTCGTTGTTGATGACGATAGATTTAGGCGAGGTTTGGAGACTAACTAACTCATCTTTGGTCTTTGTATATCTATTTACTTATTTAGAGTATTTAGACCAAATTTGCTCGTTAGCTAATCTAAGGTCGTCCATTGTTACCTCATCGCCTTCGTCCTCACTATCATCGGAGGATGACTCTTGAACATGATCCTCTCGTGCCATGAAGCACATGTGTGCTTGCTCCACTTGCTCATCGTCCGACTCTCCACTTGATGAGTCCTCGGAGTCTGTGAATGTCCCGACAAGCCCCTTCTTGTACCCTTTCTTGTACTTCTTGGACTTGTCGAATTTGGGCGCCTTCCATTTCTCATTTTGCTTGTTTTGAGGACAATCCGCTTTCATGTGTCCTGGCTTGTTGCATTTAAAGCACAAAGGAGTGGAGGCGTTAGAAGAACTAAATTTAGACTTGTTCTTAAAATTACCTTTCCGGAAGAACCGGTTGAACTTCTTTGCCATGAGGGCAATAGATTCCAAGTCCAACTCTTCTTCCGATTCTTCATCATCGGTAGATGTGGATGTGGATGGAGCGGTCTTGAACGCAATCGCCTTCTTCTTTGGCTCGTCTTGCTTCAAGTATGACTTCATCTTGTCCTGCAACTTAAGTTTGCTATCCTTGCGTACCTCATAAGACATTAAGGTACCCATTAGTTGGATAACGGTATACTTACTCATGTCATTACCTTCCTCGATGGCGAAGGTACGTTTCTCCCAACAAGAAGGAAGTCCATCGATGATCTTCGAGACTCTCCTTTTGGGTGTAGGTTTTACCAAGAGCCTCCAACTCGTTGGTGATGTCGACGAAGCGAGCATAATACTCCTTCATCTTCTCACCCTGTTGCATATGAAATAATTCGAAATCTTTATTAACAACGAGTTTAGAGTCTCTTACCCTACTCGTTCCTTCATGCAAGATGAGGAGGGAGTTCCAGATTTGATATGCACTCTTACATGTGCATATCTTATTGAAGTCCTCGGGCTCCAAAGTGCATTGCAAGGCGTTCATTGCCTTGGCATTGCTTACCTCCGCGGCGACCTCCGCGGTAGTCCACTTCGAGAAATCTTCTTCTTCGGGCTCGACGTACTCCGTCAACGTGGCCCTCCACAATGAAGCACTCCGGAGGAAAGTTTCCATCGGACATTTCCAGTACTCGTAGTTGGTACCGTTGAAGAAAGGAGGCCTCGTCGAGGAGTGTCCTTCCATCACCGAAGACACTCCTTCACGGTTCCTGAAGGTGCTGTAGTCTGAAGGTGGACGTACGCTTTTGTTGTCGTTGGAAGACATAGCTAGGTACTTGGCTCTGATACCAAATGTAATGCCCGACGTAGCTACTGCACAAGTAATAGAAGGAGGGGGTGAATAGTACTTTAAAATAATTAAGAGGATAATTCCTAATTATCTTGCAAACCTCAACCAACAATGCGGAAATGCGGAAATGTAAATATAGACAACAAATAAAATCAATCGCAAACAAACGAATTAACGGGTTCGGATCCATCCAAGTCTGCTCGACTTGTTCCCGGTGATCCTACGTCCCAAACACCCGGATCCCCTCCGGATACTTGAGTTAGAAACCTCTAACCCAAGATTTGCACTATGAAATTCTTGTAGATAAACCTCTACAAGACCAAATCATACACAATGTAATTGTGACTCCCACAACCCGGGATCACAAACAATCTCTCACAACCGAGAGAAAAACACTTGTTATATCAATGTAAATGAAATACAAACTTACCGACAAAATCCTATGCATTGAGTAAAACTTACGATTTTAGGGCAAGAAGGATTTTGGGGAAGATGAAGAGGCACCAAACCCTAGCTCCAAGTAGATGACCAGCAATGGAGTCCTAGGTGGATGTTGGTGACCTAGAATCAAGCACTTGGCTTGGAAGGCTCACAATCAATGAATCTCTCTTTTGAAATAAGAGTGAGGGAGAGATTCTTGAATGGAAATGAATGAGCTTTGAATGAGATTTAATGCTTCTCTTTTGATCTCTAAACTTCAATTAATATCAGCCTTGAGTGCTATGAATGCAGCACTCCAAGTATATATAGGATAGAGGAAAGAGAGAGCAACAATTGTGGCATTTAATGCTCTAACGGCTTTATTCTGAAGCAAACTAGTCGGTCAAAGAAGGATGACTGACTGACTAGTTCATCAACTAGTCGGTCGGTCAAACAACATGAACCGACTAAGAGGTGAACAGCCAAGAAGAGAAGTTCAGACTGAAGAGAACTAGTCGGTCCAAGAAGACTTGCCAACCGACTAGTTTCACAACTAGTCGGTCGGTGAGTCAACTGAGACCGACTAAGAGATAAAACAAATAGTCTGAGTACAAGTTGATTTAGTCGGTCTAAGAGCAAATGCAGACCGACTAGTTTATTAACTAGTCGGTCGACAAATGTATATAGACCGACTAACGATAAACAGTAAGTTAGGCTGTACAATAGAAGCTCAACTAGTCGGTCTAAGAAGGATTCCTAACCGACTAGTTTCACAACTAGTCGGTCGGGGAACCTTCTTTGACCGACTAACTGTAAACAGTAAGTGAGCAAGAATTGAGAAAGCATTCTAGTCGGTTCAAGAAGCTTTGCCGACCGACTAGATTGCCATCTAGTCGGTTGGTTCTTCTTCTTGAACCAACTAACATGCACAAGAAGTCGTGAATCGAAGCGCGAAGCTTCGGGAAAGATCGTATGGACTTCTACTAAGATCCTAGCTCTAAGATATGAGCGATATGAAGATTAAAACGTAAGACCTACTCAAGGCTTAACATTCTACGAAAAGAAGCTCGAAGACATAAAATAGACTTGACGAACCGTCTTCAAAAGCTTCAATCGAATCTTCATGACTTCAATAATGGTCCTTGAGCTTCAACGAAGCTTCAAGCACACGTTCACGCGTTTTGAGAAGTCTTGAGATGTCGCTTGGGATGTTCATAGAAATTTGGTGACGATCTCCATAACTGCGCTCACAACGAGTTAGTTCACAATATTTATGTTTGTTCATCATCAAAACCAAATCCGGGGAATCAATACACAACATATATCTGGTTGGCCGTCTAGATCTTAACATTTCGCCGTCTGAAATTCCGCGATTAGTTGGGTAGCTGTCGCATTTGTTATCACATTAGGTTTTGCATGTAAGCCTCGATCATCACATCCATCACATTGGATCCTTCTTCGATCGCTGCCCTGATCTCAGATCTGACTTGGATCATTGGATCCTTTCTCCATAGATTTCTTCAGATCCACTACTTCAATATTGAGTCTTTCTGCCAAAAGTTGTCTTTTTCTTTGCCTCCGCTACGCCATGGATCGTAGTCGCTCTGATACCACTTTGTTATGATTTGCTATTGTTTTGCGAGGAAAATATGATTTTTATTGGAGTATGATAGAAATTAACAAAGATAGTGGCCACGTTCGAGAGTTGGACCGTTTTCCTACATTTGATTCGAGACAGCCCAACTCCTAACCAATAGAGGGAATCTCTCAGCCTCTAAGAAGTTCGCACACAAATTTCAGCATACCCTCTAATTCCCCCCATCCCTATATATATAATAATCAGCTTTTCGGGATAATTATAGACATACCCCGAGGCTGAAAATAAAAAAAATGCCCCTAGATCAGTCTTCAGTTGCTGCTGCCCCTTTTTGCGTGCTCTACACATACGTGGTGATCCTATCATAAAAATAGGGTCCTCATTGCATCTTGCCATGGTGACTCATGAATTATTGCTCTATCTTTTGTACCCTTAGCAGTAGTGGTATTAAGCTTAGTGTTAGGGTGTCTCACATCATTACGATTGCTTAAAATAGGTGGTATGATAAGAAATTAGAGAGTAGATTTAGTCCCACATTGGTTAAAATAATAGATGTGTATGTGTTTGATATGTTAAGACTTATGACTCAAGTAGGATTAATCCTTTTGAGTGAACATGTGTTTCATGTTGGATACTTGTTGTTGGATATAACGATCCATGACATCGTGTTTGATGATAACAAACGTGTGGGAACGATTTGATGTGTGTGCTAAGTGTTTTCAGGAGTGACACGTTCGTAAATACTCAAAGGGGGGACTTAGTCAAAATGATGGAGACATATGCAAAGAAGACTTGGTCAAAGTAATGGAGAAATTGCAATTCATTTGCAATTTGGACTTGGTCAAAGATGGAGAGAGAGATATGGAGGATCTCATTGCTCATCAATTTAAGATTGATTCAAATCTTTAGGAGATTCAATCATATCCCATTGCAATTCAAATTGGAATTAGAAATCCCACTACAATCCCATCCAAACTTCAAATCCAATTTGAATCCAATTCAACCCTATTCATATCCAATTCGAAATTCATATTCCTAGTTAGATGGGATTCACTTTGATCTACCAATCCTCCACAAACTCCTATATAAACCCCCATCTCCAAAAAAGGGTTTCATTGCGGCCAAACACAAGAGGAAACAAAGGGAGGCCGGCCAAAAACCTCAAGCAACAACCCCTTGCGGCAAGCATCCCCAAGCCACATCTCAAAGCCGCAAGTTTCATCTTCCTCCCATCATCTAGCCGCAACCCTCCATTGCAAAGACCCTTGCCGCAAGCTAACAAGAACATCATCTCATATCTCCATAGCAAGCTACTCCTCCATTGCGCAAAGCTTCAAGTTCTCCCTTCCATTGCGCAAGCAACACAACAAGAGGGTCCCTACTCTAGGCTGCAACAAATTGAGAAGTTCTATTCAACATCCTCATGCCAAGGATCCTCTCTCCATTGCGCATCTCCCTCATTGCTTTGCCGCAAGTTTATAGTGGAGTTTTATCATCTTCAAGGCCGCAACATAGAAGGGCTTCACCTCCCAAGGCCGCAAGTCCCCATCACCTTCAAACATCAACAAGGCCGCAACTTGCCAAGGGAAGCAACACTTCATTGCCGCAACTTCAAAGGGCTTCATTCACTTCATTGCCGCAAGCTTCAAAGCCAAAAAAGGAGACCACAACATCTTGGGGGTGCCACGACTTGAGATAGACGACTACATCTTGTCAGACGAGATCTGACCAGCGCTGAACGACAGAGAGGACGACATCTACACGAACTGAGATTTTCTGAACTCCATACTTATTTATATTCCTGTATTCGTGTGTTGATTTTTGTAGTTATTTATTCATTCTTTTGAGGTCTTGTCTAGTTGAGGCTAGACAAGAGGGTCTTGACGAGTTGGGGCTTGTCAAGAGAAAGCATTTAATAGATTGATAGTGTTTAACACTTTGGAGAGTGCAGTACGAACTAGGTAAGAGTTAAGTTGGGGATCGTAGCGCATTGTAGTTGTACCCAGTAACATATTAATGCTAGTAATTGCTTTGGAGCTGGAGTAGGTCATTGGGGCGACCGAACCAGGGTAAATCTACTGTGAACTCTGTGATTGCTTTATATTTACTCTGCATCTGATTATAACTGATTGTGATTGCTTGTGTGTTCACGAGAATTTTTCTGAGCATATTCACCCCCTCTAAGCTTTGATCCAGATCCAACAAGTGATATCAGAGCAGGTTAGAGGATCTAGTCTAGAAATCATGAATACCCCAAACTTAGTTTTTGCTGAAGGCATGTATATAGAACAACCTCCTCTATTTAGTGGTCATGATTATATCTACTGGAAGGCAAGGATGAATGTTTATTTATTATTCGTAGATTTTGATACTTGGCAGATTATTGAAAGCAGATATACTTAAATCTCTAAGCCTGAAAGTAATTTAGATGCCAGAAATGTGTGCTATGAATGCTAAAGCAATAGACATATTATTTTGTGGTTTAGATAGAAAAATATTTGATCATATCTCACATTGCTCTTCTGCACAGGATATATGGAGGACGTTGGAGACAACATATGAAAGCGAGCAATCTTGCAGCAACAATGAAAAGAGAACACAAAATAAAAAGAAGCGAAAGGAAAGAAAAGTTCTCTTAAATAAAAGTGATGCTTGTGTGTCTAAGCATATTAGTGAGGATACTACTAATGAAGTTCAATGTTTTAAATGCAAAAAGCAGGTGCACTTATGAAGAAATGCCCACAAGAAAAGAATAACACTGCGGAGAAGAAAGGAAAGACTTTGGCAGTGACATGGGACGATGATAGCGAGGATGAGACTGAGGAGACTGCTCATACATCCCTCTGCTTAATGGGAAAGCATAACAATGTAAAATCTTGCACTAAAGTTGAACTTTTGAATATTGCTATAGGATCTACTTTAGATTGCTATAGGAATGGTAACTTTGAATTGCAAGAAGAAAATTGTGACATGTCTAAAGAAATTGATAATCTGAAAGAAAAAGCTGTTGCATGTAATTCTACCATCACCATGTTGAAAAAGGAAAACTCTAGCTTACATGAAAAAGTTGAATGTCTTATTTGTCCCACTTTATTAAAAGAAAATAGCATACATAAAGATAGAGTTACTAAGCTAGAAACTGAAAATAGAGCGCTTAATGAGAAGATGTGCATGCTAAGTGATGAAAACAAAGATCTTAAAATTAAAGTGATTGAGTTTAAAAAGAAAGCTGAAAATATGAAAAAGAATGAAGAGGACAATAAGAAAATTTTCATTAGTAAATGCACTTTGCTTGTGAACGAAAATACTTATTTGAAATCTAAAGTCACGAACCTAGAATTGACCATTAAGAAATTTGGTGTGGGGGACACAATATTTGTATATAATTCTTGGAAACCAAATATATGGCAATAATAGGCGTGGACTTGGATATGACTTGAAACGTGTTGAAAAGCCAATATATAGAAAAGTTCACATTGAGACAACAAAAGCTAGAAATATTCATGCAAAGTGCTTTACATGTGGTTGCATTGGTCATACCTCTTATTATTGCGAATATAGGAACAAGAACATTAAATTCAAGCAAATATGTGTTCCTAAAAATTTGATGACTAACGTGAGTGGACCTTGTTGGATTCCAAGGTCATACATAACATCTTCCGTGTAAAGTAAGATGAAGTGACTAGGAACTATGGATTGGACGTCGCATTTCATTAAAAAGTTCCTTAGCCAACGACATCGCGAAGGTATGTTTTCTTGATTGAGCGTAATGAATACCTTCGTAGCTTTTTGTGTGCTTAATTTGTTTTTGTTTGTGTGCTAGTTCATTTGTTTGTGTGCTAGTTCATTTGTTAGGATAGTCTTATTAGCTATCAAGGATGTACGGCCACTGGTGTCTTTGTAAGACATGGATGGACACCAATTTTCATTAGTAAGATGGACGTCACACATGATGGATAATAGCACCGAAAATGAGAATCCAAAGCTGACGGTTGGGCATGATAAATAGAATTATCAGAAGTTGCTAACAACATAAAATTGTATTGCTTTTTAGATCATTATGGATTATGATCTTTTTCATTGCTTTAACCTACTAAAATTGACAGTAATATATTTATAAGAACTCGGAATATGAATAACTACACTTGACTCATAAACTAAAATGTTTATATATGCACAGAATGATACAAGGGAAACATGCAAATGATTAGTGAGCAACCCGATCTTCTTTATATATGATGAATATGGCCTGTTTGTGGTTTACATATGTAGTGGAAAGAAGAGAATCCTTTCAGTCATTGATAGCCATCATTATTTATATACATCAAATTTGGATTAAAAATTCATTAAATATATAATGTTTTGTTAAGAATAGTAATTTTCTAAAATTTGAACGTTTATGACGTCAATGTTGTCATCAGTGAACACAACTTTCTTGTTTATGAATTACAAATTTTTTAGAATATTGCTAATTTTTCTTCCTGAGGTGGTGAATATTTGATAACAGTGTGTGTTTTCTCCTAACGCCCATTTCTCTCATTTACCAGGTGTATTCGACATCAATGGCAATGTTGCTGACAATGATTGTATCTGTATATCTTTTTACTTTTAAGCCCACTATCCAGGTACATTTCATTACAACAAAGCGATTGTTTCCTAATGTCAAAATTTGTAGCTTGAATTACTGCTGCCCATTCATTGATAATATTTGAACACCTTTCTTTGTTCAGTCAGCTGAGAGTGTCTCATATATCTCTTTTATTTATTACAGCTATTTTTGGGTATTGTAATCTGCATGGTTTCGTTGCACATGTACTTTGCTCCAGTTCATGTTCTAGTAGATTTGCCTGTAACATCAAAGGCAGCTTCGGTCTCTATGAATGAAGTCGATGTCGAGCGGCAAGTGGAATCCTGATGCATGATATATCCCTTATCAACTGACAAAGTTCCATGCATGAATTGCCAACTCATGACATTTCAGCGTCTCGTTGAATTTTCTTTCGAATGGAAGGTACATGAAATATCTGATTGTTTATTGGCTAGCAAGAGGGATTGTAGAAAGAGTAATGCAAAAAAGTGCATGAGTTGCATAGCGTATCCTCTGAATGGTTGGTGAAACACACATGAGCTTTCAGGGATGCAGCGGTGAACATGAAGATGACCAATTAAATTGATACATCAGAATTTCATATCTGATCTTTTTCTTGAAATTCAAATTAAAGTCACTTGACATGAATTTAATGTAGAAGTTGCTTTTAGTTCTATGTGATTACATGAACGCCAGTCTGTGTCAACAATTCTAGACATTTGGATATACTGATAATTGACCGAGATTTTTGGATTGTTCAGTTTCATTAAATTTTGGTTATTCTTTCGAGTTTCAAATGATTTATGTTTCAAATTTCTAGCTCAAGTAGTCTAGAGATATTAGTTGATTATGATGTGTCTTTCATTTTTTTTTACATGACACGTTAAATATGAAGTATGATACCCATATCTATTGAGAAGCAGGTCAAATTAAATTTAGCTACATGGCATGCCCTCCTGTGATCCTGGATGTCTTGACATTATCGCTGTCATATATGTTGGTATCTAATCTGTTAAAACTGAAAGCTGCTTTATGCATGTGACTGCTACTTGAAATAGCTAAAGAACCAGCATAGTTCTTGTGCGTGAATAATTTGTACTGTAGACAGTAGATTGCTATAAAGGCTCGAGTTAAATTCATTCTAGTTCTTATATTGGTGCAGTTTCTATTATAGTTTCAGATCGAGGTTTGTGTCATTAATTGTTTTCCAAGTATTGAGCCGCAGTAGAATATAAAATTAGACGATATATGTAGATTTATTAGGTATTAAGTATTGGAGGTAACTTATATACATATGTTCTCTCTCTCTCTCTCTCTCTCTCTCACAATAAAACTGTATACAAGTGGAGAATAACTATGTAGCATTATTCTTAAATCTCACAACTACATATAAGTATACACAGACATACACAAATACAACTTATACACACTTTGTCCCACATACATTATACATGTGATGTAATAGAATTTCAGTTGCTATAGGAGATAATATCCTCCCATGGTAGATGAGACTCCGATATATATGACTCAAACTGCTTATAATGGTCTCTGTAGGCTTGACATATTGGTGAAAGATCATGCAATGCAATTTGCTATCACCTATGCATCTAGTGATTGCAAAATGGAAGACTAGATTAAGGTGGACAATTATGTTGTGATGATCATCTAGGCCTTTTTCCCAACAAAATGGATGTCTATGGAGCAAATCTCCATGAAGGATTGGAGAAACTTCTGCAACCAGCTATCAACAGGATGTTTGTTAGGCCTCCAACCTCATCTTTTCTCTTTCCTCCCTTCCAATCTCATCTATGTCTTCTTTATCTCCCCATTTAATGAATCATAACAAACACATCATTAAAAAGTTAATGACAGCACACAAAAAAAGGAAATTGGCAACAAAATATAAGATGACGAGGTTACTCGTTGAGTTTCGATGACAAAGATGAAGAAGGGGGAGTTGATGGTGTTGTGGACGAAGTTGGTGGTGCCATTGAGGCCAAAACGAGCGGGGATTGGGTTGGTTTGGGTGAATTTTTGGGCTGGGTTTGTTTGGTATTGATGGGTTGCTGTTGACGGTGATGAAGGAGATGGTTCTGTTGGCAAGGGAGGAAGGATGGTTGGGTTTGGAACTTGGTTTAAGGTTTTTGGGCTTTGGTGATTTTTTCCGAAAGATGGTGATGGCGATGATTCGGTTATATTTAGGTTAGGCTTAGGGGGTTGAATTTGGGTTATTGATGGAGGAGATGAAGAAGAAGATGCAATTGATGAATTTGGGTGTAGGAGTTGGAATCTGTTGGAAAAGAAAGATGAGCCGTGTTGCGTGATGATTTGTTAGGAAAACTAGGCATAACCCATGCCCGGAGGGCACGGAGGTAGTCGTCGCCCGGGCGCAAATGCGGAGATAAGCGGTCGTAAAAGTGAAAAAATCGTGGGTGTGTAAGAGGAGGGTCGGGGGCAAAAGAGGAAAAGCAGGGACTAAAACGCAAAAAAAATCATCAAAAACCCATCCCAAAGCCAAGTCCAGAACCTCACCCAACCCCCACGTGGCGTCCCAGTCAGCAACCAAAAATATGACTGGGACAAAACTGCCATGTGGGACAAACTTCATGAATTGTATAATAGACTAGTCATAACCCGTGCCCTGGGCACGGTTCAGTTAAAATCTTTGTTTCCCCAAAAATTATTTTCTCTAAAAATTTTGGGACATCTATTATAAAATAACAAATTTTAGCGAGAGATCGAATCAACAGAGAAGTACTCGCGAGATCGATCGAGATCTGAGGAGTTGAGGGATCGTTCGCGATATGAGGAGCTGAGAGATGGTTGCGTGAAGCGTGCTTCGTGATATGGGGGTTTGAGGAAAAATCGAGAGGTGGGTTTGTGCGCCGATTCGTGAGGAGTTGAGACGTGTGAGTTTTTTTTGAGACTTTTGCATCCCAAGAATGAGCAAAAAAAGATGAGAAACGAAAATAATTAAGAACAAAAAATTGTGTGTGCGGTTAAGGGTGATTGGAAGAAAATTGAGAAAAGCAAAAAGCTGAGGAAAAAAACGTGAGAACAAAAACGTGTGTGGGTGTGCGGTTAAGGGTGATGGAAAAAAATTGAGTAGTGCACAAAAATTCGGTTACACCAAGTAATGTGAGATTTACAAAAAATTAAAATTGAAAAACTTTTGGGTTTTTTGGTTTTATTTATTTGGAAAAGCACAGCCATCAAACTTCTCCTAGTCATACTTTGGCCGCCACGTAGGACAAAGGTTTTGTCCTAGTCATATTTTTACCGCCACGTAGGACAAAGTCGTGAATTGTATAATAGACTAGGCATAACCGTGCCCGGAGGGCACGGATGCAGTCGTCGCCCGGGCGCAAATGCGGAGAGAAGTGGTCGCCAAAGTGAAAAAACGTGGGGGGTGTGTGTGAGGAGTGTCGAGAGAAAAAAGAGGAAAAGCAGGGACTAAAACGTAAAAAAACACCAAAACCTCATACCAAACCCAAGTCCAGAACCACACCCAACCCCCACGTGGCGTCCCAGTCAGCAACGAAAAATATGACTGGGACAAAACTGCCACGTGGGACAAAACTGTCACGTAGGACAAACTTCATGAATTGTATAATATATTTCTAATTTTTTTAAACTGAATTGGAAGACATGCCCTTATTAAATATTAATGGAAATAACATCAATCAATAACCGTTGTTAATGGCATTAAGAATTTTCTTCAAAAGGCTAAAGTTTAGTGGGTTTTGTGAACAAAAAAAATAACTGAGCACTGATGGAGGGCGGTTTCCTAAAATTTAGCCTTCTTTAGATTTGTAATTTATCGACAATGTATGAATTGTTATGAATAGGCCCATGAGGCCCATTGGGTATCCAGGCTACTATTGGAAGCTATAAATATGAGGGTAAGGGGCTCTTAACCCTCTACACCTATTTCCCTACTTTTCCCTTCACAACACGTTATCAGCACGATCACGCTCGTTGGAGAAGGCGGCGGCTCGCGAGGAAGGAGATCCATCAACCGCTCAGTCTAAGAAGATCGTAATCTTCTCAACGGGGAGCGAAAAGGGCATCCTTCACCAACCGTCATCTAGATTCACTCGTCGAATCTAGAGGTAAATATCAAAACTTTTTAGATCTAAACCTGCGTTTCACATAGATCTGCATGTTTTAGGATCAAAAAGTTTAAAAACACGGTAAAAATCACATTTTTTAGATCAGCATGTCTAAAAAACAATAAAAATCAGTTTTTAGAGATCTAAATGCTTGAAAAATCTGTTTTTTACCCCTAACCTTAATCCATACACCGCACGCCCAAAGGGCGAAACGGCGGCGCTTCACAAGCGCCGCCGGCAGCCAAAACGCTGTGGCCTGAAGCCGCGGCCAGCAACCGCGGCCCGAGGCCGCGGCCCCCGCCGCCACGGCAGCCGCGCCTTGCGCGGCCAGCCGTCGCGGCGGCACGCCGCGGGCCCCCCAGGGTTTTTTTGGAAACCCTAGCCCTAAACGGGCCAATTTTTCGGGGGAGGCCCAATTAACCCTAATGTGTTGTTTTCATGCCCCAAAAAGCCTGAAAATTAGCCCATTTACACAAATAATTTTTCTATTTTATTTTTGGCTCTAAAAGCCCAAAATAATTAAAGAAAATTTATAAAAAGGGTTTAAAGCGGTAAACAAAACATTAAAAATATGGATCAAAGGTAAAAAGTTTTTCAAAAATAATTTTAGCACGTCACACACTATTTAGATTATTTAATTAATCTTTACATGCCTGTGATATGATTATCTGCGTGGTTGTATATTTTCCATATATTATCGGCGTGGATGTGCGATTAGGCTATGTTTTTAGGGATCAGCCAGGTTTCCGACACTTTTAATTTCCTGCAACTTTTTCTTTTTTTGAGAGAAATTTGTAAGTGAGGATATAAATGTAAAAAGAAGACCGGCGGACACCAAAAAGGAGCTGAAGGCGTACGCACAAAGATGAAAGGGGCTTCTCTCTGAAGTTCCCGAGTTGTACTTATTCTTTCATGCAACTTTTGATGTATTTTCGGACTGTCTTTTTCTTTTCGGTGTCGGTTGGCTGATCCCCATAGTCCTAAGTTATTTTTTCATTGCTTATACATTAATTGCGTGGATGTTAACTATTTTCATGCCATGTTAATGTTACAATGAAATTGTCAAAAAGCATGCGTGGATGTTAATCTCTTTTAATTATTCACGTTATGGAACTGTCAAAAAGCATGCGTGGATGTTAATCTCTTTTAATTATTCACGTTACGAAACCGTCAAAAAGCATGCATGGATGTTAAAATTTTCTTTAAATTCATGGTATGACAATGCTTAAAATACATGAGTGGATGTCTATTTTTATTCAGTTTAATGATCCATGCTGTTTTTATATTGCTAGATCATTCAATGGCCAGACTTGTGAATGTCGACTTTTCGGTCCTGAAGGCCGATGGGTCAAACTACCTGAGTTGGCAGTTGGACCTGAAGTTCCATCTGCGCTCTCATGGTTTCAGTCTCACACTGACTGAGAAGGCAACAACAAGTACTGCCTCAGCCAACAAGGATGCTTCTAAAGAAGCACCTCATACAGAGGAAGTTTCCGATATACTAAAGGCGAAAGCCATTATCTATATCAGGAAACATTTAGACTCGATCCTGAAGGACGAGTATCTTACTGTAGAGGATCCTTACGAGCTGTGGGACGCACTCGAGGAGAGGTACAAGCATCAGATGGATGTCATACTCTCCCGTGCGCAGTACGAGTGGACTCACCTCCGCATACAGGATTACAAATCCATAGCAGCGTATAACTCAGCACTCTTCCGTATCACCTCACGCCTGAAGTTGTGTGGTGAAACGGTGACGGAGAAAATGTTGCTGGAAAAGACGTTCACGTCTTTCCACGAGAAGGACATGATCCTTATGCAACAATACCGTGAGAGGAAGTTCACGAAGTACTCTGATCTACTTTCATGCCTGCTTATGGCTGAACAGAACAGAGACCTGTTGGTTGCCACTCACAACCTGCGTCCTCCTGGCTCCGCTCCACTGCCACCTCCTGCAGAGGCACACTTCCAGTCTTCCCAGAAGAAGAAGATGGACAAGAAGGCAAAATTCCAGAAATGGAAAGAACAAAAGCAGCGGAAGAAGGCCACTCCCCCAGCTCCTCCTCAGAACCAGAAGTTCGTGGAAAAGAAGCAAAAGAGGATGTCCAACAAAGGTGGCACTCCCAAGAAAGACTGGGAGGATACGTGCTCCAAATGCGGAATGACGGGCCACTAGTCCAGAATCTGCCGCACCCAGAAACACCTCCAGGACCTCTACCAGGCAAGCCTCAAGCCTCGAGCTGAGACAAACCTGATTGAGAGCGCAGCTTTGCCAGAGACCTCATGGACTCCTGAAGATTTCATGGGAGATGACACTCTCTAGTTATGGACCATTTTTATATGCTAGCAATGTGTCTTCCTTTTATGCATAGTACCTAGTTTTTATTCCATGTCAAAACATTTTCTTTGAGCATTTTTAAATGAAAGTAGATCTTTTCTTTTTCATATTATTTACTGCTTGAACGTCTTTTTTATATAGATATGGAATCAAATTGCCTAGTGGACAGTGCATCGATGCACTCGATCCTTCAAAACATAGACTACTTCACTAGCATAAGTAGCTACTCTGGTCCACTGAGAACAATCTCAGGACCAGCTAACATAATCGAAGGATCAGGGAAAGCAATCATATTGCTCCCCGGTAACACACAAATCACACTTAAAAATGCGTTATACTCCCCTAAATCTATCCGAAACCTCCTAAGCTTTAAAGATATCCGTTTAAACGGATATCACTTAGAGACGGTCGAGGAAGATAAAAGAGAATACTTGCTTGTAACGTCTCTTACAAATGGTTCAAAAAACATTGTGGAACGTTTCAAGGGACTCCCCTCGGAACTCTACCAAACAAGTATACAAACTCCAGAAACATCCATGGCGGAGCACCTGCAATGCCCCCAAACACCAGAATTCAAACTCTGGCACAGTAGACTGGGACACCCTGGCTCTGTTATGATGTACCGCATCATAAAAAGCTCCAGGGGTATAGACTTGAAGAACCTGAAGATTCTTCAAAAAGGCAAATTCCCATGTCCACCCTGTTACAAGGGTAAACTGATTACGAGACCATCTCCACTGAAAGTGGACGTGGAGTCTCCAAGCTTTCTGGAAAGAATCCACAGAGACATTTGTGGGTCGATACACCCATCAAGTGGTCCGTTCAGGTACTTTATGGTTCTGATAGACGCATCTACTAAGTGGTCACATGTGTGTCTACTGTCCACCCGCAACCTCGCACTGTCTAAGCTTTTAGCTCAGATAATCAGGTTGCAGGCCCACTTCCCCGACTACCAGATAAAGAAACTTCGTCTGGACAATGCGGGTGAGTTTACATCACAAGTCTTTCTAGACTATTGCCAAGCACAAGGAATTGAAGTCGAACATCCTGTAGCACATGTTCACACCCAAAATGGGTTAGCAGAATCTCTAATTAAGAGACTGCAATGGATTGCTCGTCCATTATTACTTCAATCCCAGATGCCAGTGAATGCGTGGGGTCATGCAATTTTGCATGCTGCATCTTTAATAAAATTAAGACCTTTTGGAGGTCAGTCATCTTCTCCAATGCAACTAGCACTTGCAGCCCCACCAATTGTCTTACACTTGAGAATATTTGGTTGTGCAGTATACATCCCCATAGCACCACCACAAAGGACAAAGATGGGTCCACAACGTCGCCTAGGGATTTATGTTGGGTTTGACACCCCCTCCATAATTAGATTTCTATAACCCCTCACGGGAGACGTTTTCAAGGCACGTCTAGAAGACTGTGAATTCGATGAAATATCGTTTCCAAGACTAGGCTCACAGACAAAGAAGCCCGAAGCTTCAGAATGTATCACTTGGGGTACAAAGACATTATGTCACTTTGATCCGCCCACAAGCCAGTGTGAAGAGGATGTCCTGAAGATTCTCCACATCCAAAACACTGTCCATCTCTTGCCGGACAAATTTACTGACAACCAGAAGATTGTCAAATCACACGTCCCTGCTGTTAACACTCCAGCTAGGATTGACATACCGCAAAATGGATGCAATCCGCCTGTAGCAGAAATGGTTGGACCTCTCAAAAAGAGAGGGCGACCACCGGGATCCAAGGACCAAGTCCCTCGAAAGAGTAGGACCCATGGCAATGGTAAACAAATACCACCACAGGATGCTACTATAAGCCCTGCTACCCCATCTCTCCCAAACTCTCTTAAAGAGGAAAAACCGGGAGAAAATGAAGTCTCGATACACTATGTACGAACTGGGGAGTATTGGGACAGAAAGAGCACAACCATAGATGACACATTTGAGTGTAATATTGCCATCAACGTCGCGTACTGCGACGATGATATTGAACCACGCTCTCTGACAGAATGTCAAAGCAGAGATGATTGGCCAAAGTGGAAAGCGGCAATAGGGTGGAGTTGGATTCACTCACCAAACGCAAGGTCTTCGGACCCATAGTCCAGACACCAAAAGGTGTAAAACCTGTGGGTTATAAATGGGTATTTGTTAGAAAACGAAATGAACAGAATGAGATCGTTCGCTACAAAGAGAGGCTTGTAGCGCAGGGTTTTACCCAACATCCAGGGGTGGATTTTGAAGCCACATACTCCCCGGTCATGGACGCGATCACCTTCCGATTCCTCATTGGCTTAACAGCCTAAGAGGGTTTAGATATGCAGCTTATGGACGTGGTTACTGCATACCTATATGGCAACCTAGACCGAGACATCTATATGTAATGCCCTGCTAAGCTACTGCACAAGTACTAGAGGGGGGTGAATAGTACTTTAAAATAATCAAGAGGCTAATTCCTAATTACCGTGCAAACTCTACCAATAATGCGGAAATGCGGAAATGTAAATGTAAGACAACAAAGAAACAATCGCAAACAAACGATATTACTGGGTTCGGATCCACCCAAGTCTCCCCGACTTGTTCCCGGTGATCCTACGTCCCAAACACCCGGATCCCCTCCGGATACTCGAGTTAGAAACCCTAACTCAAGATTTCCACTATGAAATACTTGTGAAAAACCTTCACAAGTCAAATTATACACAAATGAAAATTGTGACTCACACAACCCGGGATCACAAACACACTCTCACAACCGAGAGTGAAACTTACAATATCAAAGTAAATTGAAATAGAAATTCTTACCACAAAATACCTATGCCTTGAGTAAACTTACGAATTAGGGCAAAGATGATTTTGGGGAAGATGAAGAGGCACCAAACCCTAGCTCCAAGATGTAGATCAGCGATGGAGAGTTATGAGGTTGTTGGTGACCTAGAATCAAGCACTTCGCTTGGAAGGCTCACAATCAATGAATCTCTCTTTTGAAATAAGAGTGAGGAGAGATTCAAGATTGGAAATGAATGAGCTTTGAATGAGATTTAATGCTTTCTCTTTGATCTCTAAACTTCTCTTAATATCAGCCTTGAGTGCAATGAATGCAGCACTCCAAGTATTTATAGGTTAGAGGAAAGAGAGAGAAAAACGTTTCAATAAATGCTCCAACGGCTCTATTCTGAACCAAACTAGTCGGTCAAAGAACAACCACCGACCGACTAGTTCATCAACTAGTCGGTCGGTCAATCAACATGAACCGACTAAGTGGTGAACATGGAATAGGTCGAAGTTCAGACTAACAGAACTAGTCGGTCAAAGAACACTTGCCAACCGACTAGTTTCACAACTAGTCGGTCGGTGAGTGAACTCAGACCGACTAAGAGATAAAACAAATAGTCTGACAACAAATTGATTTAGTCGGTCCAAGAACAAATGTTGACCGACTAGTTCATCAACTAGTCGGTCGCCAAATGAATATAGACCGACTAACGATAAACAGTAAGTTGGTATGTACAGTATAAGCTCAACTAGTCGGTCTAAGAAGCATCACTGACCGACTAGTTCACAAACTAGTCGGTCGGTGAGTCAACGTAGACCGACTAACTGTAAACAGTTAAGAGCTATGAATTGAGAAGGCAAACTAGTCGGTCCAAGAAGCTTTACCGACCGACTAGATCACCATCTAGTCGGTTGGTTCTTCTTCTTGAACCAACTAACATGCACAAGAAGTCGCGAATCGAAGCGCGAAGCTTCGGGAAAGTTAATATGGACTTCTACTAAGATCCTAGCTCTAAGATAGGAGCGTTATGAAGATTTAAAACGTAAGACCTACTCAAGGCTTAACATTCTACGAAAGAAGCTAAAAGACTATAAATAAAACTTGACGAACCGTCTTTAAAAGCTTCAATCGAATCTTCATGACTTCAATCAACGTCCTTGAGCTTCAACGAAGCTTCAAGCATACGATCACGTGCATTGAGAAGTCTTGAGACGTCTCTTTAGATGTTCATATGAATTTGGCGACGATCTCCATAACTGCGCTCACAAAGAGTTAGTTCACGATATATTTATGTTTGTTCATCATCCAAAACCAAATCTGGGGAGTCCAATATCCAACACTATATGAGATTGCCTGACGGTTATTCTTTGCCTGCAGCACTAAAAGAGAGAGAACGTGATATCTACTCAGTGAAACTGCAAAGATCATTTTATGGTCTAAAACAATCTGGAAGGATGTGGTATAACAGACTGAGCGATTTCCTTGCAAAAAAAAGGATTCACAAACGCCCCAGTCTGTCCTTGCATCTTTATAAGAGCAAAGGCAAGAGGATTTGTAATCATAGCCGTCTGTGTGGACGACTTGAACCTCATCGGATCTCCTGAAGAGATCGCAGAGATTTCTAGAAGCTTGACAGAAACCTTCGAGATGAAAGACATCGGAAATTCAAAATTCTGTTTAGGTCTTCAAATAGAGCATCTTAACGATGGGATCCTGTTACATCAGTCAACTTACACATCGAACTTATTGAAAAGTTTCAGAGGGATAAGTGCCACCCCCTCAGCACTCCAATGGTCGTCAGATCATTAGATGTACATAAAGACCCCTTCCGGCCACTGGAAGAGGGGGAGGAAGTACTAGGCCCCGAAGTGCCTCATCTAAGTGCTATCGGTGCACTCCTTTACCTGGCTAACTGCATTCGCCCTGACATAGCATTTGCAGTCAACTTACTAGCCAGATTTAGCGCTGCACCTACACAGTGGCACTGGGCCGGAGTTAAGCATCTTCTGCGCTACCTCCAAGGGTCCATAGACTTAGGTCTATTCTACAAGAAAGGGGCATCAACTGGTTTAGTTGGTTATGCTGATGCAGGTTACAGGTCCGATCCTCATATAGAGAAGTCTCAGACAGGATACATGTTTACTTATGACGGCACAACCATATCCTGGAGATCTGTAAAGCAGACCATGACGACCGTCTCATCCACTCACTCAGAGCTCCTAGCGATCCACGAAGCAAGTAAGGAGAGTTTCTGGCTACGCTCTGTGATCCAGCACATCCTCACCTCCACCGGCCTGATGACCGGCGTCCTTGCGCCTACTCCACTTCATAAAGACAATGCAGCATGTATAGCCCAGCTACAGGACGGCTACATCAAAGGTGACAAGACGAAGCATATCTCCCTCAAGTTCTTCTGGATGCACGACCTTCAGAAGTAGAAACAGATTGAGGTACAGAAGATCCAATCATGTAATAACTTGGCGGATTTGCTTACCAAATCCCTGCCTTCTAATATCTTTGATAAACTTGTATATGGGATTGGGATGAGGAGAGTGAGGAAATGTAAACTGGGTCAGGATGAGAGGACTATGAACTCATAGGTACATAGGAGACTGATGCATAGATTCATAGGAAATCTGCAAGCCTGAAGCTTGATCAGATGAGGGGGAGTCAACTGCAGAGTTGTACTCTTTTCCCTTGGCTACTGGTTTTTTCCCACTGGGTTTTCCGTAGTCAAGATTTTGACGAAGCAACCTCGTTGACTCTGGATCCTGAAGTATCCACCCCTAAACACATCCCTAAAACATGTGAAGTTATGGATTAACTGTTCTTTTTTTAATAAGGCAGTTATCCTAACTCGGATCCTGAAGAATCCACCTCTTATTCAATATTGGTTGGATAAGGGGAAGCGTTATGAATAGGCCCATAAGGCCCACTGGGTATCCAGCCCACTATTGAAAGCTATAAATATGAGGGTAGGGGGCTCTTAACCCTCTACACCTATTTCCCTACTTTTCCCTTCACAACATGAATGTTGTTTTAAACCAATTCTTTGTTTAATTAATATGAACAAGTTGCACATTACATAAAACTTCTCCTAGACTAGGACGAGAGCTAGAATGGGTAACCATGATCTATTTTGTTACAGAGAATATGGCGAGTGCGCGTGTGCATGACGTTAGGACACAAACAGACTAGATTTCCAGAAACAACCACAAGGACTATTATATCATCTTCATCATCCAAGCCTGTCTCATTAAGAATTCGTTGGTCATATGTTGCCTTTTCTCATTAAGACTCTGTTCATCAAGGCTACATGATGAGTTTGACAGGGTTTAAAAATGCTGTACAAATTACAATACTAGTGATATAAGTTTTATTTGTATGGTAGTCGTACACTTGCATTGATTAGGAAATGGGAGTACTCGGAGCTTCCCAAGTCTTAACTCAGTTGTTTTTACGATCAAATTTCTGCTGCGTATGGGCATGCATACAGACACGAGCACACGCAAGCAATAACTTCACTACAATTGGCACGAAGTAATAACACTGGCATGATCTCTAAGCCATAGCGGTGTGTTTCCAAACCTATGCTTAATGTTCCACCCTTGATAATAGATCTCTTCTAAGACTCTTAACTAAAAACCAAGTCTAATCAGGATTATTTGTCTCAAAGCTATCGGGTTCAATATATTTGCGTCAACAAGAATTGTAGGTCTCAGCTGCTATTGGCGTAAAGGAAATTACTCTACCCTTCTTTATTGGATGATCGGCACTTTCGTTGGCATTCATGTTAATCTCTGCCTATATGTGCACATACAAAAGATTCATGTGATGTTCATATTGTTTACTTGTGCATCGAGTAGTTGAAAGCACAACCGTTTAGCAATTCTGTGTGGTATTTGAGCTTAACTCAGGAGAATGGATAATTTATGCTTGGTTTCAAGAGTTTTTTTGTGCCCAGGAAAGCTAGTTCTGTGCTTGTTTTCAAGGTGACGCTCATACAAATGTTACATCCTAACTCTATTATCTGTGATCTGATGCATGCTCTTATGATTTAGATGGGGGACTTGTAAAAAGGTCTCACAACTCTATCCATTTGTTCCTCGTATAATTTTTGAACTTGTAGAGAATTTAATGGTTTACATTGGAAAGGCTCTTTAGCCATGCACATATGCGTTGTATCACCAGAACCTCATTCCTATACACACAACTTTCGACTTGGTCATTATCATCGGCAAGTTATTCCATGCTATGAATTTTGTAGAACTACCTGAACCTTGGCATGTTTTCATTAAAATACCATGAGCTTTGAAAAAAAATAACTACCTGAGCTTTTGAAGTTTCAAAAAAATTACCCAGGGCAGTTACCTTTCAAAAAAATGTTTAGGTGATTTTATTGAAATCGTGCCAAAGTTTAAGATATTTTTACAAAATTAGTAGATTATAGTTTTTTAATATTTCAAAAGTTCAGGATAATTTTGTGTTTTTTTAAAGTTCGATTTTTATGGAAACATGCTGAAGTTGAAGATGGTTTCACATAATTTAGCTTTGCCAGCGTCTCCCTATTCAGAAGATATACTTTTGGCAAGAAAACATGTCATATGTCATCGTCCTACCGTCTTTAATGTATATTAATTTGTCACCCTAGTAAAATATTTGAGCACTCAAATATATAATGCTCATTTGAATCGATAGTAATAGTCGTAGCCCTCAAATATATTTTTTACATCAATGGTTTTCGTCAAGCGGGATCAATCATTCATCATGGGCGAAATGAGTTGGTATTGCGCATTAAATTTATAGCTACATGTTTGAAATGGAGTTGTTCTCCTTAACAAATAGATCAAACCATAAGATCCCTCCCAATTTTGATAGAAAGACTAGGAACACACATGATATTCAAACATTCGCACCGGCACACAAACACTGTACTCTGTTTACATTTACAACATACTCTTAAACCCAGTTCTCTGTCTAGAAATTCAAATCTCAACAATCCGACCAGAGGAAGGCACCCATGGCGAAGCTCCCCTTCTGCGGCAGGTTGCCGGTCACCGGGAGTCCGTACTCGACAAAGAGCCAATCGAGCTTCCACTCCGGCATCGTCTCGTAGTCATCTCTGGTGTACCTCGGTTAATTTAGTGGCATATGAAAGTTACTGCCATTGCCACACCTTGCCTGCTGCCCCTTCCCTTTAACCTCGGGTAATTTCAGAATCGATGCGTGCTTATATGTATAGGTCGAGGGGGGCCGTGGGTATCATAATAGTGTGCTAATGTAGCGGAGAACACAAAGCCTTGCTAATGGGAAAGCGATGTTTTTTCAGAGTATGTGGACATCTGATATTGGCTTGCCCAAAGTGCCTACCTTTGTCTGCAAATGCCCATGTTAACTTAAAGGAATTGGATTCGATTTGGCGTGCACAAGAATGGCCTTTGGTGTCCCCTAAAGTTACGAAGATATTTATTGTTTGGTGCTTATAGTCCATCTTATCTCGTTTTTTGGCCTAGTAAAGAAATTGTTGTTCTGTCTTTTTTCTTGGTGTAGGATGGACTGATGCGACATGGCATCTCTTGGTGTAGGATGTACTCGGGATTTTTTCCTTGGGGCTGGATATGATATTTTTTGTGCTGTGGCGTTGTGCCAAAGAGTTGAAGTGATGTTTGGAAAATGAATGGACCTACACTTGCTTTACATCGATGTTGTCCTACTTTAGGAGGGAAATATGTGCTGGGGATGCAAGGGGGCTACGCAAAAGGACTTTCAATGAAAAAAAGGTAGTTTCTGAATGCGTATTTGATTTGATATGGTGCTGCCAAAGTGCAGAGCTTGGTCCCCGAAGATTTACGCGACCTCAAGGAATTAGATTCAATCCTGCTCGTGGGAAGAAAGATTAACTTTGATTGTGGTGTTCCAAGATGTTGATGCATGGATCTCGCACCGTCTGTTGATGCGGGAATCTTCGCAACAGAGGACATGTGTCTGGTTTTGTCAGGCCGAGATGCTCATTCGATGCCTGAAACAGATAGGCAGAATGTCAGAGGAAACGGATGGGGTTGGCCCTTCAATTCGACTCCGATACTTAAGTTGGTTCCAAGCAGGAGGAAGGAGGGTTGTCAGTTAGTGTTTGTGCTTGCGTATCTCGCGACGGAGATAATCCGTCGTTTTTGTAGAAGCTGAGGATCAGTTATGCTATGTCAGGGGGAGTTATGAAGATCCTGAATCTTTCGCTCGTAACCGACTCCTCAGATCGCACAGTAGATGGATATGGAAGGATACTCGCTTACTTCCATATTAGGCTTGCTGCTTATTACTCGGTAGATGGATTTGGACGGCTTCCCGCTCGTAATGGTCTGGAGAGGGGATCGTCGAAGATTGAGCTACCTGACTGCGAGGGCAATTTACGAAAGCCAACCTGTCAAGCGGGCAGACCCTTGGATGATATAGCTAAAGGATCTGACCTCAGGTGAGCTGACCTTGTGGAGGTCGTCTTTGTGAGAGTCGATGTCCGATATGGGTCGGTAAGTGCATATTTACATTGCAGAGCCATGGCAGCAAATTGGTCAAGCTGACATCCCATGCTCCTCTCAAGTGGTCCCTGAGGACACTTGTAGCTCCTTAATTCGGGCACGATGGGCTCCCACTGCTAAGTCTGGATAGGCCCCAGCTGCGATGAGTCCCAGCCCAAATTACCTCTAACACGAGCCCCTCATCTTTTGCCTTGACACTACCGACCTGAGTTACATCTTGAGCTCGGATGTGGAGAGGCAAGAAGACGAAATTGAAAAGAAAACAAAGGGGCATAGAACATCATCTGACCTTATCTGATCAGCCCAACTTGCTTCAGAATGTGACGTCTTATGCGGCACCTAGGGATGTGTAACTTATTTTGCATGTTGACGTGGCCACTTGCTTCACAGGACCCGAAGAGGTAAAATGAAAGTAACAGCTTTTTTCTCGAGACCTGATGGGACCTGTCCTGTTCTCGAAAGGACACGGCTGCTAATTTTGCAGAATTTAATTCGTGGCGACGCGTCACAGGGATGTCACTTGAGCGTGGGGCTTGGACGGCCACGATCATCTCCCACCTAGGCAGATTGTAGGCATTTGAATGGCAAGGATCAGATCCTGTCAGTTTCCACCTAGGGCAGGTAGAAAGGGTGAAGAAATCTGGCAGTTAGCCGTACTTGTAGTCTCTCTTGCCCATGTTTTTTGGCTTTTGCGTCTCTTTGCTCTCCAGTCTTCCTTGATGATTGTCGATACTGTGCCGGAAGGTAAATCTCCTTTCACTGCCCTCTGCTTCTACTTTTTTCGACGAACTCTCCAATTAAATTCATGTTCGATTCCTCCGACTCTCAGCAACCCCATCCGAGCATTATAGGATGTCGACCCTGGAGGGGTTGTCAAGGTATTCACTGTCGTCATCGCTCGTTGAGGTCCATATCGATGGAGAGGGTGCCATTCCCTTCAAGGGGATGGGAGAGAATGTTTTCGATTCTGATGTTAGGGGGCCTCACAAGCCTCGCAACCCCTCATTTGCGGCGGGGAGGCTACCAGCTCGCCGCCATCACATCTGGACTCGTGGGACCTGATTGTCTTCTCCCCTTGTTGCCCTAGTGGCCTTTCCATCTGGCCTGTCACCTGCTCCGGCTGGGCCATCAGAGCCTCCTTCGCACCAAGATCTAGGCGTCGTTAATGCATCCAAAACGCTAACCTCTATAGCAAGGGAGGAAAGATAGCTCGGCAGGGGCCATCGCACCTCGCAGCATAAGAGTTCATGACCCAGATGTGCACGATAGACATGCGTCAGATTTTGGGGAGGTATGTAACCCCACTTCGGTGCAACTAAAAATCCCTTATGAACTGAAAGGGACCCCTGATTAACCTCCTCAGGTGGCTATCTCACCGAGCTCCGTACATCTAGAGGCAGGGTGCCACCTCCCATTCAATTGTTTGATCCAGCGCTTCCTTTACCTCTCCAATCTGGCACCATGCCAGTTAGCCCCTAACAGCTTTATGAGCTTATTCGCCTCCCAGGACAAGGGGTGGCTGTCGGCTAAGTTGGTGCATGGATTATCCAAGCTGAAGAAGACTTCTGATACACAGTAGACTACCTCAATATCTGAGTTGGGGCCCTAAGGATTTTTGAGGAGATACACTTGGCAAACAAATATTGGAAAGAGAAATGGTTTTTGGTCACAGGGAGCTATGAGAGCTCCAAGGACGGTCCTGTCACTTCTGAAGAGCAGATGCCACGACGATTTGGGTGGCCCTACAAGTGGGATCCTGACATCATATTGAAGATGGCTAGGAGGAAGGAGATGAGATGGTGGGTGTGTATGGCTACCCAACCTACCGCCTCCAGGTCTCGCAATGTGTTCTTGTCAGAGCGAACGATCCATGAACTGCAGGTCATGCTTGTTGAGAAGGACATGGAGCTTAGCGAGGCTCCTCCTGCTGCTGGCCATTACCAGCCCTGAGATTGGCAATTTGAATTTCTCACCGTGTTGCTAACCTCTCCTTATTTTCTTTTACAGAGATATGAGCTTCTACTTAAATCCTGTTTGGAGGGAGATGGACTATTAGACCGTCTACGATCGAAGCATCACCGCATGAGTTGAAGGAGTATGAGGAAAGACCTCGACCGTCACCTCCAGCGGGGCGGAGCCTTGATCGCTCCGTATTTTACACCCTTTTTCTGCATGTTTGCATGCCACTTTGATCGCTCATATCGCGTTTTTCATGATTATTCGACAATATTGCGATGCTTTTCATGATTTCTTGTTTTTGTCATAATTCAGGAGATATGGAGCGATTCGGAGTGATTTTGAGATCAAGAGGATTCGCACCCACTCCGGAGTGTCACCCGAGGCTCTTTTGAGGACTATTCGGCGATAGGAGACAAGTGGAAGAAGAAGGAACGTTGTAGGAGCGACGAGGAAGCGAAAAGACGAAGAATGGGCATTTGCAGCATCTCACTCGGTCGAGTGAAGTACTCACTTGGCCGAGCCAGAAGACCACTCAGCCGACCAGACCGGACACGCATCAACAGAAGAAAATAGGCGTGTACTCGGCCGAGTGACGATAGTCCACTCGGCCAAGCATGGAAATCCACTCACCCGAGTGGCGTGGGAAAATCCACCGTCAAAAGAGGCCGACTTACTGTAAATGTACAGGCTTTTGACGATCCCGACTCGGCCGAGAGCAAGAAAAGCCACTCTGCCGAGTGAGTAAATCTACTCGGCCGAGTCACCTTCCGAAGACAAACCCCCAAAATCCTGAACTTACTGTTATTGTACATGGTTTGTCACTCGGCCGAGTGACATTTGTCACTCGGCCGAGTGGGCCGCCCCGCCTGCTGCGTAAACTGCGATTTTTGAGCTGCGCAGGGGCATTTTTGTCACGAATTTCTGGGCGATTTTGAGGGGTATTTAAACCCAGTTTTTTTCCCAGTTAGAGAGAACTTTTTGATTCTTTTTGCAGCCTTTTTAGAGAGCTTTTTAGGGAATTAGATTTAGGGCTTTTGAGAGATTAGAAAGGGGATTTTTGTTGGATGCTATTGGATTCTCATTGGTTTGTCTCCTTTCTTGTCAAAAACTCCATTTTATTGATAATTTCTCTATTGCAATGAATTGTGCTGAATTTTCTATTGAATTTCTTATGAATTGCATGATAATTAGTGAGTAGTTTTATTGCTCTAGGGCATAGGGATGAACCATATGAACCCTATTTCTAAATTATGATGAATTGGTGAAATTCTTGCTAGAATTGATTAGGGTTAGGTTGGGATTGATTAATTACGGATAGCTAGGGATTCATATTGATTGGGATTTGCGAGAGATTGGATCCCAATTGATAGGAAGCCCTAGAAATTCGATTTAGATTTTCTATTTGACTTTTCTAGAATTGGTTTGTAAGAGATTGGACCAAGGTTAGGGTTTTCAATCGTAATTCTATACCAATACCCGTTTGCAAGAGATTGGACGGGTAGGAACTATCTCAACCTAGGTCGTAGCTTGAGTTTGCACGAGAGTGGGCTCGAGATACGGTTGAACGATGATGTCGATCCTAATGCTAGCGGCTTAGGTTAGGGTTTGCAAGAGATTGGGCCCTAACCTAGATTTGCTATAGACCGGTAATAGCGAGAGAGCGTGAGCTTGGTTTTACATTTAGTTGTGACTAGCTCACCTAAAATTCAAGTCTAGCAATGATTTAACCTACGAATCACAATGATGAGATACGGTCCGTAGCGGGGATTCCCTATCCCTAGGCGCTTTGTTTTATTTGATATTTCTATTGATATACGAACGATTGTGACAATTTTACCCCGTATTATTATCGACCATTCCGATAGCTAGGTGATTAGAAGAAGACACTGTTATTGTTCCTCCCTGAGTTCGATACCCGCTCGCCACTTCGCCGTGCGCTTGCGGTAAGACTACAAGTCGCCCGTCCCCGGTTTTATGCATGTATCCGGGGCGGTCGATCAAGTTTTTGGCGCCGTTGTCGGGGAGGCAATAATGTTTTATTCTCTTTACTTAGTATTTTCTTTTTGTTTCGTTATTTTTATCTTTTTACTCCTTATTCGTGCTAACAATTACTTTGAAACTCTGTTTTCCTTAGCATGAACACGAGATCTACGGCGAACCCTGAAGAAATATTATTTGATTTGGAGATCGAGCGTACCGTGCGGAGGATTAGAGCCGAGAGAAGGCACGCTACGGAGGACGTTTGTATGAACAGTGCGGAGACACCGGAGGAGCTTGCGGCACGAATGGCGAGGATCATATACATTAGAGATAGGCTTCGGCCTAAGACTTCTTCCACCACATCATCCATCGCCATGCCGGAACTAGCGGCGGACAAGAATTTTGAGCTAAAAACGGGCTTGGTAGTATTGATGCAACAAGACCCGTTTCATGGGAATGCCCATGAGAATCTGCATTACCACATCCAACTTTTCTTGTCCAAGTGCGCCACCTTCCAAATGCCGGGCGTTTCCGTTGATGCAATCCGACTGCGACTCTTCCCCTTTACACTCAAGGATAAGGCTTTATATTGGTTGAGGACGCAAGCAGAAGGGACATTCACCACTTGTGATGAGTTGGCAAGCGCATTCGTCGACAAATTTTACCCTCCTTCCAAGACGGTGAAAATACGGAGTGCTCTCATGTCTTTCAAGTAAGGACCGCAAGAAACCCTCTATGAAGCATGGGAGCGCTTCAAGGACTTACAACATCAATGCCCTCATCATAGTATAGAAGATTGGGAACTTGTACACAGTTTCTACAATGGACTCCAACCGGGCACAAAGCAAATTATTGACGCAACCGCCAATGGAGCCATACTATCAAAGACCCTGGATGAAGCTATGGCCTTGTTAGAGGAGATGGCCTCTATTAACCAACAATGGGGGGACGAGCGAGGACATTCTTCATCCTCCTTGAAGCCCACTAGCATTTATGAGGCCAAGGCCGTGGCGGAGCTTTCAAACAAGTTTGACTCTCTCCACAAGGTGGTGGAGAGATTGGAGAAATACATCACCGAACCACATGGAGCACCCTCTAAATCTACGCCGGTAAACAATATGAGTGATTGGCAAGACCAATCCCAAGCCATGTATGTAGGAGGGGACAATGGAGAAGGAGCCTTAGAGCAAGTACAATATGTCGCGGGGAATTCCGGATATTGGGCCAACCCGGCCGCTAGAAACCATCCGGGCTTCTCATATGCAAACAATGATGGTGCTTTGAACCCCCTGCCACAACAACTTCCTTAAGCTCGACCTCCACTACCACAACCTCAATATCAACCGAGGGGGCCACCGCAACAAAATTACCCGCCGAGGCAACCAGTGGGACCATATAGACCCCCCGGGTACAACCAAGGTTGGAGAGCTCCCAACCCACCTTAAGCTCAACCACGATCGGACCACGAAGCTAGGGTGGAGAAATTTATGGTGGAGCAAAGAAAGATAAATGCTAAGTTGACGGCGGGGCAAGAGTCACTAAGTACCGTCGTCGCCCAACTTGCGGAGCAACTTGCGTTGCTCAACAAGAACGCCCAACAATTGCCGGCTCAACCCGAGCCCAATCCACGGAGCAACACCGGACACATCAATGCGGTGGTTGCGGTTACAACAAGGGGCGGGAAGGATACCACTCCCGCTATGACCCAAAGCAAGCAACCCGTGGTGGAAATTTTAGAAGAAAAAGAGACGGCGATTGAAGAAGAGAGAAAAAAGGAGCCAATTGAAGGAGGAAATTCTAAAGTGGTGGAGCCACTTGATGAGCGCCGCTACATGCCACCGCTGCCGTTTTCACAACAGCTAGCTAGAGCCAAGATGGAGAAAAGGCTCGCCAAGTTCCTAGAATACTTGAGGGGAGTAAGCCTCAATATTCCTTTCTTAGATGCAATTGTTGAGATCCCGTCTTACGCGAAGTTCTTGAAGGACTTGATTTCGGGAAAGAAAAGGAAGGAAAAAGTCATGCTTGCGGAGCAAGGAACTTGGTTTACCCGGAAGGAGAAGGAGCCAGCAAAATTGAAGGATCCCGGGAGCTTCCTCATCCCTTGCACACGAGGAGGCGTCCCTTTGCAAAAAGCTCTAGTTGATTTGGGTGCTAGTGTGAGCCTTATGCCCCTTAGTATGTTCCGAATATTGAACACGGGCACCGACTTAAAGCCGACCGACAAGAGGATTCAACTTGCGGACGGTCGGATTACTAGGCCGGTAGGGATCGCAGAGAATATTCCACTCCAAGTACCGGGAGGTATATGCTTGCCTTGTGATTTTGTCATAATGAACATCAAGGAAGAGGGCGACACTTCGCTCATACTTGGACGCCCGTTCCTCGTAACCGCCGACGTTATCGTCGATGTGCGTGAAGGAACTCTATCCTTGAATGTCGGGAACATAGAAGTCGAGCTTCACATACCCCGTGCCATGAAACATATGCCATATAATGAGGAGTTAGATTATGTGGATCTCCTCGATGAAGTTATTGAAGAAGCAATCCCTCACTCTATTGGTGCTCTCCATGACGATGGCTTCGAAGAAGGCCAAGCTTCGGGTGAAGAGGAGAAGTTGGAGGACCCTCCGGATAGCTCCACATATGATGATGAAGGTGACACTGATGTCGCAAGAATACGAGAGCTTTGAAAGCTCTCAAAGGCCAAGAATCCGAAGAAAGCTCCACCGAAAGGAAAATCGGTGTCACCGGCCACGAAAAAGATCGGAACAAGCTCTAGCTTGGGGGACTTATCTCCCAACATTGCCCATGATGAGGGGACGTCAAGGAAGACCGATGAACATCATGACCCGAACCCAAGCGGCCTTCCCGACAAGTTTGACGGGTGCATCTCGTATGCACCCAATATCGCAAGCTAAACGAATATCTTAAGGGGTCGAGCTCACGACCTTAAACGAGCGCTTGTCGAGAGCCAACCCGACGGTTTTTACATTGTTTTTATTTGATTTTCATTTTTGGTTTAGCCTTTTATTAGTTTTTAGAGTCTTTTACCCATGAAAATCGTGACAACGGGTCTTAATTTTCATGACAGGAGAAGGAGAAAAGGAGATCAATCATATGGAGGATGATCGAGGCAAGGAAGAGCGCTCCAGGAATGCGTTCAGGCCTTAGGAGGAGGAAGAAACAGACTGAAGGAAGAAAAACAGAGACCAGCGCAAAACGGGGAGCCGATGCAGAAAACAGCACGTCACTCAGTCGAGTAGCATATGCCACTCGACCGAGCAAAGACTCCACTCGGCCGAGTGGAGAACCAAACAGGGAAGTTTCTGCAGACCAACTCTCTATCAATTTCTGTAAGTTTTAGTTTTAATTGCCACTCGGGCGAGTGACTTGTCACTCGGCCGAGTGAAACAGATACCCTTCTAGCCTAAAAATTGCCGAGTGGCAGAGCCACTCGGCCGAGCGGAGTTTCTCCCTTCGGCCGAGTGAAGCAAAGCCACTCGGCCGAGTCATAAGTGGGAACGAGATTTTCGAAACTTTTTCGTTTACGCACTCGGCCGAGTGACATTGTCACTCGGCCGAGTCGTAACATTTCTTATATATAAACGGCAGCGGCAGGCGCAGTTTTCGAAACAGAAAAAAACCCATTTTCGCCCGAGCCCACTGCCGTTTTCCCTCCCTCACCCACTGCTTCGCTCGTCCCTCACCTGAATCTATCTCACCCCACCGGTGATCGCCTAACCGCGCCTCGACGTCGATCGGTCGCCACTCCACCTCACCGGCGCCGGCCTCCACCGCCCCCCGATCACCCCCTTTTGCCCCAAAAACCCATTTTCGACCCGTTTCTCTTGATCCGTACGCCCGTTGAGCCCCTAACCCAAATTAATTTCTATATCGATCTATTATGCCCCATCTCCCCCATATATATTAAATATTATTCGCTGATTTGATCATTTGATTTGCAGGCTATCTTAGGGGAGCTTTGGGGAGCTTTTGGACGCGCATTTAGCTTCGCGGCAGAGGCGTCTCTTCGCACACACAGTTGTTTGCTCTCGCGGCGTGTTCAGGTACATTCGTTCCATTATTTAGCACGCCGCAGTATTTATTTGTTTGGGACACGTCTCGCGGCACACATGCCACCGCGCACTAGGCCGTGTACACGGTGATCCGCTCCCAAGCGGAGGAGGACCGATGATGCCGGTCCCTCTCACGCTAGGGAGGACTCCCCTCCACCTAGACCGCCACCACCACCACCACCTACACAGCCGATCCCAGCCGATCCTGTCCCTCCACCCGCTCCCGTTGTCGGGCCGATGGGGATCACGTTTTGAAATGACGCACACCGCGCCAGATTCGAGCGTATCTGCCATCGCTCGATAGTACCCTCTAGGTTCGCGCACTTAGCTGACCTTGACCGCCTATGGGTACTCGAGGGGCTTCTCACGTTGTACGACAACGTCAGATGGCATGATTTTTTGTCGGTGTCGGCGGATACTTACATCCGTCCGACACTAGAGGTCCTGAGCTTGATTGACCGGACCCCTGGAGGATGCACATTCTGCTTGATGGATTGAGAGTGCGAGATCAATCTCGACATACTTCGTGCATTCTTCCAGTGGCCCGCTGTCCCTGTCCCTGACCGTGCCTACGCTCCCATGCACATCCGACCCCCGTTGTTCGACACCTCCACCTTCTGGACACGGATCACGGGATCCCCACTTGGCTTTGACCCTAGTAGGGTGGTGGGACCAAAAAGGTGCTCTCTCTCAAGCCCAAAAACTTGGTGGGACCAAAAAGGTGCTCTCTCTCAAGCGCAAGAGTCTGTACAAGTAATATAATCTGGGAGTCCAGATGTCGAATCATCGGGAGGAAATCTGTTGCAACCACAATTCAAATCAAATAGAAACCCTACAAAAAGAAACTAACCACTTCAATGATGATGGCGATGAAGGTGTGAAAGTACGTGATGGTGACGTGCGAACAATACGAACAAAGAAATTCGTGTATGAAAATATTTATAAAAAGTATGCACATGGTATGGGTTCGTTAGGATCAATGATTCGTATTAATTTGGTTGACATGTATAACGCAATGAATTCTCCTTTTGGGAGCAATTCACCGGAAAATACCCAATATAACTCAATGAATTCTCCTTTTGGGAGCAATTCATTGGAAGATACCCTTTTGGGGGTTCAAGCACAATAGTCAATAAGGTCGTCGCTAAAGCTATAATACGATATGAAACTCTCTTTTGGAGAGATCAAAACTACGATATGAAACTCCCTTTTGGGGAGATCAAAACTCACCCTTTTGGGGCGATCATCAACTCAATCACTTCTTTTGGAAGATGAAAAAGACGATTTAATAACAAAGATTACAACTTTAACGACGTTTAACGATTTAGCACAAGGAATACAACCAAACGAACACAAATAATATCCCCTAACTACGCCATACCATGCCCAAATAAGTTTTAGCTACTCATAATGCAAGAATAATCAAGTTTCATAGCAAAATACATTGATCTAATAGCAAAATACGATGAAAACACCAAAATACGGGGTTTAAGTTAAGAAATTTATCACCCAATCTTCAAGTTTAGACACCAAAACTCTCTGAAAATAAGAAAATAGCCTCTGGAATTTTACAGAATTTTTCCCTGGCGAAATACGGCTCCTAGAGCCTCCAATACGCTCAAAATACGTCAAAATCTGCTTGAATACGCACAAAAACCATAGAATACGCTTATATAATAGGCTTGCGGGTTTACTGTGCTTAATGGGTTCCAAACCGCACCCGAATTCGCTTTAAACCCGCTTGAATCGCCGGCGCAAACCACAGCCGCACGATCAATGCGGGATCTGATGTCGTGGCGACACGTGGCGTCTTAACGGGTTTGAGTTTCGAACCCGCATCCGCTTCAATCTCCAAACTCCGCTCGGAGTTGATCAGAGCCGTTCAATCTTCATCTAATGCTCCACGTCGCCATAGAGATCCTGCGCTCTTCGAGTTCGAGCGGGTGAGTTTCTGGCCGTTGGATAGAGAATGTAGCGTTGGGATGTCGCCGTCTCACTGCGAACTTGCTTCGATTGCACCCGTTGGATCGCCGATCTGCGGCCCAGATGAAGCCATGTAGCCAGATTAAATCGCCTGTTGCGTATTCGTTTGTTTCTGCGTGCGGGCTGTTGGATGAGAATCTGACGGTCGATATCGTGTCGCGTCGCCGCCCGCTGTGAGCCGCTCGATCTGGCGGGAAAATGCTGAGATCAAGCCACGTGGCGTGCCAAAAATCGTGCGCCGCCCGTATATATGTATTTAAACGTATTTTCTTCCGTATTTCTTCAATTAAATGGTATTCTACATTCAAAAATTCATAGTAATTAGCACACATCTCAGAAAAATACAAATAAATAGTCGTTGGAATCGTGAGATCGAGACCAAGCTACGAAAAATATAAAAAGTGAAGAAATAATCCATTAATTGTTATTTTGTGCTCAAATAAGGTGTTTTCTCTAATAAATAATTGTGTAGAAAATACGAATGAATTAGAGAACAATGTAGCATCACATGAGCACAAAATAGGACTAAATGGGGGGTTAAATATGTAATATTGAACCCGAATCATAGGGCCAAGGCCTCAGCCATCCTGCACCTGCCTCCGCATTGCACAGCGCCTCATGGCGACTACTTTCTTAGCGAGGTACGAGCCTGGGACGATGTCTACGCCTGAGCTCTACATGCTCTACGCGATGACTCGCCCTAGGGTTCTCGATAGGGGTAGCGACGTCCTGGTCCCCACCGTCGAGATCGACATCGCTAGTTGGTTTTTGGACCGCATCATCATTTCGGTGAGCGCTCGCTCACCTATTTGTTGCGGCGGTCTGATCACACTTCTAGCCCTTATGACCGACGTGGACCTACCTGACGACTTGCATCGAGCCCCGGGCCCCACCTCACTTTCGATAGATGTTATGGCCTGGATGAAGATGCTTCGTCCCCACGGTCGCAGGCACTGGGTGTGGTTGCACGGTCCCTTTAGTGCTGACTACATGGTTCTTCCGAGCCTCGCTCGGACACACATTGGACCGGCCCACGGGGATTGGATTCCAGCGATGGACCTCCTTATCCCCGCTGCCTACGTACTTGAGGCTGAGGATGCTGAGCAGGCACCCCCTATACCCCATGCACCCCCTGTCGACCCCGTGATCCCTCAGCCCGCGCATGCACTTTCTGCACCTCCTGACACTTCTGTCCACACTTCTGTCAGTGTCAGGAGCACCTTAGCTGAGTCCACCACCACCACCACCGCTGAGCCTATGTCCGTCGAGCCTATCACTTCTCTTAGCCTCGAGCGTCCCACCACCATTCTTGAGAGCGACGAGACCTCCTTTACCGCTGCAGTGGCGGTTCTGTCCGCACTTTTGTCCACGGCCACCCTGACCGTCGGCCCTTCTGACCCCACTGCCGCTGTCTTTACCGAGAGTGTCGTGACTTCTGTCCCCACATCTGTGTCACTGACCTCTCCTGCTACCTCGTCGCCCATTTTTCCTTCCACTTCTGCTGCTGCTGCCTCCGCTTCGACACAGCCTGCGTCCCAGCCTCACACCGAGGCTGGGCATCACTTACCGAGCACATCACCCCTTCCACACTACCCTGTTGGCCCCATCCTATACACTTCCCGCCAGAGACAGCCCCGCACACCACCTGTTAGACCTGTGCGTCCCTCCGCTCCACCTCCCCCTGACTCTCTAGTTCAGAGCCTTCGTGCTCTTGAGGGGGCTATTAGTGGACTTCGAGGAGACTTTAGGGCTCTCTCTGTCACGGTCAGTTCTGTGCAGTCCCGCGTCGCCATGCTTCCCGATATTTAGGTTTGCCTGAATCAGATTTTGGCGCGTCTGCCTCTACCACCCACACCCACCCAGCAGATACCACGCCCACCACCACCACCACCTCCTCCTCCACAGGACGGTGCTGGTGCAGCGCCACCACCAGCTTAGGCACACTCTTGATGCCTTTGATATTTTTTTGTCGTTTTGCTGCCCGTTTGTTCTTCGGCCTGTTGATATTTTTTGCCCCCTCCTCCACGTATTACTTTGATGCCTTAGTGATCATATCTTTTTATATCTTTTTGGGAGTGAGGGAGAGACTTTTTGGGGACACTTATATTTGCACCATCCTGATCTTTGCATGCATCCCATTCATTCGCATCTTATTTTCTTTTTATTTTTCTTTCTTTTTCATCATGCATGCATCCTCACCCTCCCCACACACTTCACGTCTCTTGGTGTGCCACACTTCGCACATTGAGGACACTGTGCACTTCAGCTTGGGGGAGTGAGTTCTCACACTTTTTACCTTTTTGCCACCCTTTATTTCTTTATTTTTCACGTTTTCTTTCCACTTTTGCACTTATTTTCACCATTTTTTTTCATTTTTATCATGCATCACGTTTTCTTATTTTCTTTGTGTGCTGCATTATATATAGTTCTATTTTTCTTTTATCCTTGTTTCTTTCATCTTTTGCTAGAGATGATTTTTCTGTGATGATGATGACGTGGTGTTAGCTTACCTCTATATGCATGCTATTTTTGTCACGTCATAGCTTTTGTTTCAGATATCATATGCTATGTCCTGCTTTGCATTTTGAAATAGTAACCCACTCTTTTCCTGTATGAATATGGATGAAATTCTGTTATTAGCTGATGTCTGATTATTCATATGTATACTTTTCATAGAAAACACACCAAGCTTCACGCATTGTCTGCTTATATTTGGAGTACTGCTTTCCTCTCTCATATCACTTCTTATTGCATGAATTGTGCGCTTCACTTTCAGGTTGATTGAATGTTTGCTAGGGTGATATATCTGGACTAGTTTACTTTTTGTGATTAAACTGAGTAGATTATGTTACTCTGCTGAAAGTTGTCATGCACGTCCTATAGAGTGAACCGAGCGATACATTTATTTCTTCTCCACATATCTTGAGCATTATTTCTCTACTTGAAATTCATTGGTGAATCCCCCCAGCAAGTCTATTATCGGCATTTCCCCCGCTGTTAATTTCCATGCTCCAAATCCCCAAAATCAAAAAGAAAAAAATATATACTTGTATATCCTTCTCTCTTTTGATTTGGGATCGCTTATGTATAAATTGATTATTCAAAAAAAAAAGAGAAAAATTGAGAAAAAGAAAAGAAAAGAGAAATGAAGTTAATAACGATCCCATCTCATACTCTTTCTCTCATTCTTCCATCTTTTTGTTTTTATTTTTACTTCTTTTTGGAGTTTCAAAAGAAATGGGGAATGTACATATTGATTTGTTTATGCCGCCACGCTTATGGATAAGCTTGGGAGAGAGGATCCAATGATGTGTGAGAGAGTGACTACTTGACGGTGCATGACAACCTAGGCTAAGTAATCTTCTATACTCGGTGAGATTGCTAAAGTTTCACGAAATCCAGAAATCGACACTTAGCATTCATTTCATAAAAACCATGCTTTTCTATTTTTGCTATTCCATATCGTGTGATATCTCTTATATACTCCTTATAGAAAGCATTCAATTGAAAAATGTGTGATCTATGGCTATGCATATCGCTTTAGATGCTTCAGACAATGTTAATCCTAGAATGATTCCATATTTCATGCTATATTGATATTTTGGGGTTTTCTATTTCGAATGCATCAATTATACTATGATATCGGAATAAAAGTCTTTGACGTGTGTTTTATGTTCGCTGTATGCTATATGAGTAAGCAAAACCCACGTCCTGAGAAAAATGATCTAGCACCCCCCTTCTTCGCCTTCTATTCTGTTTTCATTTTTATTTTCTTTTCCATCGTTTTGCCCGTCGGGTTAACTTTTTACTCATCTTCCTCGAGGACGAGTAAGAGGTAAGCTTGAGGGATTTTGATCACTCCGTATTTTACACCCTTTTTCTGCATGTTTGCATGCCACTTTGATCGCTCATATCGCGTTTTTCATGATTATTCGACAATATTGCGATGCTTTTCACGATTTCTTGTTTTTGTCATATTTCAGAAGATATGGAGCGATTCGGAGTGATTTTGAGATCAAGAGGATTCGCACCCACTCCGGAGTGTCACCTGAGGCTCTTTTGAGGACTATTCGGCGATAGGAGACAAGTGGAAGAAGAAGGAACGTCGTAGGAGCGACGAGGAAGAGAAAAGACGAAGAATGAGCATTTGCAGCATCTCACTCGGCCGAGTGAAGTACTCACTCGGCCGAGCCAGAAGACCACTCGGCCGACCAGACCGGACACGCATCAACAGAAGAAAATAGGCGTGTACTCGGCCGAGTGACGATAGTCCACTCGGCCGAGCATGGAAATGCACTCGCCCGAGTGGCGTGGGAAAATCCACCGTCAAAAGAGGCCGACTTACTGTAAATGTACAGGCTTTTGACGATCCCGACTCGGCCGAGCAAGAAAAGCCACTCGGCCGAGTGAGTAAATCTACTCGGCCGAGTCACCTTCCGAAGACAGACCCCCAAAATCCCGAACTTATTGTATTGTACATGGTTTGTCACTCGACCGAGTGACATTTGTCACTCGGCCGAGTGGGCCGCCCCGCCTGCTGCGTAAACTGCGATTTTTGAGCTGCGCAGGGGCATTTTTGTCACGAATTTCTGGGCGATTTTGAGGGGTATTTAAACCCAGTTTTTGCCCTAGTTAGAGAGAACTTTTTGATGCTTTTTGTAGCCTTTTTAGAGAGCTTTTTAGGGAATTAGATTTAGGGCTTTTGAGAGATTAGAAAGGGGATTTTTGTTGGATGCTATTGGATTCTCATTGGTTTGTCTCCTTTCTTGTCAAAAACTCCATTTTTATTGATAATTTCTCTATTGCAATGAATTGTGCTGAATTTTCTATTGAATTTCTTATGAATTGCATGATGATTAGTGAGTAGTTTTATTGCTCTAGGGCATAGGGATGAACCCTATGAACCCTATTTCTAAATTGTGATGAATTGGTGAAATTCTTGCTAGAATTGATTAGGGTTAGGTTGGGATTGATTAATTACGGATAGCTAGGGATTCATATTGATTGGGATTTGCAAGAGATTGGATCCCAATTGATAGGAAGCCCTAGAAATTCGATTTAGATTTTCGATTGGACTTTTTTAGAATTGGTTTGCAAGAGATTGGACCAAGGCTAGGGTTTTCAATCGTAATTCTATACCAATACCCGTTTGCAAGAGATTGAACGGGTAGGAACTATCTCAACCTAGGTCGTAGCTCGAGTTTGCACGAGAGTGGGCTCGAGATACGGTTGAATGATGATGTCGATCCTAATGTTAGCGGCTTAGGTTAGGGTTTGCAAGAGATTGGGCCATAACCTAGGTTTGCTATAGACCTACAATAGCGCGAGAGCGTGAGCTTGGTTTTATATTTAGTTGCGACTAGCTCACCTAAAATTCAAGTCTAGCAATGATTTAACCTATGAATCACAATGATGAGATACAGTCTGTAGCGGGGATTCCCTATCCCTAGGCGCTTTATTTTATTTGATATTTCTATTGATATACGAACGATTGTGACAATTTTACCCCGTATTATTATCGACCATTCCGATAGCTAGGTGATTAGAAGAAGACACTGTTATTGTTCCTCCCTGAGTTCGATACCCGCTCGCCACTTCGTCGTGTGCTTGCGGTAAGACTACAAGTCGCCCGTCCCCGGTTTTATGCATGTATCCAGGGTGGTCGATCAAGCCTTCAGCTACCCTAGCTCTGCAAGCAGGAGATAGGTGTGGACTTTAAGGCCTCCGGTTGGGCACATCCCTACCACTGCTCTCGCTATTGTTCCCCATGGAGAGGAGCCGGCTTCTACCTCACCTCTAGAAGCTGAAGTCGTGAGGGTTCCCTTGGTGGTCTGCGTCGGCTCATGGGACGAGGACGATGCTGACAACATCCCTCTGACGAGGATGAAGCAGAAAGAGAGGGAGGAGGTAGCTCCCGAGCTACCGTGCAGGGAGTCTTCTCCCCCTGAGGTTGCTGAGCCCCAGAAGAAGAATACCAAGGATATGGCTGCTGAGCAGGAGGCCGACTAGGCCTCGAGTTTGCCTCATCTCAAGACAGGACCATTTATGAGGCGAGGGTCCTACTGCGGCGTGCAGAGGAGAAGGAGACAGAGATGTCGAAGGAGTTCCCAGACTCAACTGTGGCCATCTCTTGCCTCACGAAGTATGATGAGGAGAGGGATGGCAAGGTTTTTGAGATGCCAAAGGGAGCTCGAGCAGGTAAAGTTGAGTTTCTAGGATAAGGTGGTCTAGGTAGCCGAGGCCAACTATGCTGAGTTGACGAAGGCTCAAGTCCATGCGGCCAAGGATTATCGCATTGAGCTGATGGCGGCAAAAGCCTGAGCCAATGTCTCCTTCGACTGTGTGGTACAGTATGTGATAGGTGTATTTTGGAATTTGCACTCTGCTCACGCCGACCTCATGGCCTTCTTGACTTCCAAACTTGTTGCCTACACCTTTACTGCAGAGACTTCTGCCGTAGCTGAACCATCTATCATTAATTGCTGATGGTAAAGCTCCCGACCAAGCTCCTCAAGGCAAGGAGCCCGTCGTGGATGAGCAAACTACTGAGAATTTTGCCTCCAGGCATCATGTGTAATTTTTAATCACCTTTGCTTGTATGCCACCTGGAGCAGCCGAACTTTGTAGAAGATCTTTTTGAAATGAATGAAGAACCTTCTTTTTTGAAAATTACTGTCAAATTTTTGTCTAACGCTCTGACTTCTTCTTTATTTCTGTCTCAAATTTCTGACTAAGCCCACTGCTTGGTGAGCTGTTGTACTGTCTCAATCTCGAACTCAATAGATTGACTCTGGAGTCATTACGTACCACTTGCTGAGTGTGCACCGCTTAGTGTGTGTTGGACCATTATTCTGTTAAGTGAGTGACAGTCTGCAGCCCTGAACTTGTTTAATTGCGACCTTAGCTCAAAGCCTTGAGGTCAGCTCAATAGGCTCATGTAAGCAACGTGGGCTTGTTGGGCTTGACCAGATTTGAATGCAACCTAAATCGGGAGCTTGGAGTTGTAGCAACAGGGGCCCCTACTTGTGCTAAGGGCTTTGCTGAGGGCAGCATGGCCTGAGTTGAGTGCACTTTGCCTACGCAGGAACCCTGAGGTTGGTGCCAACAAGGGCCCCAGCTTGGACTTGGCTTCTTGTTTTGACGTGGCATGCCCTTGGTCGAATGCCAGAGGTCACCGTTGGGACCGTGGGTCTCGAGAGCGGGGGACCCAGCATGGTTGGAGGCTTTGTCTTAGCACACCTGAGGATCAAGTGATGCTTGATAGCGCTAGGACCTGTGGGGTCATACCAGTGAGGGTCCCAGCCCAGGTGGGGGGCTAGGCATGGAAAATGCACAACTTTCTAAGATCAGAAAGGAAATACTTTTATTGAGCTTGAGTTGAGTACATTGAACAGAGCACCTTTTTGAGATCGACACTTTGTGGATGATCAGGGGTAGTACCCTGGAGGTGCTCAGCATTCCATGGAATCTTGATCAAAATTCCCTCCAGGGTCTCGAGCTGGTAAGCTGCTGAGCTGAGGACATCTTAGATGTGATAGGGCCCCTTCCAGTTTGGCTCCGTAAGTTTCTTGCTCTTCTCGATCTTATCTCAAGTGCGAAAGACCCGTCTAAGGACCAGATCTCTTTTTGGAAGTGTCAGGAAGCATTTGACCTTTACCCTTTTGTTGCACTACCGAATCGATGCTCACTTGTAGGAGTTGGCTCGAATCTAGGTTTTGTCTCTTCTTTCCTCAGCAAGGTCTTGCTCCAAGGCCAATGCCCAACTGTTGGAAGCTTCTTCGAAGTTCCTCACCAGGAAGGTTGGAAGGGCTACCTCGACTAGAGCCACCACATCGACTTTGAAGGCTAAGGCGAAGTGGGTCTTGTTATGCCCCTCTCCCCGGGATACCCAATAAGTACGATTCCGTATCAGGTATTCCCCAAGAGGCGGGTGCTACGAAAGGAAAAAAAACCAAACAACACACTAGGCAGGTCCACTGCGCACTCCCAGCAGTGCACAGTGGACCTGCATGGTGTGTTGTTTGGTTTTTTTTCCTTTCGTAGCACCCGCCTCTTTGGGAATACCTGATACGGAATCGTACTTATTGGGTATCCCGGGGAGCGGGGTGTTACAAGTCTCACCTGTGCTGGTCCGTCTGGTGGTGTGGTATACCCAAAGCACATAGGGGAGGTGCTCGAACCAAGCTCCTTTCCTAGTGTCGGCTTCTTTTGAGCATTTCCTTAATATCTTTATTGACAGATTGGACCTGGTCGTTTGCTTGCGAGTGAGCATGGGTGGAGAAGTGATGCTGGATATCGTATTGCTCACACTTTGCATTGAAGTTGGCATTGTTGGACTGCATTCCATTGTAAGTGACAATGAAGTGCGGATTCCGAACCGGGATATCAGCTCCTTCCAGATAGGAAGGTGGTTATTGACTCCGTTAGGGAAGAGAGAGGAGCTGCCTTCACTAACTTCGTGTAGTAATCAATAACTACTAATCGATAGCTACTATAACATGAGTAGCTCCTGCTCTTCCCCTAAGCAATGGTCTGATGAGATCGATTCCCAACTTTGCAAATAGCCATACATGGGTGATGGAGGTCAGCTCCTCGGGATGTAGCCTCAAGATCTTGGAGAAACACTAGTATGTGTCGCACCGTTCGACGTATGACTTGATGTCCTGTTGAGCGTGAGCCAGTAGTATACGGCTTGCAGAATCTTGTGTGCAATGGATCTGCTTCCGTAATGGTTCATGCACACACCTTCATATATCCTATCCATCGCCGGTTGGATCTCCTGTTCGCAGAGGTATCACAACAGGGGAAAGAGTGACCTCTATTGTATAGGACACCATCGAAGAGCATGTACCTCACCGACATATACCATAGATTCCTGCCCTCAGTTTTGCTCTCTGGGAGGGTCTGGTGTCGAATGTACTAGATGATGGGGTCTATCCAAGAGGAGGTTGACCCCATAGTGGTGTGGATGAGCTCCCTCTTAAGTTGCATTGGGTGCTACATGACCTCTATTGGAATGGATTTGAGCTCGTCTTTGATCCCCTGGAGATCTAGGCTAGTGTATTGGCAGTGGTGTTCTGCGCCTAGGGGATGTGCCCCACCTGAGAGATCTGGAAGCCCACTAATAGAGCTCAGACGATCTTAATGTATGCAAGGAGCTCCACCTTTCTCTCCAGATAACCGTTATTGACTTGGATGACGATGAGTTGGGAGTCGCATTGGATGATGATGTGTTGAGCAGCGACCTCCTTGGCTAACCTAAGTCCTGCAATGAGGCCCCTTATATTCAGCTTTGTTATTGGACGCTTTGAATTTGAACCTGAGGGCGTAGGGGAGATGTATACTCTCAGGGCTAACTAGAAGCACACCGGCTCCTGAAGCTTGCTCTGTAGAGGAGCCATCCACGTAGATTACCACTGATACTTGAGCAGGTCTTGGTGCGAGAATCCAGGATGGTAGGTGTGTTATGCGACGAAGTCAACCAAGGTCTGACCTTTTGATGGTTGTTCGTGTCTTGAATTGGATGTCAAACTTCTCGAGCTCGACCACCCATTTAGCGAATCATACTGATGTGTCTGTCCTTTAGAGTACTTGACGGAATTGGTAGGTCGTCAGGACTGCAATTGTGTGTTCCTGGAAGTAAGATCTGAGCTTTTGAGCCATAACTATCAATGCCAGGGTCAGATTCTCAATGTCTGGTTATCTTGTTTCTGCATCTAGGAGGAATTGATTGACGCAGTAGATGGGCCATTGTGTTCCATATTCTTCGCAGACAAGGACCGAGCTGAATGTGCTCTTGGAGATTGCAAAATAAAGCAGGAGTGTCACGCCATCTTTGGGTTTGGACATGAGTGGCGGTCAGCCGAGGTACTCTTTGAGCTGGGTGAAGGCCAGCTCACACTCTTCTGTCCATTGTAAGTTCTATCTTTTCTTCAACGCCTTGAAGAAAGACAAGCACTTGTCAGTGGCATTGAAGATTAGCCAGTTGAAGGATGTCAACCATATAGTCAGGCACTGAATAACCTTCACTTGGTGGAAGACTGCATGTTGATCAAGGTACTGATCTTTTCAAAGTTAGTCTCGTTCCCCCTATGGTGGACCATGAAACCTAGAAACTTCCCAAAATCAACACCAAAGGTGCACTTGCTTCGATTAAGCTTAATGTGATACCTTCACACGATGGAAATGGTTTCCACCAAGTCGGCTATGTGATGGGATGCTTCCAGTGATTTGACAACATAAGGTCCACATATACTTCCATTGTTTTGCTGATCTGATTTGTAAACATCCAGTTGACGAGGCGCTGGTATGTGGCGCAAGCATTCTTTAGACTTAAAAGCATCACCTTGTAGTAGTGCGGCCCTCGGTCTGTCAAGAAGGTTGCATTCTCCTGGTCTGGCTCATGCATGCAGATCTGATTGTACCCTGAGTAAGCATCCATGAAGCTGAGCAGCTCGTGCCCAGCTGTTGTGTCGATAAGCTGATTGATCAGAGGTAGAGGAAATATGTCTTTTGGACAAGCTTGTTCAGATCTGTGAAGTCAATACAGATCCTCCACTTTCCATTTGCTTCTTCACCAAAACAAAGTTGGAGAGCCATTCTAGATAAGTAGCTTCCCTTATGAAGTCCCCACAGAGGAGCTTGTCGGCTTTGTCTTTGATAGCTTGGCTCCTCTCAGCATTGAAAGTTAGCGCTTTTGGCAGACTGGACGACTGGATTGATGTTAAGTCTGTGAACTGCAATAGCAAGATCTATGACTGACATGTCTTCGTGCGACAAGGAAAAATATCCATATTCCGTAGAAGGAAGTTGATGACAAGGTCAGTAAGGTTGGGCCCAGTTGTAACGACCACTTTTCGTTGTACGTTTTTCGTGCACGTGCTTTTGGCCGTGCACGTGTTTGTTTTAGACTTTGTTCGTTGCGAACACTTTCGTGTGATATGCCGTTGTGAACGTCTCTGAGAGTATTAAATAGTGGCACTAAATTGGAACGACGTTTCTCGAGTCGTTTTCCCACAATTTAAACTTATTCGATGAGACGTGGCGATTTTCACTTTTGACGGGAGACGTTTCCATTTTTGGTTTCGTCGTCCGACGTCAAAATTGAGATCCGTCTTCTTAGTTAGCTCACATTCGTCGTCACGATCACCACGATATTTATTTTATAATTTTTGGAGTTTATTTGACCACTTTTATATTTTTAACAAGTTTTATATTATTTTTAATAATTAATTTATAAATTATTTTCGGCCAAATAAAATTTATTTGAGTTTTAAACGTTTTAAAGAATTTTTGAGCAAATTTCCAGCTCATTTGGACCAAGTCAAACCCTTGGATGAGTTGGAGTAATTGAATTTCAAATTTTAAATTATTTTAATATTCTAATCCTATTAGATTTAGCCCTAGACCAAGTCAACCCATCTATACTATATAAGCAACCCGTAGGAAGACCTATTTTCACAAGAAATTAGCCCTAGCCTCTTCCAAAAGCAAAATTGGACGTTGCGACGATTCGTCGCGACGTTGCGACGTTCAGCCCCCGACCTGACCGAGGAAAACCGCTCCGTTCCCCCGCTCCGACCGAAGCCCCGCCCCACTGCTATCACCGCTCGCATCGCACAGCAGCGCCCGCTCCGTTCCCTCGGTCTGACCGAGGGAAAGGCCCGCACCCGCTTGTCGCCCCGCTCGGCACCGTCGCCCGCTTGTCAACCCGCATCGCTCCGCAACTGATCGACCGCCCCGCCCGCAGCGACCGACGCTTGCAACGTTGCAACGTTGCAACGTCGCAGCCCCGCTCTCCAAGCGAACGACCGACTGCTCCCATCGATCTGACCGAAGGAAGCGCCCGCACCCGCCGCTGTGACCGACCCCCGCTGCTGCACAGCCCCGTTCTCTCGCAGCGACCGAGGAATTCTCCCGCATTGGAGGGGTACGACCGAGAGTCACTCGTCGCAACCCCGCATCCGTCGCACCACTTGCCTCTGTGGGCCCCCCAAGTTCTCCAGAGGTATTGTGGGTTCCCCAAAGGTCCCTAGGACTACTGTGGGCCCCACCTAGGTGCGTTCTCTTCGACGACTTGCCGCGTACGACGTCGTCGCACGTCGTAGCCCGTCGTCGCACGTGCGAGCTTTGGAATCTGGAATCGTCGCCCGGGTTGATTGCTCTGAAATTTCCAGCGAGGAATCTAATTGGAATCTGGACTTGGAGCGCGATCTTATTATTCCAACCCCCGGCGTCGCTACCCGACGCCGGTGTAGCTTTCGCGTCGTGTTGAGGTAACGTTTTGCACCCCTAGGACCCCCAACCCAATTGCATGTTAACCAAGACTAAAAATCAGTATTTTAAAGTATTTTAAATGTTTTAGCCATTACTAATCAAGATTAATAAAACGGATGTAGGCCGGTGGACTTGTGCACGTAGGAATCGTGACTTTGGACTCGTTGGACGGTGTTTTCTTGACGTGATAGTTGCAGGCAAGTGAAACTTACCAACTCTTGTGTAGGGTCATGTTTTTAGGCCACTTCCTTGCTTTTAGCGTAAAAGAGACTAGTCAGTGAAATGATAGCTGGCTAGACGCCTACTTGATCTAGTTTGACAACGAAACTAGATCCGTCACCTAAATGATCTAGCTTGACAACGAAGCTAGATCCAACCCTTAAACTTGTTGTTCATGCATACTAAACTGTCGCGTTTACTTTCCTTACCTGTACGCCTTACTACTTGTCATGTCATGTCATCCATGCATTGAATGTCGCATTGGTAGCACACGCTACAATACTTGTACTTGTACTCCCTTGACTGGCTAGGTGCACCCCTAGACCAGCAAGGCAAAACACTTCCTGGCTCGTGTTCCAGAAGCGAGCATTCCCGTTCGGGGGTAAGGCCCTGGCTCGACACACGTGGATGGGTAGGGATAAATGTTCACTTGAGCTTAGGAGTTGGCCCGCGCAGCCACTCTAGCCAAAAGATGGAATCTCTGTGCACGAGGTGCTTACTTTCCTTGTCTTGTACTTGTCTTGTGAATGATTCATGTAATAATTGTCATCCATGCCATGCCATGCTCGTACTTTACTTTACTTTACTTTACCTGCTGCACTCATACTTTAGCTGCCATGCCATTGCATCATGCTAGAACTGCTAGGTTGCTCTTACTTGTACTTTCAGTTTCACTTGCACAAGTCTTCCAGACTTGCTGACATGTGCCCCTTTCTCTTTGGGTGTCACATGTTAGACCCTGAGCCAGAGATAGTTGTAGCGGACGAGGTAGTTGCTGACACTGAGCCTACGTTCGTCGAGGAGTTCGTGGACACCGGAGACCAGTTTTAGAGACTGTTGGCGTTGCTTTTGCTTTAGGTTGCTGTTAGATGTCGGTGCTTGCACCATTACTTTGTTGTTGTACTTTGTACTTTTGTTGGCCATGCTCGGCCTCTTTTAGACTCTTTTCTTTTAGCCTGGTGGCTTTTCTGTGATGTTGAGATTTATTGCTATGGATATTCTGAGATGTTTCTTTTGTCTCTTTCGTTATTATTATCTTTGTTTCGTTTCGCGTTGCAAGGACCTGCAGTTTTAATTTGATTGACGCTTATCGGACTTGCAGCTTTGTAGCTTCAAGTCTGAGCGGACCTTCTCACGCTTCGCCTCCACGTTCTTGGGAAGCGGGGCGTGACAGGTTTTGTTGGTGGCCCATGCAGGTCCGTCTTGCAATTGTGAATTAGCGGAACAACGATAATAACAGAATGTCCATTAAATAAATTGCAACACCCGAGTCAGAAGCCCTGAATCTAGTCATTTCCCTATGTCCCTAGGTGGTAGAGACTTAGTTAGACGTCTGTGCTTGCTAGTTAAGGGCATCTGTTTGTTAGTTAGACTCCCTGTCAGCCATTGATTCAATCTTCGTAGGAGTTACCTTAGTGGTCCTTGTTTACCCCTGACCATGTTAGACTTCTAGAATTCCCTTCAGTCGTTCGCTTGGGTTCATCGACTTCGGACCAAGCTGAACGCATTTCATTACCGTCTAGCTCCTTAGAGAGTCTTAGGACTTAGTTCTTAGTCTTTAGTTGGTCGACTGTAGGAGTTTCCCCGTAGATTTTCCTGATTCATGATCATCCGACTATTTTCCTTGCCTCGATTCACGAGATCGCCTCATGACGATCGTCGTCAATTTTCGAACCTCTCCATTACAAGTCTTGAATTTTCTGAAAGTATTTTTCGATCTTCTCTTTCACTAAGTTTAAATTTGTCCAAATTTTTAATATATATATCTTATATTTCCTACTCATTCGTTGATTTAAAATTTTAAAACGCTTGTCGGAATTTTTGAATACTAGTTTATAGTATTTTTCCAGCCTATGTTTTTCGTACTTAGTTAAATGCGTCGTCCCTTCATATATTTTATTCTGAACCGTACTTTCGCTTTGCTCAATTCGATTTATAATTTCCTTCGTATTTGTGTCATACGAATGCTACGTCGTGTTTACTTTAAATATACTTTCAAGACATATGGAATTTCAGTTTTCAGCAAGTTGGCTTTGCTCGTCATTTTCGCTACTTCAGATTTTTGCAAAATTACTATTTTCATAACCTCTTCCTGATTTAGACCCTCCATGATCTGATTTTAAAGACTTGCTATTCGATTTCGATAAATCTACTACTAAGTTAATATTGTTTTTCCGTGCACCATACATACTTTCAACTATTTTTATATCCGTGCCAGACTTGTTGTGCTTGTATATTAAGAACCTTGTGTAAATCAGTTTTTCATTTTTGGCAAACCCTGGTTCTCTAAAAAAAAGTAGTTTCAATGTTGGTTATTTTAAATTTCCCATAGCCTAAAAGTTTTGAAAGCATTTAATATGAGTTTAAATTCTTCCGTTACTTGATTTCATTCTTGACTTTCCAAAACTTTTTGACAACATTATATTAAATTACTGACGTATAAGTTTTCTAAACCATGTCCTTAATATTCGTGTAAATGATTTTACTTCCTTTTAAAATTTTTAAAACCAATAGACCCTTTTCTTTTATTATGAATGTTCGACTCAAAATTTATTTTGAACAACTCGTTTTATCGATTCCGAAATATTTCTTTTCAGACGAGGATTCTGGTTTTGAAGAAAAACAGTTTTCAGATTTCACGTATTTTAGCTTGTGCTACTTACCCTATCTTCTTTTCTATATCCTATATAAGCATCACTACATCTTCCTTTTCCCTCAACCTAAACACCACCATTGAGCCAATGTTTTCCCTAACCAAGCCGTCTCCTTGTATTCGTCCTATCTGAACTCGTGCTTATCGATCCTTCCCTCGTCACGCTCTCGATATCTCTTTATTGCTTAGGCCTTAGGGCCCTTCAATGTCTGTGTCAACTCTTAATTGTTAGCAGGCCCTTGGACCTTGTGAGGTAGTCATAGTGCACGTACCTAAGTTGTGTACGTGGGCTTGAATGAGTGTACCCCCATAGTATATTGATGCTTGCCTATTGTGTGGTATATATATATATATATATATATATATATATATATATATATATATATATATATAGGAAAATTTTCAAATGAGAACATTTCGCACCGTGCGAAAATGTTTTTAGTTTTTTTTTGAAATTTTTTTTTCAAAAATTCTTTTTCCCACCCTCATTATATGTTGTTATACCCCCCTCAAAAAATAATCATTGAGAAATAATGTCATTTGGCCTTCGATCAAGGCATTTCATCAAATTCGCACGTTTTGAGACCGTTAAATTTGTAACGGGTGGATGGGTGCTCTAATGCCCAACGGGTTCACCCATTATTTTCCCTGGGGTATATATTTGTATGGATTAAACATCAAAAAAAGAATTTTTGAAAAAAAAAATTTCAAAAAAAAAAAAAATGTTTTCGCACCGTGCGAAAACCCCTTTTTTCGCAACCGAAGATCACCCTATATATATATATATATATATATATATATATATATATATATATATATATATTCGGAGTTATTCGTGATAGTATGAAGTTGTTGTGTGTTAGTAGTTGTAGATTTTTGTGTGGATAGCTATACTATACTAAGGATGCCTGTGTATATAAGAGTTAGCGTTGAAATATCTAAGTTGTGTATGTAGTTAGAGATACTTATAATGGTTGAAATAAATGATTGGTAAAGCTATGTGTATGTTAGTAGTGATAATAATAAGAGTACGTATGGTTAAGAGGGTAGGCTTATTATGTGACCTATATGTTAATACGTATGTGTATGTGCTCGTATGTAGATATGTATTATGCTTAGGCGTAAGTAGTTATGTTTTGTTGCCTGAGTATATAGGAGATATGCATATGGTAGTAGGAGTATAATTTTGATTGGTATTGCTTGCTTTTCGGGATGTTGCATGCGTGCATACCGTGAGGTATACACGACTATTGCACATCTTAATTATGTATGTGTGAATGTGTTAGTATACTAATTATAGGTAGTAGGCTATGGTGTGAATGTATACATTATTCATGTGTGACTATACGGTGAATGTTTGTACTAGAGAGGGTAATATAAATATGTGGGTGCTGATGTATGTAATGTTATTATTATGGTAAATAAATTGATTTAACTATATGAGTATTGCCTGACTAAATATTAAGTGTGACTGACTTATGGAATGCATATGATTGTATTGGTAGATAGATATATATATATATATATATATATATATATATATATATATATATATATATATATATTGGAGTGATATTGGTATAGGTATGAATGCCGTGTTACGTATATAGAATATTCTGATGTGTGTATTGAGTCTCACTCAAGCTTGAGTGGGTATACTCTAAGTATATTGAATGTATGTTTGTAGTTTGAACATAGCAATGTTTGATGTATGTATAGTGACAGAAGTGTTTGTGCCTGGCTGTGTTACACACATGATTGTGGGTCGCTACACCAGTTTATAGTTATAGGTGTTGGTCTTGTGGTATAGTTAACTACTATGGACTTGCTCGTGTGAACGTATGTGTACTAGCTAAAACTAGGTGTGTAAGTGTGCTAGTAATATAATGGTATGATTGGTATGCGTAAATGAAATGTTAGCGTGTATGGGTGTGCACCATGCACGGGTAAGTATGTGCTTAGTTATAGGAATTGATGACTATGATATATGTGGCGTGTCGTAAATACAGTTATAGGACCGTACGTAATGTGAATGTATGGTGAAATAATGGAATGCATTGAATGACTATATATATTATGAAACTATAGTAGTGGTGAATAAATAAATATATATATATAGTGAAACTTGATTAATTATGGTATGGTGTGATTACATGTGTTGATGTGTTTAGTGTTGGATGAATACTAGGGATTATCATAGGGTAGTATACCCATGATGTCTGTACATAGGTAGCTACATATAGGTAGAGCAATGATTGTATTTGCTAGGTGTGAGACTATCCTTATATGAGTATCTGAAATATTGTTTGTGTTAGGTAAGTAGTAGTTATATAATGGATGTATGTTTATATAAATATGATTGAAATACATGTATGAAATTGACTGACTATAATAAGTATAAATATATGACGTACGTGAACGTATATATATACGTGTTGGTAGTGTTTATGTTTAACTACCTAGTGCGTACATGAGCACCTGTAATGACTATACCTGGTTGAATTATAATATGACTTGATTGGGGTAGTTACTAGAGTGACTAGTTATATTAGAAAGTCCGAGGACGGACTTTATTCTAAGGTGGGGAGGATGTAACGACCACTTTTCGTTGTACGTTTTTCGTGCACGTGCTTTTGGCCGTGCACGTGTTTGTTTTAGACTTTGTTCTTTGCGAACACTTTCGTGTGATATGCCGTTGTGAACGTCTCTGAGAGTATTAAATAGTGGCACTAAATTGGAACGACGTTTCTCGAGTCGTTTTCCCACAATTTAAACTTATTCGATGAGACGTGGCGATTTTCACTTTTGACGGGAGACGTTTCCATTTTTGGTTTCGTCGTCCGATGTCGAAATTGAGATCCGTCTTCTTAGTTAGCTCACATTCGTCGTCACGATCACCACGATATTTATTTTATAATTTTTGGAGTTTATTTGACCACTTTTATATTTTTAACAAGTTTTATATTATTTTTAATAATTAATTTATAAATTATTTTCGGCCAAATAAAATTTATTTGAGTTTTAAACGTTTTAAAGAATTTTTGAGCAAATTTCCAGCTCATTTGGACCAAGTCAAACCCTTGGATGAGTTGGAGTAATTGAATTTCAAATTTTAAATTATTTTAATATTCTAATCCTATTAGATTTAGCCCTAGACCAAGTCAACCCATCTATACTATATAAGCAACCCCTAGGAAGACCTATTTTCACAAGAAATTAGCCCTAGCCTCTTCCAAAAGAAAAATTGGACGTTGCGACGATTCGTCGCAACGTTGCGACGTTCAGCCCCCGACCTGACCGAGGAAAACCGCTCCGTTCCCCCGCTCCGACCGAAGCCCCGCCCCGCTGCTATCACCGCTCGCATCGCACAGCAGCGCCCGCTCCGTTCCCTCGGTCTGACCGAGGGACAGGCCCGCACCCGCTTGTCGCCCCGCTCGGCACCGTCGCCCGCTTGTCAACCCGCATCGCTCCGCATCTGATCGACCGCCCCGCCCGTAGCGACCGACGCTTGCAACGTTGCAACGTCGCAGCCCCGCTCTCCAAGCGCACGACCGACCGCTCCCATCGATCTGACCGAAGGAAGCGCCCGCACCCGCCGCTGTGACCGACCCCCGCTGCTGCACAGCCCCGTTCTCTCGCAGCGACCGAGGAATTCTCCCGCATTGGAGGGGTACGACCGAGAGTCACTCGTCGCAACCCCGCATCCGTCATACCACTTACCTCCGTGGGCCCCCAAGTTCTCCAGAGGTATTGTGGGTTCCCCAAAGGTCCCTAGGACTACTGTGGGCCCCACCTAGGTGCGTTCTCTTCGACGACTTGCCGCGTACGACGTCGTCGCACGTCGTAGCCCGTCGTCGCACGTGCGAGCTTTGGAATCTGGAATCTTCGCCCGGGTTGATTGCTCTGAAATTTCCAGCGAGGAATCTAATTGGAATCTGGACTTGGAGCGCGATCTTATTATTCCAACCCCCGGCGTCGCTACCCGACGCCGGTGTAGCTTTCGCGTCGTGTTGAGGTAACGTCTTGCACCCCTAGGACCCCCAACCCAATTGCATGTTAACCAAGACTAAAAATCAGTATTTTAAAGTATTTTAAATGTTTTAGCCATCACTAATCAAGATTAATAAAATGGATGTAGGCCGGTGGACTTGTGCACGTAGGAATCGTGACTTTGGACTCGTTGGACGGTGTTTTCTTGACGTGATAGTTGCAGGCAAGTGAAACTTGCCAACTCTTGTGTAGGGCCATGTTTTTAGGCCACTTCCTTGCTTTTAGCGTAAAAGAGACTAGTCAGTGAAATGATAGCTGGCTAGACGCCTACTTGATCTAGTTTGACAACGAAACTAGATCCGTCACCTAAATGATCTAGCTTGACAACGAAGCTAGATCCAACCCTTAAACTTGTTGTTCATGCATACTAAACTGTCACGTTTACTTTCCTTACCTGTACGCCTTACTACTTGTCATGTCATGTCATCCATGCATTGAATGTCGCATTGGTAGCACACGCTACAATACTTGTACTTGTACTCCCTTGACTGGCTAGGTGCACCCCTAGACCAGCAAGGCAAAACACTTCCTGGCTCGTGTTCCAGAAGCGAGCATTCCCGTTCGGGGGTAAGGCCCTGGCTCGACACACGTGGAGGGGTAGGGATAAATGTTCACTTGAGCTTAGGAGTTGGCCCGCGCAGCCACTCTAGCCAAAAGACGGAATCTCTGTGCACGAGGTGCTTACTTTCCTTGTCTTGTACTTGTCTTGTGAATGATTCATGTAATAATTGTCATCCATGCCATGCCATGCTCGTACTTTACTTTACTTTACTTTACCTGCTGCACTCATACTTTAGCTGCCATGCCATTGCATCATGCTAGAACTGCTAGGTTGCTCTTACTTGTACTTTCAGTTTCACTTGCACAAGTCTTCCAGACTTGCTGACATGTGCCCCTTTCTCTTTGGGTGTCACATGTTAGACCCTGAGCCAGAGATAGTTGTAGCGGACGAGGTAGTTGCTGACACTGAGCCTACGTTCGTCGAGGAGTTCGTGGACACCGGAGACCAGTTTTAGAGACTGTTGGCGTTGCTTTTGCTTTAGGTTGCTGTTAGATGTCGGTGCTTGCACCATTACTTTGTTGTTGTACTTTGTACTTTTGTTGGCCATGCTCGGCCTCTTTTAGACTCTTTTCTTTTAGCCTGGTGGCTTTTCTGTGATGTTGAGATTTATTGCTATGGATATTCTGAGATGTTTCTTTTGTCTCTTTCGTTATTATTATCTTTGTTTCGTTTCGCGTTGCAAGGACCTGCAGTTTTAATTTGATTGACGCTTATCGGACTTGCAGCTTTGTAGCTTCAAGTCTGAGCGGACCTTCTCACGCTTCGCCTCCACGTTCTTGGGAAGCGGGGCGTGACACCAGTGCAGAGCCGATCTGGACCGGCTGATTCAGGTTAGACTCAGAGATGGGTATCGCCTCTATGTCATCCATTGGAAGACTCTCACTCGCTCAAGCTCACCTTGAGGATCGAGCTCGTTCGCTATGGGTGAGGTTTGAGCTCCGTCTTGAGGCTGAGCAGGAGCCTCTTCCCTCGAGGATTCGTGTTCTAGCTTAGCTCGATGATTGGGCCCGTCCGATATGGATAATATTAGAGCTCCCTCATGAGGCTGAGCATGGGCAGCAGAAGGTCTCTATTTTTATCATCAAATTTTTGATTGTCTGTCAGTCGAGTGATGTGTATGTTACACTCGACTGTCTATCCGACAGGCGACTGTGAATTACCCACCAGTCGACTGTCTGTCAACCTAAGCCCATCTTTATCCCTTCAACCAGTCGACTGACGATTGTTCATCAGTCGACTGTCAGCTATTGTGGCGATTCGTCCACTTGATCTGAGCCAACGATTTTTCGATCCAACGGCCCAGATTCTTTGGACCCCTCTTTATATCTTCGAGAGCCATCGATTCGATCAGTTGTTTTCTCTCTCATCCGACGAAAACTCCCTCGTCTTCCTCGCTTCGAAATCCACTGTAGCCGTCGTTTTTCACTTCAATTCGAAGCTCCAGTTATCGATTTCTCATCCAATCTTCCGAGTGTCTGTTCGATTGACTCTCCCTTCGTCGATCGTCGAGTCTTAGGTATCGCTCTCTTTCATTTATCGACTCGTGCGTACCCTAGCTTATACCAATCGACCTTCATGGATCCAGCGAGTCCAGTGTCTTCGGGGGAGTTCTTGGGTATTTTCATCGCTGACCATATTCCCTCAGCCTCTGAGGCTGAACCGTCTCCTCTGCCTGCTGACCAGCCACCCCCTCCTCCACCGTCTGTTCCGCTCGAAGATTTTCTACTCGCTCAGCTATATGACCGAGTCTCTTCGATCGAAAATCTTGCTTCCTCCATGGATCAGAAGCTCTCTCTTCTCTTTGAGCTTCGGTAGAAGTCATTATTGCTTCATGGCTTCCCTGTTCCTTCGTCTGAGAATACTCCCCATTTAGCTGTCCCTGATGCTCCAGGCTTCGTGCCTCCGTCTACTGCTGTTCAGCCCACTGTCCCTGATCACGTTGAGCCTCCTTCTGCAGGTGCGAAGAGGAAGGCTCGTGTGTACCCCACACGTCGCTCACGCCAGATTGATGTTCCGTCAGTCAGGTCGCCTTTCAGACCCATCAGTCATCCAGAATGACTGATACTGACTGTTGCTGATGCTGGATAGACTCTCACCATAGGATTTTTTTGCAATTTTGGTTGCAATGTCTGTTTGTATCTTACTTTAGTTTTGGGATGACGTCTGTATGTTGATCATATAGATGATGTATTTCGATCACTTTTTGTGGTTCTACATGAGTTTATGAATGTATTTTGTGCTCATGTATCTTTGATCACACACACACACACACACACACACACACACACACACACACACACACGAAAATGCAGTTACTTCATTTTCTGTTTCACACATTGTCTCATTGTTTATCTTATATGTGTGAATATTGTGAAATTGTCTCCTTATTTACGATATCATTTGTATGATGTGATTTGAGACGATTTTTAATCTTTTAGCCTGAAATGTTGATATTGGATTCTCGTTCCTTTAGTCAACGTATATTTCGTGTGTTTTATGAGTTTTTGGTATGTATGTCAATAAGATGCCCATTTGAAATAGTTTTTCTCCGAATATTTGTTGGCATCAAATTGAATGTACATCCTATCTTTATACTCTCATGATAGTTTTAGTACTTATTTAGCACGCTTATTGTTGCATTTTCTCCCACCTTTTGGATAATTCCATAGGGGGAGAGAAATAAACAGATTCATAATGTATGTGCTACGTAAATTCTAATTCTAAACTTGAATCTAAGATTGAAGTTGTCTTAGATTCAGGGGAAGTAAGATATAATGAACGTGGATTATAAATTCCTAGATTTCATGGATTCAAGCAAATCATTCCATTCATGCATATCTTACTCATTTGCTTCTATTGATCTATAGATGCCCTTATTTTCATTGACTAACTTGATTGGCATCTATGTAGGGGGAGCAAGTTTTCTTTAAGCACAATTATTTATCTTTTTGTTTATGTTTGTTTGTCATCATCAAAAAGGGGAAGAATGTTGAGTATTGGACATCTCCCTACTTGGTGTTAATGATGAGCAAACATAAATACTTGTGACTAATCCCCTATTTACAGTTAATCCATTGCCTAAGCATATCATGAAGATCAATTAGCAATGGATGTCACTCAAAGATCAATGAAAGCATGAAAAGTGGATTGGATGATCAAAGATGGTGATTGAAGCTCCTAGAAGACTTCAAGCTCATACTTTGGAAAGAAAATAGAGTTTTACAAATGTAATCTTCTTTTTCTATTCTAGTATGTAGCTTAGAAGTAGAACTATGTTGGAGCACACACACATCTTTATTTCCGTCATATGAAATCATAAGATCATTTTTCTTTTGACTCCAATTCATATTCTCTCTAAAATGTGCATAGTGTGATCTCAACAGTCGACTGCTGAACGATTTACAATCGCCTGACTAAAAATAGTCGACTGTGTTTTGTTCTACAGTCGCCTGTTATGCACATATCAAATCAGTTGATTTTTGGGCTTCTAAGCTTTAATTCTATCAGGCGACTGATGTATGTTTCACATGTGCATGTCCAAGAGATAGTCGACTGTGATTTGTAAATCAGTCGCATGTTTATCATCTGCCCAATGATCATTCCATTTGATCTAGCAAGTCGACTGGTGTTGTATTTACAGTCTCCTATCCAAAGACCAGTCGACTGTAAATGCTTCAACAGTCGCCTATCCATGATTCTTCTGCAGGACTTGCTCTTTAGAATAATTCATATTCTAGTGCCAGTCAACTGATGTTGCTATTACAATCGAATGTCTAATGGCACAGTCGACTGTCAATGCTTCAACAGTCGTCTGTCTTTGAGCCTCTCTGCAGACTCAACTCTCTGGAAAATGTCAGGGTTTGTGACAGTTGTCTGTAGAAGGAACTACAGTCGCCTGTTGGATTTATAGTCGACTGTCTTCCCTTCATCAATCGCATGTCATGTATTCCCAGACTTTTCTGAGACTTTCTCAACTTACCCAGATTACATCCAATCTCCTGTAGAAGGATTTACAGTCGCCCGTTGGTTTAACAGTCGACTGTCATCTCCTCATCAAGCGATTGTCCACGTGGTAAGTTACCGTTTGAATTCTCACCAACCATCTGATACAGTGCAGCAGTCGACTGTGTTTTGTTCAACAGTCGACTGTCGCGTGTACAGATTCTATCCGTTGGCTGTTTCTCAACGGATTTCAAAGGGGCTTTTGGGGATTTACTTTGAGGGCTTTAGGGAAAATATAAAGACAGCCTCTACTGTTTTATTGAGAGGTTAGCAACTTACTCATTCATTCAAGCTTTCTTTCTTCTATGATCAAAACTCTCAAAATCCTAAAGCCCTAGAATTCTTATTTTTCAATCTCTTGTTCTCCAACCTAGAACCAAAGAGAAATCTTCTAGGCATTTGGTGCAGTCAAGAGAAAAGGCTTTCCTCTCTTCCAAGAGAGTCATCCAACACACAACACACTCTCCTTGAAGTTCTATTTCAAGGCATAGGTGATTGTAAGTGTTGTTTATTTCTTATTTCATAACTTTCGTTATTTGATTTACTCTCGGGTTGTGAGAGTGGTTTGCTTGCTCCTAAGTTGTGGGAGTCAAAGACATCGAGTGTACTTCGATTTCACTTTTAGGGGTTGCTACAAGTAGGTTTTTAATCAAATATCAAGTTAAGTTTCTAACTTGAGTATCCGGTTGTATCCGGTTGAAAGGGACGTAGAATTACCATGAACAAGTCGAGAAGTGACTTGAGTAATCCGAACTCTTGAAACATCCTTGCGTTTGCATCGTTTCATTTTAAGGTTTGTTTTCATCTGCATTATTTGTTGGTTAGGAATTTAATTTGGTGTAATTATCATTTTAAATTGCATAAACCATATTCAACCCACTTCTAGTGTTTTCCTCATATCCAGGGACCTTACAGTGATGTGGAGGATATTCTCACTCCTGCTAGGGACGTGGAAGTTCGAGATTTCCCGTTAAGGAAATAGTGCTCGTGTACCACTATCTGGGTAGTCTGTTTCTGCCCCACCTTGGGGTGAGGTCCATGTCCTTATGTCCTACGTTTACCCAGGGTTCCAAATTAATATCAATCAATGAAGACTCTTAATTCAACATAACACACATGTAGTTCTTCCTCTTATTTGTTATAGTTGTAAGCTCCATTTTATGTTCTCCACTTTTCTGATTCCTTCCATGTTTACTTCCATTATGGTATTCCTTTTACTTGTTATAGTTGTAATTATTATTATGCTTTCTTTGGCCATGTATATGTTGTATTCTCCTATGTATGCCTTCATGTTTCCTTTCCTTTATGCCACTATTGTAGCTTTTATGTTTCCATTTATGTTTCATTTCATAATGCCTTAATATGACATCGTAATCTTGTGCAATACATGAATTTATTATGGTGCTTTCTTTCTTTATATGTATGTCATCTTTGTGGCTTATTTACTCTTGCTCCAATTACGTCATGTCACACAATCTTGCTTCTATGCTCTCTTTTATGGTTCATTTATATGATGTCATAACATGTCTTACATTGTAGCCTCTTGTTCACTTATGTGTTCCTATTAATTTTAATGCCATACTTGTCATAGATATTAGTTTGCACTATGCATTGAATAATATATCATAAAAGTTGGATATCCTACTGGGCACGCTGTGAAGTGTCCTCCCCCTTTTCCTACGGAGAGCATGTAGTAGCTGAGGCAGAGGTCTTGGGAGTTTGGTTTTGGTGTGGAGGTCCCTGGTAGAGAGTGTGAGTTGTTGTACTTGGGAGTTTAAGTTGTAGTACATTTGTAGATGTTAAGTTGTACTTGGCTCTTGTTAATGTGTATATATGGGATGTTCTTAGATATGACTATTGCATATATTGTGTACTTATGTTGTTCTTTATTGAATGTCGTTTTCATTTCTGTAGAACATTACGTGTACTATCTCAGCATGTGCACAGTGGCCTGCCTCCGTGTTTCTCTCTCTATCCTTACCTTTATCATCCTTGCCTCTCCAGCCTATCTGGAAAATTTTCGAAATTCCTGGGTATCCTGGGGAGCGGGGTATGACAAGATAGAACACTTCCATAACCCGAAGCTAGGTTTCACAAATGAAACAAAATAAGAAAATACACTCGTCTTATTGCCTTGATTCAATAAACTTACTAATTTGAAGTGCAGAGGTAATGAAGAGTGGTTGTCCAAGTGTTAGATTCAGCTTTGTGCACTTGTGGACTCCCCTTGAGCTTTGGAGTTGAATGCAACAAACAATTAACCTCTATGAGGGAATGAGAGAGATTAAGTTTGAAGTTTGAAGAAGAGTTTTTGCTCACTAAAATGATCTCTATTCAATGTGTATTGGTGCCAAAACTCCCTCACAATTGGGCTTAAATACTCTCTCAAAACTGCACACAAACCAAGAAATCAACTGAAGAAATCTACAGTCTAACTGCTATAAACGTGTAGATTTTCTTCGTCATCAGACATTTGAAGAAGGGTTCCCAGACGGCTGATCAACTGTTCAGTCGTCGGGTACTCAACTTCAAACTGCTAAAATTGAGTTGGTTATGGAACTATCTAAAGAACCAACTCCAAGTAATCCAACATTTAAAGAACAATGGTTAGAAGGTTGCTGCACTGTTCAGTCGTTTGACCATTCTACTTCAGACGATTGGACAAAAGTGGGTGAGTAGAGAGTGCTCTCAGAAAATAATCACATTGAAATCAGAAGGCTGGGGTTCAATACTTATATGTCTGTTGAAGTTCAATACTTATATGTCTGCTGAAGTTCAATACTCATATGTCTGAGGAACCATTCTGACGTCTGGTACATGAACCTCAGATGGCTGACAGAAGGCTGTGAATGACAAAGTAAATTTCAGACATGCTAGCCGTCTGGTGACTCTATTCTAGATGTCTGATACTGGTCCAAAAACACAATCAAGAGTGGTTTGGCCATGGAACCTATTGGGATAGGTTCTAGATTTCTCCTATGGTTCACTAAGATGGTAAATGACATGATTGTGTGTGTGTGTGTGAGTGTGAGACAATCTAATTGAGGCATACATGTTTTCTAAAAAATAAAGAGCAAAAATACATAAAGAATCAAATAAAAAATTACAATAAGCTTCTTGATTCTTCATGGTTTCAATGCTCCGATGCTCCATGCCTCGAGTCAACCAACCCATCATCCCAATGTTTTGTCTCCATCAAGACGTGATCAATGTAATTAATCTGAGACTAAAAACAATTAGAGTCAGTAGTACATATATTGTGGTGATAATCATCAAAACCATATTGGGCTTAATGGCCGATATCCAACACTCAGGTTGCTCAAAGTGCTTCTCGGGTCTGGCACGCTTGTTGAGGGAAGTATGGTCAAGGTCACAGTTGTTAGCTGATTATCTGTAGCCTCCTCTGCAGCTATGAATCTATTGGTTCGACCCAACAAGTGAGCGAAGGTCAGAGACCGTTGCTTGCAGATATTGAATTTCTGGTCAGATCTGTGCCAGAAGCAGTCTAGATGGCAATCTTAGAGATGTCATCGGGGCAAAAGTCGACATATGTTGAAACGAGCTAGGAATGCTTTGTTGTACTCTTCTGGCCCTTGGATGATGGAAGCAAGGGACTCAGGGTACCACTTGGTCACTTTTTGGGCAGTAAAGTGAGAGATGAAGATCTTTCAGCGGTCGATGAAAGTACCAACCGACCCTTTGGAAAGGTTCCTAAACCACTGTCTGGCCATCCCAGTCAGACAGATCGGGAAGGCCTGACACATTTGTCTGGAGAGTGACCCTTCGACTCCATGAACTCGATGTAGGTCTCACGGTGCTCGACTGGGTCACCTACATTGGCACACCATGGGACATCATTCACGAAAGGTGGAGTGTACTTTCACATACAGTGTTGAGGATGCAGGAGGTAATGGGCAAGGCAAACAGAAAACTCGTTTCTTTAGGGGATTAAGGTCTCCTCACCAAAGTCGATCGATCTGCTGCTACAGGTCGGTGATCTAATCCTCTGATGCATGAGCCTAAGCTGCCCGCCTCATGGTGATCTTTTGTTTGAGATCCGACTTCCTTCCTCGGCAGGTGGGCACACAGGTCTTTGCTTGCCACATTGAAAGGACTTTTGGCATGTCGGCTAATGATTGCATTTGCCATGTCTTTGCAGTATGCTTGGTTATCGCTCTTTGATCCTTTGGTGTTGCTGGAGCTCTGCTTTCCCACGGCATTTTTGTTGTTTGCATGCTCCTCCTTGGAGGGGGCACACCGTGGTTGGAATCCGTCGGGGAACATTGGACTATGTTCTAATCAGATCTAGGAACATCCCTATATGAATTTGTTATTCTGGTCTGACGGGCATGGGGCCTCTCGCATCTCGTGGAGCTTCACCTCAGGAGCCTAGTAATCAGCTGTCATGGTAGATGCATGAGCTTGTGGCAACGGGCTGCCAGCATGTTGGTTGTCCTCCGTGTAATGTATTTCAGGTGCACCACTGGGCTCAGCCCCCATGATCTTCTTGCCATTTGCCATAGGAGAAGGTGATGTTAGAAAGGATGATGCGGTTGAAACTGTGATAAGAGCTTATGTAACAAGAGTTGTCACAGTGCCCTACATCTAGTGGCAGCTGTTGCTGTGAGGATCTCGCACCAACTATTGATGCGGGAATCTTCACACCAAAGGACTTGGACAAGGTTTTACCGGGCTGAGATGCTACTTCGATGCTTGAAATAGATAGGAAGAACTTCTGAGGAAACGGGAGGGTTGTCCCTTCGATTCGACTCAGATGCTTAAGTCATCTAAACATGATGGAGGAGGGTTGCAAGTTTGAGTGTTTCTGCTTGCGTATCTCGTGAAAGACATTACCCGTCGTTTTTGTAGAAGCCGAGTGTCGGTTATGTCGCTCATTACGTGATGGATAAGTCTGGACAGCTTCCTGCGCATAACAGTCTGGAGAGGGTATTACCGAAGAATGAGCCACCTGATTGCGATAGCAATTTACGAAAGCTGGCATGTCATGCGGGCGGATCTGTTCGAAATCAAAACTGCTTATATGATTCTTAATTCCTGATATTTCAACCTGGTCGAATCCTTCTTCCTGATGTGAAACTTGGGAAATCATTCAAATTGTTCTCACATCAGCATCTTTCATTATTCGTTGTCGTATCGCTCATACCCGTAAGAAATGTGCCTTAAGAACCTACCAGGATATCATGTGGTATCAGTCAAGTAACTCTTTGAACATACTGCTCATGGTTCGATTATTTCGTAGAGCCGCCAGCAGTAGAAACAACGTTCGTATTCTGCTGCCGCTGTTTCTTAGTTCCAAGAGAGCATCATGAGCGAGAAATTTCTGGACGAAGGGGCGAAAAATAGGGTTTTCTTTTGTTTGACACTGCAGATAATCACTACATTGCCACAATTTTATGCCATCTTCTTTAGCTCACTGTATTAAGGAGTAGTCCTCGGATGGATTCGTCGAATCTGACATTCAAGTGTGTGGTGTACTCTGCGCCCCATAGTAATCTTACAATGTTTGATGCTGATGTAGAGCGTTAGTGTGATGTGGGATTCTCTTGGGAATTCAAACGGAAAGCTCGGGGGAGCAATTTTGCCCTGCACTAATATTTTGGCCGGCAAGTACTACGTTGGTTACTATGGCTTCCTTTGTTACTGAAGGTGATGATTTACAGGAGAAATCATACAATAATTGTAAAGATATTATAGAGAAGCAGAGTAACTGCTTATTGTACAAGGAAACAATCCTTGGCTAGTACAAGGACATAGCGAAAAAACATGATATCGCATTACAAAATACAAGTAGATATAGAGGTAAATATACCCATAGAAACTCGTTCTTTTATGCAGTATTAGCTGATTGCGGCTTCATGTTGTCGGTCTCAGTAGTCGGGCCAGAGGAAGGAACCTATCGCGAAGTTCCTCTTCTGCTCTAGGTCGCCGGTCGCCGGCAGCCCGTATTCGGCGAAGAGGAGGTCGAGTTTCCACTCGGGCATCGTCTCGTAATCCTCCCTGGTGTACCTCGGGTAGTTCACCGGCAGCTGAAAGCAGTTGCCCGTGCACCTCTGCTGCTGCCCTTGCCCGTTGGGCATCGGGCGTGCTTGCACCCTCATCGACTCCATGGCTCTCTCTTCCTCTTTCTGTTTTGATTTCGAACTCGCTTTCCTCTCTTGATCAGATGCTGCTGCCTACAAGGGCATTTTATAGGTTAGAAAATGAGGTGAATCGCGGAAATGTGAAGGAAATCTTATTCTGAGCGTATAAAATTTGTTCCTACCTATATGTATGCCACATCACATCAGGATTCTCTCATTTGCTTTATTAGCATAGACCGAGCATCTGCATCAATCACAATCATCCATAAATTAGTAGACAATTATGAAGGGGCATATCGGATGTGCCCCCGAATGTTAAGAAGATAATGATTGTCTAATGGTTGTCATTAATATTTTTGTAAATTTAATTAAGAAGATAATGTTTGATTCGAATATGATGACAAGATTAGCATGCGGTGTCCTAACGTAATAAGAGCATCTCCAATCGCATGCCAAATCTGCAGATTTGGTGTGCGATTCCCTCCAACCTCCGGCAAACGCCCGTGTTACGCCTATTTGGCCGAGACCCGTAAAGCACGAACCCAGGAGCCCGACTACTGGTCAAAAGCCCATCTACGTCCTCAAAGCCCATTCGACAAAGGCCCTACAAGGGACCTTCTCAGACGCCGATCCGACCCGGCCCCAATAACCCGTTGGTCGCTCGCCCCACTCCTGCGAAAACCACTCCCCCGGACGCGCGACCACTAAATAGCGATAATGGGGAGGTGCTGGCAGGGCGGAGAGAGCGGCGGCAAGGGGGGACTGATGGGGCACGATCAATAGCGGACGTGGGACGTGGGTCAGAGGCGATCACGCCGGGGCTCTACAAAAGGGCCAGGAAGACGACGAAGAAAGGGACCGCATCTCAGGTAACAAAACCTAAGGTACTCCATCAACGACCTCGTTCCCCCAATTCATCTCCTTCCTCCCCCGCTCGCGCCGAGAGACGCCGTTACGATCTCCTCACGAGTCGGACCGTCTCCGCCGGGCCTCCTTTCTCAGATCTCTATCTGACTTAGGCATCGGAGGGGATTTGGCCGGAACCAAGGTCCGGCCCCCTGACGAGCGTTCTCGTCTGCGCAGGTGGACAACAGATCAACGGGCCGAGGCTACCCCTCGCCCCTCTCCGACCACTCGATCAACCGAACAGTGAGGCTTCCCCTCACCGTCAGCCTGCCGTGGCCGAGCACGTCCTACTGAGGCCGAGCGTCCTAATCGGGTTCGAGACTCTCCCTCGCCACCCGTCGGCCGTGCGTCTACCCGGGCGACTGAGGCTTCCCCTCGTCCCCCTTCCATTGGCAACTGAGGCTTCCCCTCGTCCCCCTTCCAGCCGAGGCCGAGCACACCTGTCCGAGGCCGAGCGTCTCAACCTGGGCCGAGGCTTCCCCTCGCCCCTTCTGCACCGATTCGAAGCCCCCGAGGGACCCAAAGCGGGCCCCTTGACCACGTTGACCGGGTTCTCCACGGTCAACGCTTTGTAGTGAGAAAACACTCTGAAACATCTGGCGCCGTCTGTGGGAAGCGAAGACTGTCCCACGAAGAAGCAAACCACTCCTACAATGGCGCGAGCCAGCAATGGAAGGAAGCGCATGACCCCCATCCCGGAGGAGGGGAATGTCGCATCTAATGGGAACCCCGAGGACACGCACGTCGACGGCCACCCCGCCCACTCAATCGAAGAGACCGGCGGCTCAGAACTAGCCACACATGGACAGCTCCGTGCCCTGGCTCAGGAGACCAACGCGAGCCTCCAGACGTTGGTCGCGACAGTACAGCAGCTTGTCGGCCCCGCGCCGCCCGACGGGGGCGCGCTGAACGATAGCCACCGATGGGCGGGGGGTCCCCCGCACTTACGGTCCGCGGTGGTCGACGACCACGGGACCCGGAAACCGAACACAGAGCGTCGGTTCACGCGGTCCGGCTCCCGTCAGGCGAGGTCACGTGCCTCCTCGCCCTATCGTGAAAGGAGCCGGAGAGAGACCGAAGGGACGAACGGCGAATCGATGACGGCATCGTCTCGTCGATCGCGGTCGTCCCACCGCAGGAGAAGCGAACGACACCACTCAAGAGACCGATCACGGCGGAGTAGGAGCTCCCGCAGGAGGAGTCGGGAGCGTCGGGTCAGCCCGACCCCCAGCGTGGCGAAGGCTGCGGAGCCCGCCCCACCGGCGCCGGTGCTACCTCCACCCCCGCTCGAGCCGGAGACAGGCGAATACCGCATCCCCGGAGGCATCCACGGGGACCGGTGTCCCTTATCGCGAAGAATAACCGACGCCCGGGTCCCCTCTTGATTCAGGATCCCGGTGCTGGGAAAGTACGACGGAATAGGAGACCCGGCGCACCACGTGATGGACTACGAGGGGGACATGGCCTTCCAGGGAGCTGATGATGACCTGCTCTGCCGGGGCTTCTATTCAACTCTCAGGGGAGCGGCGAGGATCTGGTACCACAGCCTGCCCGGCCGCTCCATCGACAGTTTCGAGCAACTCGCCCAGTTGTTCTGCAAACAGTTCATGGCGGGGAGGCTGATCAAGCCTGGTGCTGAACATCTGTTCAACATAGTGCAAGGCCCGGCCGAGCCACTCCGACAGTTCATGCGCCGCTTCAATGCCGAAAGGCTGAACGTGAACAACCCACCCGACCTGGTGGTCCAGACGGCTCTTAAGAAAGGGCTTCGCCACAGGGGCCTCAAGAAGTCCCTACACACCGACCCCCCAAAGGACCTCCCCGGGATCATGGCAAGGGCCGAGCGCTTCATGCTGTCTGAGGAGGCCTTGGCCGAGGATGCAGGAAAAACCGCTCGAGGGACCAAGCATGGCGACGGCGGACGAGCTAGCCCCGAAGGGTACCGGACCGAGAAGAGGCAGAGGAACAGGCAGCGGGGAGAAAGCACGAGGGATACCACCCCAGACGCCATTCTCGCCCAAGTATAGAAGGAAGAGCGAGCTGATCGCCCTCCACCGAAGGCTAAAAGAGGCGGGAAGAACCGGGAGAAGTACTGTAAGTACCATAAGGACGATGGCCATGACACAGAAGATTGCTGGCATCTGAAGAAAGACATTGAGAAGCTGATGAACCGAGGGCACGCCAGGAATCAGGCCGACGAACCGGCCTACGGAGAAGGGACCTCCACGCAGCCGGACAAGGGGAAGAAGATCAACGCCATCCAAGGCCCCCTCCGCATCATAGAGTGAGCAGGCAATGACTCTTCCCCCGGCGGCAGCCTAGTATGAGGGAGTTATCCAGTTTTACAACCCTCTGTTTAGCTTCATTTCCTTTTCTCCGTTTCCTCCAAATGTACCGGTCCGACAGGACTCATGAGAGTACAAACGCAATCTTTTTATTGTCTTTACTTAAAATCCCGACGGAGTTGACGTGTCGCCAATAACGCAAAAGGCCGGGGACCGCCGCCTCACTGGAGGAGGAAGAGGAGCTTTGCCCTCGCCGACCGTCTCCGGCACTCATAAGTCTGAGGGCAATTCCCCCAGCAGACGCGGACGCTGACCGGTCCTAAGCCGAGGAGCTTTGCCCTCGCCGACCGACTCCAGTGCTCATAAGTCTGAGGGCAATTCCCCCAGCAGGCCCGGGCGCTGACCGGTCCTAAGCCGAGGAGCTTTGCCCTCGCCGACCGACTCCAGTGCTCATAAGTCTGGGGGCAATTCCCCCAGCAGGCACGGGCGCTGACCGGTCCTAAGCCGAGGAGCTTTGCCCTCGCCGACCGACTCCAGAGCTCATAAGTCTGGGGGCAATTCCCCCAGCAGGCACCGACGCCGACCGGTCCTAAGCCGAGGAGCTTTCCCCTCGCCGACCGACACCAGCGCTCATGAGTCAGGGGGCAATTCCCCCAGCAGGCACGGACGCCGACCGGTCCTAAGCCGAGGAGCTTTCCCCTCACCGACCGACCCCTGTGCCCATAAGTCTGGGGAGAATCCCCAACGCCAGTTTTCGTCCATTCCCAAGCCAAGAACAAGGCAACAACGCAAAGTACACAAGAATTCCAAGTAAGTCGATTTCATTTATAATAGTTAACCCGAGTACAAAAATGCGTCTTATTTACAGGGGATCAAGGCGAAGGGAACACCCTACAAACAGTCTACTCACGACAAATGACAGAGTTCAGATCGACACCGACAAAGCAAAATTGGTTGACAAAAGACCCAGAGTAGGTGACCCAAGCTAACGGCCATGCAACCAGCAATCGTTGGCCGCGGGGCTGAAGGAGATGGCGGGGGCCGGGGATCCATTTCAAGTAGACTGGCCCAAAGCGAAGCGGATGCTTAAAAATTTGAGGATAAAGCTGGGAGGGACTGCTTAAGGAGCCCGAGCTCGGGAGGACACATCCTCGGGCACTTCGCCCTGCTCGGAGCGAGGGGACCCGACTGGCGGAGGGGCTTGCCGGACACGTTCCGCACATTCCCGGAAGGAAGATTGGACGACTTCAACGATCCGGGGGGCGATGATGTCTATATACTTACCGAAGGCCCCCCTGAGAACCTCGAAGATCTCCTTCCCCAGGGTCTCGACGATGCCCTTCTCCACCTCCTCCGCTAGCCGCATTACCTGACGCCGATTTGACAGTTCCCTCTGAAGCTCCTCCCTCTCCAGACGGAACGACTCCGCCGCTTCCTCAGCCGACTGATGAGCATCCCCTAGCTTTCCCTCGAGGTCACCCACTTGTCCCTCCAATGCAGCCACACGGAGGGCTAGGCGCCGAGACTCCATCTGGGCCTCCATCATGGCCACCTCGGCCGCCCCGGCCGGCTCCTGAGCCCTCATGGAGGACTCCTCCAACTCCCTCAAGCGGACGGCCCGACACTGCAACTCCACAGCGAGCGTTGAACCCTGAAAAGACGAGACATGGGCTAAGAAGAGGATAAAGAGAAAGAGAGGATAGCAAGATAACCGAACCTGTTGGAGGATCCAGACCAAGGAATCCGACATCTTGTCGGCCGGGATCTTCTTGAGGAGGCTGCGGTCCCGGGGAGGGATGGAGACCTCGGCAACCTGCTGGGCCACGGCTCGGTCGGCAAACATCGAACTCCCAGGGACGACAATCGAAGCCAAGTCGCTCGCCAACAGGGCCCCGACCCCTGGTGATACGGGCGAAGACGCTGCGAGGGGGGTGGCTGGCAAAGCTATCGAAGGATCCCCGGCGGTCGCCACGGGAAGCGCGGAACCTGCCGGGCCGGAGGGATCCACGTCCTCCTTCCTCTTATTTCCCCCGTGGAGCTCCGAAGGCGCCGGAGGAGAACGCTTCCGCCTCGCACCATCCTCACCCCCCGAAAGGGGATCGCCATAAGAAGAGGCGGGAGGCGCGGCCACCACCTTACCCACGGCAGGCTCGGCTCGGCGCACCTCCTCCTCAATGGTCCTCCGAGGCGCCCTTCCAGAGGTACTACCTCGGCTCTGAGCGGCTCCACGACAGATCAGCTCGTCAACGTCACGGACGAATTCGCGGCCAGCCATCCCTGCAAAGGAGACCGAAATCAGGATGAGTCATAGGGCGATCCGGGGATGAAAAAGCGACCTACCCGGAGACCACAAGACGGCCTTCAGGAGTAGGTCGTCCAGCAAAGACCAAATGGACTTCGTTTCCAAAGGAAGAGCCAACAGAAGCGCAGCGGCTGCCCGGTCGACGTCTGAGAGAACTAACGGCGGGCGAGAATGGACAGAACTGCCCCAGCTTGTCAGAATCTGGGCTTCGCCCAAGAAGACCACGAAGACATAATCCAAGTTCTAATCCCCTGACCAGCGGGGTAACCCGATCAGGCATTCCCTCCTCGAACGAGCTCGGAGTAGCAGCCATGACCCCGGACCGACCGTCTGGGCCTGGTAAAAGTAGAAGAGAAGGGGGAGAGTCGGCTCCAGACCACGGGTACAGCAGAGCGTTACGAAGCCCGTCAGTACCGCGATCGAACACGGGGTGAACTGACACAGGGACACTGTGAAATGTTCCATGACCTGGATGAAGAAGGGATGGAGCGGGAAGCGAAGACCCAGGCGGAACATCTCGATGTAGACGCCGACCTCATTGCTCCTCGGAAGGCAAATCCGCTCGTCGACAAATGGAACCCGAACCTCGTATGGGAAGCAGAGATATCTTTCCCGGATCTCTGCGGCCACCGAAGGAGGGGTCCTCGACGGTGTACGGAGGACAACCGGGGGCACATTAAGCCGTACGGCAGCCAATGCCACGTCATCACGGGCGTAGTCTGGAAAAAGTTTCTCCTTCCCCTTATCTTGAAGAGAACGACTCCCGGCGGGGGAACCAGACTCCCCTAGCCGGGGTTCGCCCCGCCCGGACTCTGGAGGACCCCACGTCCTCCGACCAGAACCGCCTATCCTAAGAGCAGCCATAGGATGAAAGCAAGAGAGGAATTACCTATTTTCAACTATTTTGGAGAGGACAAAGAAGTGAAGGCGACGGAGAACTCCGGGTTGCTGAAGGCTCTGAAATACCGGGAGGAGTGAAGAAGAAGTGGAGATCAACACAACTGGGGATCTTATATGCCAGGGGAGAATTCGAAGCGCCTGACAAGAATGCATGGCGAGGCTCGAAGAGTCAGCGGCGTTCCGAAACTGGCGCCAGTTGAAGACCAATCGATCCGCCTCATCATGACCTGCATTTATGGCCTCGCCTCGATTGAAGCGCCGCTCGGAATCCCAGGAGACATAACGGGTGATCTGAGCGAGCCGAGGCTGATCGACCCCACCAATGGCGGCTCACAAACCCTTCGGCTTCTCGAACTTAAGGCGACTACGCGAGCGGCGGGGATAAGCTTGCCGCTACACGTGGCAGCATCTGAAGGCCGACGACGCTTCGGAACCCGCGCCTTAAAAACATCGAACGGGCCAACTCATGATGACGACTAATAAATGAGTCGGCATCGACTGGCGAGCTCGTCACAATCGGCAGAGGTCACATCGGCCGAGCCGAACCGGCCAAGGCCGATCAACCCGACCGATGGGGGCAATTGTTACGCCTATTTGGCCGAGACCCGTAAAGCACGAACCCAGGAGCCCGACTACTGGTCAAAAGCCCATCTACGTCCTCAAAGCCCATTCGACAAAGGCCCTACAAGGGACCTTCTCAGACGCCGATCCGACCCGGCCCCAATAACCCGTTGGTCGCTCGCCCACTCCTGCGAAAACCACTCCCCCGGACGCGTGACCACTAAATAGCGATAATGGGGAGGTGCTGGCAGGGCGGAGAGAGCGGCGGCAAGGGGGGACTGATGGGGCACGATCAATGGCGGACGTGGGACGTGGGTCAGAGGCGATCACGCCGGGGCTCTACAAAAGGGCCAGGAAGACGACGAAGAAAGGGACCGCATCTCAGGTAACAAAACCTAAGGTACTCCATCAACGACCTCGTTCCCCCAATTCATCTCCTTCCTCCCCCGCTCGCGCCGAGAGACGCCGTTACGATCTCCTCACGAGTCGGACCGTCTCCGCCGGGCCTCCTTTCTCAGATCTCTATCTGACTTAGGCATCGGAGGGGATTTGGCCGGAACCAAGGTCCGGCCCCCTGACGAGCGTTCTCGTCTGCGCAGGTGGACAACAGATCAACGGGCCGAGGCTACCCCTCGCCCCTCTCCGACCACTCGATCAACCGAACAGTGAGGCTTCCCCTCACCGTCAGCTTGCCGTGGCCGAGCACGTCCTACCGAGGCCGAGCGTCCTAATCGGGTTCGAGACTCTCCCTCGCCACCCGTCGGCCGTGCGTCTACCCGGGCGACTGAGGCTTCCCCTCGTCCCCCTTCCATTGGCGACTGAGGCTTCCCCTCGTCCCCCTTCCAGCCGAGGCCGAGCACACCTGTCCGAGGCCGAGCGTCTCAACCTGGGCCGAGGCTTCCCCTCGCCCCTTCTGCACCGATTCGAAGCCCCCGAGGGACCCAAAGCGGGCCCCTTGACCACGTTGACCGGGTTCTCCACGGTCAACGCTTTGTAGTGAGAAAACACTCTGAAACAGCCCGTTAAATCTGGCGATTATGAACAGTGTCACGCCAAAAATGGCGTGAGCAAGAGGAAATGGCGGGGGAGAGGGAGGGGAAAAAGGAAATAAAAAAGTTAGAAATGGGAAGGTTTTGTAATTTTAGGAAAATTAAAATTTATTTAATTAGATTTAGACAACTAAAATTTATTATTTCTTATAAATTTAGAAAAATATTACTTAATTTAATTAAATGTAAATGAGGAGTTGAATATGGAATATTTTTAATTAAATTTTATCTATTTTTAGAAATAAATTTTATCTAATAAACTCCCTCAGGCCCGTAGCATGGTCAGCGGTCACGTCCGCTTTGGTTCGAGACCGGCCCGACTCCGAGTCTTCGTGGGGATCTCGTTCTCCTCAGGCCCGTAGCCTCGCGACATGGGCTTGGGCCATTCGGTCTTGGCCCATCCTGGGAGGGTCATATCAATTGCCCCCATCGCTCGGGTCGTTCGGATTCTGACGGTTCAGTCTGAGGGATGTGATCCGTGTGGAGTTGACAGGTGCGTTAGTCGAGGTGCGTCAGTCGAGGCAGTGGCATTGAATGAGGGCCATCATGACACCGCCAGGTTAAAATTCTCCTACGTCTGGGCGTAGAATTCGAAGTGCTGCGCCTCACAGGATGCTGACGCGTGTGCATAGGTGGATGGCTTGCGATGGAGCGGAGGGTTTCAGGGAGTGGTATAAAGGGAGGCGGTTGTCTTGCGGATGAAGGTTCAGCCATTTCAAAGCTGCCTTCTCTTTCCTTATTCCCCCCGTCTGCCTCAGATTTTCTCTGTGCTACATTAAGTGTCCCTCGTCATCTTCCTCTTCTGCTTCTGGGGTAGGTCGGTCGGCCGTTGTCGCCACACCCGTCCAGCCCCCAGGGTCGGTGACGGAGATCTGCCGCCACGATGGTGACCTTTTCGGAGTACCTTCTGAGGTGATGGGGGTGGCCGTCGGCGGTTTGCACTACCTCGATCGGGCTGATGCGTTCCAGATACCTCCTTCCCCCATGTTACGCCTGAGCCCATAAGAAGGACGAGAGGGTCTGCTTCCCGGGCAGTTGCAAAGTCGGGGTGTATGAACAGAGCTTCAGGTTTGGGCTACGATTCCCTCTCCACCCCTTCGTCGTCGTGCTCTTGAGGGCTTATGGGCTTGCCCTATACAAGTTCTGGCCCAATACCGTCGGGTCTTTGGTGTGGTTCATTATGCTCTGTTTGCTCAGCGGGATAGAGCCGTCCCTTCGCATTTTCACCCAATTTTTCCGCATGAGCCATCATAAGTCGGGTACCTGGCTTGACATCAGCGTCCACCCAAAGAAGAGCTTGGTATTGGGGTTGCCAACTTCCGTGAAGCATTAGAAGGGGGAGTACGTCTTCGTGGGCTTCCCTACAGAGGTGGATTTTCCGGTCCGATGGGGGGGACGAGCTCACTGACCCTTGAGTTAGGGAGTCTCACCGATGCAGAGGCCAAGGCGGTCGACACCTTGTTGGCTGTCCCTGTGGTCGAGCGGAAGATTGACGTCCTCTTCTTGGACCACGTCCTGAGGAAGACAGTGTGGCCCATCGCTGAGTCCTTTCGGAACCCTGGGGCACAGCCGTGGGAGTTTATCGAACGGATCCCGTCCAAGTAAGATCGTCTCCTTAACTTCTCCTTTTTGCTGGCGGGTTCGGCTAGGGCCCTTCTCAGTCCTCCATTCTGGTCTCTGTGCCAGATCCCAGCCCATAGAGGGGGGATCATATTTTGGAGGTTCGAAGGAAGCCGCACGCTGGGTCTTCCTGAGGGGGTGTCTAGCGGACGAGGGAGCAGGTTCTACCGGTTTAGGGAGAGGGAGAGCGGAATAAAATCCGGGTCTACGTTGCTGTCGGGGACGCTCCCCTCCTTGATGCTCCTGCCCAGCCTCGCCAGACGAAAGATAAGTGGCCTTGGGGTGGCCCCTCGCCCTCCCGCTTAGGGCCGCTCCTGGAGGACTACGAGCGGTCCTTGGGCACTTTTAGATCAGTTGCGGCCGACCTACTGCGGTCGGGGAGAGGTTAATCAGTCCTCAATTTCCTGTGGGACTGAAGGAGTCTGTCTTATCGGTTTGCAAGGTCGCGACTCGGCTGGCTGAGAACTATAGCCTGCCCCGGGATCAATCCGTGCTGGACGGGGTGAGAGGCGACAGACTTGCGGCCTTCGTGATACATGCGGGCCAGTGATGTGTCCATATTTTCCATCTTTTTCATGGTATCATTCCATTGTATTTCATATCATATTCGCATCCAAATCCCGTATTTTCCTACGATATTGCAATTCTAATGCCATATTCGAGTTTTCGTAGAGTTTTGTGGATTTTCAGGGATTTTGGAGCGATTCGGGACCACTTTTGGATATGGACGCATCCAGCATACCCGTGAGACCGTTGGCGAAGGTTTACAGGAGGTCGCCGAGTTTTGGAATCCTACGGGAGGAGCCGAGGAGATTTACAGGAGTAGAGGAGGAGCTGGAAGCTTCAGCAGAAGTTTTCCCAGGCGACTCGACCGAGCAGAGTATGCTGCTCGGTCGAGCTGATGCACAAAAGAAGCTGATATGTTTCAGACTCAACTGAGTAGTGTTATGCTCGGTCGAGAAACTTCTATTCTCTTTAAAGGTTCACAATCAACGTCCTGCTCGACCGAGTAGGACTTGCTCGGCCGAGTCAGATGGTGACTCGATCGAGCAAGGCCTACTCGGGCAGAGTAGACAGAATGGCAATTTTGAAGAAGATGGATCCCTGACAGACTTGATCGAGCAAGTGGGTTGCTCGACCGAGTAGCTCGACCGAGCAAGCATCTGCTCGATCGAGTCACTGACTCGGTCAGTGACAGTGCATGCTAATTTTGGAATTTTTGGTGGGCCCCAGCGGATGCGCACAGCTGAGTGAAGTACGGATCCGGAGACGCGATTTCAGGGGAGCTCATTCTTTGGATGTTTTTGAATTAGTTTTGGAGAGGGAGAGGAGATTAGAGAGTATGGTAGATCTAAACCTAGTTTTACTTGATTTTGAATTAATTCTTGGGAGAAAATTTGCGTTCTATTATTCTCACGTTCTGAAATCTACTTGGATTATTATTGGCTTTATTCTTTCTCATCTTCGGCAAGTAAGTTATTCATTTATCATTTGATTCAATTGCTATGATGTCTTCTTCGATAAAAATTGGATTTTTATTTGTTAAATTCACCATGTGTGAGTAGTCTCCTCTAGGGTTGATGGGTTAACCCTAAGACTTTAGGAAGGAGATGTAGATCTGGATCTTTAGGTTGTATTGGGAATACTGAGTATTTTGGTCGATTCATCCGAATCCCTAGGATAACTCGTACTGAGATCATGCCCATGGTCGGTGGAATTGATGAGCTTAAGGAGTATCCTTGGGATTTAAATAGGGAAATTAGTGGATCCTGTTGGAAACAGCATCCTAACCTATGTTTGATGATAACAAACCCTACTGAACTATTCTAATATGTTTGTTGAGTGTATCACAGGTCCCTATAGTCATGATTGCTCAGGTTACACATGAACGTACTCAAGTACGTTGAAATACGGAGCTGAAACTTCATTTGGAATTACACAAGCTGCTCAAACAAGAAAGTATAGCTATGAAACTCTACCCTAGAGTTAACCATAGGTTATAAACATCATGGAAATTTTCTCAGGATTTATGGAGATTGTTTGAAGTCCAAATACGGGGAAATACGAGAAAATATTGAGTATACAAAGAAGAAACTTTTTCTACAAGTGGTGAAATGAGGTGAAACAATTCTCACATGTCAAAATGAAGCTCTGGGATTTTTGAGAATTTTTTCAGAATTTTTGGGATTTATTTGGTGCCAAAATACTCAAGAATACGTCTGAAATACACTGGAAATTAGAGATACGGCACTGTTCAAAGATACGGCTTCTTCGCAGCCCATACGGTCGACGTGGCGCAATCCTGGCCGTTCATTTTGCATCTGACGGTCGATCGAAGCGGGGCGACGTGGCCGCTTGTCCGCCGCCCGATCTCGATCCAACGGCCACCAACCACGCCCACGATTCGCAGATGGCGGGCGCCGCTGAGTCAGCCACGTGGCGACGTGGCACAATCACCGCCGTCGGATCGCCATCCAACGGTTCAGGCGCTGCCGACTCGAGTCAGCAGCGGCGGGCGCCGAGTCAACGCTGGCGGGCGAAGCGCAGCGGATCCGCGTCGACGTGGCTCAATCACGACCGTTGATCTGCGATCGAACGGTTGCCGACAACGCGTGTTTTGCGGATGCGGGCCCGGCGCATTTAAACCCGCCAAGCCGCCTCGTGCGGATCCCCTCGCACAGTAACCAGACCCGTTAACTCAATTCTATAAATACCAATGTACATCTCTTCACATTTTCATCAATAAGTGGAGTTCTAGAGATCCAAATTGAGTTCCGTAAGAAGCGTTGCGACCGTGACTTCATCCCCGACGCAGTGACAGCAAGTTGAGCAGCTAGTTCCTCCTGTGCAGAAAATGAGATCACTTTGAGTGAGGAACTTCTACCGACTACTTCCACGGGGACAGCGACTACTTCTTCTACTGACATCCGATCATCATTCCGTAAGAAGCGTTGCGAAGCTACTGATGTGCTGAAAGACGACAACCAGAGAGATCTTCACAAATGAGCTTTCTAAACTCTTGATCTTATTTATTTGTGAAGTTATTAATGTTTTGATCAGCATTTCTGTAATATAATTTCTTCCGCTATTTGGGACTTTGGGAACCAAACTTGTTGGGGCAAGTTGGGTTGGGGAGTGATACTTGTATGTTTCTTTTTGGCTTTGGTGAGCTTGAGTTGGTCTGACAGGTTGGTGTTGGTGCACCAATCTAAGGGAGATTGTAACTTCTTAAAGAAACAGTATAAGTGATTGCTCATTGGGGTGGACGTAGGTCATGGGGACCGAACCACGTTAAATTCTGTGTCTTCTGTGAATGCTTTGATTGTCCAATTCCTAAACTGCATGCTGTAAACTAGGCTTAATTTTTATCTTGCGATAATTTGGTCAAAGGCCTATTCACCCCCCCTCTAGGCCTTATTTAGATCCTACAAGTGGTATCAGAGCTCCAGACCTGGCCATTTGAGTCTAGTTCATAATGAATACATATGATTCAGCATTTGCTGAAGGACAGTCTACAGTTAGACCACCCAAATTTAATGGGACTGATTTTGCTTACTGGAAAGCTAGGATGAAAATTTTCTTAGTCTCTTCAGATCTTGAAATTTGGAAAATTGTTGCTAAAGGCTATCACCCACCTACAATCAAAATTGAAGATATTGATGTACCAAAACCAGAAGATAAATGGGATGATAACGATAATAAACTTTATGCTCTGAATGGTAAAGCTATGAATGCAATTATCTGTGCACTTGACAGAACTGAGTTTAACCGTATATCTCATTGTCTTACTGCGCAGGAAATCTGGAACACTCTCGAAGTCACTCACGAAGGAACCTCTCAGGTGAAGGAGTCCAGATTAGCGCTGCTGAGCTCAGAGTACGATGGTTTCCACATGCTACCAGGAGAATCCATCAAGGACATGTACACTCGCTTCACCGACATCGTATACAACTCAAAAGCCTTGGGAAAGTCTTACGACAGCATCGACCTCATTCGGAAAATCCTAAGAGCGCTTCCTAGTTCCTTCCGACCTAAAGTGACGGCCATCCAAGAAGCTAGAGATCTCACTAAGCTGAAGCTGGATGATCTGATTGGGAATCTGTTATCCCATGAGCTGGAACTCAAAACCGTCGAGACAAGAGAAAAAGGTGAGGCTAAACCTTTAAAGACCATCGCTCTCAAAGCCGAAGAAAGTGACAAAGAAGATCTCGACGAGGAACATGCACTGATGGTCAGAGGATTCCGACGCTTCATCAGAACTCCTGCCGGAAAATCTGAAATGGCAAAAAGGTTCAATCGTTTTAATAAGTTTAATCCTTTGAATTCCTCATCTGAACAGAATACTACTAAAAGTGTTCAATGTTTCAACTGCAAGAAATTTGGACATTTCATGAAAAACTGTCCAACAAAGAACGCGTCATCCGAAGCCAAAGGGAAATCATTTGCGGTAACATGGGATGATGACGATGAAGACGAACCACAAGACGAGGTAGCGCAATCATCACTTTGCCTAATAGGTGAAAGCGACACGAACAAGGTAAGAGATGAATTTTCTTTACCAGAATTAATGAACATTTGTGAAAACATGAATTCAGAAATTACTTCTCTTGAATCCTCTATAGAAAATTATAAAGAAATGAATTTCCAACTACAGCAGGAAAATTATAATGTTTTGCAAAATGAAATAAAATTGAAAAATGAAATTGCATCGCTCAAAATTAGCATTGAAAAACTCAAAGGAAAGTCTAGTATTACTGAAGCTATACCTTGTCAGACTTGTGCTTCATTAAAGCTAGAAATTAAGAATGGTAATGAAAAGATTGTTGGCCTAAATAAAAGAATAGAAACTCTCGCTAAAAATGAAGATAATGTTAGAAAGAGTTTTATAAATAAAAGTGTCATGCTTGTAAATGAAAACATCTTTTTGAAATCCAAAGTCTCTGATTTAGAACTGAGTATCAGAAAATTTGGTGTAGGAAGGAAATCACTAGACATCATTCTTGGATACCAGTCAATCAAAAACGATAAACAAGGACTAGGATTTGGAAATGTTTATAATGAAAACATGATAAAGAAAAATCATTACATCAAGAAAAAGAAACGGAACGCCAAATGTTATACCTGTGGTTCTTTTGAGCATTTATATAGAAATTGTTGTTATAAGAACCAAAACATGAAGTTCAAACAAGTATGGGTTCCGAAAGGTACTATGACTAACCATTGTGGACCTATTTGGCTACCCAGGTCACACATACCTTGTTCTTCTTATGTGTAGGGACTCAGCGTGGCTAAGGAACAACTGTGTGAGTGGTATTTGGATTCAGGCTGCTCAAGACACATGACAGGGAACAGCGACAAGTTCCTTAGCCTCGTGAAGCAAGAAGGAGGAAGTGTTACATTAGGGGACAACGGCAAGTGCAAGGTAATGGGTAAAGGTATTGTTGGCAACAATACTTTTAAAATTTCTGACGTCCTCTGGGTTGAAAATCTCAAACACAACCTCATCTCCATAAGCCAACTCTGTGACAAAGGTATGAAAGTACTTTTTGATGAGAAAATTTGTAAAATTTATGACTCGGTCACAGGTAATACCCTCTTCATAGCCAATAGGAAAAATAATGTTTATACAATAATAATTGAAGAAATGACAATTGCTAAATGTTTGATTGGCAGGGAGGAGGAGGCTATACTATGGCACCGGAGACTATCACATGCCAGCATGAAGTTGCTACATAAGCTGGAGAATAAAAACCTGGTCCGAGGCTTGCCACATCAACAGTACGAGAATGGTAAGTTGTGTGTTGCATGCACAAAAGGTAAGCAAACTAGATCCACTTTTACGGGAATTCGGGAAGTTACCACTTCACGAGTCCTAGAATTGATTCATATGGATTTGTTTGGGCCTATCGATGTTGCTAGCCTCAATGGAAAGAGATTTTGTTTTGTTTTGATCGATGATTTTTCTAGATATACATGGGTTTACTTCTTAGCCAAGAAATCGGATTCCTTTGAAAATTTCCAAAATTTTTTGTAATCAAGTTTCAAATGAGAAAAATCTTTCAATTATGAAAATTAGAAGTGATCACGGTGGTGAATTTGAAAACTCTGTTTTTGAAAACTTCTGTTTGGAAAAAGGGATCTTACATGAATTTTCTTCTCCTAGAACACCTCAACAAAACGGGGTGGTCGAAAGAAAGAATCGAACTTTAAAAGAGATGGCAAGAAGCATGCTTAATGATTATTCTCTTCCTATGTATTTTTGGGCCGAAGCAGTGAATACAGCCTGCTATGTCTGCAACAGGGTTATGCTTAGACCTTTAATGAACAAAACATCCTATGAACTGTGGCATGGCAAGACTCCTAACATTTCATATTTCAGAGTATTTGGATGCAGGTGTTTCATTTTAAACACAGGAGATCAGCTGGGGACATTTGAATCCAAATCAGACGAAGGAGTGTTCGTAGGATATTCATCAAGGAGCAAAGCATACAGGATCTACAATAAACGAACCTTAACTGTTGTTGAGTCAATTAATGTGAAATTTGATGAAGCTGAAATAGATCTTTTAAATTGCAGGGAAACTGAAGATGCAGACAAGGAAACTACAGAGCCTGAAAACATAGCTGAACCATCTGAAGGCCAAAAGGAAGCTGAACCAGAAGTAACACAAGGACATAGACTGGAAAGAGGAGAGCTCAGGTTCAATCCACATCATCCACCTGAGCTGATCATGGGGACTCCTACGGAAGGTATACGCACTCGATCCACTTTCAATAACTTGTGTGCCTTATGCATTCATGGTGACCTCATTTCTGAAATTGAACCTAAGAACGTTGAAATCGCTTTAACTGATGAAAGTTGGGTTATGGCCATGCATGATGAGATTAATCAGTTTGATAGAAATAATGTTTGGACATTAGTGCCCCGACCTGATAATTACCCAATTGTTGGCACTAAATGGATTTTCAAAAACAAACTTGATGAATCTGGAAATGTAATCAGAAATAAGGCAAGATTAGTGGCCAAAGGATATAACCAGATTGAGGGAATTGATTGTGATGAAACTTTTGCACCCGTTGCTAGATTAGAAGCCATTAGAATATTACTAGCTTTTGCAAGTTTCAAAGGTTTTAAATTGAAGCAAATGGATGTGAAAAGTGCATTTTTAAATGGTTATTTGAAAGAAGATGTTTTTGTTGAACAACCCCCTGGTTTTGAAAGTCATAGTTTTCCAAATCACGTTTACAAGTTGCAAAAGGCTTTGTATGGTCTGAAGCAAGCTCCCAGAGCTTGGTACGACCGTCTCAGTTCATATCTTTTGGAAAATAACTTTAAAAAGGGTAGTGCAGACAACACTTTGTTTATCTTGCATGAACAGGATCATTTTCTTATTGTTCAGATTTATGTGGACGATATTATTTACGGTGCTACTAATGATCTTTTATGCCAAAAGTTTGAAAAGGTTATGCAGGATCAATTTGAGATGAGTCTGGTCGGAGAGTTGAAATACTTTTTGGGCTTTCAAGTAAGACAAACTGGAGATGGCATATATGTTTCACAAACCAAGTACATAAAAGAACTGTTGAAGAAATTTGGGATGGAAAATGCAAAGCCAATGCGAACTCCAATGAGTCCGACGACGAAGCTTGAAAAGGATGACAAAGGTATAAATGTGGACCAAAAGCTTTATCGAGGTATGATTGGGTCCTTACTCTATTTAACTGCATCTAGACCAGACATCATGTTTTCTGTCTGTTTGTGTGCACGATTTCAAGCCTGTCCAAAAGAATCACATTTGATAGCCATTAAGAGGATTTTTCGATATCTTATTCACACTCCTACACTTGGACTATGGTATCCCTCTTGTGGTAATCTTAATTTGGTTGGCTATGCTGATGCTGATTATGCTGGTAGTATGATTGATAGAAAGAGCACTAGTGGAACATGTTTTATGCTAGGACATTCATTGGTTTCTTGGTCTAGTCGTAAGCAGAACAGTGTTGCTTTGTCCACTACTGAAGCTGAGTATATTGCCCTTGGCAGTTGCTGTGCCCAAGTACTTTGGATGATGCAAACCCTGTCTGACTACGGCTTGGATCTTAGAAAAGTTCCATTACGATGTGATAGTAAGAGTGCTATAGATCTTTCTAATAATCCTGTTCATCACTCTCGGACAAAACACATAGATGTAAGACATCATTTTCTTAGAGATCATTTGGCAAAAGAGGATGTATCCATTGAATATATTTCTACTGATTCTCAGTTGGCAGATATCTTTACAAAACCTTTGCCAGAAGATCGTTTTTGTCGTCTACGTCTAGAACTGGGCATTATTGATTATATTTAGAGTGAAAATATTATTTGGTGTGCTTTTATTGTTTTTGTGTGGTGTGCTACAAAAAGAAAAATAAAAAAAATGAAAAAGAAAAATAAAAAAAATGAAAAAGAAAAATATAAACAGAAAGGGAAAGTGAATTGTCTATCTCCTCCTTTTGCATTTTTTTCATCAGAAACAACTTTAAATGCAAAACATATGTCTTATGGATTTTGAATATTATATTCTTAACAATGCTTGCATTCAAAGACTACATGCTTAATTAGGTCATATTCATTAATGAGTAACTAACGTTTTTCATCATCCAATCACACTTACACAGATCAATATGTTTTTTGATATGGATTTGAAATATTGAATAAGAAAAGTGGTTGTTGGTGGACTAATTTATGTTTTAATGGGATATGATGTTTCAAGGCATGGGTAAAAAGAAAAGCTCTCATCAAAATAGACGTGTATAAAAAGAATAGCAAGACGAGTGTCTTCAAAATATATACACAGAGCTTCGTATGAAAAATGGATACGATCCATGTCCTTGATACTACCCTTGGACATCCAACTTATGCTATAAATGTCATTTTTTAGCGTTGGTGTTAAGTCCGTCAAGCACTGCCATTTCACATTTAAAAATCCTTCTCGGTCATGTTTGGAATTGGTAACTTGAACTCATATTACATGAGAAGGGGAAACTCAATCTTTGATGTTCATATATTCAGTGGAAAAGATGGTTATGACAGGATGTCTTCCTTATTACCTCTCCATATGTACTAAACATTTGATCATCACACTTGAGCACGGAGATGAATTATGGTAGTTATGACTTAGTGATTATTGCTTATTTATTCATTGTGGTCAAACGATGTATTGCCTTTTGTTTTGGTTTATAATGTTCAATTTTCCATTCCTCATATGTTATTTCATACATTTTTTGATGAAAACAAAGGGGGAGAGAAATATTAAGATTGAGCATGTCAGAGATAGGGGGAGCATGTCAATAGGGGGAGCATGTCAATAGGGGGAGCATATCATTTTGCCATTCATGCTCATATTCATGCTTCACACACTCACACACTTCACACATTTTTGATGTAATCTTAATGCCTGGTTTGTTCTCATCAAAAGGGGGAGATTGTTGGAAACAGCATCCTAACCTATGTTTGATGATAACAAACCCTACTGAACTATTCTAATATGTTTGTTGAGTGTATCACAGGTCCCTATAGTCATGATTGCTCAGGTTACACATGAACGTACTCAAGTACGTTGAAATACGGAGCTGAAACTTCATTTGGAATTACACAAGCTGCTCAAACAAGAAAGTATAGCTATGAAACTCTACCCTAGAGTTAACCATAGGTTATAAACATCATGGAAATTTTCTCAGGATTTATGGAGATTGTTTGAAGTCCAAATACGGGGAAATACGAGAAAATATTGAGTATACAAAGAAGAAACTTTTTCTACAAGTGGTGAAATGAGGTGAAACAATTCTCACATGTCAAAATGAAGCTCTGGGATTTTTGAGAATTTTTTCAGAATTTTTGGGATTTATTTGGTGCCAAAATACTCAAGAATACGTCTGAAATACACTGGAAATTAGAGATACGGCACTGTTCAAAGATACGGCTTCTTCGCAGCCCATACGGTCGACGTGGCGCAATCCTGGCCGTTCATTTTGCATCTGACGGTCGATCGAAGCGGGGCGACGTGGCCGCTTGTCCGCCGCCCGATCTCGATCCAACGACCACCAACCACGCCCACGATTCGCAGATGGCGGGCGCCGCTGAGTCAGCCACGTGGCGACGTGGCACAATCACCGCCGTCGGATCGCCATCCAACGGTTCAGGCGCTGCCGACTCGAGTCAGCAGCGGCGGGCGCCGAGTCAACGCTGGCGGGCGAAGCGCAGCGGATCCGCGTCGACGTGGCTCAATCACGACCGTTGATCTGCGATCGAACGGTTGCCGACAACGCGTGTTTTGCGGATGCGGGCCCGGCGCATTTAAACCCGCCAAGCCGCCTCGTGCGGATCCCCTCGCACAGTAACCAGACCCGTTAACTCAATTCTATAAATACCAATGTACATCTCTTCACATTTTCATCAATAAGTGGAGTTCTAGAGATCCAAATTGAGTTCCGTAAGAAGCGTTGCGACCGTGACTTCATCCCCGACGCAGTGACAGCAAGTTGAGCAGCTAGTTCCTCCTGTGCAGAAAATGAGATCACTTTGAGTGAGGAACTTCTACCGACTACTTCCACGGGGACAGCGACTACTTCTTCTACTGACATCCGATCATCATTCCGTAAGAAGCGTTGCGAAGCTACTGATGTGCTGAAAGACGACAACCAGAGAGATCTTCACAAATGAGCTTTCTAAACTCTTGATCTTATTTATTTGTGAAGTTATTAATGTTTTGATCAGCATTTCTGTAATATAATTTCTTCCGCTATTTGGGACTTTGGGAACCAAACTTGTTGGGGCAAGTTGGGTTGGGGAGTGATACTTGTATGTTTCTTTTTGGCTTTGGTGAGCTTGAGTTGGTCTGACAGGTTGGTGTTGGTGCACCAATCTAAGGGAGATTGTAACTTCTTAAAGAAACAGTATAAGTGATTGCTCATTGGGGTGGACGTAGGTCATGGGGACCGAACCACGTTAAATTCTGTGTCTTCTGTGAATGATTTGATTGTCCAATTCCTAAACTGCATGCTGTAAACTAGGCTTAATTTTTATCTTGCGATAATTTGGTCAAAGGCCTATTCACCCCCCCCTCTAGGCCTTATTTAGATCCTACAGATCCAACCAAGGCTCGTGACCACGCCCGGCTCGTGCCTTGAGGGGATCCACCGACGAACTATATCGCTACATTGACGGCTACCGCCATTGCGTCAATGAGAGCCACCGAAATACCTCGAAATTCTAACCCACGAGAGTGGTATGAATTGAGGGACTAATCCCCTAAACCTAATGCAATGTAAGGATCTCATTGCAACATCGATCTCCGACGGTTTTAGCGGTGATCCCTAAGACCTAGCTTTCTTTATTATCAAGTTAACAATAATATCACAACCAATCTTTCCAACCCGACAGCTATCTCACTTCGAGATCTAAAAATAATCTGAGACCTCAAATACACTGTCACCGTTCCTGTGGGATCTGACATCTTTTATACTATAATTTGACACCATCCGCTTGCGGATAGAGCCCAGAGCTGACACCAAGGAGCCATACTACGCCTAGCGACAGTGACACCGTTAGGTCGAATTTAGGTGTAAGTTCGGAGTGCGTCAGCCAGTAGGTATGGTCTTTTGTGGCGGCTCACTTCACCCATTTTAATCGCTTCTAATTTGTGATTTTCCTTTGGCACAGTTGTCCTCGGTCGGCCTTTCGATGAGGCGCCAATTTGTGGTGCTTTCGGATGCAAGGGCAGGTCTTGCCCAGAAGCCAACGACGGGGGAGGATGCCAACGAGGCGGCCCTGGAGGCCGAGGCACGCATCAGGTCGTTTGAGACCCAAATTGCCAAGCTCTCGGCCGACTTGGAGAGGTCGGACGTAGAGAGGGCTTTGGCACTGGCCGCGAGATCGAAGGCCGAGGAGAGGGTCGCTGAGTTGGAGAAGGATGCTAAGGTAAGAGAGTTTGGGGGTCCGGTGGAATGGACCAAGGCCAAGGAGCTCGAAGAGCTGCTAGAGAAGGTGGAGGAGAGTGAGCATGTCCTCTTGGCCAAGCTAGACAAAGGATCCCGGGAGAGCGAGAAGGAGAGGGCGGGGCACCTGCGCCAGATCGCCATTTTCGAGGCCCGGTTCAAGGAGCTGGAGGTGGTGGATGCCGCATAAATCGCCAAGGAGGCCGTGGATGCGTCTGCCACGACCTTCGTTGCTGCTGGGATGTATAAGGCGTTTGAGAGGGGGTTTACCCGTTACTGGAGTGAGATCCAGTAAAGATTCCTGCATTCAAGGATCTCGTTTGAGGAGCTTCAGATGGATTCTGAGGGCGAGGAGGAGGTTGACGTCAACCGTCCTGAGGGTGTCGATCAGCGGGATGACGCTCCCGCGGATACCCCGACCGCCCGAGAGGGAGTAGGGGCCTAGCCCATTAGCTTTTCCTCTTTTTGTTTTGTCATTTTGTACATGACCTTTGGCATTTCACTGAGGTTTCTGTAATATATAGGTTTACGCATATGAGTTTGTTTTAAGAATCCCCATTTTTGTGTTGTGGTGATATGCCACCTCCCGCAATCCCCGTCGGGATGTTTGAGCATACGAGCTTGGGGGAATCGTGCAGACTGGTTTGATGATCGGTCTGCTGGTGAGCAGGGGGAGTTGCCCCCGGCTTCATAGTGGATCAGGTCGCTGGCCTGGTGCCAAGGAAAAGTCCCTGGGCTTACGGTCGAATGGGTGTTAGGCCCGCAGAGGGGTTGCCCACATCCTTACGGTCGAATGTGTGATAGGCCTGCTGGGGGAGTTACCCTCAGCCTTATGGTTGATCGGGAGATCGGCCTACTGGGGGAGTTTCCCCAGCCCAATGGTTGAACGGGTCGGTCAGCCAGCTGGGGGAGCTACCCCCAGGCTTACGGTCGATCGATGGATCGGCCTGCTGGGGGAGTTGCCCCCAGCCTTATGGTCGAGCCGGTGATCGGCCTACTAGGTGAGTTGCCCCTAGCCTTATGGTTGATCGATGGGTCTGCCTGCTGGGGGAGTTTTCCCCCAGCCTTACGGTCGATCGACAGATCGGCCCACTGGGGGAGTTGTCCCCAGCATTACGGTCGATCGGGTGATCGGCCTGCTGGGGGAGTTGTCCCCAGCCTTACGGTCGATCGACGGATCGGCCCGCTGGGAGAGTTGTCCCCAGCCTTATGGCCGAGCCGGTGATCGACCTACTGGGGGAGTTGTCCCAGCCTTACGATCGATCGGGCGATCGGCCTGCTGGGAGAGTTACCCCCAGCCTTACAGTCGATCGACGGATCGGCTCGCTAGAAGATTTGTCCCCAACCTTATGGTCGAACCAGTGATATGCCTACTGGAGGGGGTTATCCTCAGCTTGGCCTGAAGAACGACTAGATGCAGAGAGAGCTCTTCATTCACAATTGTTTTCTCCTTTCAGTACATTCACCTAGATTGGGGGAGGGGGAATCATTGTACATGTTCACTGATAGTACTTGTGGAGGTGCTCTGTGTTCCAGGTGTGAGTCAGTGCCTTTCCTCCTAGAGTAAAGAGCCGGTATGTGGCAGGGCCGAGGACCTCGGTGACCTTATAGGGCCCTTCCCATTTAGCAGCGAGCTTCCATCTGCGGACGACCTCCGGGTTAAAGATTGCTTTCCTGAGGACCAGATCTCCTTGGTGGAAACTTCTTCCTTTGACCCGGGAGTTGTAGTAGAGAGCCACCTGTTGTTTTTGTCAGGCGATCGAGGCCAGGGCTTGGCTTCGCCGTTCGTCCATGAGCTCTAGGTTGAGCTACAAGCCTTTCGAGTTTCTCTCTTCATCGAAATGTTTGAGGCGGAGGGACTCCTTGCCCACCTCAACGTGCACAACTGCTTCGACGCCGTAGGTTAGCATGAAGGGGGTCTCTCTCGTGGCCTCCTTATGGGTTGTCCGGTATGACCAAAGTATCCTTGAAAGTTCCTCCGACCATTTTTCCTATGCTTCCGTCACTTTCTTGCGAAGTGGTCGATGATGCATTTGTTAGTGGCTTCGGCCATCCCATTAGTCTAGGGGTATGCAACAGAGGCAAACAAAAGCTTGATCTTCCACTGTGCGCAGAAATATTTGAACCCCGTGGAGTCGAACTGCTTCCCATTGTCAGTGACGATGGATCGAGGTATCCTGAATCTGGAGATGATGGAGTTCTATACGAAGATCTTTTCCTTCTTCCAGGTGATGGTGGCCAGCGGCTCGGCCTCGATCCATTTGGTGAAGTAGTCCACCGCCACAATCAGTAATTTCCTCTATCCTTTCCTGAAGGCGAAGGGACCGAGGATGTACAGTCCCCACTTGTCGAAGGGGACGTGGCTGATTATCAGGACGAGTTCCGTTGGGGGAGACGAGCCGAGCTTGGCAATCTGTTTGCACTTCGGACACTTCTAAATGTATTCGGTCAAGTCATTGACCAAGGTCGGCTAGTAGTATCCTTACCTTACGATCTTCATGGAAATTGTCTTGACCCTGTGGTGATTTCTGCAGATCCCTGCCTGGACCTCCGTATGATGTAGTCGGCTTCCTGTGGCCAGAGGCACTCGAGCTAGGGGAGGACATCGGTTTTCGTCCAGCGCCTTCTGTATAGCACTCCCTCGTGGAGCACGTACCGGAGCACGTACCAAGACGAGCATCGGAGGATGGAACGGAAAGCCCTCCGGTACGTACTCCATGAGGGAGTGCTATACATGAGGAGATGGACAAAGACCAACGTCCTCCCCTACCTCAAGTGCCTTGGGCCGTAAGAGGCCGACTACGTCATCCGGGAGATCCACGAAGGGATCTGTAGAAATCACCACGGGGAAAAGACGGTCGCCATGAAGATCTTAAGGCAAGGGTACTACTGGCCGACCTTGGTCAATGACTCGATCGAGTATGTTCAGAGGTGTCTGGAATGCCAGCGGTTTGCCAAGCTCGGCTCGTCCCCCCGACGGAACTCATCCCGATAATCAGCCCCGTCCCCTTTGCCAAGTGGGGGCTAGACATCCTCGGTCCCTTCACCACCGGTAAAGGGAAGAGGAAATTCCTGATTGTGACGGTGGATTACTTCACCAAGTGGATTGAGGCCAAGCCGCTGGCCACCATCACCTGGAAGAAGGCGAAGAGCTTCGTATGGAACTCCATCATCTCCAGGTTCGGGATACCGTGATCCATCGTCACAGACAATAAGAAGCTGTTCAATTCTGCAGGATTCATAGATGTATGCGCGGATTGGAAGATCAAGCTATTGTTTGCCTCTGTGGCACACCCCCAGACTAACGGGATGGCCGAAGCCGCTAACAAATGCATCATCGAACCACTTCGTAAGAAATTGACGGAAGCACAGGGAAAGTGGCTGGAGGAACTACCTGTGATACTTTGGTCATACCGGACTACCCATAAGGAAGCCATGGGAGAGGCTCCCTCCATGCTCGCCTACGACACCGAAGCAGTTGTGTCCGTTGAGGTGGGCGAGGAATCCCTCTGCCTCAGACATTTCGACGAAGAAAAAAGCTCGGAAGGCTTGGAGCTCAACTTAGAGCTTGTGGACGACACAAGACCAAGCCCTGGCCTCGATCGTCCGACAAAAACATCGGGGGGGGGGGGGCCCGCTACTACAACTCCTGGGTCAAAGGAAGAAGTTTCCACCAAGGAGAACTAATCCTCAGAAAAGCGATCTTTAACCCGGAGGTCGCCCGTAAAGGGAAGCTCGCTGCTAAATGGGAAGGGCCCTATAAGGTCACCGAGGTCCTTGGCCCTGCCACATACCTGCTCTCTATCCTAGAATGGAAGGCGCTGACTCACACCTAGAACGCAGAGCACCTCCACAAGTACTATCTGTGAGTGTGTACAACATTTCCCCCTCCCCCAATCTAAGTGAATGTACTGAATGGAGAAAATGATCAAGAATGAATAGCTCTTTCAGCATTTAGTCGCTCCTCAAGCCCAGTTGGGGACAACCCCCCAGCAAAACACATCATCGGATCGACCATAAGGCTGGGAGTAACTCCCCAGTGGGCTGATCGTCGGATCGACTGTAAGGCCGGGGCAACTCCCCCAGTGGGCCAATTCCCGACTCGACCATAAGGCTGGGAGTAACTCCCCCAGCAGGCCGATCCGTCGATCGACAGTAAGGCTGGGGGCAACTCCCCCAGCAGGTCGATCATCGACTCGACCATAAGGCTGGGGGCAACTGCCCCAGCAGGCCGATCCATTGATCGGTTGTAAGGCTGGGGCAACTCCCCCAGCAGGCCGATCCGTCGATTGACCGTAAGGCTGGGGCAACTTCCCCAGCAGGCTAATCACTGGCTCGACCAGAAGGCTGGGGGCAACATCACCAGCAGGCCGATCCATCGATCGATCATAAGCCTGAGGGTAGCTCCCCCAGTGGGCCGAGCAACCTGATCGACCGTAAGGCTGGAGGTAACTCCCCCAGCAGGCCGGTTCATCGATCGACAGTATGCCTGGGGGTAGCTCTCCTAGCCGGCCGACCGACCCGTTCGACCATAAGGCTAGGGGAAACTCCCCGAGCAGACTGATCACCATATCGACCGTAAGGCTGGGAGCAAGTCCCCCAGCAGGAAAATCACCCGTTCGATCGTAAGGCCAAGGGCAACCCCTCGGCAGGCTGAACACCCGACGGAGAAACTGGGGTCGTTTCCTTGGCATCGGCCTAGCAGACTGATCATCAAGCAAGTTGACATGATTCCCCCAAGCCTTCTTGCTCAAATATCCTGACTGGGATTGCGGGAGTGGGCATATCACCACAACGCAAAAGAGGAAAGCTTTTTAACAAAAGGAAAGCTTTTTAACAAAACGGTCAGCGTAAACCTGTATATTACAGAAACCTACGAAAATGCCAAAGGACTTGTACAAAGCAACAAAACAAAAAGAGGAAAAGATAATGGGCTAAGCCCATCCTCCATTCTGGGCAGCCGGAGCATCCGCGGGAGCGTTATCCGGATGATAGGCACCCTCAGGGTGGTCGGTGTTAACCTCCTCCTCGCCCTTGGAATCCATCCCGAGCCCCTTAAACGAGATACCGAAATGCGAGAATCTCCGCTGGATCTCGCTCTGACAATGGGCAAACCCCCTCTCAAATGCCTCGTACATCCCCGCAACGACGAAGGTCGAGTCATACTCATCCACGACATCCTTGGCGATTTATGCGGGGTCCACTGCCTCCAGCTCTGTAATCCGGGCCTCGAAGGCGGTGACCTGATGCAGATGCCCCACCCGCTCCTTCTCGCTCTCCCGGGAGCCGTTCTTAAGCTTGGCCAGGAGAACGCGCTCCCTCTCCTCCACCGCCTCCAATTGCCCTTTGATCTCTTTGACCTTGGTCCACTCCACATGACCGCCAAACCCTCTCCTTGGCCTTTGATTTTGCGGCCAACGCCAAAGCCCTCTCCACGTCCGACCTCTCCAGGTCGGTCGAGAGCTCAGCAATCCGAGTCTCTAACAACCTGACGCACACATTAGCCTCCTGGGTCGCCTCGTCAGCATCATTACCCGCTGACGACTTTTGGGTGAGACTTGCCCTTGCATCCAAAAGTACCACGAATTGGCGCCTCATCGAGAGGCCGATCGAGGACAACTGCGTCCACGGAAAGGCACAAGTTAGAGGCCCTTACAAAGGGAGAAGCATGCTACCATGAAAGGCCTTACCTGTTGGCCATCCTGTATCACGAAGGCCGTGAGTCGGTCGCCTCTCACCCCATCCAACACGGATTGGTCCTGAGGCAGGCAACAGTTCTCAACCAGCCAAGCTGCGACCCCGCAGTCAGAGAAGACAGACTCCTTCAGTACCACGGGAAAGAGAGGGCTGAGTAAACCCTCCCCCGACCGTGGTAGATCGGCCTTGACCGACCTGAACACTCCCAAGGACCTCTCGTAGTCCTCCGGCAGCGACCCCGAGCAGGAAGGCAAGGGGCTGCCCCAAGGCCACTTATCCTCCGTCTGGCGAGGCTGGATGTGAGCCTCAAGGAGGGGATCGCCCCCGACCATAACAGGGACCCGGGATTTCTTCTGCTCGCCCCCTCCCTGAGCCGATGGTGCCTGCTCCCTCGTCCGCTTTGCACCCACTCTGGAGGACCTAGCGTGCAGCTTCCTCCGGACCTCCAAAACATGACCCCCCTCCACGCGTTGGGATCTGGCACGGAGGCCAGAGATAGAGGGCTGAGGAGGGTCCTAGTTGAACCCACCTGTAAAGAAGGACAAGTTAAAGAGACGATCTTACTCGAGCAGGATCCATCTGATAAACTCTCCGAACCCTGGATTCCGAGAAGACTCACCGATGGGCCACACGGTCTTCCTCAGGACATGGTCTGAGAAGAGGGCATCGATCTTCCGCTCGACGACAGGGATGTCTAACAAAATGTCGACCGCCTTGGCTTCTGTATCGGTGAGACTCAAGGCTCAGCGAGCTCGTTTTCCCCCATCGGACCGGAAAATTCACCTCTGTTGGGAAGCCCACAAAGACGTAAGTCGGCAACCCAAACACCAAGTCTTCTTCGGACGGGCACTGATGTAAAGCCAGGCACCCGATTTGTAATGGCTCAAAAATTGGGCGAAAAAGTGGAGGGTCGGCTTTATCCTGTTGAGCAAGCAGAGCACGATGAACTCCACCAAAGACCCGATGGAACTGGGGAAGAACTGGCATAGGGCAAGCCCATAATCCATCAGGATCACGGCGATGAAGGGGTGGAGAGGGAATCGTAGTCCGAATCGGAAGCTCTGTTCATACACCCCGACTTCTCAACGGCCCGAGAAGCAAACGCTCTCGTCCTTCTCAGGGGCCCGGGCGAAACACGGGGGGTGGTATCTGGAACGCAACGGCCCGATCGAGGTAGTACAAACCACCGACGGCCACCCCATCACTTCAGAGGGCACCCCGGAGAGGTCACCCCTGGGGCGACGGATCTCCGAGACCGATCCTCAGGGCTGAACGGGTGTGGCAGTAGTAGGTGACCGACCTGCGCCAGAGGCAGAAGAGGAGGACGACAGGGGACACATAATGCGGCGTAGAGAAAATCTGAGGCAGATGCAGGGGATGAGGGAAGAGAAGACAGTGTTTGAGAGATCAGAACCTCCATCCACAAGACAACCGCTCCCCTTTGTACCGCTCCCCCGAAACCATCCACTCCATCGCAAGCCGACCACCTGCGCACATGCGTCGACATCTCGCGAGGCACGGCACTTCGAATTCCACTCCCAAGGGCAAGAGAATTTCGAAGTGGCAGTGCTATGATGAACTTCATTCAATTCCATTGCCTCGATTGGCACACCTATCAACTCCACACAGATCACATCCCTCCGATCGAACCGTCAGTATCCGAACGGCCCGAGCGATGGGGGAAATTGATACGGCCCTCCCAGGGTGGGCCAAGGCCGAACGGCCCAAGCCCGTGTTGCAAGCCCATGGGCCTGGAGAGAACGAGGCCCCCATGAGGACTCAGAGTCGAGCTGACCTCGGGCCGAAGTGGGCACAACCGCTGACGCACGCCGCCAGGAGTTAACCGCTACTCCTTAAAGTTTGCCCCCCTTAATCACCATTAAGGGGCCCCACTACGACCACCTTCACGACCCATGAAGGTGCCATAAAGTGGCAGATCATCGGGGCGAAAGAGGGGGACGTCAAGGAGACGTGGCCAGGGAAGGCTCCTATAAAACAACTAGAAGAACGACGTGCAAATGATCACTTCCTGGATATCCAAAAACATTGAGGTATTCCTCTTAAACGACTTTATCTTCCACCTTATAGTTCACTTCCACAGCTCGGCCCGAGGACTTGCGTATCGGCCTCCCCGTGAACCATACCGATTCAACCGAGTATCTTTCAGATCCGTTCTGAATTAGGCATCGGAGGGGACTTGGTCGGAACCAAGGTCCGACCCCCTTGACGAGCTTTCTCGTCTGTTCAGGTCAAGTAGATCCAGCCGCGTCGAGTCTACCCTTCGGCACCCCACCAGGCCCGAGTCGAATGCGCTCGTCCCCGAGCCCGTTCATCTCCATCTATACGGAGGCCGTCGCCTTGCCGAGGATCCCCTTAGGCATGCCGACACTCGGAGCCACGCTCTCTTCGCAGAGCCAAACCAGCTGCGCCCGTCTCCCAGAGGCCACATGCGTCCCGCGTGATCGTGTTGACCTCCAGCCTTCCAGTCAACCAATCCCTGGTGAGAAAACACCCTGAAACAAGATTCATACAAATTTATATCAGCAACATTTATTAAATATTGTTGCTCCCCACTGAAACCGCTTAAAAAGCAAACATATATTTTAGATCTTAATCCTGTAAGTGGAAATGAGAAGAAATATGAGGTTTCTACTTCTACCTATCAAATAGTCATATAAAATAATTTTATGTAATAACACAGAATAAGAGAACTATATTCAGTTTAGCGGCTCAGAATTTTATAATATATGCAAGACATAAAACACATGCCTTCTTGTTATTCAAATATGACATTACTAAAAAATTCTGAACAATTTTGCATGTCTGTTTTTGGAACAAGCTTAAAGCTTTATGATGAGAAGAAAAACTAAAACTATTATCCAACAAAGTAATTTGCACACAAAAGAAATATATTTGGTTCCCTTACAATAGGGGAGATCTCATGAGTCTTTTGAAGATGAATAACAAGGTAATTTGCAGAGAAAAGACACAAGGCAAGGCTTTCCATCCTCTGTATTTGATGGCTTCATGTGTAAAGAGATAACACCATCTCCTCTTCCCAAGGGACGCATTGGTTCCCCAACAGACTCAACGGTTGGCATCCCAAGGAATGTAACCGTTCATTACCCAAGAGACACCCATTGATATCCCAAGAGTCATACATGTTGGCATTCCAACAGTCACTATGTAATCTATATAAACCCATTGAGGCTAATGAAAATATTGTCGGTTTCTCTTATCTCTCTCTCCGATCGTATATCTCCTTCTTCTATATTTCTTCATGGTATCAGAGCATCCTCCCTAACCGGTCGTCCCCTTCGTCAGTATCCAATGGAACCGATCTCTCCCAACCTTAAGTTTCTCATCTCCAAATTTCCAAATCTCATTACCACCCGCCTTGACTCCACCAACTACATTCTCTGGAAGTCTCAAGTCACCGGTGTTCTCAACGCTCATGGCTTCCTTGGGTATGTCGACGGAACTCTATCCTCCCCTTCTCCCGCTATACCAGATCCTCGCTCCACCACCACTGAACCTCTTCCTCATATCCCAAATCCAAAGTTTCAAGAGTGGTTGATCACTGATCAGCACCTCTGTATTTGTCTTCAAGCAACCCTTACCACCTCCGTCCTTGGTATTATTCTCGGTGTAACGTCCTCTCGTATTCTCTGGACGAAATTGGAGCAACGTTACGCCATTCTTTCCGAAGGTCACATTGAACTTCTCCAAGACAAACTCAACAACCTCACCATGGAAAACGAATCCATGACAGCCTATTTGGACCGTGCAAAGAACATTTACGATCAACTACAAACGGCTGGTCCCGATACTGTCACCACCCGACAAGTTCTCCGACAGACGCTTCACGGTCTTCCCTCTACTTATAATTCCTTCCGTGTTATGGCTCGCAATCGCGGGATACCATACACGGTGGAAGAACTTTGGAGTAGCCTTATTGCTGAAGAAGCTAATATGCTGTTGCAACGTCACGCACCATCTTCCGAGACGTTACCAACCTCCGGGACAACTCTCGTTCCAGATAACACTTCTGCTCTCTTCACCAACTACAGCCATCGGGACAACCGCTCAAGACAGTATCGCTCCTACTCGGGACATGTCCCGAGTAATCGTGGCGGTCGTGGACGTGTGGCATCTCATTTGAGTCAATCTCGCCCTCCATTACTCCCTACTCCAGGCAGATCCCCAGCACAAACCGGGAGATCTAGGCGTCGTATCCATACCGATCCGACTGGTTGCCCTATTCCATGCCAAGTATGTGGGAAACCAAATCATCACACACTTGATTGCTTCTGGATTCATGAGCATGTCCACAAACCAGAAGCGCATATCTCTCAAAGCACTCCCTCTGCGGAGACAAACTGGTTTCTTGACACTGGGGCCACTGACCACATCACTTCTACTGTGGGACATCTTGAGTCCTCGACTCCTTACACTGGTAATAAAAGGATCACTGTTGGTACTGGGGTTTCTGCTCCTATTGCCAACATTGGCTCCTCTTCTATCCCCTCTCTTCGGTCTCCTTTACTTCTTCCTGACATTCTCCATGCTCCTGAGTTTTCCAAAAACCTATTCTCAGTTTACAAATTCACCAAAGATAACAACTGTTTCATTAAATTCTTCTCTACTGGTTTTATTGTTCAAGACATAGACACCGGTCAAATTCTTCTCCACGGACCGAGTAGAAATGGGCTCTATCCACTTCATTCGGAACCAGTCTCCTTCTTTGCATCTTCTTCCTCGGGTGATCTTTGGCACACCAGACTTGGTCATCCAGCTTCTCCTGTTGTCTCAAAGATCGCCTCCGGTCTATCTGTCAAGCTGTCTCCCCTGAAGTCTTGTTCTCATTGCTCTATGAGCAAGAGTCATAAACTCCCATTCCCTCTGTCTGAATCAAGATCCAAAACTCCCCTTGCTTTAATTCATTCTGATGTATGGGGCCCTGCTCCGATTCAATCGATAAAGGGATATAGATTCTATGTTATTTTCATTGATGATTTCTCTCGATATACTTGGCTCTATCCTCTTTATCACAAATCCGATGTGTTTGCTGCTTTTCAGTCTTTTCAAATCATGGCTGAACGACAGTTCAACACCAAAATCAAAATTTTTCGTTCTGACGGCGGGGGCGAGTTTGTCAACAACCAGTTTTCTTCCCTATTTCATCGCCATGGTATCATACACCAAACATTTGCACCAGACACTCCGGAACAAAATGGTGTCGCAGAACGAAAACACCGATATATAATCGAAACAACACTTGCTTTACTTCTAACTGCTTCCATGCCCAAACAACATTGGCCAGATGCAGCAAAGACGGCCGTATATCTGATCAACCGTCTACCATCCTCTACTCAGCAGAACAAGTCTCCTCTTGAGATTCTACATCATCGGCTCCCAGATTATAAGTGGATGCGCACATTTGGTTGTCTTTGTTTTCCCCGCCTTCGACCTTATGCGGGTGACAAACTTGAGCCACGATCTCAACCATGCGTCTTCCTTGGTTATCCGGACAATATGAAGGCCTACAAATGCATGGAGCTAAAAACCAGACGCATCTACCTCACCCGGCATGTTCAATTTGAAGAACAGACTTTTCCCTACTTCCAACCAGGCACGAGTCCTCCCGGGACCTCTTCTCCCGAGACGAGTCCTCCCGGAACCTCCTCTCCCGAGACGAGTCCTCCCGGAACCTCCTCTCCCCAGACGAGTCCTCCTGAGCCCTCTTCTCCCGGACCATCATGTCCCGAGACTTCTCCGAGACATCCCTGTCCCGATGCCTTCCCCAACACTCCTTTCTCTCCCGCATCCGCTTCCCAAATAGCTACCCCTACTCCCAATACACCCCATCTCACTCCTCTTGTTCCCAGGCAACCTCTCCCACATCTCATAGCCCATCAAACACTGACAACCCATCATACAGCCTACCTCCCCGATACACCTCCTCCCACTCCACCTCCAACGAGTTCTCATCCGCCTGCCCATCTTCCCACTCATCCCATGACTACCCGCTCTATGGTTGGCACTTTCCGCCCTCGCCAACCTCTTAATCTCCATGCTGCTATCACATCTGAGGAACCTCTCTCCTTCAAAGAAGCTTCCAAACATCCCCACTGGATCGTTGCCATGCAATCTGAATTCGATGCTCTCACCCGTCAACAGACTTGGGATCTGGTTGTCCCCCCTCTAAATCCAACATCATCGGCTGCAAGTGGGTATACAAAATCAAGCGGGACGCCATGGGGTCTATTGCTCGCTACAAGGCCCGGTTGGTTGCCAAGGGCTTCCACCAAAAGGAAGGCCTTGACTATGCTCAAACATTCAGTCCTGTGGCCAAATATGGCTCCATCCGCCTTCTGATTGCACTCACTCTTCACTTCGATTGGCCCGTCAAACAGCTCGATGTCTCCAATGCCTTTCTACATGGCAATATTGAAGAGGACCTCTACATGGAGCAGCCGGTGGGCTTTATTGATCCTTCCTTCCCTCACCACGTCTGCAAACTCCGGAAGGCCTTGTATGGCCTCAAACAGGCACCGAGACAGTGGTACGCCCGTTTTTCAACCTTCATTCGTCTCCATGGCTTCATTCCCAGCATCGCCGACTCCTCCCTCTTCATTCGGGACTACAGTGGTCAGACTACAGTGATCTTGCTCTATGTGGATGATATTCTCATCACTGGATCCTCTTCCTAGTATATCCCTCAATTCATCATCTTATTATCTCAAGAATTCTCCCTTAAAGACCTTGGCGACCTCTCCTACTTCTTGGGTCTGGAAATACAACGACACCGTCATGGTAGCTTCGTCCACCAAACTAAGTATACTAAAGACATCCTTCAACGAGCGGGACTTGCCAATTGCAAACCTGCCCGAACTCCTGTCTCGGCTAAGCTGTCCCATGTTCACCCGGATCCTCCTCTCTCAGATGGTTCTTACTACCGCAGCATTATTGGCGCCCTTCAGTATCTCACACTGACCCGTCCAGATATTGCGTTTGCCGTCAATCGGGTCTGTCAGTTTCTTCACAGTCCATGCGAATCTCATTTCACTGCTGCCAAACGTATTCTGCGGTATCTCCAATCTACTCCGACTCATGGCATCCTCCTTCGCCCTAGTCCGCTGTCACTTGTTGCTTTTTCTGATGCTGACTGGGCTGGTGATCCCACTGATCGACGTTCTATCAGTGGTTTCTGCGTTTTCCTTGGCCGAAACCCACTCACTTGGAGCGCTAAGAAGCAGTCCTCCATCTCTCATAGCTCCACAGAGTCTGAATATCGCTCGTTGTCCTTGACTGCTAAGGACATCATTTGGCTCCAACTTCTCCTGACAGATCTGAAGATTCCTCTCCAGGATACCCCTCTTCTCTGGTGTGACAACAAGTCGGCTCTTTCGTTATCATCCAATCCGGTCTTTCACTCTCGAACGAAGCACTTCGCTATCGACTACCACTTCATTCGTGAGCAAGTCACCTCCAACAATATTCGTGTTCGACACATATCCACCGAGGATAATCCTGCTGACATCTTCACAAAAAGCCTCCCGACTCCGCGGTTCGAACTTCTCCGGGACAAACTGTTTGTCATCTCTGCCGCTCAGTTTGCGGGGGCGTGTAAAGAGATAACACCATCTCCTCTTCCCAAGGGACGCATTGGTTCCCCAACAGACACAACGGTTGGCATCCCAAGGAATGCAACCGTTCATTACCCAAGAGACACCCATTGATATCCCAAGAGTCATACCTGTTAGCATTCCAACAGTCACTATGTAATCTATATAAACTCATTGAGGCTAATGAAAATATTGTCGGTTTCTCTTATCTCTCTCTCCGATCGTATATCTCCTTCTTCTATATTTCTTCATCATGCTCCTCTCATTCTTCCTTCAACATTTCATTTCTTTCCTTCTTTCCTTTGTTGGACTAAGTGGGATCGTAATAGACACACAATGAGATGTTCATTTTAGATTGCACCCGTGTTCTTGATGTATGGCGAACATCATCAACCAGTTTCATATTTGCATACATATGCTTTCAGCCATATGTATAATGTTGAGCATTAGCTAGCAATGTCTGTTATACTACATGTAGCGTTTGTAGAGAGAAATTATAGTACATAAGTAGAAATTTATGACGTGGATTTTTTTCTCCCCCGTATGCAGCTAATGCTTCTGCATGCGCACCATATATCCTAGCTTGTATAGTTCACTCATTGGAAACTACATAATATCGATGAAGAAATACTCGGTTTCTGAAAAGACCAATGTGTACAGGGACCTACCAGATTAATCAGAAAATCAATCAGCACTAACCCTAAAAGTTATATGTCTCCTCGTTTGGGCTTTCTGGCATCTTCATCCATTCATCGTATAGCGAATTTGTTCCCGCCTTTGGATTTTCTATTGTGATTCTCATTGATTACTATAGACTTACTGATTACAGTAAAACAGTAAAAATACTGATCACGGTAAAACAGTAAAAATTGGAGAGTAAAAAAAGATTCACTATTTCTCACCAGGAAATAATTTACACACTCTAAGATAAAACATCACTAAAAAAACTCACTACAACTTTTATCTTCATGTGGTAACTTCCCTTTCTAGGGTAATTTTCTCTCATTGGATAAATCCCTCGCTCTTACCTCTCTGGGTTTCCTCCTCACTCTTTCTCTTGAAGATGAGATTGTATTTTTTGGAATGGTCTCTGCATTGGCTCTAACCCCTCTTTGTAGAAGTGAAAACCCTCAACAACGTCACTAGTGACGTGAATGATAAAAGGGATTAGTCAAAGAGGGGGAATATAAAATGGTAGCAGCTCATGTGATATGTTGATTTTTCAACATCTTTGGTCGGCAGGTCGGCAGCTGGACTCTTCAATTCTCCCCCTCCAGCTGCATCCAAAATGATTGTCATTTAACAACCATCACAGTTATGTCTCTGCACAGCTCCAGCTTCTCCCGTGTCACCACCTTCGTGAACATGTTTCCCCCCTATTTTCCACTGATCAATGTATTTCTACAACTGCAAAAAAAACCGGTATCATATGTATTTGCTATTGTTACTCCCTCCGCGTTATGAAAGATGTTGCAAGTCTCAAACTGGTTCCTGTAAGTAGGAAGATATCTTGTAAAAACTTTTCTAGGACATGGGTTTGTTCATATGAAACAGATCAGCGTGGCTTTTGTTGTGAGCACCACTTCTTATTTGCAATTGTTTAGAATATAATGTAGAAGTCAGTGAAAGGTTTATGTAGTATATTAGATGTAACTACATACAATCGATATAGGCAACTAAATAAGCTTCTCTCACAGTGGATAAGTTGGATTGATCTAGAGAGCGGAGAAAAAGGAGAACCTCACATTTGGCTTCTGATCTAACAATACCTTTGGTGTTTTAGCTGTCTTCTGCATTCTGGAAAAACATTTCCAGTCAAATATTTCATTCAGCGCTTGGATTGAGTTCTTAATTAGGCTGTCTTCTTCATCCTGCATTGGGCTTGGACCCCCTATATTGCTCAGATTGGGAGCACGATCTGTGGTTATTTGCTGGCTAGTCCCACTCCAGCCGACTATTTTAGATGTGGCCTTCCACTTCCAGCCCCCGCACACTGCTCCCAGTGTGCACGCCAGGACCACTGCTGTTGCTGCTGCTGATGTTGGCCTGTGCAAGTTTGGCTTTAAGCGTCTGTATCTCATCATCTTTGCATATGTTCCTGTCACCGGCAAATTAATGTCTTCTTAGAAACAAACTTCTTGAAAGCATCTTGTAACTTATTCCGAGCTGTGCAGTTACCTCCATTGCATGTCGGTGACCTTCTGTATGAGCTTCTTCTCCCTTTCATCTGCCGCTTGGGCTGCTTCCAACTGCAAATAGTAAAATTTATCAAACAAAACCTTAGCTTCCAACAATGTCAGATAATCTAGCTGTTCTTTTAGCCGTTAGTTGTTTTTGTTAGGTTAAAATCAAATAACAGCACGAGGCCAAGTCGTTGTGTGGACCGTGCAAATAGGAGCGTGGGCGAACGTGTCCAGTGGAAGACCGAGTTCGGGGGGGTTCGTTCCTCACGATCACGAACGTTGCGCATTATTCGGCGTTCGTTTTTCATTCTGTTGTGTTTTCGCATTAAATAGCGATGAGAAAGAAATCAAACCGTGGCAAGTTGAAGCAGCCAATCAAAATAGCCCAGGGTTCTTTATTCTTTGCTGTGCTTTCTTTGTCCACTTGTTTGCGTGAGAGTGCTCTGTTTCTTTTTTTCATTGCTGCCGTGAGTTGAGTGTCAGGGCTATCAAGTGGTATCGGAGCCCTGTTCGAGTTCTTCGGCACCTCGCGATGGAGCGGATCCCCACCAATCAAGCGGCAAGCGGCCATGGGCGCGAGTTTGCGCTACCGCAGATGATGAAGAAGCCGTGCAGGACAACGACGTACCCCATCCTGACACGATCAAACTACAGCGACTGGGTCCTCTTGATGAGGGTCATCCTGCAGGCGAGAGGCCTGTGGCGGGTAGTCGAGGGCGCAGAGGCCGTCACCGACGACGCCGGCTACTGCAATGACCACAAGGCGATGGAGGCCATCCTCCACGCCGTGCTGTCAGAGATGATCGCAACTCTGGCGGTAAAGCCCACGGCAAAGGAGGTGTGGGAGACAATCAAGACCCTGCGCATGGGGTCTGAACGTGTGCGTGACGCCAAAGCTCAGACGCTCAGGACCGAGTTCGAGGAGCTGAAACATAAACCCGGTGAGTCGATCGATGAGTTGTCTTTGCGTCTAACCGGCATTGTTAGCAAGCTTTCTGACCTCGGTGATGAGATCAAGGAGAAGCAAGTCATGCAGAAGTTCCTACGCGTTATTCCCAAGCGGTACTCGCAGCTGGTCATGTCCGTAGAGAGCCTGCTCGACCTGAACACGCTATCGATGGAGGACCTGACCGGTCGTTTCAAAGTGGCCGAGGAACGGTTCGAGCTGGAGGCGACAGAGGATGGCAGTGGCAAGCTCCTGCTGTCGGAGGAGGAGTGGCTCGCGCCCATGCGGCGGCGCGAACAGGACGGCTCCTCCAGCCGTGGTGGTAGCGGCTTCATCCCAAACAAGCGTCGTGGCAAGGCGCAGGACGCGCATGGCAAGGAGGTCGCACGCGACGACGGCGGCAGGGCATTCGGTGCCGGCCGCGACGTCAAGAAGGACAAGTACAGGTAATGTGATAAACTGGGGCACTGGGTGCGTGATTGCAGGAAGAAGAAGCGCGACGAGGCCGCCAACCTCGTGCAGGTGGAGGATGAGGAGCCCGCACTCCTCATGGCTGAAGTTGCATCGCTCACCGCGGCGCATGTCGAGTCAATACGCGGCGGCGGCGACGGCTCTGTTTTTCTCAACGAAGAACGCTCCGAGTTCCTGCTCGACAAGGAGGATGACGTGAATGACACCGTGTGGTACCTAGACATTGGGGCGTCAAATCATATGACTGGCGACCGTGCCGCGTTCACCGAGCTGGACGCAGGCGTGGCTGGGTCGGTCCGATTCGGTGATGGCTCAGTGGTGGAGATCAGGGGGCGCGGCACTGTGCTTTTCACAGTGCATGGTGGCCAGCACCGCATGTTCACCAACGTCTACTAAATACCCAAGCTTCACAGCAACATCATCTCCCTTGGGCAGCTCGATGAGGTGGGCTGCGAGGTGCTCATCAGAGGCGGCGTCATGCGCGTACGAGATCGGCAACAACATCTCCTCGTCAAGGTAATGCGGACTAGCAACCGGCTGTATGTGATTTCCCTTAATGTTACGGAACCGGTGTGCATGTCAACTTGTACAGGTGATACTGCCTGGCTTTGGCATGGGCATTTCGGCCATCTGAACTTCGAGGCGTTGTGCAAGCTCGCGCACGATGGCATGGTGCACGGACTTCCTCACATCGAACACGTGGATCAACTCTGTGACACGTGTCTCGTCGGCAAGCAGAGGCGCGCATCCTTCCCGCAGATGGCAACTTATCGTGCGGAGGGTCGCATCGACCTCGTACACAGTGATCTTTGCGGGCCCATCACGCCGGCAACACACGGAGGGAGGAAGTACTTTCACCTCCTCGTCGACGAAAAAACTCGCTACATGTGGGCCACCTTGCTGACATACAAGGATGAGGCGGCGGCCGCGATCAAAAAGTACTAAGCTGCTGTCGAGGTGGAGACCGGGAGGAAGCTGCGCATGCTGCGCACAGATCGAGGTGGTGAGTTCACCTCTGTGGAGTTCGGGGAATACTGTGCCGATCGCGGCGTGCACAGGAAGCTGACGACGCCATACTCCCTGCAGCAGAACGGCGTCGTCGAGCGGCGGAACCAATCCGTCATGTCCATGGTGCGTTGTCTGTTGAAGGCGAGGAAGATGCCGGGCGCGTTCTGGGGGGAGGCAGTCAGCACGACGGTGTTCATCCTGAACTGCTCGCTGACCCAGAGTGTGCGTGGCATGACTCCGTACAAGGCTTGGCACGGGAAGAAGCCGGTGGTGCACTTCTTCAGAACATTCGGCTGCATCGCACATGTTAAGGTAACCCGGCCTAACCTGAAGAAATTGGATGATCGCAGCATCCCCATGGTGTTGATCGGCTACGACATTGAGTCCAAGGCTTACCGGGTGTATGATCCGGCGAGCAAGCGCGTGTGTGTGACACGCAACGCTGTGTTCGATGAAGCGGCGTGCTGGGACTGGGTTGGCTCTGACGCGGGTTCGTCCTCGTTCACGGTGGAGTACACATCGCCCATCGCGACGGCATGCGGGGGAACCACCATGTCGACACAAGGGGGAGCGGCAACACCACCTGCGTCTGAGCCGGCCACGTCGCGTGCACGGACACCCGAGCCGACACGCCCACGCCCACGCCGTTGCGCGCCTCACCGACCCCTGAGCCGAACGACGTGGAGTTTGTGTCTCCACCGCTAGATGCAACGCCTGCGGCCATGATCGGCAACAATGAGGCACCACGACGCTACCGCACCATCAACAACGTGTACGCCACGACCGGCGAGCACGTGATGGACACAGAGGAGCTCCTGCTCGCGACCGGTGACGAGCTGGTGACATTCTAGGAGGCTGAGCCGCATGCATGCTGGCGGAAGGCGATACTCGACGAGCTGAGCTCGATCGTCAAAAACCACACTTGGACACTAACGGAGTTGCCTGCAGGGAAAAAGCCGATTGGGCTGAAGTGGGTTTTCAAGTTGAAGAAGAACAGCGCCGGTGAAGTGATCAAGCATAAGGCCAGGCTCGTGGCGAAGGGCTATGTACAGCGCGCGGGGATCGACTTCGATGAAGTCTTTGCTCCAGTGGCTCGACTCGACTCCGTCAGAGTGCTTCTGGTGGTCGCGGCGCACGCCGGCTGGGAAGTACACCATCTCGACGTCAAGTCTGCATTCCTGAACGGCGATCCGAAGGAAGAAGTGTATGTAGCGCAGCCGCCCGGATTTGTTCGAGACGGGCACGAGCACAAAGTATTGCGGCTGCACAAGGCTTTGTACGGACTACGTCAAGCTCCTCGTGCGTGGAACGCCAAGTTGGATGTCACGCTGTTATCACTTGGGTTTCACAGGAACGAAACGGAGCACGCAGTATATACCCGGGGCGTCGGCGACGAGAAGCTGCTATTGGGCGTGTACGTGGACGATCTGATCGTCACGGGCGCGCATTTGAAGGCCATCGATCATTTTAAGAAGGAGATGAAGGCCAAGTTCCATATGAGCGACCTCGGCAAGCTTAGCTATTACCTCGAAATCGAGGTACGACAAGGCGCCGGTGAGATCACGCTGTGGCAGACTACATACGCGGCCAAGGTGCTCGAGAAAGCGGGCATGACCGGTTGCAACCCGGTCCACGTCCCAATGGAGCCACGATTGAAACTGAGCAAGGAGAGCTCAAACCCACCGATGGATACGACGCTCTACCGGAGTATCGTCGGGAGTCTACGCTACTTGGTACACACGCGGCCCGACATCACGTTCGCCGTCGGCTACGTCAGTCGCTTCATGGAGTCGCCCACGACCGAGCATTGGAGCACCGTCAAGCACATACTCAGGTATATTGCTGGCACTATTAGCTATGGATGTCGCTACGCCAAGGACATCCCCGGAGCTAAACTCGTGGGGTACAGCGACGCCGACATGGCCGGCGATGTCGACGATAGAAAGAGCACTACCGGCATGGTGTTCGTTCTCGGGGGGAGCCCAGTAAGCTGGCAATCACAGAAGCAGAAAGTGGTTCCCCCATCGTCTTGCGAGGCGGAGTACATTGCCGCAACTACTAGAACATGCCAAGGTGCGTGGCTCGCACAGCTACTCAGTGATCTTCTTGGCAAGGAGGACGGCGTAGCTACTCTGCTCGTGGACAACAAATCAGCTATTCAACTTTGTAAGAATCTGATTTTCCATGACCGGAGCAAAGACATCGAGACGCACTACCATTTCATCAGGCAGTGCGTCGAAGGCGGCAAGATCGCCGTCGACTACGTTCACACCGACGATCATCTGGCAGATATACTGACAAAAGCACTCGGGCGGGTCAAGTTTCAGAGCCTGCGCGCGAAGCTCGGCATCGTCAACATCCAGAACAACTAGATTAGGGGGAGTTTGTTAGATAATCTAGCTGTTCTTTTAGCCGTTAGTTGTTTTTGTTAGGTTAAAATCAAATAACAACACGAGGCCAAGTCGTTGTGTGGGCCGTGCAAATAGGAGCGTGGGCGAACATGTCCAGCGGAAGACCGAGTTCGGGGGGGTTCGTTCCTCACGATCACGAACGTTGCGCATTATTCGGCGTTCGTTTTTCATTCTGTTGTGTTTTCGCATTAAATAGCAATGAGAAAGAAATCAAACCGTGGCAAGTTGAAGCAGCCAATCAAAATAGCCCAGGGTACTTTATTCTTTGCTGTGCTTTCTTTGTCCACTTGTTTGCGTGAGAGTGCTCTGTTTCTTTTGTTCATTGCTGCCGTGAGTTGAGTGTCAGGGCTATCAAACAACAACAAAAATCATGCTGCACGAACATGATCAAGAATGTTCTAGAGCAAACACGAGGCCATAAAATTCATCCATTAAGTATGTACCATGCAAAAGCAAAATGGGTCCTCAAATGAGAACTTTAAAAGACTATGTATCACCTATAGAAGCGACAAGGTTAATCCGTTTAAAATTTCAGCTGCAGTTTACTTGCATCAGAGGAACCGACGCTTATGTGGGTTGCTTGCATTAAATCAACAACATGGTACAATGATGAAAATATAACAACAAATAAGCCCCACCACTATAAGTTAGGCATGCAATTTTTTACTGTTTCCCTAGTCTGCTTACAGCTCTGGGATTTGTAATCTATTTGGTACATTAGCTTACATATCATCTAAGCACATCAAAATTATCCAGTGCTGTTATTTCCTATGTTCCTTGCATTTCTGAATGCCATCTCGGTGTCTTAGATCCATTTCATAACTCTTACTCATCGTCAGCCATCAGTGTCTTTTGATATACACGACCTGGAAGTTTGAGCATTTAGGCAAAGTTGTTATACCTAATGTCAAGAGAAAAATCAAGGTTTGTTGTCATTAGATAATGTTAAGTCCAGATAATAAAGAACCAACTTGATGCATGAAACGATATGCATAATTCAAAAGTCCCTGGATATATACTAGAAATGATCATCTATAAGTAGTTTTCATGCATTTGTCACTTTCGATTACGTAATAGCTAGAAGGGCACTACATCAAACAAAAGCTCAACAATAAAACAGAAGACGTGTGTCTAAGACAAAGTATTTATAGCCTCTTCATGCATATTAGATGAGTTTTAGTTGCATGACTCAAGGGTACCAGTAACTAATAGAATAGAACCATGTCTAACACTGTGAAACCCTTAAAATGTCTAACACTGACTGGTCTATCCCTTGAGTGTTGAATTACTTAGACAGTGTTTTCCAACTTCGTGAGAAATTCTTCTTTGTCTTTTCTCATGTCTGTTATCTGTTCATCATGTGAGAAGTCTTTCTTAAAGTCTGCCAACACCTCTTCTCTCAAGTCATCAGTATTTGCCAAATCCATGGTATCCAACACTTCCAGGAAGCGCTTCCTCATGTTTATGCTTGATGGTAGAGCCTGGACAGCTCCATGACATATAGTTTGAAGAATTTCATATCCTTGTTGGCTAAATGGGTTCTCTTTTTTTTCTCCAACGCACCTTCTTTCGTGTTGGAACAATTGGCCTGCTGTGTTTCTTCATTCAGAGACATGAACAGATCTTTGTTTTCTTTCTTCCACTTCTCAGCATCCCCATTTTCTTGTTCTACCATTCCAGTGTCTCCTGCATGAGCGATTTTTCGGGCCTTCAACTTGTTGAGACATGTGACCTCCATCCGAAGATACTCGATCTGTTAGAATTAGGGATGAGAACACATCACCTTGATTTGCAGCGGATTAGAGGAGCGCCTGGGATCGTATTGGAAATCACCGAAGAAATCCACCAAGGCTAATTCAATTTACATATAACCCCTTTAATAAAACTATAATTACTATTTACCTCTTGGGTTAAATCCGTCATGGGCGTACCCAATTCCAACATCTCCTAATCGCACATGATGAGATTGTTGTTACAAAAACAAGTGAAGAAGACTTCATACTTGGTAACTTGGTCGTGCGACCCATAAGCGAATATAGGCAATCTTGTTATGCACTGGTTAGAGATACACAACGACCATCTATGTATTCAATGCTCTAAAGTAAATCTGTCGCTTATAATACCCCAGGTCTAAGTTGTTATTTCAATTTAAGTATTCCTGATCCCTCTCAGTAATAATTTACTCTTGAGGACATACTTAAATGCATCCACATTGATGTGTCTTAATCACCCAGATTGGCCGGCCATTGAGATCATCAAACTCGATATTAACAAACTTAGCCATTCCTTTGCACTCAATATTCTAAGTCACAACTCATACGCTTTTATAGACATACCCTTTTAGACCGAATCACTCGTGGACATAAGGAATATGCTAAAGTAGCTATCACCAAGACCGAGACTTTGAATATTAGTCAATAGTCAAAAGGGTATAGTGAGGAACCCAATCCTCCTGGGACTCACACAGTGGAGAGGCATGGATCCACTTTCTCACTTTCCATTATGGTCGGCTCCAGCACATGTGGTATGAATCAAATGCAATGGTGTATTAAGTATGTCTTTGGAGTAATTCAATCCAACACTGTTCAGACTCCAAGTTAAATGTGCTCATATATTTAACACTGAATTCTACAGCAAGCAAGTGCTTTAAGAATTCGTGTCTGGCTCATAAATAGGCTTAGATGAACTTTGAGAAATCTTGTTCATCTCGGTCATTATTTGTATATATAAAATGACCTCATCTTGAAACTTATTCAAGACGACTTTTATAGAGGATTTAGTCTCATCCCTACCCGTTCACCTAGAACGTCAGAGGTGAGTGCCTGTGTGAGAAGGCCAATCTCTATGCCTATTTGACATACTTTTTTATATACTCTTTTTATGTGTTAACAAATAACACTATTGGGCAAACACATATCATCCAATATAAGAACGAAATGAATATTTTATTGAACAATATCAATATATATAACAGAGTACATTCACAAGTATATTTCAATTCTACACATTCCTAGAGCTTTTACATGCCTCAAAAAAGCATCTCTAGGAATATGTTTAGTAATAGAATCAGCAACCATTTTGTGCGTAGATATATACTTGATAGAAACTATCTTCTCAGCAACAATGTCTCTCACAAAATGATATCGTATGTCGATATGTTTGGTACGACTTATGATACTATGGGTCCTTGGTGTAAGCTATAGCAGCTTGATTGTTACATTAGACAATTACTGGTTCTTATTTTATACGCAAATTTTGTAGGAACCGTTATAACCAAATAGTTTCCTGAACTCCTAGTGAAGCAATAACAAATTCTGTTTCCATGGTTGATAGAACTACACAATTTTGTTTCTTGTTACACCATGATATGGCCCCATCTCTAAGCAAGAAATCATATCCTGATGTAGATTTCCTCTCATCTTGTCACGCCCCGTTCTCCCGAATACCCGACAATTAAATTTTTTTCCTCCAATTATCATAAAGAGCGAGGGTGATGAGAGAGGAGAGAAGTGCCTGAATAGGCAGGCCACTGCGCACATGCTGGGATAGTACAAATGCAACTTCATTAGAATATCAACAACTAATAAATAGTATAGAACAACAACAACAACTATTTTATACAACAACTTTAATTTACGTACATAGTCCAAGTACACCACTACACATACACCGCCATTCTCCACCTCCCAAGACAACCACATTACACCATAAGACAGCTCACACCTAGTGCTACACTGAACCCAACTCCAAGTCATCTCCAACCAAGCTGACACTGCTACCTGAAAAATGGGGAGAAGCACGTCAATGCGTGCCCCAGTAGGAACTAACTTGGGTTTGGAACTCCGTTTTAAGGTTATCAAATCACAAGGCAATCAAGAGAAATAGAGCATGTAACTAAGTGGTATAATGAAAATTAAATAGTTAAAACAAGGAAATCATACTTGCGGTCCAATGTCGAGTCACTGCAAGAAAAGAGTTAACACGAATAATAATAATAATAATAATAATAACAACAACAACACAAGTATTCAGGCAAACACTATCTGTAACGCCCCGCTTCCCAAAAGACACCGGAAGCGAGAACGTTACGCGGTCCGCTTGAACTGGAGCGGTGAAGCTCGAGTTCAATAAGCGTCTGTGATAAAAAACACAGATAAGGTTCTTGCATTTACGATTCAGAACAATCAGAAACATTTCAGAAAAATAAAGCCACATCCAGAGATAATGTTTGTACACGAAATTAAACAAACAAGCCACAACAGGGCTAAAAGTAGTAACAGGAAATAAACATACACGAAATCAACTACAACGTCTGAAAAAGAAACTAGGAAAGCAGTAAAGTGCGGGGGTCCACTAATCCTCCACTGGAAGAGGCACTGCGTCAGGTATGAACTCCTGACTCTCTAAGTCTGGCATCTCGTACGGGTCGTCCGGGTACTCAAGCGCTGAATCTGACATACATCCACAAACATGAATGTATGTCAGCTAGGGGTCTGCAAGAAAAAGTTAGCATCCCAAGGCAAAGTATATGACAGATATATGAATTTTAGAAGCATTAATAATCTAAGAAGGCGACTGCAGCAATTTAATATTGAACAATTTTAAGGAAACAGAAACGAACAATCCTAACATGCAGTTCTAGACGGTGCAAGGTTAACGTTGGGATTTTCTCTGAGTTCATTAGCATTTCAATTATCAAGACGACCAAGTTAGCGTTGCAAGTTTTCATGTCAAGAGTTAGCTTTCTAATCTAGGGTTCACGCCTGTAGGTCGTGATGAGAAGGTCGTTCCTCTCACGAGGGCTTACCGTGATTGACACTAACCCACCGCGTGCGGGTGGTGCTCTTGATGAGAGTACCTTTCATACGCCTAGTGGCCGCTCAACCCTAACCCCACCCAAAAGTTTGCCGGAACACGAGCCGGCCTAGTCGACTCACACGACATCACGACATCACGATACCGCCTTTGAGGCGCACGATTTCACGATGTCCATATTGTTAAACATGTCAGGACTCACTGAATTTCACTGTTAACAATATTAAAGTTTTATAGTGACAGTTCTGCAGAGCGAAAACGGGTCGAACGACCGTTTCCGTAATTTCAATTAATGACGAATACGTCCTTTTTGTTCAACTTGCTACAGAAACGAATTTTTTTTCTTAGTGTCTAAAATGGGGATATATCGTATGATATACCGTTGGATCCCAAATTTTGTCCTGATTTTCATGGAGTCAATTTCTCACGTCATTTCAAGCCTAAATTTTGAGTTATTCAGCAATACATAAAGATGGCGCAAAAATGTCAAAACTTCAGAAATTCATATAAAATCAAATACTTGCCTGTTTTCGACGTTCTTGGTGTCGTTGGAATCGTCTCGACGAGTACTAGCTACGGAGGGTTTGGTTCGCTGTTTTGGCAAAACATGAAATCATTATATATGTTTTTCGTTCAGGACAGATTTGCAAATAGCCCCTACGACGTCTAATCACCGGTTTTATTAAGTTCCCTACTTTGTCGATGAAACTAGCATGTACTTACAAGCTAACAAAAGTAACTGACTACATCATAGACTAAACTACTTGTTTTACCATGTTACTATTAAGTGAGCAAAAGTGTTACTGCAACTTACTGATCATAGCATGGAAGGTACTATTCATAACCTCAAGGAGGTACTAGTTTATTTGAACATAGGTCTAAAGGGGCAGTTAACATGAGAGCTTCTTATTACCACCCGGATTCACAGCTTCCTATAAGCCTATACTCATTGTTTCATAAATTCATAGGGTAGGGTGTACCATCTCACATGAAGCTTATAAATAAAGTATAGAATACATATAAATAACATGTCATGTAGACTAACCTAGATGAGAGAACCAACAGAGGCTATAAATGTAGTACGACTTATATCTATTCAATATAAACTAACCATATAATAGACTAACCTTATTATTAACAGCCAATCCAAATAAAACCCAGTTTCATTCTAAAACTAATCAACTCTTAACCATGACTAAGTCTAAACTAATAACAGAATGATAAGCTAACCTTTGGGCTTTCCCTCTTTGTTGTTGGTTGCAGGTGAAGAGGAAGGACACCGGCGGTTCGCGCGTGGGGCGACAGGAGTGGGGTGCGGCTGTGCATCGCGTGGAGGGACTGTCGACGTGCGCGCTGCATGGAGGGGGCAGCTCACGGCATGGTGGTAGAGCGTGAAGGAGAAAGAGCGAGGGCTGAGCATGCTGGCATGAAGAGAAACTCCAAGTGGTGCTGGTGGCCGTGTGAGGGGTTCTCACGCGTCGCCTGGGCACGAGGGAGGAGGCCGCCTCGTGCGTGGATGAGTGGAGCTGCTACGCGTTGCCTCTTGCGTTGCGAGAAGGAGACCTCACGTGGAGAGGAAACTGGGCGGCGTTGGGCTTGTGTTGCCGACGACAGTAGGAGGGCAGAGGAGTGGTCTGCGTGATGGCGAGGAGATCGCGTGGAGGAGGCCGCGCGACGTGGAGCTGGGTTCGCGAGATGCCTGGGCGATCGGCGCTTGCTTGCGAGCTTTGCCAGGTGGTGGGTTGCAGTGTGAGATGGGGGGGGACTGCTGAGGGCTTGCGTGAAGAAGAAAGAAAGAGGCAGCGGCCTGTGAAAGTTACGGGTAGGTGTTCTTAGTCCTAGGGTTAGAAGCTAGGGTTTAGTTTATATCTATATAGATGTAGGGTGTGGGTACGGGCTGATGTAGAAGGAACCTAGGTTGAAAAAGAGAGCAGTAGGTGAACCAAGGGTTTATAAAAATAATAGCTATGGGTTCTTAGGTTAGGTTCTGGCTACATGTCTAAGCCTTAGGGTTTAAAAATGAAGTGGGGAAAATAGGATAGCCTTAGGGTTTTTATATAAAAGTAATAGGTGTTGAAACTTGGTATTTTCCATCCTCTCTTCCATAAGGTTTTGATGTGACAAATCAATATATTTTATGTTACTAACTTTATCTATGCAGATGTGCAGCTACAATGCAAATTCATTCACATTACGCATTTAATCAAAGTACAAGGATCCTCTGCAAAAACAACCTTGCTACTCAAATTACGTGTGAAACACGTATCTACGGAATGATGTAATTTTTACTTTTTAGATAGCTTCAGGGCCTTGGTTATATCATATCATATATCCCTAAAGCTCAAATCTACATCATCTCCTAACTCATTTTGATCCTAAGTCAAAATTCGTATTTTTAAGTATTAGCCTACTAGGATGTTTCCTAGCCTACCAAAACAGTTATATTTTGGCTTGATACTTTTAGAAAAGGATCTATCCGTTGTCTATTTCACGTCACCAAAATTTTGTGACCGTTTGTTACCGTTTCAAAATTGCCAGGCTACGAATTTTCCTAGCATGCCAAAATGCTTTTGGGACTGAAATTTTCCTGAACAGTTTCTGACCGTTCTCCAACGTTCCTCTCAGTTTCTGAACGTTGTGCAACGTCTCTTTTAGAGCCGTTCACAACCGTTTCTAAAGCCTATAAAAGGAGGGGTACCCCCTCTCATTTTCCACACACTTTCCTTGTCTAAAATTCTGATTTTGTTGAAAGCAAGTCATTTATTTTCTTAAGCAATTCAGCCATTAGTTGTTCTTTTCTTATTTGTAAGAAGAAATCATTAGATTTCTCTCTTCCTTTAAGAACGGAAGAACTTGGATTTTCAACATCACTTTTGGAAAGTTGTTTGTGTTCATAATTGCAAGAAGAAATCAATAGATCTCTCTCTTCTTTTATGAACCAGAGAACTTCAAGTGTTGCGCTTCATTACATATCTTTTACATCTTGAAGTTCATCTTCTAAACATCATCCTTGAATTCATTCTCTGAAATTTATAACAAGGCTATATGTGTTTTTCTATTTCATTATTTAACAGGTTTGAATCTCTGTTTAGAGATTGTACAAAGTTTGGGACACGGGGAGTGTCGCCATTTTTGTAAGTTCGTGCTTGCGGGGCAAGTGATTATAGTGGATTGAAAATCTTTACGGGGTAGAGGACTGGAGTAGGATCACAAGGATCCGAACCAGGATAAATCTCTGTGTTTGCGATTGATTTAATTTCAGTACTTGTCTTTTTATTTCTGTGCCATCTTTGCAAATATTACTAACATTTTATTTGCGACATTTTTTTATATACACTATTCACCACCCCTCTAGTGTATTGATCCTTACAGGCTAAAATTACATTTGGTATCAGAGCAAGGTTAAGATGGCAGCAAGTTCCTCAAACATGAACGCAGTTCCTCACAACTACAATCAGCATCCTGAAGGGCACTCTCAAACTCGTCCTCCTCTATTTGATGGTTCAAATTACTCATATTGGAAAATACGAATGGAGATTCATCTCCAAAGTATGAATTATGAGATTTGGGACATCGTAGAGTCAGGATACGAAAAGCCAACAACTCATGTTACTGATTGGACCACCAACGACAAAGCTGCAAAAACCAACAACTCAAAGGCCATGAATGCTTTATTTTGTGCTATGGATAAACATGAGTTTAATCGATTATCTCAGGCCAAAAGTGCTAAGGAGATTTGGCATATACTTGAGGTAACTCATGAAGGAACCAGTAAAGTGAAGGAAACTAAGATTTCCGTTTTGGTTCACAAATTCGAATTATTCAAGATGAAGGACCAAGAGACAATTGGAGAAATGAACACCAGGTTTACCAATATTATAAATTCTTTGAATGCTCTTGGAAAAACTTACACTTCTCTTGAACAGGTTCGCAAAATTCTTAAAGCTTTAACTCCAGTATGGCGTCCAAAAATCACCGTTATTGAGGAAGCCAATGATCTTTCTACATTAACTATGGAAGATCTTATTGGTAACTTAATGGCCCATGAAGTTACACTACAAGATGAGAAAGAAGAATCAGATCAGAAGAAGAAAGTACTTGCCTTCAACGCAGCATCAAATAATGAGGATTCAGATGTTGATATGGCATTTTTTGCCAAAAACTTCAGAAAATTCTTTCAGAAAGGTAAGTATAATAATTTTAAATTTAAGAATACTGATTCTTCTCTTTGCTTTAATTGCAATAAGCCAGGATATATGAAGAAAGACTGTCCACTTCTCAAAGCAAAGTTCAAAACTTCTAACAATGATCAATCCAGAAGAGAAAGGAGGTTTGACAAAATGAAAAAGGCATTTGCAGCAACATGGGATGATTCTTCAGATGATGAAGATGATGATCTAAATGAAAGTGCCAACATGTGCTTTATGGCACAAGATGATGAAGATGGTGTAAGTTCTTTTAATAACGAAGAATTACTTGATGCATTAAAAGATCTCTATTCTCGTTTCAAAAAATTGAATAGTCAACATAAATCATTGAAACAGAATAATGATGATCTCCTTTCTAAATATCAAGAATTATCATCATCTTAAAACACTGAAAATACTTCTTCTCAAGTTTTGGATCTTAGTAAAGAGAATGATGTTATCAAAACTAAGAATTTAGAATTACATATACAAATATCCGAAATGGATAAAAGTATTTCATCACTAAAGATGAAATACGACGAGATGTCATCCAATGTTAATAAATTTAACAATGGAAAGACTAATCTCGATGATTTGCTTAAAATTCAATATCCAGCAAATCATAGACAAGGACTGGGATATTCCAAAAAGGATATACCCAAAACTTATAACACTTCTTTCTCGTGTGGTAAAACAACTTTTGTTAAACCACAAAAGAAGAATCATGCATTTATTTACACGAAGAAAGTAAACATTCCTACTTCTTCTTCACAAAGAAATGTTACTAACATTTCAAAAACATTTCCTAGGAAACCTACTACAATTAGTATATGGGTTCCTAAGGATTCATGTTTAAAAGTTAGAAATAGTTATATTTCTCATTATATGCATTCTATTGTTTATTCTAGTGATTATCTTAGTAAGTCAAACTCCACTTGGGTTTGGCTTCCTAAAATCTAATCCCAAGGACCCTCAAACAAAGGGTACCAATGCTTAATGTTTTATCTTTCAGGTACCTAAGAAAGAAAGATGGATTTTGGACAGTGGATGTTCAAAACATATGACAGGAAATGTCAACTTACTTTCAAGCATTAAATATAAAGATGGAGGCACAGTTACCTTTGGTGACAACAAGAAAGGAAAAATCATAGGCACTGGAACAATTGGTAATACAAATCAGCCTTTCATTGAGAATGTTCACCTGGTTGACGGTTTGAAACATAATTTACTTTCTATTAGTCAGTTATGTGATAAAAATTATAAAATAGTTTTTGAACAAAATAATTGCATTATTTATGATTCTGATATGTCATCTATTCTATTTCGTGGTAAGCGTAAAAATAATATTTATATCTTATGCATGTCTGTTACCACAAATAATCATTGTTTAATGATTACTTTAGATGATACACTTTTATGGCATAAACGTTTTGGACACACTAATTTCAAAAAACTTAGCACATATTTCAAAACACAAATTAGTAAATGGAATGCCAAATATTTCTTTCAAACACAAACATTTTTGTGATGCTTGTCAACAAGGAAAAATGCACAAATCTTCTTTTAAATCAAAGGATGTTATCTCAACAAAGAGACCATTAGAACTCTTACACTTAGATTTGTTTGGTCCTTCAAGAGTAGCTTCTTTGAATAGAAGTAGATATGCATTTGTCATTGTTGATGATTATTCAAGATATACTTGGGTTATATTCTTACAAAACAAGAATGATGCATTTGAAGAATTTTCAATATTTTATAAAAAGATACAAAAAATAAAATCCTCTAACATTGTCACTATTCGTAGTGATCATGGAGGAGAATTTGAAAATGAATTATTTACCAAGTTTTGTAATGAAAATGGCATTACACACAATTTTTCTTTTCCTCGTGCTCCTCCTCAAAATGGAGTAGTTGAAAGGAAAAATAGAACTTAACAAGAATGTGCCAGAACAATGCTTTGTGATAGTAATTTACCGAAATATTTTTGGGATGAAGCTGTCGCAACTGCATGTTACATTATGAATAAAGTTCTTATTAGGCCATTGCTTAATAAAACTTGTTTTGAATTATTCTTTAATCGCATTCCTCGTGTATCATATTTTAAAGTGTTTGGATGTAAATGTTTCATTCTAAATACTAAAGATACACTTGATAAATTTGATTCGAAATCTGATGAAGGTATTTTTGTTGGATATTCAACACGTAGCAAAGCCTACATAGTATATAACAAAAGAACTTCAACAGTTGAAGAATCACTACATGTCACATTTGATGAGAATCCCTCATCTAAGTCTCCCATTATTGAAGAAGAAGAAAATATATTACCTTTATCTAATTCTTTAGATAATATCAAACTTGATGAAATTGATGCTACTAATCATTCTGTTGAGTCTATTTCAGATAATATAGATCTTCCCAAGGCTTTTGCACAAGTTCCAAATCATCCATCAGAATTAATCATTGGAGATATTACAGATTGAGTTAGAACTCGTCGTCAAATTGAACAAATGGCTTATTGTGCTTTCCTGTCATCCATTGAACCAAAGAACATCAAAGATGCATGTGAAGACAGTTCATGGATTATCGCTATGCAGGAAGAACTCAATCAATTTCAACGAAATGATGTTTGGGAATTAGTTCCCAGACCAACAGATCATTCAATTATTGGTACCAAGTGTGTATTCAAAAATAAATTGGATGAATCTGGTCAGGTAATTAGAAACAAGGCACGATTGGTTGCACAAGGTTATACTCAAGAAGAAGGTATTGATTATGATGAAACCTATGCACCAGTTGCTCGTCTTGAGTCCATTCGCATGTTATTATCATTTGCATGTTTTAGATATTTTAAATTATTTCAAATGGATGTCAAAAGTGCTTTTTTAAATGGATTTCTTAAGGAGGAAGTTTATGTTGAACAACCTCCTGGTTTTCATCATGAAAATTTTGAAAATCATGTTTTCAAATTAAAGAAAGCTCTTTATGGTCTCAAACAAGCACCTCGTGCTTGGTATGAAAGACTTAAAAGCTATCTTTTAAATTCTGGTTATAATATTGGTAAAATAGATTCCACTCTTTTTATTAAAAATATTAAATCTGACATAATCATTATTCAAATATACGTTGATGATATTATTTTTGGTTCTACTAATGAATCTCTTTGTCAAGATTTTTCTAAGATTATGCAGAAAGAATTTGAGATGAGTCACATGGGTGAACTCAATTACTTCCTCGGTCTTCAAATCAAACAATTGAAGGAAGAAATCTTCATTCACCAAAGTAAGTACTCTAAAGAACTCATCAAGCGTTTTGGTTTAGAAAGTTCTGCAGAAAAACATACTCCGATGAGTACATCTACTTCCCTCGACAAAGATTTAAATGGTAAGAGTGTTGATCAACGTCTATATAGAGGTATGATTGGCTCCTTACTTTATCTAACTGTAAGTAGACCAGATATTATGTTTTCAGTATGTTTATGTGCACGATTTCAGGCAAATCCTAAAGTTTCACATTTAACTGCCATAAAACGGATTATTAGATATGTTAAGTATACTTCTGATTTTGGTTTATTTTATCCTAAAATAAACACATTTGATTTATTATCATATAGTGATGCAGATTTTGCTGGTTGTAAATCAGACCGTAAAAGTACTAGTGGTACATGTCACTTTTTAGGACATGCCTTAGTTTCCTGGTTTAGCAAAAAGCAAAACTCTGTTTCATTATCTACAACCGAGGCATAATATATTGCCGCCGGTTTAGCATGTGCTCAAATTTTATGGATGAAACAAACTATTTCAGACTATGGTATTAATTGTTCCACATGTCCTATAATGTGTGATAATACTAGTGCTATTAATTTGTCTAAAAATCCAGTTCATCATCACGCACTAAACATATTGATGTACGTCATCATTTTTTAGATGATCATGTTCAAAAAGGTGATATTATTTTAAAATTTATTTCTACTGAACATCAAGTTGCCAATATTTTGACTAAGCCTTCGAAGGAAGAAACTTTTCTCAAGCTTAGAAGAAATCTGGGCATTATTAGTGCATCAGAATTTGATTTATGAGTATATTCATTTATTTTTTATTTTTGTGAATTTTTCTATAATTTTTTGGTTACTATTTATTTTTGGCAGGCTACCAAATTTCGTAGCATGCCAATTTTAACCAATTTTTTTCTGTTCTCCGTTTTGTACCTACTTTGATCCCTGGAATTTGGATTTTTTAAACGCTTCTCCTATATTTTATTCTCAAATCAAATTTCGTATCAAAATTCTTACCCGTTCTCTTCCACTTTGTCTCTATCTTTTTGATTCCTGTTGTTATCTGTGTTCTCTCTACTGCCACATGGATACTTCTCTTTTGTCTTTTTCCTCTATCCTCTGTTTTTCACGTTGGACGCAGCATTGACATTCGTTTTCATTCTTCGAACTTTCCACTTGCACTCTGTACTTTACTTTCTCTGTTGCTTTGGACTTCACAAAAAGACAAACTTTTCAAAGGACAAAATCCGCAACCCCATGGTCATTTCCTATTTATTATATTTCACCAACCGTCACTTCCTCCCGTTGGAAATTCATTTATTATTATTATTATTTATATATTTTTATTTTTTTAAACGATTTCATTCGGCCTCTTCTTGACATGCGTGTACTTCTTCTTGGAACTCTAACTTTCTTTTCTTAACATTTAATGGCTCTCTATTTACTTTGGCCTAACATTTAATCTCTCTCTTCCACTTGGCTGTATTTTATTCATCCAAGCCACTAACCCATTTTCAATTCGGGTTGATATTTTTGGCATCACATGAGACACTCACAATTTGTTTAATATTTTTGTTGTTCAGAACATGACTCACTTCCTGACATGGCTTTCTTTTCTTTGGCCATTACATCTGTTTCTTTAAGTTTATAAAATTTTTGTTGTGTCTTGTCAATTCACTTCTCAAACACTTCTATTCATTAATTTCGGCCTGACATGGCTTCCATCTACCCCTGACATGGCTTTCATTCGGCCTGACACTTTCTTTTGCTTTCAAATTTTTTATTTTTTATTTTTTTGCTTTGACCAATTCTTTTCACTCTTTCCCATACACCTAGGAACTTCCCCCTCTTTATTTTTCTTATTCCCAATATACCTAGGGTCTCTACAATTTTTTTAAGTTTTGTTTTTCAAAATCTATTACGTTTTCCCTTATTTGCTTCGTCTTCCTATATTTTTTTTATTCTATATGGTTCTATCTACCAACGGATCGTATCTTTTGAAACCAACGGGTACACGTCTCCTACAACCGCCGCTTCTTCTTCTTCTTCCCGTCTGTTCGGTTTTGTATTTTGAACATTTTTAGTTGTTTCAACTTCTTTCAGTTTTTGGCAACTGCTCCCACTTCCTATCATGGCAACCGAACGGTTTTCCCTTCTCTCAATTTATTTCGTTTCTCTTTTCTTTTCCTTTCACAATCTCTGTTTTCCCTTCTCTCTATTTATTTCGTTTCTCTTTTCTTTTCCTTTCACAATCTCTGTTTTCCCTTCTTCCTTCTCTCTCATTTTGGTCTCCTCTATTTCCTCCGATTTCCATGGCAGACCCAACCTTTCCTTCACCCTCCGACCGTTTCCGTTCGGCCGCCGCTCAAGCTCGTTATCTTCGCTCCGAAGCAACCCGCTTTCATCCGGAACGCTTCCTCGACTATGGCACGCCGATGATGATGCATGTCAAACAACTCCTTGTGGTTGTTGGGCTACATCACCTTTAGTCGATCGCCAACAAGATCCCCTATTATCCTACCCTTGTGTGGGAATTCTATGCTAATCTTGAGACTACGGTTCACCGTGGTCAGAAGTACTTCTCAACCCAGGTTCGGGGCGTCTGCTTCACGGTTGACAGCACCAAGCTTGCCGCAATCATCAATCAGCCTCCCAACAATCTTGGCCTCCTTTCCTTTCCGATGGACGACGCTGTTATCCTATCTCGCCTCACCCCAAAACTGACCCCCCATATGTCTGCGGCTAAACTCCGACCTGAGGCTCGCATCCTCCACAAAATCGTCATTCACAATCTGATGCCGAAAGCTGGTTCTGTGAATTACTTGAGTAATGCTTATCTTCATTGTCTCTATGCGATAATGGCCGGTTATCCTATTCACTGGGGCCATCTGCTTCTTCGCTATATCATGCGGCCGGTTACCACTCACTTCTATTTCCCGTGTCTCATCACACTGATACTTCGCGCATTTGGTGTTCCCACCGACGGCGAACTTCTGCTTTAGAATGATGTTCACATTGATGAGAACATCCTCCAGAGCATGGGACTTCCCGGTGATGCTTCTTCTCCCGACGATGACGCCGACGACGACAATAACGACGCTTCCGACGATGACTCTTTGCATCCTCCTGCTCCACCTGCTTCCTCTCGTGGCAAGGCCCCGTTTCCAGGCTCTTCCCTCTCTCGATGCGGCAGGAAGATTCACACTTCTAAGGATGGTGTTAGCCCCTCTCGAGAGACAAATGCGGTTCTCTTTGATCGTCTTTCTACCCAAGTCGCTGACGGGTTTGCTGGCATTCAAATCCAAATGAGTAAATATGACGATGTTCTTCGTCATCACTCTACCGTCCTTGAACAAATCCAAGTGGAACAATCTTCTCTTCGCTCTTCGCTGGAAGCCACCGACATCCTCCCTACCCGTCGCACCCGCACCCGTCACTCCCCCCGGGTTCCTCGTCATATCATCCTCATTGATTTCCTTGTTTCACGTTAGTCGCCTCCAATCCATGCCTGCTCTGTTGTTTCCTATGAATTTCGGCACACCTTTGCCTCACCATCTGACGTTTGGTTGCTTTTCATGATTCCCGGTTGTTCTGTCGCTGGTTCTGGATTATCTTGGTTGCATTGTATGTTGGTCGTATGTTGGTCGTATGTAGCGTTAGTATGCTGTTTCTGTATGTTGGTCGCTGGTTCTGTACTTCGAAGTTTCTGTATGTTGTTTTAGTGGCTGTTTGTTATCTGTCTGTTGGTCTTTCAGATGCATGCTATGTACTGGGCTTGGCCTTTACTTAAGTTGTTTTATCATGGTTGTTATGCTAATATATTATAGTTATTTTGTGTACTTCGTCTCTCTGATCGCTGTTTACTTAAGTGTTAGTTCCTTTTGTTACTTATATGCTCTTTTTACATAATCTGTCTCTGTTTGTTTTTAATTTCCTCCGTTTTCTAATTTGGCCTGCTACGAAAAATCGTAGCTTGTCAATTTATCTTTTCCACTTTTTGTGGATGACAAAGGGGGAGAAATATGCATATATTCAGGGGGAGTCTATATGACTATACTCATGGGGAGTAACATCAGTAACATCACATAACATCAGTAACATCACATTACATATCAACATCATGTTAATACACTCCTTAAAACTTTTTACTCACATGATTAATTCACATTTTATACTTCATTATTTGTCATCATCAAAAAGGGGGAGAATGTTGGAACTTGGTATTTTCCATCATCTCTTCCATAAGGTTTTGATGTGACAAATCAATATATTTTATGTTACTAACTTTATCTATGCAGATGTGTAGCTACAACGCAAATTCATTCACATCACGCATTTGATCAAAGTACAAGGATCCTCTGCAAAAACAACCTTGCTACTCAAATTACGTGTGAAACACGTATCTACGGAATGATGTAATTTTTACTTTTTAGATAGCTTCATGGCCTTGGTTATATCATATCATATATCCCTAAAGCTCAAATCTACATCATCTCCTAACTCATTTTGATCCTAAGTCAAAATTCGTATTTTTAAGTATTAGCCTACTAGGATGTTTCCTAGCCTACCAAAACAGTTATATTTTGGCTTGATACTTTCAGAAAAGGATCTATCCGTTGTCTATTTCACGTCACCAAAATTTTGTGACCGTTTGTTACCGTTTCAAAATTGGCAGGCTACGAATTTTCCTAGAATGCCAAAATGCTTTTGGGACTGAAATTTTCCAGAACAGTTTCTGACCGTTCTCAAACGTTCCTCTCAGTTTCTGAACGTTGTGCAATGTCTCTTTTAGAGCCGTTCACAACCGTTTCTAAAACCTATAAAAGGAGGGGTACCCCCTCTCATTTTCCACACACTTTCCTTCTCTAAAATTCTGATTTTGTTGAAAGCAAGTCATTTATTTTCTTAAGCAATTCAGCCATTAGTTGTTCTTTTCTTATTTGTAAGAAGAAATCATTAGATTTCTCTCTTCGTTTAAGAACGGAAGAACTTGGATTTTTAACATCACTTTTGGAAAGTTGTTTGTGTTCATAATTGCAAGAAGAAATCAATAGATCTCTCTCTTCTTTTATGAACCAGAGAACTTCAAGTGTTGCGCTTCATTACATATCTTTTACTTCTTGAAGTTCATCTTCTAAACACCATCCTTGAATTCATTCTCTGAAATTTATAACAAGGCTATAGATGTTTTTCTATTTCATTATTTAACAGGTTTGAATCTCTGTTTAGAGATTGTACAAAGTTTGGGACACGGGGAGTGTCGTCATTTTTGTAAGTTCGTGCTTGCGGGGCAAGTGATTATAGTGGATTGAAAATCTCTATGGGGTAGAGGACTGGAGTAGGATCACAAGGATCCGAACCAGGATAAATCTCTGTGTTTGCGATTGATTTAATTTCAGTACTTGTCTTTTTATTTCTGTGCCATCTTTGTAAATATTACTAACATTTTATTTGCGACATTTTTTTATATACACTATTCACCCCCCCTCTAGTGTATTGATCCTTGCAGGCTAAAATTACAATAGGGTAGGGCCGCTGCACGTGAAGCAAGGGTGAAGTGCTGCACGTGAGTGCTGCTAGTCTTAGGCCTTATATGTTGGGTTCAAAAGAATTTGTGTTGGTGTCTTACAGGCCCTAGCACAAGAGGTTTTAGGGTTTAGGTTTAAGCTTTTGGTTTGGTTTTTTCTTTTTAAGTGTGTGCGGTTTGAAACTGGGTGTGTGAGTTACAATTTGGGTTCGGCCATGCGGTTCAAGGTGAGGTGGCTAGTGCTAAGTCATAATAGGAAGGGTTTTGGAATACTATTAATAGGATTTAATAGGTTTGATAATCAATTGGTTTAATAGGAGAGTTAGAGCTAATTAATAGATTTAAATGGGTCCAAACATGGTAGGTTTTCATTTGACTTTAAATTGATTTGAAATTCAAATTTTAACTTTGAAAGTTTAAATTAATATAATAAGAGATACGTTAAAAATATAATAATATTGATAAAAATTAACTAAGTGGTTTTAAAAATAATGATAGTAATAATTAAGATGACAAAATATTAGAAATTTATATGTGTACGGGGACAGATACGTCTAACTACGGATACGGAACGTCAGACTACGGATATGGGAAAGATAATATACTAGATAAAAATAGATAATAGTAACGGTAAAAATTGGTCGTTACACTATCTGATAAGACAAGTACAAATGCCTGTGGTAAGACACAGAGTCACAAAAAAGTAGGCAAAGGGAAGGGGAAGTGCTGCCAGCAGAAGGAGTATCGCGCAATTCTTATTTTATTATTACATAATTGAGTTAATTGGAACTTGGGTAAACTGTGTGATACCAGGAGCTGGACTTCACCCCAAATTTGGGGTGAATATAGCACTCGACGCAGTGGACACTGGCACTGTATGCCGGGCCTCTCACCTCCCCCGTCCATGGTAGGAGTGAGGCTATCCACATATAACCCAACCTCCGTATGACCCCTCCCCTCTCGGTAAAGGCGAGTGGATGTAAAAATTCCCTCCACTCCCGGTAAAGGCGAGTGGGTGTAAACCCACACAACACATAATCGTCTCCCACCTTCACAGTCCAGGCCTCATATCCACAATTTACTCAAATCCCACCTAAAACCCGGGTTCTGCTAACTCACCATCATTAGAGAGGACTGATATTTAGTCAATTTTATAAGTTAACATCATAAGTGACACGTTAGGGGTCTTGATGGCATGGGTATGCATATATCGCCTCATCTGCCCATCATCAGACATAGGGTCATGCACTCACGTGACACGCCCTCTATCACAACACATCATCTACTCACAATTTCAATGTATCCATGCCATTCAAGCCTCTAACTCTACCAATTATCAATGTGGTTCAAGGCCAACACTAACACATACACGTTTCTCAAATTACTGGATATTGCCTTCATTGAGGCATTTCATCGAACACCTGACGGGCGTTATTTATATCAAAACAACACACTATAATTTTCATGTTCAAAGGAAATGAACATTCATTCCACCACATAACCATAATACGCAAGAGTAATGATGGCCAATTATCCACAATTAATGAATAAGAACACTACTTAATGAATTCAGCTTGCTGAAATTGCAGAACAGTCAGATTGAGAGTGGTTTTTGAGGCAATTGAAGTTGGAATTTGAAAAACTTAAAACTACAAATTTATAGATATGGATGTTTTGGAATTACAGACAAAATTTCAGACAAAAATATTAAGTATATGATTTATGGTGAATTATTTGGTGAAGTGTCTAAAAATCTGTTTTTAAGACAGATTTCAGGGCCTGTATTCAAAGCCAATTTTGAGCATGTTCTATACAGAAATTCAATATATAAGCACTCTGATGAAATTTTAGAAAAACTTGTTAACTTTTCAACAAGACCAAGAACACAAAATTCAATTGAGTGTGCAGGTATGTAAGCCATTTCTACTGAACTGTGTCAAAGCCGAAAATGAAACAGATATGCTGTAGAGTTTGAATTTTTACTCCTAATTTCAGAATTGAACATATATCAATATTTATATGATTTTGGGGTATAATTTTGAGATCTACAAGCTCATATTTTTTGGAACCATAATTCGAGCTACAGTAATAGTAATTACAGCAACAACACAAAACAAAAATTCATGATTTTAAAGGAGATGTTTTTACTAAGAATTTCAAAGGAAATTTGTGAAATTGAAACATGATACATGAAATTTCGGCTATCCCTATTACATATTAGATAAATCATGCTATAAAAACTTGATTGCAAGAACAAATTATTGGAATTCCAAATCCAAGTAGTTTCCTACCTCAAAAGCTCGGTTTTCCTCTTCTCCTTCTCTTTCTTTCTTCTCCATCTTCTTCTCTCTTGAAGCTAGCTTGAAAACCTTCTAATTGGAAATGGAAATTAGGGTTTTCATTTGATAAAAGAGGGGAAAAAGAAGAGAGGGGCGGCCGGCCGTGGTAGGAGGGAGAAGGAGAAGATAGAAAAAAAGAAAGGAGAAGAAAGAATTAGAAAAGAATAGAAAAGTGTAGGAAGGAGATAATTACAATGGTAGAAAGGTGTAGAAAGGTGTAGAAAAGTGTAGAAATGAGATAATTCCATGAGGGCAATGAATAAAATACCCCTTCACATTCCAAGTATTTACAAGTTTGCCATTACTTTAGGTACCGACCACTTAAGTATGTACGCACAAAAAAATTTAGTCAAAAAGACCGTTTTGCCCCTGGCCTTTCTAAAAATTTACGGGGTTGCCATTGACTCTTAACCCCTTTCACACTAGCATGGCTCTTCCTACACACATTCGTGCACATCCATGCATGCATACATGCTTCACACACACACGTCTAACACATTCCTGTTGTTTTACACCCACGCCGTTATTTGCACTTCTCTCGCATTCACACTTCGCATTCTCTTCTCTTAGCCACATATTACGACCTAATCCCCATTGCATTACGTCACGTACATCGATATCTACGCTTATTCCATGCCTACCCACGTATCGTAAGTAGAAATATACGTGTGTTCAATAGAATACGCGTATAGTTCAAATTAGGGCATGCCATCCTACCCACCTTAAAATAAAGTCCGTCCTCAGACTTCCTAGGGTGTGAACCTTGCCGAGGTCAACTAGGGATGATGGTCTCGCTACCCATGAAGTACAAACAAGAATACTTATTTATACCACACTTATATACACTATACGCTTCACTATCATCCATACACATCCGCATCATACACATATCACAGATGCATCCTATTACTCATCTAATAACACATCCATATCATTATAAGCATCACTACATAGTCATACACGCATGACTTTCACATAAACCTCTAGGCACACATATTCACACACCACAAATCAGTCTCTATATGTATTATTATACGTATTTAGATCACTACTCATGTCGATGCGCATATGACGTCATATCGTATCCATATCATGATTCACAAGGCACTCACACATAGCATGCTTTTATATATAACATAATATATTCATGTGTAAACGACTTACATCCTACTTGTTTATATATTTACATATACGTCTATATCCTTGCACAAACACACACCAATACACATTAATCTACACACCATTACTTGATAAACAGAGTCACTATCACGGTGTCACACCGCACGTACACCAGATCCCTATACACCCAATACTTAGTCATATGGGCTCACTCACATGTATAGGCACATAAATATCTGTATACATATCATTCAATCACATACATACATACATTCACGTGCACGTACTAACACGTACATGACTGTGTCATATAAGGTTCACAGTCATGCTATAAATAAATATACACGTAACCTCACATCCATAGCAGTGCACCTACTGTCTCATACAGATAGGCACATCACACAATGCATACAAGAGTGCGCAAACGTAACACAGCCCCTGCCATATGTTATATATATATATATATATATATATATATATATATATATATATATATATATAACTACTTTTGCACATCCTACAAACATACTGCTATAATAGTCCAATAAATATAAATGTCCATCCACACTCCATACACACACACGTATACATATAAACGTGCAACCAATTACACACATATCAACAGTTTCATTCGCTTACATTTATCAAACATATTACACACACACACACACACACACACATATTTACTATCTATCACACTTACATCCCCATTGCATATGTATATACATACACACATACTCTGGTACGGATCTATATATACATGTATACAAACATGAATACACTTATCCAAACCACACCTAGATATACCTAGGTAGACAACCATATAGGATAGATCAGCAAGTGAACAAATAAAGATATAGGTGATATATACGTATGTAGATAGTTATCTATTCATCCAATATATAACAAGTACTTATGCTCCCACTACATACCACATATACATAGCACATCCTTACACTCCATCGTGACACGTATATTAGAAATCCATGCAACTATAATGCATATTCCTATATACACAACAAGTAGTATTCTACATAGATACTCCATATGCACATATTCATATATATATATATATATATATATATATATATATATATATATATATATATATATATATATATATATACTAGTCATACCCCGTGCCTTAAGGGCACGGTTCATTTAACATATTCACCCTCAAAATCTTAGGTCCCCTGATTTTAAATGAACATCAATAATTAAAACACAATAATTGTTATTTAGTTCTACCAAAAATTTTAGTTCCGCCTAAAAGTTAGTTGCCCCATGAATTTAGTTCTCTCCAAAAATTTTAGCCACGTGTCTTAAAGACACGGTTCATTTAAAATATTCCACCCTCAAAATCTTGGATCCTCTAATTTTAAACGAACAGAAAAAATTAAATAGCAATAATTGATATTTAGATCCACCCTAAGTTTTTAATTCTCCCCAAAATTTAGTTCCCTAAGATTTAGATCCACCAAAAATTTTCAAAAAAATTTAAATTCTCTCGAAAATTTAGTTCCCACGAGAATGTAGTTCCCCCAATAATTTTAGTTCCCTACAAAATTTTCACATATTCTCATTATATCCATTGAATCCTCAAGATTCAATCCATACCATCTTTTTACCCACCATTTCATCCAAGTCATCAACTTTATAAAGCTTGTGTACAATTTCAAACTAATGTAAGCATCATGGATCATGTTGACTACTTACACCACAGAAAGGAACCAAGTCATATGTGGGCTTTGGTTTGGGAACCCCAATTTTTCGATGGATAAGGAAAGCTTACACAATCATTAGCAAGTTATGCATTCAGACATCCGACAGTAGTTAAATTAACTAATGTACAACAGCTTTAACCGTCGGACTCTTCTCCCAACTAAAATTTGATGTGTCCAGCACTATAAGACATAAAAAGTGTATCCATGTTGAAATTTTCTAAAAACACAAAGCCTTCATTCCCATCATATTAAGATGAAGCCACTTTGCTCAGGTTTTGATCAAAGCAAATGGTTTTATTGATCATTTTAGAATTAAGCGTGTTTACAAATAACCAAATACTTTATACTTCTATGAGTTAAAATACTTGTTATCGTAGTAAAAATATGTACATGTTACCATGTCCTCGTGCACAGTATTAGGAGGATTATGGTGTACGGCACTCGTGTTTGTGACTACAAATCATAAATTGCAAGTTTAGGTAATCATGACCATATACTTACTGCTACTTGGACATAACTTGCAATTCAAATGGTTAACAATAGGTTTCAAACATAAATCAGAATCATCAAAGGTTTTGTTGCAGGCCATATCTACAAACAATATCATTTACAGAAAGCGTTGTATCAAACCAAATGAAAAAGAAGTTAGCAAAAAACAGGGATAGCTTCGCTAAAATATTTAGATCATTCCAATACAACATCAGGGAGCAAATGATTGCAAGCCCTTAATATATATTTAATATATATTTTTTCCTTCGAAAAAACTACTTTCTTAAAAGTACAAAGCAGGCAACCATTTTGGTGATATCAAGCACTTATCTTATCCCAAATGTAGAATAATGCAAGTGCTATTTAAGTTCCACTCATGTCATTGTCAGCATATTTCCATTCAAAATTTAAAAACATGTTCTCACATTTAATTATGATAATTAGCAAATAAAAATAAAAACATCACATATCAATATTTCATCAGCCCATATGCCACTATTATACTTATCATATTGCCTCTAGGGCTTTGATGTAATGTTGAAAAAATTATACATTTGAATCAAAACTTGGACAAGAAAAACAATACAGTTTGCATTTGCATCCTCAACTATTTCTAACATCCCGATTAAAATAATACAATTCACAATATATGCGCAGTGGCAACTTCAAGGCAGTGACTCTTAAAAGGTGGTGATGTTCGCTGTCTTCATATCTCTACAGAGTAAAGGAGCAATTTATCATCCTTTATAAAGAAAACGCAACTAAAACCAAAGCATGATGGCCTTGGGGCAAATGGTATTGGTTCAGCAAAAAGCAACAAAACATTTAAGCATTTGGTCAGAATTCATAATTTTATGTGCCATGTTTGTTAGAGCTCTTGGAGCATAGACAACGCAGCACTCTAAAAATAAACATTATGGATAGCAAACTGACAACATCAGTAATCAAACCCAAAGCATATTAAAAACACTGGGCAAGATGCACAAAATAAGTATGTCTCAAAAAATATGTGACTGTATTCTCTTAAGTAACATGCATGTAGACATCATGTAAAATGTCTACCAGTTTAAAGTATTCTTATTGTTTGGTTTTTGCTAACCATGTCATTTAATATCGACTGCATATGGATGTCCATTAATCACTGGTATGCATCAGTTAACTTACTTTGAAGCAAAAGAGGAATCTGTATATATAAATCAGCAAATATTCTTATAGGACATTAATCATATCGTAACTAACATAGGTCTTTTACTTGTCTTTTTATGCCTTTTTTGGTTGCAAGAAAGGACATGTGTTAATCAGCTATGAGCAATTTACTCCCTAAAAGGTAAAAGAATGCACATTCTTGTACGGTAAAAATCAACATATAAAATTTTTTGAGAGAAAGAAATTTTAAGTGATGAATCTCATGCCTTATCTTTAGCTCTAAAGATTGCAGAACCAATGACCAGTGTATTAGCTTTTGCCTTTATCATCTACTATACAGAGTTTTTCAAGTGAAGTGCTTGGGGATGGTATTACATGGATATGGCTTAGCAATCCCAAAGATGTAATTTATAGTGCATGTAATTTATAGGGGTTTACATGGATATGGCCAATCTTAGGGAGAGTATTACATGGATATGGCTGAGAAATCAATAAGAAAATCTCCATTGGACAGATGAATTGCGCAGTTCGGTTTTAAGCACTACCCATTTGATGATTTTGACAATTTTAGCATTTAGGCCAGTTGATTTGGTTTAAGGTGAGCATTTGGCATGTGGGTTTTATGTCATATTTTCACTCATTATTGTTAGTTTATGAAATTTTGGGAGAAAATGAGTTAAAATTTTAGAGCAGAGTTCTACATTGGACCCTTCTTGTTATTATTGTTCGTGAGTTTAAGCTATACCCATTTGACTATTTTCGATATTTAGTATTTTTATGGCATTTGTTTTGGCTTAAGCTAAGAATTTAGAAGAAAATGTACGGGATTTATAAAAAGGGCTTTGGAATCTATGTTATCAAAGAGCGTATTCTGGAATTTGGATAATTTCTTTCTTGGGATCACATTAGTTAACACATATTTTTGCTGTTTTGCTTGATTTATAAGATAGATGTTTTACTTCATTTCGTGTATATCCTCTCATTTACTCGAATTCGCAGCATATATATATACGTAGAAGGTGAGGACTTCACAAAAAACATGAAATTTCTTCGCCATTTAACGGAAAGGGTTTTATGTTATCTGCATTATTATTCAAAATTCTTTATTGCCCATGATACATGTAATAACTTTTATTTGTCCTATGTCGTTTTCACCTTTTTAAATCTCTGTAGGTTTAAGTTAACTTGTTTGCTCTAAAGAAGGGTGCACATCTTTTGAAATGTGGGAGGAGAGGAAAGCCCAAAGTTTGTCCTTTCAGGCTTTCAACAGTTAGTATTCCTTATTTGCTGTAAAATCCAGTAAGTAGAAGTACAATGGACATGAAAATACTACCCATTCAAATGTAACCATAAGAGGAAATTATGAGTGGTCTTCTTATGTTACTTGTTTCCTTATTTGTTTTGTGTTCCATTTGATGTTGTTTCTTACAAATTGGAAGTGGAGTTTCAGTTTGATATGCCATGGACAACATAACATTTTATTGTATAAAAAGTTTAAAGTTCAACTGAATCTTAATGGCATGTTCTCATTACACCCAACACTTATGTTTCAATGATAATATATACCGTTTCATAAATCAAAGCGCATAATATTAAAAAAAATCCAAAGTGCATAATATCAACAGTTTCAATAATGAGCTCTCGTTATAGATTTTTCAGCAATATCCACATAATTGTTTAGCATTCCCAAAGATGTCTTTCCTACTGCCACAGATAATATTTCCTTCAATAATCTGAAAAATTACAAAAATGTAACTAATTGGATAGGTTCAAAATTTACATGAAACAATCTAATCATTTATATGTGATTTCCAAGTAAGAAACAAAATCAAAACTTTTAACTTTGCCAACAAATCAATACAAAAGCTTGAAAATTATATTCATAGTAGGCTACTCAGTTCAATCTGATTCAAAGTTGAACATTAGAATAGAGTTCAAGCCGACCCCAATTTTTGGGGTGAAGGCTAAGATGATGGTGATGATGACGATGAACAATGCTTAACAAAGTGGAACTTGATCAATACAAAAACTAGATCAAATATTAGGTCAAAAATTCAAATTCTTTCCTTGAGATCATTCGAATCTCCAATCAAAGAAACTTTTGATCGCAACAAAAAAACCCAAACCAACCCAAAAATCCAACTTGCCTTTCGAATGTATCCACACTCAATTTCCTTCTCAGCATTTACCAAGCTATTGTTGCTGCTTCTCAGAAGAGAGTTTTAAATTAAATAATGAGGTACAAAAAGAGTGTTTTAAATCCTGAGTTACCTCAATGTAGCCAAGATTGTTGGGGTCTAGCTCTTCCATGATCATATGGACAGCTTGTTGGCGGATGCGCTTAGAGGTATGATCTGAAATTTAAAAAAACATAAAAAAGTTAATCAATTAATTAATATGTGACTTTAAAACCAAAACAAACACATACCTCTCTGACATCTTCTTCTGTAATTCTTCCATCAGTGTTCTTATCACCCCTGCATCATTATTCTTTTAACACAAATAAAAAAGCAAGCAGCATATTTACATGTCAAAAAAAGTTTGAAGCCGGTAATCAATACTCAGGTTCGAGATTTGAACCCAGAACTCTTTACGTCGGAAATCAAATAAATAAGTAAGAAACCTTCCATTCTCAACATCATGTAAACCCTCTCCTACAACCAATTCAATCTAGATCAACATCATTAAAAATACCGAACATATCCCAATGAAATCAAACATCAGAGTTTTTGTGCAGTGGCAGATTTTGAGATGGTACCAAAGCTTGGGCCGTGCCCTAGAGTTGCAGTGAGGGTTAAGGAAAGTACATAATACCTATAAAGAAACTAATTTGCAACAAAGGTGAACATAGTAAATAATAGAAATATGTATAACACAAAGAATATTGTACCTTCTGATTGAGCTTGGTCCGATTCATGAAAGCCTTTATCACAGAATACAATTAAATCTATTTTTTCTACTTGCCCAGTTTCCATCCTTGATCCCACAAAGGCCTGAAAATTCATTTACTATGTCAGATTCAACTATATTCATTTAAAAAGTAGATAAAAGCTTTGCCCCAATAGTTAAAAATAAAAATAAAAACCAAAAAAATTACCTCAAGTGTAGCACCCCCTACAGTTTTTTAAGGTTTTCACCATCAATGGAACATGATTCCATGCATGCAATATGGTCCACTACTAACCCACTCCCACAGTTCTCAATAAATCCTGAAATTAATGAATTTTCAAGTGTGCTCTTCCCATCCGGCGACACATCAACATATGGGAATGCCAATGAAATGTTGGAGCTTGTGAATGAGGTCTGCTTAGGAACACGGAAGAAATGCAAGTTGTTACTACATCATAAAAAACATGGTGTTAAGAGTTGGTGATTGCAAGTGGGCCAAACCAAATGAATTTCAGTTACCTTCAAAAGGTTGAGTAGGGTTGGGTCATTATGTTAAGCCTTTGATATATCTGATGATTGCAACTACAAAATGCAGTAGAGCCATGATTAGTTAAGAGATGAGAATAGGAAGCATAACAGTTCAATTTGGAGACCTTTTATCCCTGCAAACTGAGCTGTAACCAGGCTTTCATAACTGCAGCATAAAGGAGATCCATGGAACAGAAACTTTTCTTTCCAACAAAACGGCTCACAAAACATAAGCTATGATTTGTAGAATTAAACATGATCGCACTTCTGCATGGCCCAACATCACCTACTTTTTTAAATATCTACGTCCTGCAGAAGATTAAAAAAAATTACTTTAGTAGAAAAAATGAGTCAAACAATGATCTCAGTAAGAAGCTAATGAATTAGCAGTAGCTTTAAATAGAACGCCACAAAGACCTTTGGTAGTAGTAAATAATATGCTTAATTTGGAACATTGAATGTAATGAAGGAAACCCTGCAGCTTATATTTTAAAAAATACCAGACACCAAATCAAATGAATCCAGAATACCCGTTTCTGTTGGTTCATCAAGGACACAAAATCAGAAACCAAAATTGCAAAACTACTCAATTTCGATAATAAGACAACTCAATTTTCTTTTCACATATCTGCTTGTTATATCATGCATATCCGCTTGTCATATGCTTCAAAATCAGCATTAGGATCACTGTCAAAACCTACCATGACAAACCGATCATCATTCCTAATCCAAAAATTAACTATCCAGTCATAGAGCAGTAAGAACTTTGGTACATAGATCATGGATAAGGAGACAAATGATGATAAACCCAGCTGAAATTAATCAAAACAACTAATCAGGATAATCTACTCTTCTTCACCGTATCAAAAAGTCATTTAGAAGCAAGAAGACAAAACATACCATCAAAAGTAATGCAATACTTTTAGATTTTGACTATTCTTCTTAATCATTTTTCATTTGCAGAAAAGGGAACTTTTAGTGACAAAAGATAGGAATTATTCAAACCATCACCAAAACAATCAGGGAAATTTGTTTTTCTAGATAATAATTGATATAATATTCAACAATATGCAAAAAATAATGATCGGCGATAAATTGTGGCATAGCGCAACCTAGACTCTCCATTTTTATTTCAAAGTCCATATACAACCAACTTCTTGTGTATAAAAAACGAATTCCCATCATTCAAGCATATTAATTATGATGTCTAATGAATTATGAAAACATAAAGGGTTTAGACTTTTAAAAAGTTGTAATTCTTTTATGTGTAAAATAATATTCTTCATTGATCTGATTTCAGTCTTTCAATTAGTATGCAGAACAAAATCATTTGGGTATTCCACATGGCTTCAATTTTTATATATAACCACCTACGATAAATACAAATATATTCAAGAATGCTTAAGGGAAGAAAATGACAATTTTATCATTCATCACAACCGACTTATTTACACTCTTCTTCATTAACATTTACTTGTATGAAAACCAGAATCAAATTCTGGAAAAATAAATGGATGCAGAAGTAAACAGGCATGCATGCTTTTATTCCCCTAGTGTTAAAATGGAAGTAAGAAAGTAGCGAGAAAGCTACCCTAGTTCCTGCATAAAATGTAATGAAGTGGACATGTCTACCTCTCGAGATCAGGCAACAAAGGAAGAACCTCCTCTGGCTTCAACGATGGATTAGTCTAGTGCACATGAGGCAATTTGGCAGCTTTGAAAGACTCCTCAATGGATTGTATTTGTTTCTCTCTTCAAATGTATAGGCAAGAGCATTAGTACAATTGTACAACTAATGAATTTAAATAGCCTTGATAAAAACAAATTCCTGTGTGCACCAGCGAACCTGTTGTTAAGATTTTCCAAGGAAACATTTCGCCCTTCCCTAGCTTCCTGCGTTTCTTTTGCTTGCTTTTCAGTCAAGGACTGATAGTACCAACAAATAAATGACTTAGAAAAACAATCAAGCATAAGACATTCAATGATCTGCAGTGCAATTGATTTAAATTTTCAAAATAAATTCATGTTTGGTACCAGTTTAGCGGAATCCATGCTTAGAGGAGATATATATTGCGTCTTGCTGGCCCATCCCATCCCTACACCAAATTGGTAAAAAGGAAATTTTTAACACAGAATTCACAGATAAAGCTCTGAAACTATCAGATCCAATCAAATTCCACCAAAAAACAACAAATCAAAAGCAGAACTTATATTTCAACAACCGAACGCTCATGGCTTGCCTTTGGGGGCAGAACTCTTGTTTCGCAAGCTTCAGAACCTCCTCCTCACTGTTCGCATCTTTGCCGCCCTGTAACACAAATCCCTCATCAAAATCGAAAAAAACACGAAGAAAATAGCTCCGCAAAGAACTCAAAACCATATAAGGAACTAAATTCTCGATCAACTTGTAACGCAAATGCACCACCAAATCAGACCTTAGCCTAATAAACCAAGAAATCCATTAAACCCTAGCAGAACCCATCAGACCCTATCCTAATATTTCCTTTTGATACCAAAATTTATGCATTGGAAAGATATAGATATAGATAGAACGCCAGACTCTGGCTCATCAGACCCTAGCAGAACCCATCAGACTCTGGCTCAAGCAAAGATATCGATAGAACGTCGAATTCTTCTTGTTCATCTTAATAACGCATTGCATTGGAAAATCCCGCAGTCCTGGCTGAAACAAAACAAAACATCTAAATAAAAACTTTAAGAAAAAAAGAAAAGAAAACCAAAGGGCAAATTTTTATATAGATCCATCCAAAAAAACGAAACCCTAAGTCATCTACATACCTGCTTGAGGGAGAAAGGGAATGTGATTTGTCCGATCTCAAGCGGTTGCCTAAAGATATATAGTGGCGATCAAGCTGCCACATACAATTCCAGCAATTCAACTTTCCATGAAAAGGCCAAACATATTGAGGTCGCATCTCACTTTATCTATTGCATGGATATGGGCCAAAAATAGTAGCCCGATGCGTTAGTTCCCTATTCAGACTGGGGATATTTTTCATTAAAAATTACCATGCCAGGTATTTCTTCTTCTATTTGTAACAAATTGGACCACAGATGTCATTTATGTTCCAGCTATAGGGGTACAGTTGAGGAATAAGCAATAAGGTGTATCTGCAATCATACTATATATGTATGAAATTATGAACTAAGCAATAACCCACTCTGGGTTTATATCTCTGTTCCTATTATAATACCAATCAAGCTTTCTGAATTTAATTATCGTAACAAATAAAATCATGTTGTACAATCAATATTTCTGTTAATATTGTCATACTGAATTTGTACACAACCATGTCTATATTCTATTTGTGCAGTGCATTACACTTCTCTGTGTGTTACTGTTGGAGTGTAAAAGTAGTTCAAGTTATTCTTTATGAGGTCATTTTGTGTATAGGTGACCCCTAGCGAAACTACTCTTTAGAAACACACATTGTCATTAAATACGCAAAATATAAACATAATTCAAAAATATGGATTTAATTAAAAGAAACAGTGAGGCATTCTATCAAATGCTTACAGCGCAATAATTTAAATATCATAAGAAGAAATTAGAGATTCAATATGATGATAGCGTAATTCTCTCGTTCCAACATTGAGGCACACAAACCAAAAGAAGCAGCCCAAACCGCCATACGAATTTTATCCTCACTCATCAAAATAAAAATCCCGACTTTTAATCCTCCCAACCGAAAAACACATCAAATTTACACGCCAAAAAAAACGACTCACCCCATTGCGATGCACTCTCTCGACGACGGCCAAAGGAAGTCATCTGCATACCTGCTTAAGGGAGAAAGGGAATGTGATCTGTCCGATCTCGAGCGGAGGCTGCATGCTGCCGAGGTTGATCTCCCTCCACTGCTTACAGACGCAGGCGAAGGACATGACGCTCTTGGGCATCGGCCACCGGTCCTCGCACACCTCCACCCTATTTATGATCTCCGTCAGCAGCTCAGGCAGCACGCTCGCCCATCGATCATCTTCCTCACCCCGTGCCTTGATCTCTTCCCTTTGGTAGTGGCTACAACTATGGGGATAGAGAGAGGTGGGGGTTGGGCGTTGGGGCAAAGACAGAGGGAAGGGGGAAAACCAAAGGGCAATTTTTTAGAGATAAATGCAGGGCAGTAAAAGAAACCCAAAGGTCAAATTTTTAAGAGAGAGAAATCGTGGGATGCGTGCGAGGATTTGCATTTCCCCCAACGTTTTCAAACTGTAAAAATTTTGCATTTCCCTTAACGTTTTCCCCCCAAATATTTTGCATTTTCAAACCAAAATTCAATTTTCAAACTTTCCTCTCAAGTTTGCCTCCAAAACTTATCCTAGTCATTATCAACTATTGTTTGTCCCAGTCATCATGTCTTTGTCCACGTAGGATAACCCCTGCCATGTAGGACAAAATTCAAATTCTTCATGCTTTATAGAATAGATAGATAGATAGATAGATATATATAGAGTGATCTTCGGTTGCGAAAAATCCCGTGCGAAAGCCCGTGCGAAAACTTTTTTTTATTTTATTGAATTTTTTTTTTCAAAAATTCTTTTTTTGATGTTTAATCCATACAATTATATACACCAGGGAAAATAATGGGTGAACCAGTTGGGCATTAGAGCACCCATCCACCCGTTACAAATTTAACGGTCTCAAAACGTGCGAATTTGATGAAATGGCTTGATCGAAGGCCAAATGACATTATTTCTCAACCATTATTTTTTGAGGGGGGTATAACAACATATAATGATGGTGGAAAAAAGAATTTTTGAAAAAAAAAATTTCAAAAAAAAGATAAAAATATTTTCGCACGGTGCGAAATGTTCTCATTTGAAAATTTTCCATATATATATATATATATATATATATATATATATATATATATATATATATATATATATATATATATATGTATGTATACATATATGTATATACCTATATGTAAAAATATAGGTATATACATATATATGTATATACGTATATGTATACATATAGGTATATACATATATGTATATATACATATATATATATATGTATAAGTATCACTACCATACGTAGATTTCTGAATCTACATATAACCAAATGCATGTACACACATACACACAAGACCATTATACTAATAATAAAGATGCACACAATCATGCATATATATATATACTAGTCATAACCCGTGCCCGCGGGCACGGTTCATTTAAGGTTTCCCCTGCGAAATCTTTGTTCCCCAAAAAATTATTTCAACAGCCAAAATTTAAAAGAAAAACAAATTAGCGTAAAAATATTTTTGCAACACGTGCATCTTCGGCATGGGCGCCTTTGGCGCAGAACAACAAATTCTGTACGGAACAAAAAATTCAGAGCGGGTGCCTTCAGTGTGTAACAAAAAATTCGGTGCCGGCGCCTTTGACGCGAAATAACAAATTACGCACAGGTGCCTTCAGTGCAGAACAAAACGCAAGCACCTTGACGCGGAACAACAAATTCGGCGCGGGCGCCTTCGACACGGAACAACATATTAGCGTAAAAAATTTAGTGGAACAACAACAACGCGCGAGCGCATTAGACGTGGAACAACAAATTCGACGCAAGGGCGAAAGAATGACGGGGACAGTCGTCTCCCGGACGCAATACCGACGACGAAAAGGTAGTCATAACCAGTGTCCGCAGGCATGGTTCAGTTAAGATTTTCCTCCGCGAAATCTTTGTTCCATGGAACAACAAATTAGCGTAAATATTTAGCGACGCGGGAGCATTCGACGTAGGCGCCTTTGGTGCAGAACAAAAAATTCGGTGCTTGCGCTTTCGACACCGAACAACAAATTTGGCACGGGACAATAATTTCGACTCATGCGCCTTCAGGCAGAACAACAAATTAGCGATGCCGAAGGCCCGAAGGCGCGCTGGCCCCCCTTCTCGTGATAACATCGCTCATTTTTCGTACAGATTTAGTTCTATATATATTTAGCACTCCCCAAAATTTAGTTCTATATAGATTTAATTCTCTCCAAAATTTTAGTGCTCCAAATTTTTTCGTAAACTCTCATCCTACTCATCAATTCTTAAGATTCAATATCAACCATCTTTATATCCACTCTTTTATCCTATGTGCAATAATTTTTTCATTTTATCATGCACTTGCCGCATTAAACTTTTATTACTCTTAATCGAGGGTGTTTTCTTTTAGTTATTTGCCAAATCTCTCTTGGAAGTGTTCAATGAGAAGGAGATTAAGATGTATCAACACCCACAAAATAAGATCATTGTTAAATCAATATAAATTAATTCAAAGCAATTGATTCTTCATCTCTTGATCAGATAAAGAGGGTATTGATTGATAAACTGATCAAAAGTCACTGAACTAAAAGGAGTGAGAGCATTGACAAGAGGATTAAAGATGTTGATGAACGCAATGTCTTCGCTTCCAACCTTTTCTTATTTTTCTTATATTTTTGTCGCCTTCTTCCACTGTCCTTGCTCCTGATGATTGATGGAGAGAGTGATGACACACATAGAGAGAGAGGTGCAGTTATTATTTTTTGAGTCAACTGAGTGGATGGCCTTCTTAAAATAAAATTAAAAATCCAAATCAAAAGTTCAGTTCCACCAAAAATGCTAGGCAAATTGCTCTACCTTTAGCACTATTTTCCAATTAAGCCATGCTGACACGCTTTATGCAAAGAAATCCCCAATTGTTACTAAACCATTATGTAGCTGCACAATTTTCACTTGCAAATCTCCTCAGCTCCTTTGTCTTGGTCATCAACTTGAGCTCGACGCCAATTGCCAGTACTTCTATCAAATTGCCTTTCATAAGTCGCTTCCACCCGAGTGCTATGAACATCATGTCAACTCGGTTCAAGGTTGGTTACAATGGGGAAATACTTTTTCAATGGAAAAGTTGGGGTTTCAAACATTAGTCTCCAGTCTCATTTTATATCAATAATAGTTGGTTTACATCACGCCCTCAACTATGAAGGCCTGACACATCATAAAAAAACTTTAATATATCTACTGGTACAATCAGAGAGAAACCCACTATGTACATCAAAAAATAAAAACAAACCCCAACTCAGAGCAACAGAAGTACAGAATAAGGCCAGTCGAAATATAAAGAGTTTAAACCAACTTCAAGCCCAACAAAACAAAATCACAAAAGCAACACTTTAGCCATTAGCCAGGATAATAATCTCCACCATATCTATAGGCCAAGCTCTGTGAAGCCACACCCAGAAAGAATCCACCACATTAGGCAAACTAAAGAGCTCCCATGCTTACAGGACTACCCATATTAGCATGCTCTTGGTCTTCCATGTCAGTAGAACAAAACACTCCGAACCATTCCCTAAACAAACATCAGTATTGAATAAACAAATTGTTGAGAACCAAATTCTTTTGCCATTAGATATATTGGCACATGCAACACTGAAAATAATTTAACAATTATTGAAAATACAGAAATATGCATCAATAACTCAACATGGAAAAAATATTTACATGTACCAAGAACAAGATAAAATACAGCTAGATGAATCAACCTCATTAGGCAAACTTAAGAGTTCCCATGCTCATAGGCCTACCTAAATCAACATGCTCTTGATGAATATTATCAATAACTTCTCAATGATCTTCCAAGTCAGCATGAATAGTGCTAGAATCAGTAGCTCTGTCTTAAGCTCTCAGCTCGCAAGTCCTCCATATGTATATCCCCTTGCAAAATGCCTTGCCAATGTATGATGTAAGCTAGCTGGGTGCAAAAACACAGTGTAGTTAATAGCATGCAAAGTGGATATGAGGGTTTCAAGTTGAATCCAAAATGGAAAATGTTGAATCCAAAATGCAAACTCTTGAAAATGCACACTGTTGAAAATGAAATGCTACAACAACCCTCCACTGTTATCAAGCTGCCAACCTCATGAAATGTGTGGAAACTTTTCATTAGCAGGTTATGTTGAATACTCAAATGAAAATTTTGGCGAAGTGTGTGAACATTTTTATTAGGGTGTGTGTGTAAATTTCATGGGAAACATTCTGGCAATGAAACATTGAGTTTACACACATTTTGGCAATGTTCACACACACACACACACACACACACACACACACACACATTAGCAGCTGTGTGTAAAATTTGGGATGGTTGTTGCCCAATTAATGAAACATTTGAGATGGATGTTGCCCATTTAATTTTCACACACATTCTGGCAATGTTCACACACACACACACACACACACACACACACACACACACATTAACAGCTATCTCAAATGTTCACACACATTCTGGCAATGTTCACACACACACATTGAGTTTACATACACATTGAGTTGGCAAAATTCTGTCCAGGATACTCAATTGAAAATGTTTCCCATGAAATGTTCTAATTTGACACACACTTTGAGAAATATGAGCTGTTAATGAAATGTTGATATGAAACTTGTTACTGGACATATATGAGTATCCATGACATATGATTAATGAATTTTCAAGTGAGACTGGCATTTTTGAAATAAATGTGAACTTGTTACATGTTGAACTTCAATGTTACTCTAAATTACTCTATATATGAACTGTTAACAAATATGAATTATGAAACTGTTAACAAATAAGTTACTCTAATATTCACATAAGTAACTCTAAACATATTTGAACTGCTTGTCTAAACGTATTCATATCTGCAATAAGAATATTTGTTATATCATACCCAGTAACAAATAAGAGTTACTTCAGTAACAAATAAGATAAGAATATTTATTATATCATACCCAGTAACAAATAAGAATATTTGTTATATGGATATGTTTAGAGTAACAAATATGACCTGAATCAATCATATCTCAAATGTTAGTATGAGCATGTGTCGTTGACATGTTAACAAAGATATGAGGTGATAAGACTTTAGATGAAGGGAAGCCAACAAATCCACTTCAAAACTCAACTGCAAAACATAGTTGGTTTAGATACCAAAAAAGAAGCAAATTGCTCATCTATTCATCATTGGGAATAGCTATCAAAATCTGTAAATGAATCTGTAAAATATTTTGTGCTAGATAACACTTGTATTACTCGTAACTGTAATAACAACAAATTGGACATGGCCTCTTCAAATTGTAATGCATATGCATAAGTTAATTGATACAAAAAAAACACTTCCCCTTCTTAACCTTCTTCAAATCTGTATTTTTCAAAGCTAACAAACAAATAGTGCTGCAAACAATTTATGATGAGGGCATAACGCACCAGTTGGTGAGACATCAGACTTTGTACATTATCATGCAGCGGGCAGGTGCAATTCTCTTCACGGCTTAAGCTCATGTCGTTCAAGCAATCCAGGGTTGTCACCAGTTTACGCCAATTACATATGTTCTTCATGTTTGAGGTCAAACACCTTTGACAGGACCAATTCCACTACCTTCTTACACTAACAGATGTCACATGAGAATCTTCTAATGCAGCTAAAATCAATTTGTAAATATTAGTCCAAGTGATTGAGATAAAGACATGAATATTTTATGTAGATCTTTTGGAATAATATTTACAATTCTCCCAGGAACGATCAAACAAATTTAGAGGAATTATCACTCATGTAAAGGACTGAATATTCCATCAGTGGTGATCTCACAGTATTAGTTCAAATCACTCATGTGTGGTTGTTGACAACTGTTCATAGATGTGGTTATTAATTAAGCAAGCCACAGATTATGGTTGGATGAATGAGACTTAGCACCTTAAGTACATGAAAATGGCAATATAAAACTGTAGTAGTAGGAAAAGTGGGGCAATGAAAGAGAGATGCTTTTTTCATTTGAGCACCGACACATTTTTTGCAAAAATTTGCCAATTTGAAGAATAATTGATTATCTAAACAGTTGTTAAAATCCAAAACTAAAGGGGAAGCTATTGACTTGTTCACATGGTAAAAAGCACACCCCAATGTTTTCTCCAAGAAAACTATTCAGTAGTCCAAAAGAAATGGTATTAATTCAATTAATTGCAATTTATGCCACGTTAGGCCTCAAAAGGTAAGCAGCGGGTTGTGTTTAAGATCATGGGATACTAAAGATAATGAGACATGATTCACATGAATTCAGAACAATATAGTGCATAGAATTTGTTGGGAAAACTGCACCTAATCCTCTCTCTCCTGTGGCTTAAATGCATACACTCTTAAGGGTTGCAGTCATTTCATATCATCTTTTTTAGTGTATCTTCATTTATCCATTTTAACATTCTTAATTCATCCGCATCCATTTTTGGACATTGGTTCTTAATTGCCCAACATTCTAAACCCTTCAAAATTGCTAGGTGCTTGTCTTATAACTGTCCTATAAAATCTTCCATTCAATGCCATGGATACACTGGCATCACATACAACCACTTAAGCAACTCTCTACTCCAACAGTCCCGCTTTGATTATATGGACATGATTTAATTGTTGCATGTCATATTTTTTTCCGTAGAACATAAATAGAAACTGATTATTTAGTTTGATATTTAGGGATCACTACATATCAATGAAATAAAATAAGAAAGATCTAACATACCAATTGCTGGTGTGTACAATGGAGAATGCAGTAGCACCTCCAGAGCTCGATACCTTGTTAGAAAAAAATATGCATGCGAGTCAGGAAATGAATAGATTATCTACAATACCTCTTTAAAGAAACCCCATCTATGATAACTTACCATCTTGTAGAAACATATTCAGCCTAGACTCCACAGTTTTAAACTAACAGATGACCAATTCATCCCCTGAAGTAACTTGCAAAAATTGCCAGCAAAAGTCAAAAAGCATAAGCAAGAATTTAAGTTAACAATGGGACGTAAACTCTGCCTTTATTTCCTCTTTGTAAATCTCCACGTTTTAAACCACAGAGAAGCAAACCAACGTTATCATAGCCTACAGAAATATAATGAACAAATGTTAAAAACAAAAAAATGAGCCCAAGAAAGTGCTATTTTTATGAAAAAAGGAAGAGTTGATGAGAGAATATAAGATCAAACCTCAGTTTTTCTCCAAAGTAGAATAAGAAGGCTAGAGTAAATTGTACGTGTTGGATGTAAAACCTGAAAAGCTAATAGGTTTTATGTCACTGTACAATGACATATGTAATATGCTATTCTTTAGTTTCAGGTTTTATGACGTAGATGCTTCCATTTTAGTTAAGCGATTCAGGACAGATTTATTTGATTGGCCCAATACTATGTAGAGAATGACATGCTTTAATCTTCAGTGACAGATTCAAACTTCAAAATTAAGAAATAGACTTTTAATTAGCTAGACTTTCATCAAGAAATAGGCTGCTTTCATCAAGAAATAGTCTGCTTATTGTTTGTTATTATAGATAGGCTGACATGCTTTAATCTTCCGCTTGATGTTATTACAGATAGGCTGATTATTGTTTACATATAATGACCAAAAGTGGTGTGGTGCAGTTAAAAAACCAACACCTCTACTGGCCAAATATGAAAACAGACCAAATACGAGCAAGTATAAGCAATTACTTTTTCATGAACAGATCCCAAACGAAATTCAACACTGAACTTCACCAAGCTCCAAGCAGCTACTCCTTCATCGAATATGAAATTCAATCGATCTCACCGAGTAGCAATGTTGAACTGCATGATAGATGAGAAAAAATTTGATCAAAGTAGACATTGGTTCTTCAATCCTTTGCATTCAAATATAAGATCAACAAAAATTATATCATTAGCAACCAGAAGAAGAAGAAAATTTACTGAGACAATGAAATGTAACCGAGTTGATGTTTCAGTTTCACCAAGTTCATCGAGGTGCTGCTCCTTCTATCAACAATGAAATTCAATCGAAGCTGCTACTATTTCACCGACAATGAAATCATGATGGTTTTACCCTGACCCAATTATATTTTTTCCTTGATCAAATGTACTTGAAGATAAAAAAATAAAGAATTTAAAGCTCGTTTTGTTATACCTCACCATCCATCAGTGGTGTTTGGAACATCCAAGTAAATAGTTTCAAGCGACAACTTTATCTGCAAAGCAAACAGATCAAATAAGAAGAACTTCATAAAGGATCCTTAATTTCAAACTAATTTGACATATTAAGTCTCCAAATTCAATTAAATCATATATGTAGCATCCTAAATATGGCAACAATGTAAAAATGATACATATTTTCCTTTTGGTGATACATTGTAGGAGTAAGAGCAACAAAACATTTACTTGTAATTGGTGATAAGTAATACGCATAAATTGTTTGCAGATAACATGTGTCCTAACATATTTTCTGCTTGAAATTTCATCTTGCAACATATCGTACTAATTCTAAACAATTCCTAAAATGCAATTCCATGGTAAATTGAATTAGTTCCATGTTATTGGTGCAAAATTAAAAAAATTGAAGTTGCATTTTTAAAGATGTGGAACTAATTGTATGCATGCCATGGTAAAAAAATGAAGTTCCATGGAACCCAACTGTTGTATAGTTTCCATGAAACCCAACTGTTCAACTAATTCTATGCATTCTAAGGTTCATAAAAATGAAGTTGCATTTGTTACATGGTAAATAGAATTAGGAACTAATTACATTTTTTAAAGATGAAATTGCAAGATGAAATTCAATTGTTAACAGATAAAATGGAACCCATAAAAATTACAGTGCGGTATGTTCCTAAGAATTGCATTTTTTAAAGATGCAAATGAAACGGATAACAGGTGTCCATAAACCCACTACACTAATTCTATGAATTCCATGGTTCAAAAAAATTGCAGTGGGTTCATAAAAATTGCAGATAATCAAAATCAAATGACTGCATGTTGAGCACATAATTAAACAGCATGCACATAATCAATAAGCAGATGGTACAAAAAAATTGCATGAGCGAGGGTTCAACAAATAAGCAGAGGGTTCACATAATCAATAACCAGTGAGCACGTAAACAATGGGATTCCTCATCTTCTTCTAGAGTTAAACAAATGTTTCAAAAAAAAGTTTGTGGCTGAATTTAAACATAGGGTTCAAAACAATTGGGAGACCTGTTTTGCTCGCAACCTGTTTCATTCTCTTCTGCGCAAGTAAAAAAATGCACCATGAGCAGCTTTCTCCTATTCTGCGCGAGAAAAAAAGAGCAATGAGCTACTTCTTCAACAAAGGAGGAAACATATTGTTACTATTTTTGGTCTAGAAAACATAATGCTTCAGCTTTAAACAATGGAGTGCCTACCTAAAATCAAAAATTTGCTTTGTTTAGATAAAAGTACTTTAAAATAAAAATGGAAAGCCTTCCTAAAATCAAAATTTCCCTAAAATCAACAATGAAAAGCCTTCCTAAAATTTTCTTTGTTCTAATCCAATCATCACATGCTAATGTATATGATTTGGTCAGATAAGGAATTCAGCCGAAAAATTAAAATCCCTTAACAAACTAAAAACTTAAGCAAACCTACAAAATTAAGCTGATGTATATGATTCGGTCCGATAAGGAATTCATTTTGATTTCATTTAATCAACTTAATAATTTACCGCTTAAAAAATTTCCTCCTGCACCATAACCTTCCCCCATACTCAACCCATCAAAACACCAGCATCATTGCATGAAGCATTAAAACACTTATAAATGAAAAATAAAATCCAAAAATAGAAAAATAAATTTAGAGGTTGAGGTATTTACCATGTGAACGAAGAGAAATTGGGTTCCTTGAGGCGAGGCGGTGCTTGACAATTTTGTTGGCCGCATCATTCTGCAAGACTCCACCCTTTTCATGGCTCCTTAGACCATATGCAAAATCCCTAATAAAATTGGGGAAAGGGAATTAAAATTTTTACCTAAAGAGAACAAATCCCTATTTGAAACCAGTGGATCTTCTCAGACTTGGAGGGGCTCGTGGCGTTCTCTTCACCCTCAGCTTGCCTTTTTCATGGCTCCTTAGAACCCATCAAATTTCGAAGCTACAAAGATCTGGGGTTAGGGAGAAGACGATGGGGAGCGGGGGCTGATGGAGACAGATGATGAGATCAGAAGCGGGGGCTTGAGGAAGAAGAGATGATTTTCCTGGCTCCTCTTCTTGCATTCCTATTCCTCCTATTACCTTCCTCTACATGCAGATTGGTTTTTGGAGCAGGGAGGCAGAGAGGGGGCGAGAGAGGCAGATGGGTCTGCGGAGGAGTTTGGGGTTTGGTGTCAGCTGAGGAGTTTGGGTCTGATGCGTTTTTGGGGGGTCAGCTGAAGAGATTTTTTTGGATCTTAAATTTTAAATTTCAAAGGTCTCAAATTTCAAATTTTAAATTTCAAAACTCCCCCCAGATTCCTACCAAATGTCCTAGTCATCATATAAACACTTATCCAATATCTCTTATCCAATATCTCTTATCCAATATCTCATATAACATCCCTCATTTTTATACCCTAATTAATTCAACCTCTTATCCAATTTCTCTTATCCAATATCTCTTATCCAAAAACCCATGATAAGATCCCTGTTTTATAATATAAATATATATATATATATATATGTATATATATATATGTATATATATATATATGTATATATATATATGTATACATACATACATACTAGGACCCATGCACCATGCACATACATTACTATGTATGGGCACACACATCTATACAGTCAAGCTACCTAAACTACACTAGCAGGTAGTCGGTAGCCACCCATACCATTATATACATAACGTCTAATATATCCACGCTTTTACTTGCATACTAGTACACATACAAATAAGTGTATTTCAATATTCATACACATTCAGTAGATGGTCACACGCCATAAACGTACACATTCGTATATTGATACATGCATATCGGAATAGGGATTATTCACATACGTATAACCACTCATAAGACATACACCAATACACATTCAATAATATCAATACATATACACAATTACACCACGCTTTCTACAACACACCTACATACATACAAGTAACCGATGCACAATCCCCCTCATGCCACTATATACGAAGGGTACAGGCACTACATATACATCCAAATGGTCCTATAGGCGCCATTCTAAGAGGTAAGCATATACACACAAGTATATGTATACCGTAACTCCACTTAACCGTGCAAACCCATATCCATCCCACTTATGCATGCACTTTATAACTTCAATTTCTTATATCCATCACGTCCTACATGTGTTACACGTCATACATATATCCCTATCCCGTAATAAGCAAGGTATAGGGCTAGGGACCTAAACTTTGGTGGACAGGTCTAAAGCACCCTCTACCCACCTTAGAATACATCTACTCCAAACACCCTGGAGCATTACTCATACTATCCACGTCCCTTACTTATCTAGATCGCTACATACACACCACATATGGACATAGCACAACACATGTCTTCACGCAATAATACAACCCACTACCACATACCAAATTAAGACAATCTTTCAGTTCATATCGGCACATAGGAAGCATACACACATACTCACAGTTATTCAAATCTAACACATGAGGAATTCATACACTAGCAGTGCAACTCTAGCGATATATGTATATATACACCGACATCCCAACCTATATCCACACATATGCACTTTCCCCACATATATCTGCAAGTCCATATGAACACTCCACCACTCTATCCACACATGGATATGTATACACACCTTGGTACTTCCCCACACGGGGAAACAACCATAAGGCAATAGATTGGAAAATGCTTACATGCGCTCATGTCTCACACGTACATACCTTCACTCACACGCCTACAAGGCATATGTATATCTCCAATAGCTAATATGTATCACCAACTTACACATTCGCCAACTTACACATACGTATCACCTATGTCTCAGTCACACAAGTATAACACCTACCTACATACATACCCGTGTCATGTATCTATATGGAGGCAATATATATATACACACACACTCAAATATTTACCCACCTAGTGTATAAATGCCACACACACACACACATCACTATAACCATCCAAGATACATGCAACTTCATGTGATTCAAGTATAAATACATAAACTAAATACAAGTATACCACCACATATATAATTCAAATCTCTAATCATAACAACTGCGCTTATAGACACGGGTTCCCACAGTTATAGATACATACGTACACCCACAATATACTTCTATAGTACAATATTCTGCAGAAAGTTCATCCCCGGACTCCCTAATGCTAGGGGTTCAAGGGTGGGTCACTTAAGGTTCTAAGTCACTAGGGTCACTACCCATCTTAGGGAGAACCTATTCCACTCATATACTGGAGAATTACATGTACTATCCTTACGCACATTGCAGTTCGGTGACCTGCATGGGCCGCCAAAAACTGTCACGCCCCGTTCTCCCGACTACCCGACAAATAAATTTTTTTTCCTCCAAGTATCCTGAAGAGCGAGGGTGAAGAGAGAGGAGGAAGTGACTGAATAGGCAGGCCACTGCGCACATGCTGGGATAGTACAAATGCAACTTCATTAGAATATCAACAACTAATAAATAGTATAGAACAACAACAACAACTATTTTATACAACAACTTTCATTTACGTACATAGTCAAAGTACATCACTACACATACACCGTCATTCTCCACCTCCCAAGACAACCACATTACACCACAAGACAACTCACACCAAGTGTTACCCTGAACTCAACTCCAAGTCATCTCCAACCAAGCTGACACTACTACCTGAAAAATGGGGAGGAGCACGTCAATGCGTGCCCCAGTAGGAACCAACTTGGGTTTGGAACTCCGTTTTAAGGTTATCAAATCACAAGGCAAGCAAGAGAAATAGAGCATGTAACTAAGTGATATAATGAAAATTAAATAGTTAAAACAAGGAAATCATACCTATGGTCCAAAGTCGAGTCACTGCAAGAAAAGGGTTAGCACGAATAATAATAATAACAACAACACAAGTATCCAGGCAAGCACTATCTGATAAGACAAGTACAAGTGTCTGTGGTAAGACACAGAGTCACAAAGAAGTAGGCAAAGGGAAGGGGAAGTGCTGCCAGCAGAAGGAGTATCATGCAATTCTTATTTTATTATTACATAATTGAGTTAATTGGAACTTGGGTAAACTGTGTGATACCAGGACCTGAGCTTCAACCCAAATTTCAGGTGAATATAGCACACGATGCAGTGGACACAGGCATTGTACGCCGGGCCTCTCACCTCCCCCGTCCCTGGCAGGAGTGAGGCTATCCACATATAACCCAACCTCCGTATGACCCCTCCACTCCCGGTAAAGGCGAGTGGGTGTAAAAATCCCCTCCACTCCTGATAAAGGCGAGTGGGTGTAAACTCCACACATCACATAATTGTCTCCCAACTTCACAGTCCAGGCCTCATATCCACAATTTACTCAAATCCCACCTAAAACCCAGGTTCTGCTAACTCGCCATCATTAGAGAGGACTTATATTTAGTCAATTTTATAAGTTAACATCATAAGTGACACGTTAGGGGTCTTGATGGCATGTGTATGCATATATCGCCTCATCTGCCCATCATCAGACATAGGGTCATGCACTCACGTGACACGCCCTCTATCACAACACATCATCTACTCACAATTTCAATGTATCCATGCCATTCAAGCCTCTAACTCTACCAATCAAGGCCAACACTAACACATACATGTTTCTCAAATTACTGGATATTTCCTTCATTGAGGTATTTCATCGAACACCTGACGAGCGTCATTTATATCAAAACGACACACTATAATTTTCATGTTCAAAGGACATGAACTTTCATTCCACCACATAACCATAATTAGCAAGAGTAATGATGGCCAATTATCCACAATTAATGAATAAGAACACTACTTAATGAATTCAGCTTGCTGAGATTGCAGAACAGTCAGATTGAGGGTGGTATTTGAGGCAATTGCAGTTGGAATTTGGAAAAACTTAAAACTAAAAATTTGTAGATATGGGTGTTTTGGACTGAGAGACAAATTTCAGACAAAAATATTAAGTATATGATTTACGGGGAATTATTTGGTAAAGTGTGTCAAATCTGTTTTTCAGACAGATTTCAAGGCTTGTATTCAAAGCCAATTTTGGGCATGTTCTAGCCAGAAATTCGACATATAAGCACCCGATGAACTTTTAGAAAAACTTGTTGAATTTCCAACAAGACCAAGAACACAAAATTCCATTGAGTGTGCAGGTATTTAAGCCATTTCTATTGAACTGTGTCAAAGCTGAAAATGAAACAGACATTCTGTAAAGTTTGAATTTTTACTCCTAATTTCAGAATTGAATATATGTAAATATTTATATGATTTTGGAGTAGAATTTCGAGATCTGCAAGTTTCTATTTTTTTCGACCCCTAATTCGAGCTACAGTAACAGTAATTACAGCAACAACATAGAACAAAAATTCAGGATTTTAAAGGAGATGTTTTTACTAAGAATTTCAAAGGAAATTTGTGAAATTGAGACATGATACATGAAATTTCTGATAGCCCTATTACATATTAGATAAATCATGCTATAAAAACTTGATTGCAAGAACAAATTATTGGAATTCCAAATCCAAGTAGTGTCCTACCTTAAAAGCTCGGGTTTCCTCTTCTCATTCTCTTTCTTTCTTCTCCATCTTCTTCTCTCTTGAAGCTAGCTTGAAAACCTTCTAATTGGAAATGGAAATTAGGGGTTTCATTTGATAAAAGAGGAGAAAAAGAAGAGAGGGGTGGTCGGCCATGGTAGGAGGGAGAAGGAGAAGATAGAAAAGAAGAAAGGTGAAGAAAGAATTAGAAAAGAAAAGAAAAGTGTAGAAAGGAGATAATTACAATGGTAGATTCCTTCTATTGCAAGAATGGAATATTCCAAGGGAATATTCCATGAGGGCAATGACTAAAATACCCCTTCACCTTTCAAGTATTTACAAGTTTGCCATTAATTTAGGTACCGACCACTTAAGTATGTACGCACAACAAATTTAGTCAAAAAGACCGTTTTGCCATTGACCTTTCTAAAAATTTACGGGGGTTACCATTGACCCCTAACCCCTTTCACACTAGCATGGCTCTTCCTACACACATCCGTGCACATCCATGCATGCATACATGCTTCACACACACGTCTAACACATTCCTGTTGTTTTACACCCATGCCGTTATTTGCACTTCTCTCGCATTCACACTTCGCATTCTCTTCTCTTAGCCACGTATTACGGCCTAATCCACATTGTATTACATCACGTACATCGATATCTATGCTTATTCCATGCCTACCCACGTATCGTAAGTAGAAATATACGTGTGTTCAGTAGAATACGCGTATAGTTCAAATTAGGGCATGACACATCTACATCTCCCCCAAAGGCTGCATCAGTGTAGCCTTCTAGTTCGGTGGACGAACCTTCGTAGCACAAACTGTAGTTGGATGTGCCCTTTAAATATCTCATGATCCTCTTTACAGCCTTACAATGCTCAGGTCCAGGATTCGACTGATATTGACTTACCAATCCTACTGCATGACATATGACTGGCCTAGTACACAACATGGCGTACATTACGCTACCCACTGCACTTGCATATGGAATTCTTGCCATTTTGTTCCTTGCATCTACTGTACTAGGACAATCATCTAGACTTAGGTTATTACTTTTCGATGTTGGAGTTTCAACTGGATTACAGTTAGACATGTTGAATCGTTCTAACAATTTATTAATATATGTTTCTTGCGACAATGCAAGAAATCTCTTAGAACGATCTCTTCGGATTTTTACACCAAGTATAAAATTCGCTTCTCCCATGTCTTTCATTTCAAAGTTCGATGATAACGTACCATTCTTTTATAGTTATCAGAAACTCCTTTTCGTTACTAGCTAATAAAATGTCATCTACGTATAATTTCAAGATGAAAATTTTTTTTATGTTGGTTCACATATACACAATGATCTTCTTCGATCATCTCGTATCCAAATGAGGTGAAAACTCTATGAAACCTCTGGTTCCATTTCCTAGATGCTTGTTTAAGGCCATATATAGATTTCTGTAATTTACAGACTTTATTTTCTTGGCCTTTAATAATAAAACCTAATGGCTGATCCATGTAAATTTTCGCATCTAGTTCACCATTTAGGAATGCCGTATTGACATCCATTTTGTGAAGTTCTAAATTCATGTGCGCAACTAAAGCTAGTATTAGGCAAATAGAGGCAAATTTAACAACTGGTGAAAAAGTTTCTTCGTAATCTATACCTTTCTTTTGGGTATATCCCTTTGCTACTAGCCGAGCCTTATGTCTTTCAATGGATCCATCTGCCTTTCTCTTTATTTTGAGAATCCACTTATTCCCAATTGTTTTTTGATTAGGCGGTAAATTAACCAGTTCCCAAACTTGGTTAACTTTCATGGAATCCATTTCTTCTTTCATAGCTTTCTTCCAATAATATCGATCACGAAGAGATAAAGCTTCTTCTACACTCTGAGGTTCTTCGTCATCTTAAGGTACAACAATTAAGGCTTCCCCTTCGATTTCAAATCTTCGTCGAGGAACCTTAACCCTATTGCCTCTCCCAACTGACTCATCAAGCTGAGAATTTTAAATTACTTCTCTTTCGGACACACTGCTCCCACTAATCTCAGGGACTCAAGAAGCATTCTCTTGTACCTCAAATGACCTAATACTCACGAAGTCTGGATCTTCCAACTCACAGAGATCATCTTCATTTCTGACTTCGCCTTGTTTAGGAAACATATCCTCTATAAACATGGCATCCCTTGAATCATATTCTGTGACAGTGTTGTCTTCTTGCTTACCCAAGACTACATAACCCTTTGAGTGTTCAGAGTATCTAATGAATTTACTCTTATTTCATCTGGGTCCCAACTTCCCATGCTTATGAGAAGTGTTATGTACATAAGCTGCACATCCCCATGGCTTTAAGAAAGTCAAATTTGGACTTCTACCAGTCCAAAGTTCATATGGGGTTTTATGAATTGATTTGGAGGGTACTAGTTTCAAAACAAGTGCTACTGTCCACAATGCATCTCCCCAATACTTAATTGGTAAGTTTACTTGTGACAAGATGCATCGAACCATTTTTAAGAGGGAGTTCTATTCCTTCTCTCAGCAACACCATTTTGCTAAGGTGTATAAGTAGTAGTAAGCTGTCTTAGAATTCCTTTTTCATTACATCGATCTTTAAACTGATCTGACAGATATTCTTTCCCTTGATCCGTCCTCAAGTTTTTAACCCTTTTATCCAATTGATTCTCAACTTCGTTCAGAAACAATCTGAAGCACTCTAATGCTTCGGATTTATGGGATATGAGGTATACCTTTCCAAACCGAGAATAGTCATCTATAAATGTATTGAAATATAAGGCACCATGCCTAGCCCTCACACTTATGGGTCCAAAAATGTCAAAGTGTATTTGTTGTAACGGAGCTTCAGCTCGTATTGCCTTTCCAAATGGTTTCCTAGTTGCTTTGCATGCTAAACGTGGTTCACAAGTAGGAATTTCTATTTTGATGAGCGATCCCAAAAGACCCTCTTTAGCCAAACGTTCTATCCTAGCTTGTCCTATGTAACCTAGTCTAACATGCCATAATAATGTTACATTATCAGATGAAGCAGATGAAGATGAGATTAACATATGAACAGAAGAACAATTATTTGTATTAAGAATTGCCAAACATTAACATAAGAACCAGATCCATAGTATTTATTATACAAACTTATTTGCATACCATTTTCATCAAACAACAAATTAAATCCAAACTTAGCTAAGGAAATTACAGAAACCAAGGTTCGCCTAATATCAATGGTGTGCAACACATCATGTAATAATAAAGTTCGTCCTCCGCACAATTCCACTTTGCACGTACCGACTCACTTTACTTCTAATTTGTTGTTGTTGCCCACATATATCCATTTTGTTCCACCAGGAATGCGGTGGTACTCCACATAGTAGTCTCTGTCTCTGGCTATGTGGTCTACCGCTCCTGAATCAAAAACCCACGAAGGATTAGGTTCAATGAGCATAGGAGAACTAGACACATGTGCACTATGATAAGAAATAAAAGAAGAATCAGAAGTTACCTTCTTCGGTTCAGGACAATCCTGAGCGAAGTATCCCTTCTGATGACAGTTGAAGCACAGTAGCTTATCAACATTTATCTTTTTCTTATTCTTCTTATCAAATTTCCTCAGCTCATTGTCTTTGATTTTCAAAGCTGCATTTTTACCACAGTTCCTCTTCAAGAACCACTTCCTCTTGAAGTTTCCTTCCTGGAACATGACTCGGTCATGTAGGAATGAGATTGTGGTTTTAGGGAAGATATCCTTTCATCTTCCAATTCCACGTGACGACCCACATCATCGAAAGTTTTGACACTATCATTATGTGTCAAGTTAACTTTCATATGTTCCCAGGAACCGGGCAAGGAGTGAATCACAGTATGTACTTGTTGTTCGTCAGTGAGGTTGCACCCAGCAGCAGCAAGTTCCTTAATCATTCTAGACATCTCCCAGAGATGTTGCTTAATGGTCTGATTGGAACCCATCTTATAAGTATCAAACTTTATAGTGATTTTCTGTAACTTCGACATGGAAGTTTCTCCCAGCCTATCAGATAAGGCCTTCCACAAGTCACATGCAGTAGGATGATCCTTATATTCACAAGCAAAGTCATCCTTCATTGCGCTTACAAGAATATCACGTGCAGTGGCATCCTTTTTCTTCCATTCATTGTAAGTCTCAACTGCATGCCTGTGTTAGTGATCGCCCCGGATATACACCAGGAGAACGATTGTAGTTTTACCGTAAGCGCACGGTCAAGTGGCGAGCGGGTATCGAACACGAGGAGGTGGTGTTGGCTCCAATCTATCCTAGGTTGGTTTGACTACGAATGTTTTATTGGTGGAGATGGTTATGGAATGATGTAATGACAATGGTGATGGATGTCGTGTCAGTGATAAAGATGTTGGGTAAAATATCGATTCAAATATAATATAATAGAAGTGTCTAGAGCTAGGAAATCCCCACTACGGATCGTCATGCATCATTGTGAATAATGAATCTCAATATTACTAGACTTGCGTTGAGGTGAACTAGTCATAACTGAATATAGAACCAAGCTCACGCTCTCGCGCTATTGCCGGTCTATAGCAACCTAGATTAGGGCCCACTCTCGTGCAAATCCTAACCTAAGCCGCTAGCATGAAGATCGACATCATCGTCCAATCGTTCCTCGAGCCCACTCTCGTGCAAACTCGAGTTACGATCTAGGTTGTGATAGTTCGTATTCGTCCAATCTCTTGCAAACGAATATGTGTATAGATTTATAATAAAAATCCTAGCTTTGGTCCAATCTCTTGCAAACCAAGTCTAGAGAATCTCGATTATAAACCTAAATAGAATATCTAGGCCTTCCCATCGATTAGAATCCAATCTCTTGCAAACCCTAATCGATGGAAATCCCTAGCTATCCGTAATAAATCAATCACAACCTAACCTCCTAGCAATTCTAGCAATTTAGAAATTCATTCATCACAAATATGAAATTAGATCCATAGGGTTCATCCCCATGCCCTAGAACATCAAATCTACTCAAGCATAGCAACAACGATATAGGAATCAATAAAAACAATTGCTTGCATGTAAAAAGATACCAAATCAAAGATTCAAATAATAATAATAGAAATACTTAGCTTTGATGAAGAATTCCAATCCAAATACAAGCTTTTTGATCCAAGAGGGGGCCTAGGGCATGGCCTAACCTCTAAAAATAACTCTAAGAAAACATAATGGGAACCCCCCTCTAATGGTGGCTACAAAACCCTTATATAGTCTCCCAAAACCCTAGCAAATAACCCTAGAAAACCCCTCAAATTCGTGCCCAAAAACAGCCCAAACCGCAACTTAAAATCTGGGCCCAGGCCGCACTCGGCCGAGTGGAACACGTGACCCGGCCGAGTTGAAATTTCAGCACTGCAATATCAACTTGCAGAAATTCCCCAGATTTCATTCGACCTCTGATTTGTGTGTTCTTAGCGGCGTTGGAATCTTCATGAAGTCTACTATCCATAAAAAATATGAGAAAACTAATTTGATTGCTGGAATGATATCAGATTTCAAAAGAGTGGGAGGCTATCTGAAAATCTGGGCGCTACGTGTCCTCGGCATCACTCGGCCGAGCGGCAAATGTCACTCGGCCGAGTCGGAGCTCGTAGTCGACTGACGGATTACAGTAAGTCTGGTCTTTTGGATGCCGTCGTTCGTGTGCCACTCGGGCGAGTGGTGTCTCCATACTCGGACGAGTGGGATGTCGTCACTCGGTCGAGTGCACGCTAATCTTCAAGTAATTGCGTGTCCGATCTGGCTGGCTGAGCGGGCTTCTTTGCTCGGCCGAGTGACTCCTTCACTCGGCCGAGTGGCATGCTGAAAATACCCAATCTTCATCATTTCGCTTCCTCGTCGCTCCTACGACGTTCTTTCTTCTTCCACTCGTCTTCTATTACTGATAGGTCCTCAATAAGTCCATGAGCGATGCTCCGTTACGCGTGCAAGTCCGTTAAGCTCATTTTTGCTCCCAATTGCTCATATTTCCTGAAATCCGACAAAAACAAGAAATAGTGAAAAGTAACACAATATCATTGAATAATCGTGAAAATCGCAATATGAGCAACCGAAATGGCATGCAAATATGCAGAAAAAAGGTGTAAAATATGGACCGATCAAAATCCCCCAAGCTTACCTCTTACTCGTCCTCGAGGAAGATAAGTAGAGAGATGAACTCGGGAGATGAAAATAAAGAAAATGAAATGAAAAAGAAAGAACACGAGATGGAAGGGGTCGCTAGATTCTTCTCTCAGATCTCAAGCCATAAGCTACACATCACGATAACTTGGAAAATACAAATCACATGCTATAAGGATTTCATATCTTACATAAACATGGTACTTGCAGGCTTTTAAGAACAACAAAAGGGATTCTCTAAATTCATACAATCAATTCATATCCACGTCACGCATTTCATAGGATTTAATATACAAATGTTGGCAATGCACTTTTCAATCAAAAGTTATAAATGAAGCATATAAGAATCACACCAAACATGCAATGGAGAATGGAATAAATCATGGCATTCACATATTTATATCGATTCATAAGAAATCTCCATAACTAAAGTATTTTGCTAAGTTTCAGCATTATCAAACTTCCTCATTCGTGCACCTCTCCACTCTAATGTCGTGCTCACTCATATGGTCAAACGAGTTCACCCCCCCATGCTTAGCTTGAGGCATCACATCTAAAGGAATATGATAGTGGAAAATGGGATTTTTGCCTTGGTTATCCCAAGATTTTGTGGCTCCAATAATGAGATAGAGAAATATCTTTCTTTTTCTTTTTGAACATTTTGTTTCTCATTTTTATTTTCGGATTTTTTGTAGGAGCTATATGATTTGTATTTTTTGGGTTTTGGCTCCTTTTTTGGCTTT